>CM067096.1:9701000-10901000 GCA_034008185.1 Gorsachius magnificus | reverse complement strand
TTAACGCACAAAGTTTTCCTTAAGCAGAGAAGAAAGCAAAAACTGCCCCACCAAGGCATATTTTGTCAAAGAGGTTCGGATACCCAGTCCTGGAGAAACACTTTGAAGTCAAAGAGTAAGTTAACACTGATGCTGAAGGGCTAAGAGGGGAAACTTGGAGATGAAGAGGAAAAAGTATGGACTGACACAGTACGATACTGGGATTCAGCTCCAACTTCAGCTCCAGCTTGCATTTCAGCCAACGGCATGAGCCAATGCTGCAATCTGTATGTGTCCAAAGGAGCTCAAAGCTCATGGCATGCAAAGCAGCACAGCTCTCATGTGGTCTCTGCACAACTTGGGGCAAAAGAAACAGAGGAATTAATTTAATCAAGCCAAATCACCAACACCCTGCTGTTACATAAAAGCCTGTTTTCTGGGGAACGTTTCCAAAGATGGTGTCATTTGGGCTGTTTTGATTAAAGTGACATAGTCAGGTTCAAGATGGGATACACTGCAGACTGAGAAACACTACAGTTTGACAAAATCTCCCACTCCCTTTTTCAATCCTCATGGCGCTTGTTTCTGCCTTCCGTTTGCCACATTTTCATATGGAAAACAAGCACGGCAATTGCACTGCCTAGTTCTCAGATGCTAACATAAGGCTGAGATGAAAGAACTGCAGAAGGCCTCAGGGAGATTTTTAAAACATAACTCAAACAGATAAAAAGATGACTATTTAAGTTTGCCTGGGAAAGTTTCTACACATATTGGAAACCCCTTGAGGCAGAGACTGCCCTTCTGTTCTCCGTTTAATAGCCAGTTGTACAAATTATGATTGCACAATTACTTTTATAAGGTTTTCAATTATAAAAAGAATGTAACTTATTAAGGTTTATAACTCTGAGAAATAAAACCTAAAACCCCAAACCCTTTGCATTCAATTTGCATGACCCGCTAGCGCTCCACCAGCAATGCAGTCCCAACACCATTACAAATTTACACCCCAGCCTACAATGAACTTTTAGAACAAGCGGATACAAGCACCACAGTGCACCATAGTTAATACTTCCATGATTCAATACACATAGCCTCATATTGTGCTTTCATACCTTCCCTCCCATGTCTACATTTTAGCAGTCAGCATTCTTGGGCAGTTACTGCACACCTCAACAGCTAGAAGCTCATATTCCAAGCAGTCTGCAGCACTGGCATTGCCCTGCTGGAAGCTTACCTGCAACGCTGGCTCTACAGTGGACCAGTAGGAGCATGGACATGGAATAAGGAAGGGAAGGAAGTGTCAAAGGTGAAACCTGGGCATGCAGAGCTTTGGGTTTTCCCTAGCTGGGGACCAGCCATGTCAAAAAAAGCAGAGCACAAATTCCAATCCACCGTAAAACCAGTAAGTAAAACAAGACTCCTTCTTTATTCAGTAAAGCATATTGTGTTCCAACACAAAATCCAGCTGGTAACAACTCTCCCAATGAAAAGGCAAGGGAGCAACTACCCCATTTTACAGATATCTCAATGGAGCACAAGAGCCTGAAGTCACACAGCTGGTCTGAGAGGTTGAACATATTTCACATCCAGACCTGGGCACAAACTGCTGTTGGCATTTACATTTCAAAACTTCCGTTGAGGAAACATACAACCTCCTCCTCTTTAAAAGCCTGAGGCTTTGCAGTCCTCAAGGACAGCTCTGCTAAGAACCACTGCAATTGTACTGGAACAAGAGGAGCCCCCGTGAGGCCCAGAATGACTCACAAGTGATAGCCTAGTAGGAAGCCTGTCTATTCAGAAATTGCAAAAACCAAAATTGTAGCAGTCTGCAATCAGCATTATTCATACCAGAATACTGAAATTCAATTGTTTGGCACGGATACAACACCACAGAGGTGTGAATCAATCTGGCCCATGCAACAACCAAGAGAAAAGGGAAGGAGACAGCCTTCGATGGAAGAAGACAGGTCTGAGCACCCAACACTGAGAATCCAAAAGAACCTCCAACAGCTGCTGTCAACCCTGTAAGGACAGATGTCCTTGGTGCAAGGTGACACATTCTTATCTTTTCTGTGCAAACAGGAAGGGGGGAAGCACTACACACTTTCTAGTGGGCAGAGCACCTCTGTCCCTCGTGATCCTGGCCTTTCTCTCCAGGCTGCTCCAAGAAGCTGAACTGGTTTGAGTTGTGCACACACAGAACTCACCATGTAATTTCCTCTCATCTCAGCTAATAAGTCTTACAGTGTGTCTGCTTTTTCTGAACACAAATTTTATAAGCTGAATAAACTTTATGGAACAGTTGATTGCCAAGGCAGCCAAAACCTGGAAACTTGATGCCTGACCACAGCCAGGCACTGTGGGCTCCAATAGACACTCTGAGAAAGTTTAGTTTTCACACTTCAGAAGGAGATCATCTTCCTGGCCTGCTCCCTCTGCATCAAAGGCCCCTGCCTTACTGGCTCTGAAAGCTTTTAATGTAGCTTATCCTCAAGACTCTTCCCCTTGTGATCAACAGATCAGAAGACAGGACAGAATCCTTCCACTCTCCCCAGCTCAGAGCACACCCTACCATCCACCCCTTGCTTTTTCACTGCAGTGTCTTGTTAGTAGACTGGCAAAAATACAAGAGTTTGAGCAACAACTCATCAGTCTTTGAAAGCTGCCTTAACATTTCAGTAGAAGCATCAGCAAACCTTCCCTTTAGTAAGGGCTTTTGTGTAGTTGCTTGGTACAGCTCAGACTTTAACAGAAAGAACATCTCCAGACACCGTGCCTCCAAATCACGGTCATGCAACAACCCTTTGGCTATGCTGACAAGCAGGTACACGAACAAGAAGTATCGGGAAGGTAATTTACGCAGTCCTGGCCATCAGCTAGTGCAGTTTTACAGCTGGAAATGAGAGGGAGGCGGCGGTATCATGGGAAGAGACAGACCACCTGTAAGTACTGCAGAGGCCATAATTTGGAAACCTGTCCTCTACAGCTACTTTCGAGATCACTTAAAACAAAAACGGCAGCTCACAAGTAGATCCTTTAGGCTGAGAGCTCATTTTCCAAGCAAGAACTGCGGTACCAGTTAAGGCCAGGCACTTCCACAGCAACTGACCTGCAGTGCAAGCGAACGCACCCTTCTGCTCCCTGGGGAGGAGGCGTCCACCCAGCACCTGTGGGTGAGGTCATGGACGTACCTTGGAAATGAGCTCATCGTGGTTGGCAAGATGAGCCCTGCAGTGAATGCAGCTGTAGGTCCTGTGGCATGAAGGCAGATATGCCTGGAAAGTCTTGGACCTTGTCATCTTCACCATTGGAGCCACTGAGCGCTGCGTGAACTCTGGGGTGGCCCAGGAGGCACTCCCGCAGGACGGGTCGCACGGGAAACACCGGAAGACACAAGTAAAGGCCGTGGTTTGGCAGATGACGGGTGTGGGGCAGGCTCCACACACTGGTGACCGCTTCAGAGGAAGAGATTCAGGCAGAGGGAACAGGGGACTTCACACAAACCTACGTTCAAAAAACAAGAGAAAGAACACTCAGCTCACAAAGGCGGTAATGTTCTCCTAGCCCCCAGGACAACCTAGCCTTTGATCAAGAGAGTAGGGAAGAGTCAGAGCAGCCAGGGGACAGATGTGTTGTCTGTGGATTAGATCAAGGAGGACAGAGTTTTATTCACAGCTCAGCCACTGACTTGCTGACTGCTCTCACATCTTCCTGCTTCTGTTATCTACCATCTTCCTATCGCTCCAACGCCTCGCAACCTCTATTCATTCTTCCAACACTTAATGGATTTGGAAGTGACTACAGAGCCACAAGGATGCTAAACCAACGATTTTCATCAAGCCTAATCTCCTAAACGCCTCTGGGGAACTGCACACGTTTAGGTCCAACTCCGCACCACCCCTTGGGGAAGCTGGGCTCTGTTAGCTATAGAGTTGGGGCCCGGCTGCTTGTCCTGTGCGACTCACTGATGCGACACCCCGGAAGCCTGCAGGAAAGCTGGGAGCTGGACCTGGGTTTCCTCAGCCACCAGGAAAGTACAGGAGTCACCAAACCAGTTGTTCTCTCCATTCTGCCCTAGCTTCCAGATGGGAAATGGAGGATTACTTCATCATGCTCTCCTTCATAACTCCCTGCAAGCTCTGAAGGTAGAAGCTACTCTATAAACTGCACTCTAGTTTGGTTTTTCATTGTTTGTGGGGTTTTTGTTTGTTTTGTTTGTTGTTTTTTTCTTTTTTTTTTTTTTGTTTTTACACTCAGAACACCTGACAGCAGTAAAAGCAACGTGCAGCCTCCAAAGACTATTCTTGATAGCAAGAGACAGTTAAAAATCCTATTCAGGATGGAAACACCTTTTTACAATCTGACATCCTCTGACGGAACTTGCAAGGCAGCTCAAGACTGGGTCTCTTTTTGTTGGCAGAAATCAGTTTTTCAGATCCCACATCTATAAGCCTTACCAGCTACAAATGTTTCTTTTGAGGATGGAAGAAGCAGAAAGGATAAAGGAAGCAGCTCCCCTCCCTCCCTGATACATGGCGTGCATGCATGCTCTAGAAATTAATCATGAACTCTGGCTGCTCCTCCCATAGGATTTTACTTTCCATAAAACATGCGATTGTGTTCAGTTTCTGAGTCTGCATTTTGTGTACCAAGTACTGGAACAACATCAACACCCCCCAAAGAAATAAGAAAAATTAGAAATAAAACCCCTACACCTGACCTGCAACGGGCATTTCTGGTGGACAAAACAGAAAAGTACAAGAGCTTAAGAGCTGGTCTCTAAGCCGGTATGAGTAACTTGCCTGGAGCATAGCTGTTAATCTTCCAGGTTAGAATTAAGCTAGCCCAGGTCATTACACTGCTACACCGCTAAAATAGCTCTCTGGAGTTTGGGTGCTAAGTGGTTCTTAGCTGCTGCTGTGCAGTAGGACTTGCCTTCCCAGAGCGAGCATCGGCCACACACCCAGGTCAAGGTATGCCCCAGAGAACCGATGGACTGGGACTATTCTAAGCAAATAAATCTCTCAGACTTGCTAAAAGGGAAACCGTCAAAACAGGGGGATGGAAATCAGAAAGTCAGTTGGGGAACTGAAGGCAGGGCTTGAGGAAAGACAGGAGGCAGAGTCTTGCAGAACTCATAAGCATCCCATTTAGATGACCTCTTTTGCTCAGTGTTAGCATCAGTCAGAAGCATCTCAGTGACAAAACTGTCCAAGTCATACTGAAAACAACAACAAAAATCAGATTGTGAACCCATTACTGCTGTCTGCTGGAAAGCCTCATGTGTGATCACTATCAGACAACGAGATCTGCAAAAAACCTCATCACTTGGGTACTAAAGTGCCATTTATGGAACCCCCCCCGCCTTCAACACTTCTGCTCCTAAGTCTTCTTGTCGTTGTTGAAAACAAAGATTCAAGGTATTCAAGTTGCTTCAGTGTTTCTGAAAGCACTACCCACTGGACCTGCCACCAGCTGGACAATCCCCGAAAGCCAGGCAGGCTATCTGCAAGCTTTCCAGCAAACAGGTCCTACCTATACTGGAGGGCTGTCATAGGCTGGCATGGGCATCATTTGGTGCCAAGGTTCATTGTATTATCACCATGGAGTGTGCTCAACTGGAGGCAGACACTAATAAGACAACGGGATACCCATTTTTTTCTTTCTTCCAAAATATTTTTCTTCTGCTCTCCAGAAGGTAGGTCATTTACATTCAAATGGGGGGAGACAAAAAAAACCACCACCAACAAAAAAAAGTCTTATTCATCCTGCAAACTGCTGATAAAGCATATCTATCATGATCATAACAGTCAGCACTTACCTAGCACTTTTCATCCTTAAAGCTCTTTGCAAACACTAAATAATCAGATTAACTTTTTCCAATTAAAGTTACAGTGAGAGCTTTGGAAGACCCATCCCGACACAAGAAGGGCTCACTTTCCAGCTTGTTAGGAACTAAACCTGCTCTTGTGCAGCCAAAAGGGGGTCTTGCCAGGACTCTATCTGGCCAACCTGCAGCTAAGCAGGCTGCCTGTGCACTCTTTAGTGCGTAGCTGCATCTCTGGATTTCAACAAGATCTTTTACACTAACTGCAGAAGTAAGAGAAACCAGGCAGTCTTCACCTGTATCCTGCCCCAGTTCCACGTGCACCAGAATTTTCTCAAAACTGAATTAGTTCTGCATTTAACAGCATTGTTTTCCGCTCCAAGGTGAGGGACACTTTGAGAATTGAACTCTTAGGTTTGTAACAGGGCAGAAACAAGATGCAAACCCCAAGCAGAATCCTTATTTTCTACCAATTAGATGTAAGCAGAAATAACACAACCCAGCCTTCCTGAACTAACCAAGTGCCAACCTTTACAGTCACAAGGCAACGGAACCATCCTCAAATTCCAAGCCCCTGATTCAGCAGCTGATACATGCTATATCCCAGCCATAACAGATCTCACAGCCTGGAATTTGTAAGCCATGTACCTTGTCCTCCAAGTGCAAGGAAGCAGGAGACTAAGTGTGCTCTTTCTGGGGCCAAATGCAATTGGATTCCAAGGCAAAGCACCAAGCCCTGTCTGAAGGAAACAGATTACATCTGACAGACCAGCTGGAGGAAAATGCAAAGAAAGGACTGGCAATCACTTCACCCGATTTCTGAATGAGAAAACAGACTATGTCTAAACCTTAGACTTCATTGATTTGCAATGAAATGGTGCAATCCCCTCTTTCTCCTTTTCTTCCACACAGATAGGTTAAGTATGCCGACCATGAGTTTTACTACTTCCCTCCCATACTGTCATGCCAAACATTTGTTTTCTGATCAGCTGCCTAGCACTGCAGCACAACAGCTGGAGAAAGCAGTCCACAGACATCCTCACAGCCAAATGGAGACATAAATGATACCCAACCCAATAATATCAGAGCAATCCCTTCATTTATTGTTTGCTGACCCCTCTGTCCAGGCCTCCTAAGCATCAATACTCCAGAACGAGTAAAACCAGCAAATATTACAATTACATTTATCTAACAGAGAAATGAACACACAAGCACACACAAATTTTCTGCTGCATGCGGCTTTCTCCAAAAGCATTTCACAAGCATTCATTTATTTGACCTCATAACGCATTTAACATCAGCAAAAACATTTGACCTTTTAGAGGTGGACAAAAAAAATATTCAAGTGAGACAGTATCAGAGCACAGATTAAGATTAATTGCAATTCCTGTTCTCAGTACTGTGCCAAGAAGGCAAAACAAATTGATCTCTTTGCTTAAAGCAGGGGAGAGAATAAAGATTTGTGGGAAACCTGGTAAGAAACTGCCTTGGAAAAAACTTCAGACAAGCTCCTATGTGATAGCCATACTTTATAGAGGCACTACCTTCAAACAGCATTCAGCCTGACACCCCGATCGCTTTTGTGTGCTATCTACCAAGAGCTCTATCCTCATCATAGTAAGGGAGAGAAGGGAAAAACAATAGGAAATGCCTTCTTACATCCTATGAACACAGCTACTAGCTTGTAAGGACCCATTTCTGTCTTGAATACCATCTCAAAATGTATTAAATAGGATCTGCGGCTCTCAGCAATGCAAATACCAACCTCTGGTATTTTTTTTCTGTCCTAGTGGCAAACACATCTGAAAATACATTTAACAGCTAATGGTGCATTCATTCTACTGCAGAACAAAGGCAGGGGGATGACTTTAGGCTCTGCTTCTGGTTTTTCAGAATGATGAGTTAATGTTCATCAGCCTCACTGACAGTGGGCATTAGTGGAGTCATTCCATTAACTTCAAAAAAAAAAAAAGTGCTCCAATTACTTTATCATCACGCCCAATACTGTTAGAGAGATAAGTATCTGTCACTAGCAACATAATGCAGTATTTTTCTTTAATCATTCTTCAAGAGAAATTTATTTCTGGGACAGATGCACTCAAGTCGATGGAAGAGAAATCTATGCATATTAATTAGTTCACGAGAAGTCAGAAAACTGGTTTAGACAAAAGGAAAGAATTCTAGGGAAAAAGCTTATCATTGTCATTTATTGTGGTTATCATTGAGAGAATCAGCTGAATGTACTGCTTGCACACACCGTGTATGTTAGGCCTGCCCTGCTTAATCCTGCTAAGCTTTAAGCAGACGCCACCTCCATGAAGGAAAATCATGAAACACATTTTGCCGTTCAGGCAACTTTTTGGTTCAGTATTCACCCTCCACCTGTCTGTCCAACAGCCACTTTTCACATGAAGCTGTTAGCAATTCAGGAAACACAAAAAAGGAGAAATGCCAAGTCTGTGCCAAACACTTGCTAGACAAGGCTACTGCTTGTACAAGTCCATATGCCACAATGGCAGAGAACAAAAACTATCACACACGGGGCTTATTTTTGCAGAAAACCCATGTGCAATGCAGCTCAGATGCAAGTGTTCCTGTTCATTTTCTCCTGGCAGGGTAAACAACAGGTTTGTTGGGTCTGAAAGTTTGTTTTATGGATTATTTGATTTTTAAGATAAGAAACTAGTTAAATACTTATTAGAACACAGCAAATACTATAGAGAGCTGCCTGCAGTAGCTTTGAAAAAAAGTCTGTCTACTTGGAAACTGAACCTTTTTTCTTTGGTGTCTCTTCTCATTAATATAGAAAGAGGTAGAGACATACTTATGTATGCTGAGTGCAACGAAAACACAAGAGGAATCGGGTTTGGAGAGTTCTCCATTTCTACAAGGTCACAAACTGTAGCAGCCTGCGTTGCTCTGGGGTCTTAGCGTGATTCTAAGAAAACACTTGAGGTAAGCACACTTACTTAAGCAGGGTTTTCTTGACATGGAAACTGCTTTAACATTGCTTAATGCTTTGCGGTTTGAAGGAGGGAGGCTAGCCTCTAAGGCGATAAGCTGAAATTAGAGTCTAGGTTTAACGCCCATTTTTCCCGGTCTTCCCTATGGAATGAAAGTTAGTGTCAGAATTTTAGGTGTCGAACCTTTGGAGACACCTGGCACAGCTAAGGAGCTTTCATACTCTGATGACGGAATATCTCAACAAAAACTCCTGGTTTGGGGCAGTTCTGGAGATCCTCACTACCACGCAGGAGTGCTACAGCTTTGGAAAAGACGAAGCCAGATCATCTGAAGGTCGGAGGGTAGGAAGCATGTTGTTAAAGGCCCTGAAAGAAAGGATACCCATTCTGAATTTAAACATGGAACACAAGGGAAAGCCAAGAAAGGAGTTTAAATAGCATATGGGTGTACACAATGTACTTTTACTCCTTCAGTATCAAGTTTCTGAAACGCACCGATTTCAAACACTTGATAAGACGACACTGCATGCAGCTCAGCAGTACTAGCACGATCAACAGAAGTCATTACTGATACATGAACCATAAGTGCCCTTCTCCAACGCCTACACTCCTTCAGCTCATTCTCCAAACCTTGCAAGCCCATGGAGACAGGAAAACAACAAGGGCAATGGTGGAAGATGGCTGGCAGGAATCCTCTGCATTTATGTCTATCAGATACATGGACACAAATGCAATACAAATAATAGTACAAAGCAGGTTTCTCACTCAGACTCAATTTAACCCCTTTTATTCCTCTGGATATCTCCAAGCAAGCCACTTCATTTCTGTAGGCCCTAGTTCTCTCCTCTGCATACTGGAGAGAGCACCCTTCACTGCTGGGAAGCACTTTATGATTCTGGGAAAAAGGGGATGGATGGAAAAAGGCAATACTGATGGCAAACAGTATTGCAGACAATTGCCAGGTAACCACTAGAGGGCATCAAAAAGAGATTCAGCAAGAAGCAGTTAAAAACTATCTGGCCATAGTGAATCAGGGACAGGCACGATGCCAACCATGCTGCGCCTGCCGTGTTCCACATACCATAGCCTGTCAGGAAAAACATCGGTTATTATTCTGCTGAATAGCTATCAAAGTAACTCTAAACAGGTAAAGTAACTCAATGAAGACAGTGCAGAGATGCTTCTTTCCTGCACACTACGGAGACCAGATGACCATGCAAACTTTCTGAATTTATTTACAGATCTATGGCTGGACTCGGACCATTCAGTGTCTGAACTGCTAACTCATCTCCCTCCGCACTTCAGAACAAAGCACACTGTTCAAAACAATCCACTTGGACACACCACAGACACCACTGGGAAGCAGGGAAGGCAAATAATTCTGGAAATTTTACTCAAATTCTTCCCTTCGTGATTTCATCTCAAAAGGCACAGGACAGCTAGGACAGACATCATTTCACAGAGTTGGCTTGAAAATCTGTTACCTTTTCTGGGCCTGTCTCTGAAACCACATGAACACAGACTGCAAGATTCAGCCTCCACCGAGGAATGACTGACACCTCTGACTGAATCCTCTTCCCACTCTCCTACGAGTTGCCTGGCAGCAATATCTTTGCAATGCAGAAAAGCCTATGCTGCTGATAACAAGCAGCATGGCAAGGATTATAGCTGCAAGCTGCCCACCTTTGCTCTGCACAGACGCTCCGTCACAGCTGAATTCAATAACCAGTTACAATAGATGCCGGTGTGCGTTACCAAACTGCAGGAGGTGCATGCAGAAAAGCATCAGGGTCGGCCAGGACAAATTTGAAACAAGCCAGCACTTAACTTTTGCTCCTACCAGCACATCCCACTTGTGCCACAAATAAACAAGAACTGCAAGCTGAACTAATTTAAAACACAAATGACTCCATTTCCTCCTTTACATTTTGCAAAAACTCATGCCAGTATCCCCCGCAATGGGGTAACAGTCCTTCATCTGAATTGGCCAAGTAGATATGATGCACTCAAGTGAGATAACAGCAATGGCTCAAACAGACGGCAAGATGTAGCTCTTCAATTCATACCCATCCTTCTGCTGAAGAAAGCTACACATTCACTGTGATGGTCACATTTGGAGCCACAGACCAAGGCCATCATGCTTGTGCCAGTATTACACACATACAGCATTCCACAAAATGAAAAACCCCCCTCGCCCTGCTGTACTAGTACCAACCTGAACTAAAGACATCAAGGAAAACCTCTTCCCATCCAACTGACCAATTACTGACAAAATGGAAACGCTCTTTATCTTCCCAACTTCTCTTCCTCATTTGTTTTAATTGTAGAACCGTCTAGCTATCCAAATCACCTCTTATCGTTACATTTCTTTCCTGCTCCTTACATTGCTCCATTATCTTCATTTTTGGCAAATGTAGGTATGACTAGGATTCAATTAATTTTGTCTGCTGGATGGATCATCTGTTTCCCTGATAAAGGCTGGGTACTGACAGGGAACACAGTGAGAACGTCTTATCTATTGCAAGCATCCTTCCAATATCCTCCAAGTCATTTGTAATTGAAAGAAGGATTTGCCATAGCTGCCTGTCACGACTTACTGTTTGCAAGCTCCCCTTGTCAAATCCTGTAAGTTTTCATCTGCTCACAAAACCCATCTGCTCAGAGGGTTCTTCCCAGGAGCATCTTCTAACTGGCCTTGCACTGCCCAGAAGCACATCTGTCACAGGAGAGACGGTGACTTTATTTTCTACTCTGCTACGTCTGTCTCTTTCTGGATTAACGCTAAGGATAAGATGTTGAATTTTGACTGATCTCTGCCAGTAACACTTTTTATGCAACACTTCCCATATTAACGAGGTACATACTTTCTGTGGCAGTTCAGTCATCATCCTTCTAGCTGTCACTGCCATGGAAGGCATAGCAACCCATATGTCAAGGGGACAAAGTCAGGTGAAGATTTATGCCTTGACTCTTCACATGACAGATACTTTATAACTAAATTTAGTTTAAGACAGTCAAGTCTACTGTTACCTTGCCAGTTTTTGTCATTAGTTCCTCCTGGATATCCTCACTAGCCTGCCTGTTACTGCCAAGGTACGTGAACTGACTCACCTCTTACAGCTCTGTGCCTCCTGACGCATGCTTGAGCTGGGACTTCCTGGGATTCTCGTTAAGATCTGCCCACTCTCCCCCCCCCAATTAATTAACTCCATCTTTTTTTCGTGATACATGACAATCTTTTTATAATAACATATTACTCGAGCCATCTTTTAGTAATACTTCATCAGTGAAAACTGCAACCTTCCAGAGTTCCATGGCTGAGCGATGCAACACCTCGGTCATACCACACTGCATTTTTGTCCTCATAACAAAGTCACTGCCGATGTGAAACAGAGGAAGTGAGAGTGTGGCTTTGACACCACTCTGCCTTCCCTCTCAGTGGATCAGAAAGTTCTCTGAAGGGCAAATTCAAAGCATCCTTGGCTTTTGAAACTTTTAATAGCCTTTGCGTGACCTCGGGACTTTAGTTCTGTACAAGTCACACCAGCAGTAAAAAAAAATAGAAGTCAAAACCCGCATACTTTTGTGAGTCAGCAAAAGATCCCACCTTTTAACATGCTGTACCAACCCTGGAACAGGTGTAGAAGAAACAATCTCTAGTTGGACATATAAGCCTGCGCAAAGAGACCGGAAGGCAGCTCCTACGGGGTGCATTCCCATAACTTCCAATGACTCACACTGCCTGGCACTACCATTTGTTAAAGCAAGAGTGAAGCAGGGATAATAGCTATTTACTAAAAACAGAGGAGTGTGATTAGCTTTAATTAGCATTGTCAAGCGACTTGGGATTGTCAGGTACAAGATGTGGGAGAACTAAGTCTCATTAATTATGTTATTTCCTGCACCCTTAAGTGGCTTGGCCAGTCCAGTGACGCTTCCGGAGCTGCTCCCAATGTCCGATACATCCCGCATCAGGGGGTGCAAACACTCTCAGACGAGCCTGGCAGATGTGGCTATCAAATAGAGGGTCGCGAAGCCAGAACGCAAGAATAATCAGCTTATTATGTACTGTAAGACAACTACCTGCCCTGACAAACAAGGAAGAAAAAGGCAAATAAGACATGGCAGAAAACAGACTCTGAGAGGGAACCGACTGCCAAATTTCTTGCAGGACGAAGAGCACGGACCAATGGGGGGGAACAGGGAGCGTTGTTCAGCCCCAGGACCCAGCACTCCTCAGCAGCACCCCACCCAGAAAACTGTATTTTCTTCCCCCCAAAGACGACAAGCTATAAAATGCCTTTGTCTGGGGGAAAGCTATCCAGATCCTCAAATAGCATCACACCACCAACAGACATGCTGATTTACCAGCTAAAGATCTGTTCTAAAGAACTGAAAAATCCCTGAGTCAGAATAGTCCATCTCTTCTATGGACTCATCCTGGCTTCTGGAAGGAGAAGGAAACCTATCCTCAGCCTTTAGTTACTGTAATTAGATCTGTAATACCAGACCTCCAAATTACCAAGCACAGCAAAGAGGGAACATCCTGAAGGACCAACTTACAGGTCTCTGTCAAGGAGGAGGAAAAAAAGGAAGCTGTGTATTTTGCTACGGTTTCAAAGTGATAAATACACTCTGCTACACCATTCTGCTGTGAATATCACTGATCAGCTTCAAAGCAGCTAAGAGAGATGAACTCTCAATTTCTCCATTCCAGACTCTACCTTGTGATCCCTCTTGAACCTCGCTGCTCTACCACTTCATAGTTGACCTCTGATGAAGACTCTGCTTAAGTTCAAGCAGACCAAGGTTTGCCAGTTAATGACTGAAGCCCAGTGAAAGCCTAGCTCTCTTCAAGAGGCTTCCACCCACATGGTCAAAGGCAAGGCCATGATGCAAGAACAACAAATAAATGCTTTTTACTCCTCTGCAATCCTTGCAACGCTTGTGTAGTACCACACTAGATCAAGGAGCTCCCACTTTCTAAACTGCTAGCCAGGACCTACACCAGAGTGACCAGTTCCTTAATTAAATTCTCTCTCAGCAACAGGTATTCAATCCATGAGTCAAGGAGCCTTTGAGGGAATGTGGATTTACAGGTAGTGATGCTGTCTTCCTCAATACAACCCTGACTCAACTACCCACACCAAACAGCAAAGGAAGGAAATTGCTTGTTCAAGATCTGTGGATCCAGAGGACGCAAGGGACCAGTACAGTTTTGCCAGTTACAAAGAGACACCTGCAAAGAAAGCTTCCAAAGAAAGCAATGTCTCTGCCCTCCCTACAGCATTTCCAGCCTTAGCTCCGAAGCACAAGGCTCACTTTTAAATGGTCTTTCAGCAGGAAAACAAGAATTAGGGATCCAGTGAGAAAAGGAGAACATCTTAATTCTCTATTCAAGCACTGCCATTACACAGCAAACAATGTTTACAAGAAACCAGAGGCGTGGATCCCAACACGATGAGATCTTACAGCAATATCAACGGGAATGCTTTGCAAGAATGAAGTCACAAAATACATCGTCTCCAGGCAGAACCCCTCATGGATTACAAGTACAGCTCTCTCAGTATCTGCTTGTTTACAACCGCCTCTCAGCAAAGGCCTCTCTGTGCTACCCAGCGTAAGCTTTAAGTAACTGTAAACGCATTAGCAGAAAAATCTTTATCTGGAGCACGTAGTAGGCCCCGAGGAAGGCAATGCCAGGAAGGCAGGTGTACCAACCCGCCCCTTGCTTAACCGCTGTCTGCAAGCTAAGAACACTGGTTTGATAGGCCTTCCTCTTTCTGTACTTTAAGACATAGGCCAGAAAAAAATAGCAGGGACAGATTCACTCCAGTAAACTGTCAGGGAAGGGGATAAAGATTCAACTACTTTTTCTACATCATTAAAAAAATCACATTTTAAACTGGAACATTTCAAGTTCCTTTAACTTAAAAAAAAAAAAAAAAATCAGCATTAAAATCTTATGCTACAGACCCATAGCTCGCTCCTCAGCTACTTCATCTCCAACTTCTCTGGCTTTTCTGGATTAAAACCAGAAGTTTCTGCAGAGAAGCACAAGACAAAGAACCCCCAACGTTTCACCTTCTGGCCCTGGACCTCAGCATAGCGTTCCGCTCTAAGAGGAAGCTGCTACACCCTTAACCAGAGGCTAGAGCAGCACCACACACCGAGTTACCCCTGCTTCCGTGGGGAGGGGGGGATGGTTTCAATGCACCACAGGCAGAAACCGCCTGTCTTTGACACCCAGCATCACCCAGGCCCGAGGATGCCCCCTCCACGGGCTGATCCAGGCCGCCCTGCAATCTCTCCTTTGCCACACCAAGGCATGATGTCACTTCTGTAGCACAGAGCCACGGGCTGGGAAAGGCCTGGTCTCCAGGGACTCCAGCAGCAGTGTTGGTAAACAGAGCAGCGGCAGGGTACCGGCCCTGGTCAGCAGCCAGCCAGCCGCCCCGGCCGGGGCTCAGGAGGTGCCCCCAGCGCCCAGGGGAAGACGCTGGACCTCCCCCAGGGGTCACCTAAGCCTCACGCACGCCTCCCCAGGGATCTCACCTGGGCTTTTATTGTGCATTTCCCGGCTACAGCGAGGTGGTGAGCGAGGAAGAGCCATCCCCTCCTCCTCCCCCCCCGGCCCCCCCCGCTTCCCCCCCTGGCCCCGCCGCGCCCTCCGGGCCGCCCCTCGCCCCCCACCGCACTCACTCTCCGCGGCGCGGCCGCCTCGAGCGCGTCCCCAGCGCAGACGGAGCGCGCCGGCCGACGCGCACCAGGCAGCCCCGCAGCGCCCTCCCCCTCCCGCCGGCTCCCTCCCCCTTATAACAGCTCCCGCCCCCCGCTGGCCCTGAGCGGCGCCGCCGCGCGCCAATCACCGCCCGCTGGCACATAGCAACACCCCGGCGGTTGGCTACGGTCAGCCGCAGCCCATTTTTTCCGGACCAATCAGAGCGCGAGGCCGGCAGGGGCGCTCCCGCCCCCCCCGGCCCTCACACACACTCACAGCCGCACGCATCGCCCCCCCCCCCCCCCCCCCCTCCCCCCCCGAGGCCTGCCTCGCGCAGACAGCAGCCGGGGCGGCGGCAGCCAATGGGAGCGGCCCTGGCGCGGCCGGCGTGGAGCGCGAGGGGGAATAACAAACAGATGCGTTTCCTCTTAAAGGCGCAGGCGCCGCTCCGGCGGGTGGGAGGAGCACCGGGGCGCACCGGCGCTCTTTCCCCCCCCCCCCCCCTCCGCGGAGCAGCCCGCAGGGACGGTTCCGGGCAGCCGCCACCGCCGCCGGTGGATGCTTGGTACTTGCGTGCAGCCGGCTGCGCGGGGGGGCACCGCACCAGCCCTGCCGCAGCGCGCCGGGGCTCCGGCCCGGGGCAACCCGCAAACCCGACGGGCAAAATTTCATGAAGTTTTGGGGGCACGAAGCTACAACCCCAGCCGCGCCCCGGTTTTCCGTAAGGCACGTTAATTGGCAGAAGGTCTTTAATTACCGCTCCCCAGCCCGCAGTGCAGCGTTGGTAAGGGCTGGGAAATCCTTGGGACAGGCCAGGCGGAGGCGGGAGGGCTGCGGGGCCGGGGGAAGCGTCGTCACTTTCTCATAGACTGCGTGTGATTTCTGCCTTTTAACTGCCAAGGCAATTAGTCCACATTAAGTAAACATAAGGTAATTATTGCTACCTGCTTTATACCGAGCCACAGCACACTCTGACGGCATTGGCCTTCCCAGACCGCTAATGAACTTCCACCGCCATTAATGCGACTTCTTAAACACATCATAGGACCGTAATTGGCACACGGACTAATTGCCAGGGACAATATCCTGTATTTCTCCTGGAAATCTCAATTAGCTTCATCCCACTGCTTACCACGATTTTTTTCCAGTGGTCATCTTGGTGATCTTGGACCCCGATACCGGTGCGGAGCTGGTATGTACATACGCATGTATACACGCGTATGGCAGCGCACACGCACCCAGCTGAGCCAGAAACCAGTGCGAGGGCAAAATGAGATGCAATCACCTCTGAGCACCGTAATTAAGAGACAAACAGCATGCAGCTCCAACGGAGCCAAGCTGGAGGCTTCTTACCACGTTTTTTAGTTTCAGCTCACGACAGCAAGACGCATGGCACACCACTTCGTGAGCGCCGGCGATGGTAATTCATCACTGTATAACACACAGTTTTAATGAGTGTTTTATATCTGTCCTTTTCTCACATCACAGGATAAAAGTTACAGACCTTATTAGCTGAAATAGATTTGCTTTATGAGCTTACTCTTGTTCTAATGTTCTACTGCTTTAGCAAATTCTTAAGGATATTTTAAGCAATTCTCCAGTAATTGGTAATTATTGGTAACTGCAAGGGCAATGTTCTTGTCCCATATGTCAATATACAGACTCAAACACTGAGTAAGGGGCAATACAAGGTAATATTCCTATTAGTTGTGATTGTCTCTTTTTATCTTTTTATTACACCTGAGTAGAAAAATAACCTCGTGATAGAAAGTAAATACAGTTTTCTTCCACACAAGCAAAACACACCCCTCTGATGGCATTACTAAAATGCATGCCAGCGAGCTAAGGGATTCTATAGACGAGATTTTAAAGCACAGAATGACATTTTTTCCCCCCATAAGCTAGTGGTACTACCAAATACAATTTATGCTATCAACAAACCTTCAAGCACCAGGGTAGTTCCTAGCTACTAAATGCACTCAAATGAAGGAGGAAATTGCCGTGTTATCTTTAGGCTGCCGCAAGAGCAACGGGAGCCTACCTGAAGGCTTACTTCAAGCTTCTTCTTTTCTCTAGATAACCTCCTTCCTCCTCAAGCCAGCAGCAAGAGCTAACACATCAGCTTTTTAGACCATCTCACCAGGGCTAAATGGAGCCATATTTAACAGACCTAGACAAGGTTATGTGCAGGAAGCAGTGAAAAAATTTGCTCGAACTTTAAAATCACCAAGAGTTCAGAAAAGTAACCACAAGTACCCAAAGTTGAAAGCATCAGCAAAATAAATTTACACATCATGAGGAGGCTGCTGCACAACAGCAAATAAGGTGGTTTTTTTCCACCCAAAAGTGAGCTGCGCAGCAGGATTTTCAGTTTGCTAATAAAAATGCATTATTATTTACAAGAACATCAAGATTCTTTTTTTATATATATATACACACACACACAAAGCACACTCTTGTAATGAACTTGCTTTAGGATGGTGGTTAATTGGAATTAGTGATGTAAGTTCAGCATCACCATGGAAATCTGTATGTTCTCACTGCTCTGAAGTCATAGAAAAAAAGACCATAAAACCCCCCAAGATTTCTTCTTTATGTGCTAATCCCCATGACTTATGAAAACTGGAAACGTTTTAGGGGTAACAGTGCTTCATTAGAAGCATTTCACTTTGAAAAATAAAACGCTATTTGGGTCCTAGTTACCTTCTCAGTGAACCTTAAAGTCACATTTTCATGTTTGATTCTGCATTACAGTGTTTGACTGCAAGTTTTGGGAGCACAGCTTAACCAGCACCATGAATACTTTTACTGGGCTAAGCTTTTGGCAAATTTATTAATTTAAAAAAATCTGAATTTTTGGATCTAACCCATTTGTAGCTGGTGTTCCTGGCCTTGTAATCAAGCCACCTCACCTAATACTGCCTTTCTTCTTTATCTGCAAAATGGGGATACTTCAAACTTTTTCAGAGACATCAGGAAACAATATCTTCAGGTACTCCAGATCAAAAGGTGCCTTCATCTATGAACAGCAGTCGGGCTTTTTCCCCCACTTGCAGCATCACTATTTTCAGTCCAACAAACAAACAGCAAGTGTTCCCCAGTGCTTCATCTTGTCCCCCCAAATCACCAAGGTACCAGACAGCGAAGCTGTAAAACCCTCAGCACCCACAGCATGATCTTCCCATAGCAATATTCCGCATTTTACAGTGATGAGCTAAGACCCTCTGTAAATCCACTGTCCAGCTTAACTAGCCCCAGAACCGTGGCAAAAACTCAGAATCTGTAACTGAACGAGCACCTACTTTTAATCCAGCTCTGCACTGCACCACCTCTCCCTACTGGGAAGGGCTGTGTGCGGAGGGACAGAGCCCTACCAAAAATCTGCAGAAATTCACAGGGCTGTGGCGGCCTCCTGCGGCAGGAGGGAGGAGGACGGGCACGGACCGGCCCAGCAGGCGTTCTGCTTTTGCTAAGGTTTTGTGGCTTTTGTTTTCTCCAGGCTTTCAGTAGGGCATTTCACACAGGCAGGAAAACAATCCATTCTCCATGCCCACAGGGAATTCCAGGGACAAACCAGGATCTCTTGAGATTTCTACACCAACACCAGTGATCTCACTCGCCAATGCAGAAAAGCATATCCTGAAAGCACACGAAAATAGAATTATAGAATCATTTGCTTGGAAAAGACCTTTAAGATCATGGACCCCAACCGTACCTCAAGCTGTGCCTCAAGCCTTCTTGCTTTGGATAAACAGGGTTAAGTTCTTCCAAATATTCTGTTTGAGTACCAAGTCTTAGTACTGCAGATTTATGATGGGTTACATTATTCGTAGACAATTACTTTCCATGTTAAAAGAAATGTGAATATTCATTAATGCTTCCCAATTCCCTATTGTCGTTTACTATCCATTTAGAATGGGTAGTAAGAAATAAAATACTGCCCAGAGCAGTCTGGGAAATCCTCTCATCAGCCTGCCAAATTCCTTTATAAGTTACTAAATACTGAAACATACTAAAAACTCATTTCACCTCTCTTACCTAATACGAAGCCTCGAGGCTTTAAAATTACACTTGACCTTAAAACCTAGTATTTAATGTAGTTTAATGGAAATCCTGGAAGAAAGCTGGGAATTTACCTCTAGGACTAGCGGAAACGTTAATCTGCTTATCACAAGAAAAAGAACATAGGTATCAGACTGCCATATTTATAGCAAACTATCGCCCAACACAGGACAACACAACATTGACCAGGAACTTGCTACAGGTGGAGTACCTGTTAATAGGAACATACTCAGAACATCGCTAGAGCGCTGTGCCCAGCTCAGCAGCAGATACCTGTCGATTGCCAAAGGCTTTCCATACTAACTCATTGATCACAACCTTTTGCGTAAGTCTTCCACAAAAGTGAGCACGTAGAAGACTCGCTGTTTGTGGGAGATAGCTAATTAGATCTGAAGTGTCCTTAGGACATGACAGAAAGGTATTTTTGGATAATTTAAGGGCCACAGTAAGGTCATTTTTTAAATTAAGTTTAAATGATCAGATATTTACCGTTTCAACTGAGACTGTGATTATTAACCAAGTGAAAAAAGGCCTATCAAGCCCTTTTACAATGCAGGCTCTCACTTCAATCTCAGGCCAGCTCCTCTGCTACCATATCTTATACGCACAGATAACCCAACACTTTCATTTCCCCCATTCAATTCAGATACGATGTACATACATAGACAGGATACGATATCCTCCACATCTGCGAACTGCCACATTCTGTAATTAAACTGATGAGCCCGATTATACGTCAGAGCTGACATCCAGACCCAGGCTACACAAGATGATTTTGTCAGTGTTTTCGGAGCCTGACCTGTCATATTATAAATGTGCACATACAATCTTATAACGCTGCCAGAATTGGGCCATCAATCATTAAATTGGATAAACACAAAACAGTATAACTTTAAAAAAAAAAAAAAGACGTGTCCCCCAACCAAAACCCCTGATATTTACTACACTATAAATACCATAATCTCAGAAATTATACTTTTAGGCAAAGAAGGCACAACTAATAAATATTTAGTTTTAGATCTTTTATGAGCAAAGATGTTTTAATGTGTCACATTTCAAGAGCATGAATCTTTCTTTACAAGAAAAGAAAAAAATCACTTCATAGATTTGGAGCTACAGAGGTCCACAAGACTTTCTGCAAATTAAAAGTGCATGGAATACATGCTTCATACATAAAATATTTTGCAATAGGATTGAGAACACAGTTAAGTGTTAAACAGTATCTAGAGTTAAAAGTACCTGAAAAGAATCTCTCCTTGGAGAGAGAGATTAATTGAACATCCTCCTGGACAGCTGTGCAAGTTCTCAACAAATACTTTTCTGTACAAATGGTTTAAAAATCACACAGCAAGTTCTGGAATATTCAAAACAATGATTTGATAGAACAAACATTCTATAGTTACCTCCATTCCATATTACTTTGTTACCACAGTTATCATGGCCCAAGCCCTGTGCGTTGGTGCTGGGATTCATGGCCTCATCCGTGCAACATTATCTGTCTCAAGAGATCAAACTTTAGCTCTTGTACTAAAGCCCAAATGAGTGACTGAGTAAATTCTTATAAATGCTTTTCTGGCACTGAACCCCTTCCCTCCCATATAAATAACTTGACTCATTCAAATGTCAGATATTAAGTAGCAGACTTATCAAAGAGAGGTCATGTATAAACAGCACAGTCAAAAGCTACATCAGATGTAGGAAGACTAGTGGCTGAAAAACATGTTCAGCATCTTTGAGGGCTGAAGTTTCCAACACCACTGCTAAAGAGGAAAAAGACTAAAATGAAATTTAAAGATTCAGTTTGTCATTTCAGTAACTGTGTTTTGTCATTCTATACAGAATAAAGTTAAAATAGTTTATTTGCGCAGTGATGAGGGAAACTTGACAAAGAAACTAAGTCATCATCCCTCCCTTCAGAGATCAAGTCCAGAAATCAAGTATTTTAAAACTTAGCTTTTCCTAGCAAAAAAAAAAAAAGTTTTAAGGTGTAAGTGCTATTTGGTAGCATTGCCTAAAACCAGAATTATATTTGCATCGTAACAGGTGCGCGTGGTTTGGAAATTCAATAGCAATAAAATTGAGGTGAAGAAAACCACACTGCACAAAACCTACCTGGAGCTACACACTGGCTAGTAAACCAAATTAAGACAGAAAGGGTGGAAGTTTTTAATTTACCTACTCAGCTGCATATGTAGCCTATTCTGTGACTACTAGAAAGCAGGCAGAACAATGACTGGACTGATTATTGCAAGTTACCTGACCAGACATAACTGGTCTGAAAGGGAAACAAGAAGCTTCGCACATAATATATCATTTAATCCTTTTTCCTATGAACAATTAGGAAGTTCCTATGAACAGTTAGGAAGTTCCATTTTCCTCTCTTCCATTCAATGAGCAACAAACCTGATTAAATTAAGAGGAAATTGATTCTACAGCCATCTTAACCAGGCAGATAATTAGAAGGACACTATTAACGCCTTTGCCACCATGATCACATGTTCACTTAAATCATAAATGCCGTTATTTCTTCCACTTCATCCATGTAGAAATGTTCCTCAGAAAGGAATTCTAATGCAGAAACAAATATTATCCATCCAGATGGACTTGACATTCTAACGCTGACAGCCTACTGACAGACATAATGAAATACCAAAGATGCTCCACGATTACAAGAATGGCACAGCAGCCAGTGGAGTGAAACAAGAGTCCTTCCAAATCTGAGCTAGCAAGGGAAAAAAAGTTACTTAATTTAAAAGTTCTTATAACAGTGAGTATACCTTGCAGTAAACATACTCTTGCATCTGGCTACTACATTTATTAAGATCCATAATTTTCCCATGAAGTTCCTTCAAGAAGTAGATGCTATCACTAAACAATAGTTTTGTTCCAGCAGTATCTGATGATCAAATGACTGAGCTTTATACATGTCATTATGCATAATTAGGCTACAGTAATCAAATTTTTCTGAAAACCCCTACTACTAACATGACAGCACCAAAGCACGCAGGCATTGCAGGCTCAAATTTGTTTGACACACATGTAACACCTGTTCACAATGACAGAACAGCATGTAAGCTTCCTGAAATACCTTCCTATCTAACCCCATTCCATCAGATGTGGGGTTTCCTGGCTTTTTCCAGTAAAGTTACTTCCATGTCTATGCGCATAAACTTAATGAATATTCAATGTACTTTTGTGGAGAGAGGGGACTAAAATTTACACACATCCTAGACTGACACTTGCTCCTTTTCTAAGTGTGCATATAAATTTGCTTTAGGTGCATTCATTTAATAGGTACATTTTAATTTGTTCCTGAAACTCCTGACCAAACTGAAGTCTTCTTTGGTCCCTCACCCTAAAACCAACTTCCCATTCATTAAGCCAACAGATATTAGAACTACAAATGTGCAAAAGACTTCTAAAACATTGGCTTCCTTTGTGAAAAGACTATTTCAAAATAAGTGTAATTATAATAAGTGCAATCTTCCTTTCTGGAAAGCTAGCTACTGCCATGCCATGGTAGCCTGACAGGCAGAGCAGAACCAGGGGCAAACCTAGACCCTTGCAGTGGAACTCAGCACCAAACCCAGAACCTGGCTTAAATGTGGTATTTAGGCCTTGGCCAATAAGTCACAGTATTACCATCACATCAGAAAGGGGTCTAAATACAGTTACAACTCAAGCTCAACATTCTTATCAGTAAAAATAATTGAGTAAATCTATACTGACCAAGTGAGTTAATGTTGGTAAAAAAGAGACTGCCTCTACTGACTACACTTCACAGGCTAAACTATCTGGCTAGCCACAGATTCTGCTTTCGATTTCTGCTGTGCGTTGGTTTTCTTTTTTGCCCTACAAGTTATCTGAAAACTAAAAGCAGCACAAGAAATACATACACACAGGGTACGCCTTCAGAAATTCTTTCGTTTCTGTCCACTAGAATATAACTGGAATAACTGACACATCTTGACACCTGCTTAGGAACACTTATGACAGGTATGATAACGCTTATTATCTACAGGTATTCTATCCAGCAACTTTCTTCCTAGTCATCACTATTTGTGAAGTGCATTGTTGCTAAATGAGCTATTTACAAATGTAAACTATGTAATTAAAGTTTTAAAATAAATAGACAACCTTTATATTAGGTAGCAACTTGACAACAAGGTAATAGATCATCCAATAACATCTTTCAAACAAAATTATCAGTGTATGCTGCTCCATTTTTTTTTTTTTTTAATGAGGAAAATCCTTGGCTCACAATCTATTCTGCAAGAACTTCCTTGGTTTTCTTCTTTACACTGGATAATTGCGTAAAAACTCCTTAAGTTTTGTTGGATAGTCTGTCATCACTCCAGTTGCTCCAAGGTCAAATGCCCTCTTGTATTCTTGTTCTTCATTCAGTACCCAAATATACACCTATGAGACAGGATAGAGAGACAAATTATTACAGGAAATGCTCACATTCAAATAAAAAAAAGGTGCCTTTCAATCTAGATCATTTCATGTGAGAGAGATGATGCCGCATATATTTCAAATGATAAATGATTACACTGTGATGCCAAAAGCATGTACAGAAACGTATCCAACTTCTTCCTCCTCACCCTCTAAAAGGGAGCATTTTCTAGTGGTGACTCTGACTCCATTCTATTACCTGAGACTTCAGGTATTTCCAAAAGTCAAAATATTATTTTGTGGAAAGCCCCAAATAGGTAAGCAGTTTAGCAGATTTTGTAGGCTTAAGTTTGAAGTGGGGAAAAAAATAATCTTAAAGGGATTTAAATTAAAGAGTCTTTTTCCAAGCATACAATTCTTCCTTTGCAACTACAGAACTGCAAATACAACAGCATAAGCTATTGCTCAGGAACCAAATAGCAACATATAATCCTAGCAACACAACAGAACGTGTTGCAGAGAACGCGAACCCATCTTAAGGCTGCACCTGGCTGGTTCAAATTCTCGCTAGGTTAAAGGCCCATTTCCTTTAGCTTTGCCACACTGTACCTGAATGCCCCGAGCAGTGAGGTGGTCAAAAAGTGCTTTCCGCATTAGCAATCTGCAGAAAGGAGAAAGATATTATTTAAGAACTTGAAGTACGTATAAAGTTTTCAATGCCTGTTCATGTTCTGTAATAAATTTTCCATAGAGCATTTAGATTTGGTGTTTTCCACAAGAAAGTGATAATTACAGAAAACTTTAAGTTCAACCAACTCAAGACTGGTTAACACAGATACCCAGCAATTTGCAGTAGCTATAGATATTTGTATCAGTTTTTCTGAAGATCAAATCCAGCAGATTCCTCCTTCATCACGTACCCCGTTCATCATCCTACCCTGTACCATGTCTGATCCCTTTGCTTTCATAGGAGATTTTATCTTTCACACCAGAAGATGTGAAAACTCTACTGGCCACTCAAGAAATCAAAATACCAGATGCCAGACACAGAAGCAAGAGCCAAAAGACACTTATTGCAACCATGTTCAACCTCTGAAAGCACGTAACTATGCTTCCTCTGAAGCACAGATATTCTTCAAATGCAAAGTGTTCCATGTAAACCAAACGGTATCTCCTCTGCCAACATTATGAAACAGTCACAATCCCATGAAATGTGAAACCGCATTCTGAATCTACTTGCATGCTAATTAACTGAACACACTTAACGACAGAAACTAAATAAGACTAAATTGGAATAATGCCCACTGTTACTGCACCTCAGTATGTCTCAGCATATGAAAAATAAAAGCATACAGGAACACCTACATGAGATTTGAATATGATTTATGCTGCACTGAGAAAAAAAGCTAGAAGGACCTGAAAAGAATTACAACATGACAAGTAGCTATAGCAATAGCTAGTCTTAGTTGCTTGTGCCAATCGTTAATATATAGGCAAAATATAAATAAAAATTTAATAAGATAAAAATCTTACGCGTCAGCTAGCCAGATAATAAATTTCTGGCTTCTTGTCATCTTCTGTGGTTCTTTCAGCCTGTTAAGGAAGAGGAAACAAAAAATTACCAGAGCACAGATTAAAATATTATTTGAGATGTTCCTGCAAAAGGAACATAAAGAATTAATCTTGCAGTTTCTCAAATTAGCACCGTAATTTCACTAAGACAGTGACTTAGAATTGGGTTACACAAGAGAAATGTGCTACATTTAAGAGAAGCAGCAGAGATGGGTATTCAGCAGCATTTGGAGTAAAGCATGAGAAACAAAGGGGTCGTGAAACCTCATATCCACCCTATTACTGACTTGCCTCTTGGCCTTATTCAGACTAATTTGTTCTCAAGAAAGAGGGAGAAAAATGCAAGAATTAGTTAATATGTAGCAGTGCTGTACAAATAACTGTCCAGATGGCATCAGCACAAGGTGCATTGTAAAGGCAGCTGCGTGAAGGTGGTACTTACAGGAGATGCTGTAAACAGGTTATACACAGGCACCCCACAGTAACAACTGAGTAACTCCGAGCTGGCTAGAGACAGGTTAAATACAGAGGAGCAGAAGATTCGCATAGCTGTCTCTTAGGAATATACAAAAGTGCCTATACTAACAAGTATCCTCAGCCCAAGGATACCAACTAAACCAATGCTCAAGCCAGCATTATCATTCACTTGTTTTACTATAATTTCAGGGCAGCATCCACTGACGGACTCTAACTTACTTGAGGATGATTGAAGGCATGGGAATTTCCAAGAATTCTTCCTTGAAAGGAATGAATGGCAGCAGACCAGTGTAGAACAGGCCAAGAAGCAGGAGGACACGTTGCAAACAGAAGATGATGGGAATGTCAGCATTCTGCAGGCACCAGGAAAGAAAGATTCTAAATTATCTTGGTAGATCATTGAGTCTGTTGCAATTAAATGTACTCATCAATGCATGTTTAGCACTTGCACCTAAAGATTAGGCTGCCAACTGTTTATGATATGCCTGCCACTGAGTTTAAATTACTCTTTCTGATAGCCTGTAATCCAAGCAGTTCTATACAATTTGAAGGGACACTGGGACATGAAAAGGTAAAGTTTCACCGCTCACAGTACTCCTTTTGTTACCTGCCTTTACCATCTTTCCAGACTGCATGACATTATGCAGCATTTTTGTCTTAGACTAGTATTACCATGAAGGACAAGTTGTGCTTTAGCACAGGACTTGTTTCAGTTTGATATCACATCAACTCACTGCACAACACATTTTTAAAGATGTCGGTTTATAAACCAAAAATCTTTGGGCATTGATGCTATGAAAATGAACAAATATAGCTGCTGCTCAGGCAGGAAGTGTTCCGATTTATCTGTGCAGGACAACACACCAATATCTGTACTCTCAGTGCAATCACTCATTTCACTCAGGTGCATAACTCCCTCAGGCTAAGTACAATTTTAATTTAATCCTAAATTGTACAATTCCTCAGCACAAAAAGGAAAAGAATCTATAGCTGTAAACCAGCTTTATACCAATATAACTGTATCAACTAGTGGCCACATCCATTATTTTCATAAAAAGAAACACACAATAAGCAGTCCTTAGAAAAACTGCTTTCGTACCAGATGAGTGATATACAAAACAGGCTCTAAGAGTTCCTGGCATAAAATTGTTAAAACCCTATATTTTACAGAAAAAGAATAAAACATGATTAAGCTTAATTCATCAGGTATTTTACTGCAGAGTATATGGGTGTTAACAGTGCTTGATTTATTGTAACAGTGTAGTAAGCAGAATGCAATCTAAGTGCAGAATTTCTCATCACATCTGAAAGTCTGGCATAGCTGGCTAGATCTTGATTTACGGGGTGCTTTTCTGTACATTTTGTCACCACACAGTAACAAGTAGGCAAGAATGAAGCTTAGCTGAACCCATTCTTACCTCCTTAAGACACTTTGATACAACCTCGTAATTGGCATTCCCCCATACTGTCAAATGCTCTCGCTTATAGTGACTCACCAGCTCTGAAACCTGCAATATAGAAAAAGCAGAACCCTAACATGTATTCATTGAAAATAATGTGCAGAGTTATTTAACTGAAACTCTACTTCTTACTTTTCAACTACGTAAATCATTACAGAAAAGATAGTTCTTCTATATTCTCTCTCCCATCTTAAGATGACTGTGCTGATTTGACTGGAAAGAAACAAGTGTTCAGGTCAACAGATAAAAAGACCATTATACCTACAAAATCCCCTAGATAATTTAAGAAAACGAGATGACAAAATAGTATCTGATGGAAAGCAGATTTCCTTTTCTGTGAGGAACACTTATCTTTTCACCGACATGTTTTTATGATGCTTTGGTGGGCAACAGTCTATAAGACGACCCTTCATATGTAGTACAAACCAAACGTGTGCAGCAGTGTAGCATCAGTTTCATGTCAAAATAAAGGGTAAGTAAAGAGCTGTTTGCTGAATATCTTGCACAAGATCACTTCTCTGTCTTCCATATTACCCCATGCATGGGGCAATATCTAGTATGTGAAGGATGAAGCAGTCCATGAACACAGAGTTCAGTGTCACAGACTGCTAGAAACTCCAAGAAACTTTTCTTTTGGAATTCCAGCGCCATTACAAGACATTCAGTCTCAGTTCAGCGTAGATTTCCATGTACCTTTTTGATCAACACATCGTTGTTCACTTTGATGTCAATGTTGACAGGAGTTTCTGGAAATGCCTCAAACACCTCTTTCAGGAGTGGAATGCGGTTGTCTTTTCCCTCAGACTGGCATTCTGGGGAAACAAGAATGTTGTCACCACTGTGACCATTTTTAATACACCACAGATAAAAGCTGAGATGTCAGAGCACTTGTTGTCTTAAGATTAAAAAAACCCACAACATAGTTCCTAGAACTAGCACACTTTTAAACTTAAAAAAAAAGATTACTTCAGTCAGATAGTTTAGTTATGACAAGTTCACTTCCATAATGAAAATGCCATGAGCATATTGCACATTTAGGTTTGAACTTCATTAAATTCAGTCATTATTTAGCAACAGTAGGAGTGCAGGCATCGTTAACATCCTGAAATAGCAGACATGGGCTCAGTTACCACATATCAAATGCAATGAGATTAATATGAAACAAGACTAAATGAGAAAAACTTTTCCTTCTAGTAAAATTTACTGCAGAAGCATAGTGAGTGAAGGGAACAGAAGGTGAACCCTCCCAAATTTTATTCTCTGAAAGTTCTTGTGGCTCTAGGAAATTAACTGAAGGCTCTTGCCATCTCTTTGTATTAGTATGCATTAAAAAAAAAAAAAAAAAAAAAAGATATATACGTGTGAAAATAACATGTCACAGAACTCATCTTGGTGTATGTTAAGTATTTTGCAATTTTGAACAGAAATGTTTAACACAAAATTTGTTTGCTGGGCAATTCAAATATGGAAAGGCTACACAAGACAGTCACAAAGCCCCCCAAGCTAGCAAACACATGTGATCATTTCTGTTAGCCTTTTCTAGGTGGAAGCGCTCTCTGTTTTAGCCTGTATGCTTTATTCAAATTATAGTCCCATGAACCACAGTTCTCACAAGAAAATAGGTTAATCTTTTTCTAGGTTTTCCTCTCTCTTTTCCTCTTCATTTTTCAGAAGAAAAAATTTTCAATCAGCACCCTCTGAAAATCTCACCAGGGAACTGGAAAGCAGTTGCAAGAAATAGACAAGCAAACAATTGAAATGTTTACTTGGAAAACGTTATCTTGCATCTTAAACTTAATCACTGCCAACTGATATAAAAAATACATTTTGGTTTCTAAAGCTAGGATTGTATTTTCCTTTTAAAACTTCTCTTATCAAAATACTGATAGAAGCAAATCCACTTTTCTACTCCCTTTGCCAAAATAAGAAATTGCCACACCACAATAATAGAAAATTAGTTACTGGTACTGTCAATTGAAACAGCAAGGGACAAAACCTTACCCTTCTGAAATGTGACATCCAACTTGTAGAGATATGGTGGAAGTTCCTTGAAAATAAAGGGAAATGGAACACTAATTCAAATGCAGGGATGCAATCATGACTTTTCTCAGAAAAGACCAAAAAAAAAGTAATTCATAAGCCACATAAGTTATCTTTAAAGACAAAAATTGTATTATTTTTTTAAATTATCTTAACCAAAAAGTGGTTTAGAAGCACTGCGTTCATTTTTACTTGAACTATTTGGCATTCTTAGACTTTGTGGGTACCTGTAGCTGAGTAAGGCAAAATGTTTCTAGACTCCTGTCTGAAAATTCCAAGAATTCCACTTAAATATCAGATGGAAAGACACTTCTGTAAAACAGGCTTTTGAAACTGTCAACACAGTAGATGTGTCCTACCTGGTTTTCCCATTAAAAAGCTGGTCATACGAGAAGCAGCTTTTTGACTAAGCTTCCTTTGTCATCCGTATGGCAAAACAGGCCCACCTCCAGAAAGCTGTTCATCCAACCTACTATTGGACAGAGTTAATCCCCCTCTGGAAACGTGCCGGTTTCTCCTCCCTTGACTCCATAGGGAGCCTAGTTAATTTTTTTTTTTAGTAAGACAAGATGAATCCCCTCCTTAGATTTTGGACACTATACAGACACACGCACACACAACCTTCCTGCCCACCCCAGCCACTCTACAAACACATTTTTAAACATCATCTAGCACTAATGTTTTTTCTTCAACTTACAGAGTATTTGAGGTCAGATATGTTGACATCAACTCCTGTTGATCTCTTCAGGTTCTCATCATGGGACACAACCACTTGCTCATCTTTCGTCAGGTGACAATCTAGCTCCAACATGTCTGTTCCTATATTAACCGCACTGGAAGCAAAGAAGTCTGCCTTGAACCACACATGTTATTTCATACAGGTCGAAACCTAACACATACATGTTACTCAATTAAACTGATCCCAGTGGAGGTACTTTAGATGCTTTATGATGCAATGAGTCTTCACAATCCTGCTGCAAAGCAAGAAGGAAATAACTCTGCTGTAGTGAGACAGCTGATGCAAGAATAAACAACGTACCATGAATCAGAGACGGGATTTGAACTCAGGAGCTCTGGCTCCATCTTCCATGGTAATCAAGCAGCATACCTGTTGACTGCAGCCTACCACTGTGGTATTGAGAAACCTACTTCCAGAGCATTGTTTCAGAATTTTGAGTGTGATGTTTATTAGTATCAGCACATTTACCACTGGAAGAAGCGAGCTCTTTTAAAAAAGCAATCAATTTTGTGGTAAGCATAAACAACAAATGACAGGGATGTGAAAGCCTTTTTTTACTTGATTTAAGTTAATTGGGAATGGATGGATCAGGAAATAAGTAATGGTGCTTTCAGGCTTTTGGCTTTTTGAGTAGCAAAACTACATTTAAAAACAATTATTTTAATAAAAAAAGTTTTCATTTTAAATTAAAAAAAAAGTAACACCCACTCATATTTTTCAAAGAAAAACAGCCATTCCACTCCAATCCGCTGCTTTGAAAAGTTCTAATCCAATCCCAAATCCACTCTATAGAAGCTTAACTCATAGGAATAAAGGAAGCAGAAAGTAGTAATAATACTGATGAAAAGCAAGTACAAGAAACCTCACACCAGAACAGAGAAACTAAGCTTTATTCTAGCGAGAAGTGAATTGCTGATTTAATTAGAAAAAATGCTCAGAAAGTATCATTCCAGCAGACAGCTAGAAGTCCCAGCCTGAAGTCTGAACACTTCCTTCAAAACACTGGGCTGTTCTTTTTACCCACCTACGAACAAACGTATTAACATCTGTGAGGTCAATCTCTACTGGAACCAAAGCTCTGCGACTTCAGTTAATGGCCTTTTCCTTAAGAAAAGGGCTTTATTGACTGCTGAAGTACAGGCATGCCGTAAAACATTCACAAATGCAGTACCAAAACAAAAAATTAGAACATACTCCCATAAGTGTTAAGACAATTTCTAGTCCAGCTGGGATAATGATCAAGAGGGGGGTTGTCAAATTAAAACCAACTTGTTAACTGTTTTTCAGTGCTGCTAATTAAGAATTAGGAGAGGAACAAAATCCTATTACACATGGAAGATACACAGCCTGTTCTCTGTAATTTTTTCTCCTGAGGAAAAGCATCTCCAAATATGCTGCAGGAGATTTGCCAAATTTCTAGTTCCCATCTAGTACCACGTATTATCATTTAACCAGCAGAGTTTATTAGAAATATTACTGCTTGAGAAAAATCAGGATTGATGCTGCATGGAAAAAGGAGAACAACAACTTGCCTTGTTAACAAATTTGAGAATTTGCCAGGCTCTTACTAGCAGCTTGCTGCTAAATAAGCTTCCTTGAAGTGCTGTGTTTTTTCAGCTGGAAATCAGTTTGTTCTGCAGCTCTGTAATAACACATCAAATCTACATTGCTCTAGAGAAGACTCCAGATGTTCTCCAGATTCAGAAGAACATGTTGGACTGCGATCCAACTGCTCCAAAACTCAAGTTGTAAAGCAGACTCACATTTGCAAATTAGGATGACAGAGCTCTTTCCTTGCGTTTAACTCCAACTGTTTGCAAGTAAAAAGGCATACCAGGAAATACATAAGAAAAGCCTTACCTTGGAAACTAAATTCCATTAGGCAAGGCCTAATGTAGCACAGCCTATAGAGTTTATAATAAATACTAAGCTGACCACGTGCTTTTATTGCTGTAACTACACTGTTTAAAGCTCTCTCTCTAAACCAAGTATGTTCCTAAAAGAAAAAGAAATACAATGAGAAAAACATCTGGAGAGTTTACTTAGCAGCTTCCTGTCAAGACAGAGCTAAAGTACATGGCTGTATTAGGGACAATTAAAATTGTAATTTAATTCTTCTGACATCTTTTATGCCAGATCCTCAAATACTTTTAAGACACTGCAAGTGTCTCTTTTAGCTTATAGTAAATTATTTTAAAATCTAAAGACACCAGAGAAGCATTTAAATACAGTATAACATGATTACAGCCCCCCAAAATCTATTAGGTATATTACCATGCAAATAAAAAAATACTGCCTTTGGTAAAAAATGCTTATTTGTAAATTAAGCTAGTACAGAACCTGAAATTACCAACATGGCCTCCCCCCCATATACTTTGTTTATATATTACTAGAATAATTTCTTCATTATCGTGCAAAAGAATTAAATATTCTCCAATCACTGTTAAAGTGTAAAAGGCATAAATAAAACTATTTGCTTGTCAATACTTAGGTTACTTTAACAAAGCAAAAACAAGGGGGTAGGTCTTACGTGGCAGACAAGCATTCTCTTCCGGATTCAACTACATCAATGGTCAAATATGCCTGCTTGTCCAAACCTGCAGAAACAGCTCTTGCAGGCACGCCCTCTTTGGCTCTATGCAAAATTTGAAGGATTATAAATCGATCAGTTCATACCAGCCATCTGAGCCAATCCAGCTGACATTATCACCACACAGATCACCACTTTTCTACATGGTTCCTTTTGCTACCTTACCAGTGGAGATGGGAATGAGTGGATGAGAAGGACAAAGCCATGACCCCTCCAGGGAGGAATCCCGAAGAGTTTCTACTGCTTAATGCAAAGTAATTGCTCTGACTCTGCTTTCTGCAGAAGTAACATGCCTTTATTATTCAGCCACGACAATTTCAAAACACGTACATGAACTTTACTATTGGCAGTTGTGATGAGTTCAAGAAGTGGACCTCACATTTGTTACATTATACTCATAAAATAATTTAAATGGTCAGAAGAGTCTCAGCGAAATGTCTGTATTATCACAAAACATTATTTGCCTCTTAGCACAGTCCTTACTCTAAGTACTACAGTTTAATTCTGGGAATGAAATAAAAATAGGTTACAGTATAACTTTCTTTTTGTAAGAGTCCTATACATATAAAACTAGTATGATACTAAATGAAAATTAAGAAACAGTTAAAAAAAAAAAAAAAAAAGCACTTCCCAGAAACTGTGGTAGCAGACTTGAAAAAAGGCAGGCCAGCAGGAAAAAAACCACAAAACTATGCTAAGCTTCCATGGAGATAGAAAATAGTGCAGTACTTTCAATAGCACTGTTTGGTTGGGAAAGCTGGCACTCCTCAGACTGCAAGGAAGTGTGCAAACTGATGAGGCTACTTAGCACAAAGCAAATTAAAAAACCCAAACAAAACCAAGAGAAGCCTACATAATTTGGTCACCGCTCATTGGCAGCTGGAGTTTTAGATATGCTTCTTTTTCAAATGCCTTTGAGAATCTTGTTAGAATTCACTACTCAAGTGCTAGAGGCTTAAAAGGCTTCCCAGCACCAACTCCATTTTAAACCCCTAGATAAGAGGCTTTCACACATTCTGCGAACAAAGTACGTGTCTGAAGGGAAAAAACGTAACATATTTTAATAGCTTTACAGACAGTATATTAAAAGTAAGTTAACATTAGGATTTCAGTCACAATAATTCTAGGAGACAAATTATTAAGCTTCTGCATAAAGGAGGGAACTGAATACCATGAAATTGTGGAATATCTAAGAGAATTGCTTACAGCCATAATAGAGGCCAACAAATTCAGACTTCCCGAAATCCAGCCTTGTTTCCTAATTAGCATAACGGTATAGGCTATGATCTGAAATATCTTTTGAGAAACATAAATATATCTAGAAAATAACAGTGTATGAAATTAGTGACCGAAAATAGCTTTATAATGATAAATTAATGGAAGCAATCGCCATTAAACATGGAAGCAGTATTGTTTCATGTTTTATTAGCTGGCACAGGAGGAATCGGGCCTCAGGAGTTTTCTCTCCAATTGCCAGTCTACCACATTATCGTGTGGTATCCCAATTCCTTGTTGAAATTGGAGTAACGTTAAGTAATCCACAGAAGTCATCCAAAGGAGAGATGACTTTCAGAAACAGGACACTGTACCCCAAACAGTGGAGGGAAGTCCTATCTTTCTTGATTACTTCACTCACTAAAGACAATGAGAACACTGCTGATTTTGGCATTATCGGTTCCATTTGTACTCACTGGTGAAAGGCTGCCATTGTGTTTTCCAGGTTCTCTCCAGCACCTGCAAAAATAACAAAAACTAAGACATGTACAAAACTGTTTTCCTCCCCTCAATCCCAGTGGAAATAAATAACAAATAATGGATTTTAAAATGTACATATTTTGAGGAAATATTTGGAAGAATGAATATGAAGTTAAGAGTCAGAAATCCCTGAGGCTGCTAACCTACTGGGGACACCCAAGAGATAGGACTTTCTCAAGATAAAACAGTTAAAAAAAAAAAAAAAGACAGACAGAAAAAGGAAAAAAAAAATAGAAGGCTGTTATCTTGGATTTGTGTAACACTTTGAATATACAAAACAAAGTGTTTATTTTACCAGAGGTTGGGTGCCCTGTTTTTGCTATGTATTTGGCTATGACAACACGCTCCACAGACATAGGGACAGTATATGCAAAAACCCTATTTCAGTGTTAGAGGAGTAATAAAAGGAAAGGTGACAAGAGGAGGGGAAAAAAAAAACCAAACCAAAACACCACCATAAGAAAAAAAAGTGCCCAAGACTCTCCAAGGCTGATATTCCCTAAACGCATAACCCAGTTGGTGCTTAAAGAAGTGACAACCTCTTTTTTCAGTGCAAGGATACTTCCTGAAACAGCAGAAATCTGTCAATAAAGGTTTACGCCGCTGGCAAAGAGAAGTCTCATACAGCAGGAACAAAACCTTTATCAACTACAGTTAAGAAACGGAAGGACAAGGAAATTAAATTTTCTCTCAGGCAGGAGTAAACTCTGCAACTCTTAAGCCATCATTCTCTACCATAAAAATCTTTGAAAATCAGCCTGGTCAGGGAATGGAAAAGGTTGCGTCTTCTCCCTCCCTCAGAAAATAGGAATTATTACATACTGAAAACAACTTCAACACGATACATGTACTGATGAGGGTATCTATGCAAATTTTACCTACTCTGACAGTGATGAATGACAGACTTTGTAAACAACAATTACAAAAGTTTCAATTAAGGCCTTGCCTATTAACAAGACCTTACCAAGTACATACTCATCTAAGCCTGTGTTTAGTTACTTAATTGAAGCAGCACAATTCTATGCATGCGTAACTAGCCATTTAAAATTGTTGTTATCAAGTTAGCTTGCATTGGTAAGTTTGCAAAATGAAAGACTTAACTGACTTCGAACCATAATGACAAAATCTGCATGATTAAACATAAATCACTACAGTAAGTCCACAGCAGTTTCTGTGATTAGACATTCACTAATTTTTTTACAGAATTTGATTGCAGAACTAGGAATAGGCCGAGTGGCAAAAGAGAGCATGAGAATCTCATAGTGTATTTCTGATGACTGTCTAACAGATGGGAAGAACTTGCAGAGGAGCTGGATGATTAGTTATATGTTAACTGCAATAAAAATTGAGGTTTTAGATAACTTATCAGCTGTGACAATACAGCCCATACATCCTGAACAGTAAGAGGGGCAGGGGGGAAACTAAGTCGGTCTTCAATTTGTGAACAAAGCAACAATATCCTAACATTCCTGGGCAGAAATTTCCAAAAATAAAACTTTGAATGACTGATCTAACAAGTCACATGTTACAGAGGTAGGTATGGCGAGTCAAACCACTTGGTAACAAAACGCCTGACTTGTAGCGTTTTGGGGAAAGGAGGAAAAAACTTGAGAGATCAGCTGAAACAGGAATTCTAAATCAGCAACATGGCTTTCACAAACCACACTCAGAAAAGGGAACTACAACAAGCAAGTGATTTGATGTACTAAATCATTTTCCCTCCTTAAAAATGAAAAGGCTGGGCTGACTGAAGGGCTTCTGACATTTACTGAAACACACCTCCAGATTCACGTATCATCCATTTGCGTTGTGAACTCCATGCATTTCCCATGCAGAAATTACCTTCCCCAGCATGCTTTCACACCCTGTGAGCCAAAATGGCCACATCCAAACATTATGATTGCATACTCTAACTTGGAAAGGACCACCTCGGGACAAGAGGGAGTCAATGTCAAGCACTGGCTCAAGGAGAAGACCCTTAAAAGTTGTGTTGTTTTGGGTTCCCCCCCCCCCCAACATAAGCAAAGCAGCACGCTAGGAATAATGTTGCCAGCAGGTCAAGGGAGCCGATTGTTGGCCCCTGCTCAGCACTGGTGAAACCACATCTGGAGTGCAGTCCCCAGTTCCAGGCTCCAAAGTACAAGACAGACACGGGTCTGCTGGAACAAGCCCAGAGAAGGGCTGTGAAAATTAAGGGATGAGAGATTCTTGCATACAATGAGAGGCTGAGGGTGCTGGAATCGTTTAGCTTGGATAGAGGCGCGGGAGGATCTTACCAATATGTATAAATACTGGATGGGAGGGAGTAAAGAAGACTGAGCCAGACTTTTCTCAGTGGTGCCCAGGGAAAGGACAAGAAGCAATTGGAAAAAATTGAAATACAGGAAATTCAGTTTATAAACATAAGAAAAATACCCTTTTTTTATTGTGAGAGTGATCAAACTCTGGAACAGGCTGCCCAGAGAGGCTGTGGAGCCTCCTCCTCCCTTGGATGTATCCAAAACCTAACTGGACAAGTTCCTGGTCAACCTGCTCTAGTTGCCCCTGCTCCAGTCAGATGAGATGATCTCCAGAGGTCCCTTCCAAACTCAACTATACTGTGATTCTGTAAAAATCATCATGCTACCCTGTCTCAAAGACCCTGCAATCCAGTCCATGCAGCTGGCATTGATAGAGGACTCCAAGACAGAGCATCAAGACTTATTATTGATCTCAGAAATGGCCAACTTTAAAACTATACAGAGGTGAAGAAATAATTCAGGGATGCTTCCACTGGTGAGCTATAGACCGAGATAAGAAAATTCTTGCATGAAGAAAGAAGCAAAATCAAAACCCATAGAATTAAAAAAACCTTCACATACAAGGCTTCACCTCAGAGAGGAAAAAGCCAAACACATTAAGGGTTTTCTTCACCTCTGAAGTTAATTGGAGTAATGCAATAGGAAACTTTGACACTGCATCTACAGCTACAGCATGACTAAAGCCTGATGAGAACTTAAGTCCCACAGGAATTTGAGTTACAAGATAAATACTACAGAGAGTAAAGAGTAAGCGATCTTCAGTTTCATAATACCCAATGAGCAAAAAGCTGCCGCGATGTTAAGGGCTGTACTTCTACCATAGGTGTATTTCACAGTATACACGTGGACGCAGAACAATTTGAAGACCGTGAACTTTGTCTCTGAACGCCTGATGAATAATCCTCCCACTCAGTAAGGCTTTCCTGTTGTTCTAATGCTGCTTAGTGCAACTGGTCGAAATGCTCGCGTTCTAGTCTTACGGCCGTGTATCTTAACTAAGGTCATTGCAAAGAAGTGAGAACAAAAGAAGATTAAGGAGATCATACCAAGTTCCAGCAAAGTCATCTGCAAGTTTTTAATAGCTTGCAAATTAACAAACAGGTAACAATCAAAATTGAGAACCTTTGTTCGTTGAATGAAAATACACGCCTACCAGGAAACAGCTAATATACACATTCCAAACCAAAAGGTGCATTTTACACTATACTTAAGACTAGAGTTATAAAGAAACTTAATCTGTCTATAAACTAAATGAAAGAAACGCAAGTCATGAAATCAGTAAGAGATCAGCTCTAGTTTTTATATTTTAGTAATTCAAGGCAGTAGCAGCAGTTAAGGACCACTGGCTAGAACCTCAATCAAACACTGCGTAAAACCAGCACTAGATACAACGTTGAGAACTGTTTAAAAACTCATCGTCTGACATATCTCCCACAGAACTTCAGGAAAAATACTTGCTAGAAAACTGACTGGCTATTTTCATGAATTGAATGAAGCAGCAGGGCAAAGGGCAGAACTGATCTTCATAGAACAGGGAAATACAATGAGCTGTATTTTTTTTTTTTTTTTCCTCCCAACACTTTGGAAAAGGTCGAAGAAACTTGAAAAACATCTTGTGGCTGTTTTAGATAGAAGCAACCAGCCTACCCACAAGGCCTTGGCGCAAGGTGCACGGAGGGGACAAGACTCTGAAAAATGGGATCGGTTTTACCACGGCACCGAAGCATTAACTGTCTCCAACAGCAAGGGGAGCAAGAACAAGAGTCACAGCAAAGCGCATTGGTTCTGAAACCAGAAACCAAAGCAGACAGACAGCGAAGGGGCAGGAAGATTGATCTTTTGTACCTGAGCTAAGCAACAGTCAGCCGCCTCTCTCATTAGGAAGAGAAATACCGTAACACTGAATCATTAGGAGGAAACGAAAAAAAAAAAAAAAAAAAAAAAATACGTTTGAGAGGGAAACCATCACGATCGGAACCCACGTAAAACAAGCTGATTTCGGCTGACGCGTTCTGAGTTCGGAGATTAATTCAGCTTTGAAATCAAGCACCGGTTAGCAGGTGGCACCTAAAATTAGGCTGCGTGAGGAAGGTTTAAAGGGAGCCCCGCTGCGAGCGACGGGCACCGCGCAGCAGCCCCTCAAGACCCTCCCGGCAGGGCTCTGCCAGCGCCCGCCCGCCCCAGGCGCCAGGGCGGGAAGCGTCCTGAGGGAGAGCGGAGGCGTCGCCCCCCCCCGGGGGTGGGGGGGGGGGCCCCGGGGGGCCCCCCCCCGGGGGGGACCGCCCAGAGGGGGAGCAGGTACAGCGCGGCCGACATCCTGCGCCTCTCGCCGGCTAACGCCGCTCCCCGCCCGGCCTCACCCGTCCCGTCCCGCCCCTCGCCCGGCCCGGCACCGGTTCCCAGCGAGGCGGCAGCGCTGCGGGAGCCGCTGCCACTGCGGCCGCGCAGCCGCACCGCCTCCCCTCCACCCCCGAGCGGGGGAGGCGCCAGTGCGCAGGCGCGGGGGGGACCCCCGCCCTTCCCGCCAAGGGCTCGCCGGTGAGGCGGGCTCCCCTCACAGGCGCTCGGCCGCCTGCCCTCAGGGCGGCTCGGCCTCATCTCCCGGCCGTCGCACCTCCAGGCGCCTGTCACGGCTCGCTTTTTTTTTTCTTTCTTTTCTTTTTTAAGTAGTTAACAAATGCTGTGAGCGATTTCCAATTACACGCGTTAATTTCCCATTTTCCTCCCCCCCCCCCCCACCCCCCCCCGCCTCTAGCACAGCCGCATCTCAGGGAGACAACTGCTCTCTCTAGTGCTTTTCATTTTATTGATTGCACTCGGGAATTGCTAAGTGCTTGGTAAATCTAAATTCATTAAGGCGTGCAGAGGGAGATGCTGTCTTCTTCACAGAGAGAGGGAGGTGTTTTCCACACCCAGCATCGGAGATGTACACAGAACAGAAACCGGGTCTCAACTCTTGGTCATGCGGTATAATGACTGGTTTATATCAAATCAGCAAATTAAATTTTGTATGCATGCTAATTAAAAACAAATATTCTAGAAATTAAATTAGGTCTCACCATACAGCCACGATCACTGATACATCTTACCTCTACAAAAAAAGTTTATTTGCTGCGAGACTTACTTTTTGGCACTGACAACCACGTGTGAAGCTCGCAGGATTTAAGCTACCTTTCAGTACATCACATAGCACATCTTTTGGAAAGTGTAGTAACATTACCCAAACTCCCCCAGTTTGGGATTCAAACTGGGCCAAAACCGTCCTTTTAGCAACCAAAAGTCTGTTTAATCACTACAAGTCAAGCTACACTGACAATTAAGCTGCAATTGCTTATAATGAACAAGCTTATACAGCTATAGATTTTCCACAAATGGACCAGGAGGTTTAGTTTCCAAAGAGATCTGTCATTCCAAAATATGAAATTAAGTTGGCCTTTTAACAAAATCTGGTTTATGAATACAAATACAGTAAAGTATTTCAGCTAGAGAAAGGGAAGCACAGATCCTGGTGTTAATATAAATCAGAACTCAATGCCTTTTTTAAGCCAAGATCAAAGACAAATGATTTCTCACATTACGAGCATCTATTGTTTACATACAAATAGCTTGTTTAGAAAAAGAGAAAATATTCTGCCCATCATTGCCTTTATGTGACAAAGGAAACTCTTGATTTCAGGCAATGCTAATTTTTAAATATTCCTAAACAGGTATGTAGAAAGATATGATGGGGAAAAGCACTATCATCAAAACATCTAGTAATACAGGCTCAGCAATAACCAGCTTTTATTTTTTACATGTGAAAATCTAATAAATGGGAAAATTACATGTCTCAGATTCCTTTCTCCACTTCAATAATTAGACCTTATTTTCAATCTGACTGTGTTCCAGTGAAATACAGCGGGCTTCACCAGATCACAGTGATAGCTGTTGGGTAACAGACATGAATCAAAATCCATGATTTGGACTGAAGATAGTATTTTTAAACTAAAAATCAATTTACCAAAATAATTCTTATTGTGTAATTGCTTTCAGTATTCCTCGGAGAACTTTGTAACTCATTAATTGTTGGCTTTCTTTGGGAGGAAAGCAGGGTCCGCGCTCTGTCACATATGCATAAGGAAATCTAAGCACCCACAGTCCGTCAGATGGAAGGGTTATTTCCTGCTTCTCAGGGTAAAATACAGGACAAGGTGGTGGCCCTGGTTGAACCTGAAATCAAAAGGAAATCAAACATCATTAGAATAAAAAAACCAAACAAACTTAAGAGCAAACTGAACCCAAGGAAGTCTGTTAACTCTTGCCTACAACCAGGTTCTTACCTACTCGAGCACACTCCAGGAAACCACTGTGCCATTATCGTAAGACATCTATAAATTTGCAATTTTATCACAGTGAAGATGCCAAATTTAAGGCTGCAGATTAGGTCCTACTGAGGAGATCCACAGGACAAACACAAGCCATTCACCTCTGGGGCAGTAGTAAACGCTGTGTTAGCAGCGGATTTCAACACTGTAGCACGGATATCCCTGAGCTGTTACCTCACTCTAAACCAATGTGAATTTTCAAGGATTTCAGCAACATGGAATATGGCTCTTGTGTAATTTGTATTAAGATTCAGAAAGTCGTATTCACATGAGGAACTGGGGCAGGAACCCCCAACACAAAGCATAACAGATTTTCAAAATAAAAACACACCCTTAGGAGTCAAAAGCTGTGACACAGATGTAAGCTGGGAATGTAAGCAAAGTAAGTATCAGCACAGACTGAACCTTGGATTCTCACCTCAAACAGTAACACAATAAATCGCAAACTGCATTGAAATTTTGGTCTCGGGTTTCAGTCAGTATTCTTCCTTTAATTTCTAAACCAAAGCGGGTTCATATCGGAGTAGCTGAAGGTGTCCCATAAAAGACAAACTCCATCATCTTGTGGCTCACTATTAGGGATCTTGGGCACTTTTTAAACAGCTCCAAGGGTTACAGAATGTCCCAAATCCGCCTCCCTGCACCATGCATATGGATGTGTTTTGTGCCAACTGTTGTCACTCAGTGACATCAATTTTCTTGACACAGACTGACAAATCATAAGGACTTAGGTGCACACTGTATTTCATTAAGCAGTAATCGAAGGAAAATACCCTTGTTCCTATTTTCCTCCCTTAAAAAGTGAGAAAGTGTAAAGGGAGCTTTGTCTACATTTTTTTAATACACCTTTGAAAATGGGGAAAAAAATCTCCGATTAAAAAAACCCAACACCTTTTCACCTCCTAAATTCAAAGGCTAACTAATAATAATCTCAGCAATGAGGCACTGCTTTTCTCTATGACATTTAAAATGATAAAGTCATTCTTACGCAGTCACTACTCACTTGTTAGCTTTTTAAAAAGAAGCAATTATTACAGTATGGAACGCTCTTAGTTCATCCTTGATAAAATATTTTTTAAAACTGGCTTTATACAAAGCATAAAGCTGGCATAAGCCAATCCTGACTTTTTAAAAAAAAAACAAAACTGCTTATAAAACAGGTACTTTTAGTGTCTACTGCCTTAGAGAACTTGACTACAGTTGGTTTGAGTTGAAGTTTCCTGTAGGATCCCTCTGACAGCCTTTGCCTATCACCCTTCTGCCTTCCAACCCTGCAATTAATGCTGCCACAACCAACCTTTTCTATGCAGTTACCAGATTTCCCTCTTCCATTCCTTACCTGAGGCGTTAACGTGATCTGCAGCGGAGCATCGGGAACCACCACAAAGAGTCTCATGAACTGAGCATAATGGGGCTTGAGTCCTCGTCCCTGAGTCGAGGACAGGATGTACAGCGGCATGTCAGAATTGAGGGCTTTGATGGCAGATTCCTTTGGCCCCCCTCCCATCACTTTCATGACCTTATCAGGCCCTGAACACATGAACCTCCGACCACGCGCATCTTCATATTCAAACCCTACAAAGGCTCGAGCTATGTCGTCTCTCCGTCTTCCTCTTCCCATCACAACCGCACTTCTTTTTCCAGGAACAGCCTTGTTAGGCGCAGGCCAGGAATTGGTATCTAAGTCTCCTTCATCCTCGGTTCTCGTCCTGATGACAATATCCCACGGCATTAAATAGTTTGTTCCCGGGATAAAGCCTTGTTGATCTAAACCTGTGTGGAAGTTATAAGCCTTAGCAGGCCCCAGCTTAACTAGTGACCAACTGGAGAATTTGGGCAAAAGGCCTTTAGGGCAATTAGAATGGAGCATCCCAGGGAGGTACTCGACGGTGGACGCCTGGCGATCTACCAGGCTTGGCCTTTTCTCACTTTTGGAGTCCCCACTCTGCCCATGACTTTCTGGGTTGTCCCCTCCACCCTGGGCGTCAGGCGGGTAAGTGCCCAAGCTGCCTGTTGACTGACCCAGGCTGAGGGCTAAGCTCAGGCCTGTGCTTTCTCCCTGAGTCTGAGGTTCTTTTTCTTTAAGTTTCTCAATCTCGCCTTCTGGAGGGGCAGGTGACGACTCATCCCGAGCAGGTGCCGGATCAGGTGTGCTTGGCTGAAATACAGGAAAGTTGATGTGCTCCAGTTTCCCACAGCATTTTTCTTCCAGCAGCTACAAGAAAAAAACCCAAGGTTAACTTTCCACCTTCCACCTCCGACACGAGGGACTTGAGAGTCATAACATCCTGCAGCTACAACTAAGATTCAAGAGGCTTGCACTATGTGAGAACCAAAGCAGTGATGGCAATACAGCCCACAGACACGATAGATTTAAAATTCACATGAACCAACACACTTAAAGTGTAAATAGAGGCTCCTGTGCACGTGCACTGGTGAAGACTGGAACTGCCTACTCTGGTCAGCCCGTCGCGCAAACAATATCTGCTCCCAGAAATATCTCCCCAAAACAACATTTACAAGTTGATAAGGTCAAGAGAAAACTTACTTGTAGTTGCTTCAGAACACAGACTTTGTTGATGAAGCAAAACCACTGCTTGGAGCAAAAACAGAGACCTAGTAGTTACCTGGTAAAAGTCATAATTAGCTGCTTTGATATCAAAGGGGTCATCTCGAGGAGCTTGTTTCCTTCCACAGTTACAAGCACCAGTGGAACGAGCCCGGCTGTTGTGGTACAGAACTGGAGGATTTCTGTCTGCTTCTGGCTTTTCCCCTGAAAGCAAAAATCAATCAAATCCTAGATAAATTGCTCACTGTTCCTAGAGATTCTTTAATTCCCTTCATCCACTGCTTCCTCCTTGATATATGCATATGCAAAATTATTTGCCAGCAATACCGGTTTGTCAAGCAACTCCCTCCCTTTCCCACTTTCAATACAAAGTTCCAGTGTAGGTTCTTCTGCCTCCAATAAATGTGTATCAGACAGCTTCTATTCCTTGACTGACATCAATCAAGCTATTAAAAAAAGGGGGGGGGCAGCACTTATGCTTCCTAGAGAACACAGAGTCAAGTGTAATGTCTCTAATTAGCAAGATGGAATCAAAGTTGCTGCTAAAATCAAATTTACTACTAACAGTGCACTCGCTCCTAAAAGTTAATCAATGTGAAGGAAACCTGCACAACAGCTCTGCTATAATTAATCCCACCATACAAAGATGAAGCTTTAAACACGATGCAAGAGTTGGTGTTTTCAGCCTAAGTCAAGACAGATATAAAATGAAACCATGAAACCCGATGACAGGTGAGCTGCTTTACCTGCTTTTGGGAGCAGATGAAACTTATGCACACAGTGCTGGTCAGTTAAGCTTCGCTCTTCGCAAAGCTGATGCCCATTGCTCCAGAACTTGTAACAGTCCTCGTTAAGCTGCATGGCATACTTATGGAAGGCTGGGCCACGGGCATGCTGACTGTACACGCGCAAGGCCTGTGCCAATTGGTTCTTATGGACCGTCATGGTGTAATTGTGGGGCAGGTTGGACTGATAGGCGCTGTGGGCCATGGGGAGAGCTTTCTGGCAACGGTTTTCGGAGAACTTGGTGTCTATATCTAAATAGCCTTCCAAGACTTTGATGCTGCCCATGATTTTTGAGCTGAGTTCCCCAGTGAGAGAGGTTGGGTCATCATCTTTGCCTTCAATGGTCACTTCATATAGTTTTAAAGCTGCAGCAACCCACTTCTGGTAGGTTGGGAGCTCGAAGTGAGAGGGCTGCGGGTTCCTCCCCACACTGTCATCGAATCCCTTCTTGCTGAGCACCAGCTCCACATGCTGCCACAAGAACTCCTTGAGAGTGCAATCCACGAGCTGTCCAGAGGAGCTGGAGCTACTGCTGCTGCTCTCTGCATGGAAGGACAGCTGCTGCCTGCCGTGCCGCATCATCTGATACCTCCTGGGTCCTGACAGGGTGGGAGCCAGCAACGAGTCAGTCTCTCTCATGGTGCAGTTGCTCCTGAGTTGGTCAAGAAGCATGGCCACTGGGTCATCTCCATCCTGGGCCCCACCAGCCACAATGTACACGAAAGCCTGGTTAGCAGGCACGGTGAAGAGGCAGTTGATGCTCTGGTTGGTTAGCACCCTGCTCTTGCGGAAAATGCGGTAGATCTGATCCTCCAGAGCGTGCTGCAACCTCCTCTTGGGGGAGTGCTTCTTGGGGGGTGGCTTTTCCAGGTGACCGCAGGGGTCCTGGCCCCTGCTCGGGAGGGGATCCACCTTCAGGGCCCCATTGAGCTGGAAAAGGAAGAGGAGGCGTGGAGGACATGGCCTGCAGTTGAGCTTCCACTCCTTGCCGACCGGGCAGTCTTTGATGGCAGCCTTCAGGGAGGGCAGGACCTTCTGCCGCAGCCCATCCAGCGCCCTGAAGACACGGTCATAGGTGATGTCGAAGGAGCAGGTAGGGTGCACCAGCAGCAGGATGTGGCAGACGGAGAAGAGGTAGAGGAGGCTCAGGCAGTGCAGCTTCTCCTGGTGCTTCCAGAACTCGTGGGCCTCAGCATGAGGCAGCGGGGCCGGGCCGCCGGAGGGGTGGCCGGGCCCCGTCTCCCTGTTCTCGGCTGCCGCCAGGTCCCCGCAGGCCCGCAGCAGCTGCGGCGTGTCGCAGATGGAGGTGAGCACCAGGTACAGCACCCGGCTCTCCTGGCTGTAGTAGGCCTGCAGCTGGTTGTAGTCCTTGGCCATAGGGTCGCTCTCCTGTCCCGGGCCGCCGTCCGCCAGCTCGGGCTCCTCCTGCTCGAAGAGGGGGAAGACCTGCCGGTCGCACACGGTGCTCACCAGGGCCGCCTTCTCCGAGCAGAGCTGCAGCGCCGTCTTCCCGAAGATGCCCACCACGCACACCTCCTCATCGCCGCCGCCCGTCGCCGCCGCGCCGCTCCCCTCGGCGGCGGCCGTGGCGGCCAGCAGCAGCTCCCGCAGGCTGACGGGCCCCACCGCCGCCGCTGCCGCCGCCATGGCTCCCCCCGCCGCAGCCGCCGCCGCCGCCCCGGGCAGCCCGGCCGCCCGCGGCATGGCCCAGCGCTGCCCGCCCCGCCCCCGACCGGAAGCGGCGTCGCGCCGGGGCCCCGCGCATGCGCAGCCCGGAGGCGCACGGGGCCGCGGTGGTGGGCGCCCTCTGGGCCCGGGGCCTGCGCCCAGGCGGCCGGAGCCGCACCGCGGTAACGCCCGGCAGCAGGCGGGAGCGATGGGGCCGTGCCGGAGCTCGGCGTTGCTGGACAGCGCGGCGCAAGCCGCGGAAAGAGCCCAGGTTTTCCGTTGGGCGGTGCCGCCCATTCCCCCCAAAAGCCACGGGACGGGGAGCTGCAGGCCGGTGCCCCGCCGGGAGGGCTCAGGCTCTGCCGTCACCTCTCCGGAAAGCAGCTTCAGCGTCTTTTTGACGCTGTCTCCATAACATCCTCATAGGGAAGCTGAAGAAGTATGGCTTGGATAAGTGGGCAGTGAGGTGGATCGGGAACTGGCTGAAGGACAGGGCTCAGAGGGTTCTCATCGGCGGGGCAGAGTCCAGGTGGAGGTCGGTAGCGAGTGGAGTTCGCCGGGGCTCGGTACTCGGCCCGGTCTTGTTCAACTTGTTCATCAATGACCTGGACGAGGGGACAGAGTGTACCCTCAGCAAGTTCGCTGATGACACAAAACTGGGAGGAGTGGCTGATACGCCAGAGGGCTGCGCTGCCATTCAGCGGGACCTGGACAGGCTGGAGAGTTGGGCTGAGAGGACCCTGATGAAATTCAACAAGGGCAAGTGGCAGGAGGCGCGGTGGACGACAAGCTCACCATGAGTCAGCAGGGTGCCCTTGTTGCCAAGGCCAATGGCACCCTGGGGTGCATTATGAGGAGTGTGGCCAGCAGGGCGAGGGAGGTTCTCCTCCCCCTCTGCTCTGCCCTGGTGAGACCCCAGCTGGAGCACTGGGTCCAGTTCTGGGCTCCCCAGTTCAAGAAAGATGAGGAACTCCTAGAAAGAGTCCAGAGGAGAGCAACTAGGATGATAAAGGGACTCGAACATCTCCCCTATGAGGAAAGGCTGAGGGAGTTGGGCTTGTTCAGCCTGAAGAGCAGCAGACTGAGAGGGGACCTCATTAACACATACAAATATCTTAAGGGCAGAAATCACGAGGATGGAGCCAGACTCTTTGCAGTGGTGTCCAGCAACAGGACAAGGGGCAATGGGTACAAACTGAAACATAAGAGGCTTCAGTTGAACATGAGGAGGAACTTCTTTACTCTGAGGGTGACGGAGCACTGGCCCAGGCTGCCCAGGGGGGTTGTGGAGTCTCCTTCTCTGGAGATATTCAACCCCCACCCGGATGAAGTCCTGTGTAACATGCTTTAGGAGAACCTGCTTTAGCAGGGGGGTTGGACTGGGTGATCTCCCGAGGTCTCTTCCAACCCTTGCCATTCTGTGATTCTGTGTCCTCCTCCCACCCTGAGCTGCGGTACAGGCGCACTGGCTGGCCCGGCCACCGCTGGAGCTCTTGGTGAACTTGACTGTGAACTTGGGGTGGCTTCCAGCAGCTCGTCCTGGGGCAGCGCAGCCTTTAACACGATGGGGGATCTGGCACCGGCAAAAAGCAATACCCCTCGCCGGTGCTTCATACGTCCTTAGCCACAGAACCAAATTGTTTGTGGAAACCTTGCAGCCTTTTGCTTTAATAACATTAGAGGGCTAAACTGCTGCTTGTCTTTGAACCCAAGATCTTTCTTGTTAAAAAATAAAAAAATTAAATGTAAAAACAATACACATTTATATTAAAAGGAGCACCAGTGCTGGTAACATAATAGTCCCCGCTTCAGCAGCGGCCAGGTATCAGAAGACTTGGGAAATTTCATTGGGTTTTGTCCATGAAGAAAGAAGATGCAACCAGACTGAGACACTTGAAAAAGATGCTGCCGTTAAAAAGCAGAAATCTGCTAAAGGGGTTTCATAACGGCCCGTTCTTGTATGCACAGGATTTACTTACAAATACATATGCCTGAGTGAGAGAAAAGTGGGATTCAAGTGGCTTCCTGACCACAAATGATGGAGGCATTGTTCCGTGAGCCTACTTTTGTTCATCAAAGCTGTTTGCAGCGCTTAGTCGGGCAGGCGAGGGACTCTTCGGATGAGCCATCTGTCAAAATAAGAAAAGGGTCAGATCTTGGAATAGTAACTTATGACTAATTATGACTGAGATAAATACAGTGCAATTCTTAACTGACACCTTAAAAGAAAACAGACACAGCAGATCCTCAAAATAAGCCATTATTAACCCTCGGGGTTTGTTCTCCTGCAAACTGGAGCGATGCAGTTGGAGATCACATTGAGGCACTGGAACGGCCACCAAAAAAGCGACTTTTCCTCTGAGAGCTGTCAGGTGCCCTGCTGGGAGACAGGCAGGGGCATCCCCGTCCTGCAGTCTCCTTACCATTAAAATGGGAATCAGTAAAACAAGCGCCCTTATTTGTGGGTACTCAGGGCTTTTGGAGAACTACAGAAAGACTGTTATTTACAGAATACATACCAATGGCGCCCCACTGTAGGGAAAAAGATCAGTATGAATTTTTAAAGCCAGTTTATCGTTCCAGAAAGAGCCCCGTCACGACTTACCTGAAATTTGCGCCGTAGTGCCTGTGTCATTATTGGCGTCAACCCAGACCCACATTCAATGTTTTCTTTGCTATTCAGTGGAGTGCCACCAGGACTTCTGAAAAGATTGGAAATGGAGGGAATTGTGATTGGTTCTCTATTTTTTCTAGAAAAATAAACCAAGACAATAGAAAGGAACTTACCTTTGTATATTGACCTTCTTCAGATGTTTTCGGAGATCTAATGGATTTTTAAGAGGGGTACTAAAAAAAAAAAAAAGAAGACAAAACCAAATTGTTAAAATATTTTCCACTCTGTAAATAGAGTTCATCAATGTCTGGAACAAAAAAAATCTAATATCGAAGAAAGGAAGAAAGTGTCTTACATTAAGGAATTTGTAATGTAAGCTGATGGCTTGGATTTAGGTCTCAGACTAACACTCTGTAAGTCTGAGACTGTAATTAATGCCCTGCGTGTCTTCACTGGTGATTCTGCCTAAAGTGAGAAAAGAAAGGTTACCACAAACAAAACTTTAAAAGGCCTCACTGACCTTAAATCTATTTAATATTTATACTCTGGAAGACTTCTGTGTTTTATGTCTTATGTTTTTTTGAATCATTAAGATATTTATTTAAAAAACCTTCTGCAAACAAGATTTCAGCTGAGCAAAAGGAAGCCCCAAATGTGTTGATAATGCACAGACAAAGCTACAGGAAAGCTACATACTTTCTCTAAAATTAGGAGAACTGTCCGGCACGCCAGCCGAGATTGGAGTGAGACACTTAACTTCTTCACTCCAAACGCCCACGTGCAGAATTAGAAGGATTACTAAAAGCTGATTGCTGGGTTTTTGGAAAAGAAGAATTAATTTATTGAAAAAAAAATTCTATGAGGGGCTAAGACAAGCATTGCAGGAAATACACCAGATCCAGCATGGAGCTTTCCCCAGTACACCATTGTTCGCTTATCCACATGTCTCCGGTTTACCTTGTCCATTCTCAGGTTGCTGTCTGTCTTCTTCAGTTTAACGTTCAGGAGATCTTTGAGAGTGATCTGCATTGGCCCATCTTTTTTCAGTGATGGTGCCTGAAAACAAAGGTGGTCGGAAGGGAAATGAGGATCAGCAAGTGACTGGGCATTCACAAAGACGAAACCAGGTCTAAAGAACCCAGCCACGAGTGAAGGAACGGAGGAACCTTCTTACTCCCTACCAGAAGTGCTTTAGAGCCGTTGCCCCGTTTGAGGAGGAGAGGTGCTGGAGGCAGTTTTGGTGGCGGCAGTGGTGGCGGCGGTGGTGGTAGCGGAGGAGGAAGAGGTGGAGGGGGTACAGATACAGTCTGCAGCTGTACTGCAGAAGGCCCAGATACCGATGACAGTGGGCCCATCTGCGTTTGTACAGGAGGACCCAGAACGGGTTTATTACATTTTTGACAAAGAGAATTTTCCGAAGACAAAGCTGCAGTTCCATTCATCTGAAAAGAATATAAATAAATAAGAGAATAATAAATCCACTGGCAAAAGGAGATGGAATTTCAGAGAACAGAGGTTCTGGCTTCGGCTAATCCAGAAAAACATAAAAAGCCTCTTACGAGACTTGCCAACAAACCAGTTCCCTCTAGCTGTGAAGTAACCGCAGTTTAGTAATGCTGAACGTGAAGAAGTGAAACAATGCCCAATGAGAAGCTCTAAAGATTTCAGTTCATCTGCGCTGACCACAGTTCCTTACATGCTCACACAAGCAAACGTTACCCTGTCCCAGTGGGACTGAGACTGACCTGGAGGGTTTCTTGTAGTCTGGAAAATTCAGTTTCCAACTTTTCCAGCTGCTCTCTGAATGTATTTAGCTCCCTTAAGTAGATTTGTGATGGAAATATGGTGTCTTTAACCACCTTAAAACTCTAGGCATAAAAAGAAACCAGATAAGCGTTTTCACCGAGTTACGTTTCCAGACAGGGCTAAGATTACTACTGAAAGCTCAAGGTCTTCCCGTAGTCAATGGCAAGGCACAACACAAAGATACAAGATTTCACCAAATATTTCCTTGGCAGGAACCCAAGGAGCAACTTCCTCCAAAAAACCCTTTAACTTCATCTATAAATTCTAAACTGTAATTCACATTTGACCTGAAAAACTCATACAATCGTTTCTGCTATGAAAGACAGACTGCACCCTCTGTCACGGCAAATCATCCTGATACTGCAATAAACCCCCTACAATTTCACATACACATTTAATGTCCACAGTTGTCTTGCTGCTCTCATACTTATTCCTTCAACAGTAAAGACAAAATATATTTTAGATGTTTCAATAGACATAACTGAATTTACAGCTTAGTTCTCAAATCTGACTGCCTGTCCCGCATCTGAGCGCTAAGAACAACCTCATGCAGTGGCAAAAGTAGAGAAGTAGGATGCTTACCTGTACAACCGTGTTCTGACACCAACAATACAAAAATGATGCTGTTGTTGTAAAGGGTTTTACCACATTTTTTACACCAGGCAAGGCCAATGACCAGAGTGAGGACGGATGGCTTGGGACAGGTGATGCGTTCGGAGGAAGATCACCTGCTGACCTGGGACAGAACGTTTCAGAATGAGGCCATAATCATATTTGTCATTTCAGCCCTTCAAAAAGTTAACTGTCACCAATCACCTGAAAATTACAAATACCAGCAACAGCAGGTGACAACAGAGTAAACACGAGCACAGAGACCAGGAAAGACCAAGATACATTTTGATGAGGGGGCAGGGGTGTCACATTTGCAATACATTTTTATCCAAACTGCTTTTCCTGCACATTAAAGTCAGTGATAGATAGAGTACTAGAAGATACACAAGACTAATCAATCCCACAGGATGGAGATAGGCTCCAAACACAATTCTGAACCATCAGGAGCAAACAGTGGACCTAGAAATTGAGTTCCAACTGAGCCTCTTACCGTGGAGGAGGACAACCTGAGCCCTGGGGGTTACCAGCATTCCCTTTTTTTTCCAGTAGAAGTTTTGCTCTGGCTCTCTGTTTTCGTCGGCGTTTCTTACACTTTGCCATTACTTTGAAAAAAAGAAAAAAAACCCTAAAAGACACATTTAAAATTAATGTATGGAAATACACCCTCTTACTCCTGGGGACAGAGCTATCCCCAAGCAGGTAGGGAAGGACACGGACTGTATCACAAAAATCCTGCCAGTTATTCACAGTTGTCTTGCTGGAAGCATCACATATAACTGATAAAAAATACATCCTTAAATACCTTCGATCCACTGAGATTTATTGTACACAAGAGAAAGGCGTGAACAACGCAAAAAAGCACCATTTCATTGACAGCTTTTGTTGACAGTTTCGCTATCCTTTAGTGACAAGTACCGCATTTTGGGAAAGTCACGTTTGTGGAGAAGGGAGTCAAAAGGCACGAAGTCACCACAGAGAGAGGGCCCCGGCCCGAGCGCCCGCCCCTCACCCCGCGGCGCGACCCCACCGCGCCCAGGCGGCCCGGCCCAGACGCTCCCGCGGGGAGCCCGCTCCGAGGAGCGGCCGGTTCCCACACACGCCCCGCCGGGGGGGTGAAGCCACGGGCGGCCACGGCCGCGCCCCCCGGCGCCCCCCCGGCCGCCGCTCACCTCCCTGCCCGCCGCCGCCGATTCAAACCGCTCCCCGCGCCGCGCGCAGCCAATGGGAGCGCCGCTCTCTGCCGTTCTATTCCCCCCTCCCCCGGCGGCCCGTGCTAGCCGCTCGCTGATTGGTCGCTGGACGGACGCGGGCCCGAGCTCGACGGCAGCGGCGAAGAGCCAATCGCTGTTCCGCCCCGCCCTGGGGCGCACCGAGGAGATCCGCCCCGCCATTGGATAAAGGTTTTTTGGCCCCGCCAATCGGCTGCGGGGCACCGCTCGGCTGGGAAAGGCCAATCGAGTTGAAAGGTAGGGGAGCGCCGGCCCGCCGGAGGGAACCGGGGGAGGTGACCAGCGCTCCCCCGCCCCGCCGGAGACGGACCGCAGCTAATCGACCGCTTCCCTTCCCGCCAATTGCAGCGCTGCTCTCCCTACTCCAGCCAATCACCGCTAGATTCCACTCTGGACCAATAGCGGCTCCCGGCGTCCACCCCAGCCAATCACTGGCTGCAGCTTTTCTACCAACCAATGGACTGCCCCCTACCTCGGAGAGGGTTTACATTCTTCCCGACCCAATGGCGAGCGCCCTCTGTCAGCTGCGAGCCAATGGGAGACGAGCGCCGAGTGACAGCTGCCCAATGGGGGCCGCCGACTCTCCCATCCTGCGGAGCGGGGGATGGGTATCTCCCCGCCGCCGCCTGAGGAATGTCAACTATTCAACATGGAGACGGCGGTTACCAGGCTCGAGACCATGGTGAGTCCGGGCGCCGCGGGCGCGGCTGGGGGCGTGAGGGGAGAGCGGCCGCTCTCCCCTCACGCCCCCAGCCGCGCCCGCGCCCCATCCGGGCCCTGAGTGCAGCCCGCGCGTCCCTCGACGGGGCGACCGCCGTTCGGGTCAGGCGAGTTCGGCCGGGCCGGTCCATTCTGCTCCCCCCCCACCTTTCCCCGAGGGGGGCGGGGCTTGATGGTGCCGCTCCTTTCACCCCCTCACCGCGGGGGCAGGGCCCGGCCATTTCCCTCTCACCTGAGGGGGGGGGGCGGGAGAGGGCGGGTTCCGCGCGATCGCGTTCATTGCCCTCCGTGGCGGGAGAAGCGGGGCCGTTGAGGGGCGCGGCCGGTCCGGTCCCGTTCGTTTCATTTCCCCGTCGCGGGGAGGGGGGGGGGGGGCGGCGGCGTAGAGCAGAGCGCTCTCGGACCAGTCCATTTTCTCTCGGCGGGGGGGGAGGGTGGAGCTCTCACCTGGCCTGGCCCATTTTTCCCGCGGGGGTGTCCGGGGAGGGGAGGCCGGTTGGGCTGTTTCATTCGCGCCAGCAGCGGGGGGGGGGGGGGGGGGAGCGGGGCGATGCGGCGGGAGCGCAGCCCGCCGGGGGGGGGGGGGGACGACGACGACTGTGGCGGCGCCGCCCCTGGGACTCAGCTCCTCGGGCTCCGCTCCTCTGCCTGGGCGTGCGGGGCAGGTAGAGCGGGGCGGGTCCGTGGGGCTGGCGGCGGGAGAGGAGCCGGGCAGCCTCCCCCATCGCCTCCCCGCCGGTGGGCGCTGCGGGGCCGGGCCGCTCCCCCTGAGGAGAGAGGGGCGGGTGGGGGCCGGGGCGGCAGCGCGACCCTCGGCCGGGCCGCCGCCGCCTTAGGAGGGGTGCAGCGGCCCTCTCGGTCCGGCTTTCCCCGCGGGGTGGCGGCTATCGCCAGCCCTGAGGAGGGGGCGGCTTTTCCTTCAGCCGTTCGAGTTCGTGTAGTTCTTCACGGCGTTTAACTTCGTTTCAGCGCTCCCTGGGCCAGCCCCTGAAAGCAAGACGGAGCTAGCCTCTGTAATAGGCGCCTTTCTGCCTGCCCCGCTCACGGAAAAGAGAAAAGAAAAAAAAAAAAAAAAGCAAAAAAACCCCCCACAACCTATGCTGTGCTTTCACATATTGAGAGGCACTGGAAAACTGTCTCTAAACAGCCAGGTTCCCTGTGGCATCCTTCAAATCTTGATCTTCATTTTTGCTTCTATATAATGTAAACTTGTTTACACTTTTTTTTTTTTTTAAGTTAAAATGCTTTGGAAATATTTGATCCAAATGCTAAATAGATAATATTTCTATCCCTAAATCCTTACATAAATTAAAATGCTTGCACTGAAGTAGTTCTCCAAAATACACCGCTCCTTTGGGTTTTGCTTGGAAACTTCCAGAAGTTTTTTGTAATTTTAATTGTCCTAGCAGCAGTGTTAGGTAACTTAATTGATAAACTACAAGTGTCACGGAGAAAAAAGGTACATTGTCCAATAGAGAGACAAATAATACAATAGATTTCTCTTTGGTTTCTTTCTTCTCTGGCAATCTTGGTTTCAAGTTCTAATTAAAAAATAAGTGAAAATGAGTTTAATAGTCTCCTAGTTCTTATCTATGCACAGTAACATCACCAAAGTCGAATATTTAGAGAAAGTAAGAATAGGAGGAACACTGGGAGAACATGGTGGGGGGAATACTGTATATCCGCATTATCCCTTAACCTAATGAGTGCTAGGCTTTCACTTTAATACACAAAATTGTTGTGCTTGCTTAATGCTCCATGTTTAAACTTGTTTAGTTTATTTTTGCTTACTTTATTGCTCCTTCAGTCACTTTTCTCCAGCACCAGCACCTTAAAGCATTAGGAACAGGGGGCAAGTAAGTGTTTGTTGTCTGGAAAGAAACAACTGGCTGAAAGTTGTCTGAACATGTGCTTGTTCTGCTAAAGTGCTTTTGTCACCTCAGTGAGTGACCTGCACATCATGGCAATAGTAGGACACTTATGAGTGAATATTTTAAGTTATAGTACTATTTCTGTTATGAAATATAAAGTAACAATTTGAATAAATGCCAAAATACCTGCATTAGTTGAAAGATCAGAGAATTCAAGCTATCCTACCTAATTCTTGGTTTTAATGCACTTTAAAAACAAGGTGGTGTGTTTTGGTTTTTTCTTTGAAGAAATCATGCTTTTGAGGAAGTGGGGTTATTTTTCCTCTCCTTTAGCTACTGAACTGCAGTCATACCAAATACTTAGAGTGGTAATAATGTACAGTATTTTAATTCAGTGACATACTACATTCTTGTCAGAGCTCTGAAGTTGTTCTAATTTCAAATTCAAAACCTCTGCCTTGCCCATAGTGTAAGCTTGATTTTGCCATGTCTTTTGTTAGTAGCATTTTTTTTAAGCCTAGTTTAGAAATAATAATTTAGAAATCTGTTTAGAGATACCTAGGTTAGATGTTGATATTTATTTATTTGTTTAATGTTACGGTTTATTTATGTGTTTTATTGGCAGTCTTACTTTCAAGTGAGTCTCATTTTAATGTGATAAATTTAATGTAAAATGATGTGTAAATAGTCAGAGAGGTATTCTGTCCCCCCGAAAGTTAACAGGGGCTGTTATATGTGGTAGTAGAAGACAGTAATGGGTCACTGTCTTATAATCTACTTTATGAATACACCAAAATGATCCTTGCACAAATAATTTCATGGGGGAGAGCTCATTTGGGTCAATTATCTGCACAGATAGTGCGTAAAAACTTCCAAAGGTTTTGAGATTACAGTTTGGTCTTTGACCCCGTTCTAATTACCCCAAATAATTTGGGTAATCCTTTTGAAAACTGAGTTGATTTTGATTTCACCCTGTTAGTCTTACATTTTTTGGTTTGATTCTTCTGTTAATTTCTTCTAGCAGAAGATGGAAGATGGTGTGCCTGGCTGCCGCCTTCCGTTAAACCAGCTGGGTGGCCCAAGGCCTTTGCATCTTCACATGGTTTTTTTTATTTTTTAAGAAAAGGGTGATCTCTTAAATACACCTCAAACAATTTCACTTATTAATTTCCTATATCCAAACCTCATTCGAAAGTGCAATAGCTTTCTCTGTCATTGTTTATGTTAATTAGAGTATGTACATTGGCAACTATGTCTCGCATATTGCAGCTTTGTGTCTCTTGCTTTTCCTTCTGCTCATTGTTTCTTCTTCCTGGATTTCCTGTGAAGTCAGCTCTCTCCACAGAAGTGTGACACAATAACACTTCTTATTTTCTCAGAGGTTTTGACATGCATTTCATGGAAAGCTTCATTTTAGTCTCATGGAACCAGGGATAAACTAATTTGAAGGAGCTTAAAAAGAACAATATGTATGAAAATAGCAAGTAATCGATGGTTATTTGAGGCTATTGCTTTAAGTAAAATAACAAGAAGAGCTGAACAAACCGTAACATCTACAATATGAGATTCGTGATGCAAAAGATTATAAAGGTGACTTATTAACAATACAAGTAAGACTAGCGGGTGCTGTAGCTTAGGACTTGGGCACCTGAGACTGTGCTGCACAAGTCACTGAAGTCAGCTGGGACTGGAGACCTTTCCCACAGCTTCAACAGGGTCAGGCCTCTAATGAAAGTACAGAACATGGTCGTTGCTGGTGATAAATGTATCCTTCTGAACAACAACCGTTTCGTTAACCTTCCACGCTCAGGACTTCACGTACCGAGCTAGTGCCTTCCAGTATGCACTTCAGCAGTCTGCACTGAAAGACATTTTGCGGACATCCGTTTAGTATTTGATAACAAATAGCTAAACTGTCCAATCAGCTGAGAGTGCTTCATTCAGAGCAATTTAGTTAGCTTCTGTCACCGTATTTTTGGTATAGTGGACCTACTTTTTTTTCTTTGAGTGGTGTCTGTCCAGTGCCCTTTTTATGTTGTACTACTAGTGATCATGCACAAAAAGCAGTGCAATGTTAAAAGGGCATTGGCCAGCAATACTGTCGACGTTACTCGTTATTCCTACTATTACTATAGCCACAAGTCAAAAGTCGCTATTGTGTGTCTGAGACCAGAAGGTGATTTAGGTGATTTGAAAAACAATTGTAAAATGGGATTGCCACTGATTTTTTTTTTTCACTCGTCTTCTAGTTATTTGCCAAGGAGAAGTGTTAACTGACTTTTTAATGACCCATACCATCAACTCTGTGCGTGTGCTTCCTTAGAAAGAAGTGCTCTACAAAGAGGAAAAAACACTGTATAGCGTTGTTATTTCCTACAGCGTGTTCTAGAGAAACGTTACAGGTGTGGAGTTGACTCAGGTTGTTGCTCTGTGTGTATCAGCAATCATCCATCTCGCTCCGCTCCACTCCTCTGTTTCTTTGCATTTAGCTGTTAAGAATCTTGGTGCCTTCAGACCCTGGGAGTTCTCCAACTTTTTATATGAAGTTACTGTTTTGGTTGAAAAGAAACGCATTTATTGAGATTTATGAAATACACCCCCATTTTGATGGTGTTCTAAGATCCATGTGGTAAGCCCAGTGGTAATGTATGTCCACAATGTTGGGAAATGAGTCTGTGTTTCAGTGCATTTTAAAGTGATTCAATACCTGCAAGTAAGAAGAATAAACTCAAGTGTCCAGAAAATGTACCCTGTAATGCAGTTTAAGAACATCTGTCTGATAGCAGTTTAGATTCTTTGCTTGCTGTGAGGCAAATCTAAGAAATAAATACATTTGGAAATGTAGTTTCCAATTAAGAGCACCAAAAGGTTTGAAATTGAATTTCTGACAGATCTGTTGAGCATTTTGCTGGGTGTTTTTCTCCTCTTCCCCCCCCCCTTGGTGAGTGGAATGACAGGGATTATGAATAATAATGTCTTGAATATGTGAGTTCTTGTGTGTCTGTATTAGGACTCGGTCAACATTAACCCTATCAAATTCTCCATGATCCACAGAAACCACTATCTGACTCGACCTAGGTTTTCCGATACGTATTTTGAGTGTATTGATTACTTGTAGAGAATTCTTGCTGCTAACGAATGCTCTGACTTTATTGCACTACTGTACTTTACAGCTAGCAGTGCAATAGTATTGTCAAAGCATCTGAAAGCAGAGCGCGCAGCAATGGCTTGAGTCTGGCCTCACAGCTTCTAACACTTTCTTCTAAGCCTGTGAGTAAATTACAAGTTTGCGTTTCACAAACTGCATATTCTGTGTGATTGTTGTACAATACTCATCACACGAATGGTCCTAACCTATAACATGAAGGAAGAAATAAAATATTTATAAAACAAAGAAAAAAATGGATCATAATGGAGGAAAACATGGCAGTGCTTATAAACATGCTTTGAAATTGCTGATAATAAATTTTGTTTCTTTTAGAGTTAGCATACTTTCAGGAGAAAGCAGTGATACTGACCCATGTTAACATTTTTTAAAATTTAGCTACATGATGGATAAGCATTCAGCTTCACATACAATTTTTAATGTCTTGAATCATAGTAGTAGCATGGTATTAGTGGCTTACTGCCATCTGTAAATCTCAAATTATCAATCGTAAATATTTTAGAAACAGAGCTTCATGGATATTTTTAAAAGACACCCGTATTAATTGTCTGCTTTCCCAAAAATTAATAATCAAATGGAGGAGTTGGGGAAAAGCAAAAAATGATCTTTTTGGGGTGCCTGCGTCTAGAAATGAAAACCTAAAAACGTTCATTAGCAGAGAAGAGAAACGATTGAGCAGTTAGGAAGAATCCCTCATAAACTCTTTAAAAATGCATAGTGTAATAAAAAGTATTTTATTCTCTCATTTTATCATGACTGGTTTCTGGGGTAGATGTGGGAAGGAGTTTTGTTGGGCAGATGGTAAGTTATGGGAGTAACGGGTGAAAGCTTTCCCTTTGATTTATAGAAGCTCAAGGTCTTTACTAGATTTATTTTCCTTTTCTTAAGCTATTACTTGAAAATTTGCTGAAGTTGTGTGTATATATATGAAAGATCATAGATTTTCACTACACCGGAAAGGGGATTTTACTTGCAGAATACCTTGTATCAAACACTCTTCCTTCAGGCTATCTGAAGATCCTCAAAGGTATTAATGGCAGTTCTGAAGGTGGATCCCAAGGCTGATGTTTAAAACACAAACATCTTTTTGGTATCCAAGCCTGACTGCAGGCTACGGCCAAAGACTCAGTGACAAAGTTTGTCACCTTAGCTGCCATTCCAGCACTGACAGTTAGTACTGTGGCATAGAGTTTACAAATATAGCCTTATTTTGATCCTTGAAAAAGTTGTATCTCAATATAAATAGTGAAAGCCAAGTTAAGTAAGTTACAAGCATTTTTAACTTGCTTTCGTCATTGTCTCTTCTGTGATTGTAAAATCACCAAATGATTACGTTAAAAAATTCATGAGTTGTTTGTCAACAGGGAAAACTGCCTTTCTTTAAAGCAGGAGTCCTTAATAGATATTAAAATTGCAGACTAAAATTAATTAAGTAATAATGCTATCAGCAGACTGTTTTACAAGGCAATTAGATAATTCTCTGGTGGCTTATTTATCCCAAGGAAAGAAATGTGATGTCATCAATTTTATTATCTATTTGTCAGTCTGCTTTGTTGGAGAATAATAAAATGTATTATGGGTTTTACAACCATCTGAGAGAATGCATTCCTAATGTAATTAATAATAAAATCTTTGTTGATATGCTTGGATCCTGAACACTTATTCATAATCTCTGCTGAGTAAATAACTGCGTATTGCAGTTTTGCTAACAGAACTTTTAATGTTTGAAAAGAAAAGCAACTAGCCAAGAAAAAGCTTTAAAAATTGGTGGAAAATATGTTAATATCTCAGGGGGAAAAAAAATCAAACATCTCCTGCAACAAGTGAAGATCAGTTTTTAAAAGATGCATGTTCTTTTCTATTGATGTAACTTAACTCTTTGGTGTACTAAAAAACTTCATCTTGAGAGGTTTGGCATTGCAAGGGAGATGGAAGATAATATAGGGGGAGATGGAAATGTTTCCATGCACTTTGGGGAGCTGCATGAAAAAGGTACTAATGGCAAGATGCGAAGAGAACAATTGGGTAATTTGGGTTAGACAAATGGAAAGAGCGTAAAATGAATAAAGCGTGTGTGTACACACACACGTAATTCCTACATGTGAGAGGAAAACGGTTATGTTAAGTCTGAAAGTTTATTGCTTTATATTTTTCAGGCTAGAAGCATGTCAGCATAATTGGCAAACATTAGCTAATAGATTGGAGGAATAGAAACTTAATTTTATAGTAGATGAGCCTTTCAAACGGAGGCATCTGGCTTCTGCTTTCCTGAAATACAGGAAAGGCGAACGGTTGGATTTTGTCTGCAATTTTTGTTTTTTAATATACTGTGGCTGACATTAAATATTTTAGTTCCAGAAGGCAGAATCTGATCTGGATTATATTCAACACAGACTGGAGTTTGAAATAATGAAAAGTCTTCCTGATAATCCAGCAGCAGAGGTAGTATTTTCAGATGAAATGAATAGATTTTATTGCATTTTGCATAAAGTTGGTAATAAATGGGTAATTTTCTTTAATCCTAAAATATATATGGCTCGTCTTTGATCTAGTTGTGATTTGATTGTTATTGATTGTTATTTGGTTGTTGTTATTATCAAAGTATTTCTTGCATCATATATAAAGATAACTGCCCTAATGTTAATTCAGTGCAGAAACCAACAAAACTTCCTTGATTTCTTGTGATAGTGAAATTCTCCCATGTTTTGCTTTGAGAAATGAGTAGTAGTGTTAACACCTAAATTTACGAGACAGGTTCCAGTCTGAGCTAAAACATAACCTTGCTCTGAGATCAAAAATGAACTTACTAATAAGCAATGACTAAATTCAGATTTGGGGGAGAGATGAGAGGAAAACAACAAATGACATCATGTAAAGGGTTTTATAAATAAGTCCTTGTCTCCATGTATATTGTGACATATAGTGGGAAAATAATCTTTTTAGTTAGAAGTCCCTAATTTATTCCAATGCAAAAAGCTTTAAAATTCACCACCACAAGAAATTCATCCTGTATTTGTTGTGGAAACATGAAGTTGTGCTGTTTTATTAACACTATCATTTTTGCTTATGAAAAATGTGTAGATGAAACATGCTCACAGCTACACTTTTCATTGTAAACTTTTCATGTTGTATTTTAGTGGCTCTAACGCTGACATTTTTAATTGGCATGTGGCCACATTAGTTTTCTCTTCTTAAAATAGTTTAAATGTACTTTTAATTTCTACATAGGAAAATCCAGTTGCTCTCTTGGAAGAACTTTCAGTGGTGAAATCTCGTTATAAAGCGTTATGTACGCAGCTGGAAAAAGTTTCCATAGAGCAGAAAGAATCCATGAAGGGCATCCGTGCTGCTGTGGAGAACACAATGAAGATGGTTCAGACATTACAGCAACATACTGATCTTGAGGTAGTATTTTAATTTCAATCACTCGGGTCTCACTCCTGACAGTGAACACATAGTTGTGTAACCTTTACGTAGATGTGAGCAGTTCCATTGGAAACTCTTATACGTGCAGACTCTTAGAAGACTCTTAGAAGGTAAGAAGACCGTTTACCAGAAGAAACATTTGCAAGATTGGAGCTCTTTTTGTAAATCACAAGCCTGATTCATCACTCAGCAGTTAAGCTAGTGTATTCAGGTTTGGAGTTGAAGTAAGACCATGATAGTGTGAATAGTGACATACTTTTGAATAGTTTCATAGAAATTGATGCCTCTGTGCACTGCTGTGTGCTGGTTCTATACTGACTTTTTAAAAGTAGCTACCTTAAAGAAATTAGAAAGTGAAACCAATTTTAAAAGGCAAAAAAGCTTTTAAATGGCAAATGTGTTTTCACTGTCTAAGATGAGTAAGTTAAAACCAACACATTATTACAAATATGGTAGAATTGCTGGTAGTGCAAAGAAATGAGTTTTTCTCGGTATCCATCTATCTATTAAAAAAACCCAACAATGAACAACACATTTCCATAAGTGGTCTTCAGACACTGCTTCATTACAATTTTGAAGAGGTTATGAAAGCATTAATTTTGCCCCTTTACAAATAAGGTGATTTAGATCCAAAAAGCTCATTGATAGTCTAGTGGCAAAGGCAGAACTGTTGGGACTAAAACACATTCCCAGATCTGAGCTCTCACTTTAGTGTTCTAATGACAGTGCCCCGAGCTTGTGTTTAATCTGTCAACAGCTCTAGACAAGTTATTTGTAAGTCTTTATAGATAAAATGTTCTGCAGAGTGATTTGAAATACAGTAGTTATATGTCACAGAAAACATATTTTCTCTCCCTGTGTTTCAAGGATATGCTGCTAAGAATAATTTCAGATTTGGATTTTGTTGAAGTGAAAGACTCTTGTCTCTTGAGTTATGTTTGGACTTTTTAGATAAAGATTTTTGTGTATTTTGTGTATTTCCTAAACCAAAGATTGAGTAAACTGTTACGGAGAAATGTAAGCCCTTAAGTGCAATACTTCTTTTTATTGAATAATTTATCTTTTTTCTGCTGAATCATTTCTAGTATTGATGCTAAAGGAATATTATGGTTGAGTTTTTCAGAAATACTCAGCTTGTAAATTTGCTTTCATTTGAAGCAAAGTAGGAGTCTACTATTCCTTTCCATGAGAAAAGGGCTACACAAACATTGAGCTCTTCTGTAAATATCGTCACCCTAGGAACTGAAAGTATCAGAGTTCTCTGTCTGTCTGTATTTTTTCTAGCGCTTGCCTCTGTCAGAAGAAGAACAGACTGCAGCACAGCAGTTAACCTGCCAAACTGTTAAAGAAATGGAATCACTAGTGGAAGAGGTAATTAGGCTGCAGTATTCCAGAAACCACTAATCCTGAGTAGCTCAACTGAAGTCAGAAGGGCTGGTTTTGTGGCTTAATACCTCTCAAATGAATAGCATTTTTCAGAAATGGGACTAAAGTTTCTCACAAACCCTTTAATTTTTATGGTATACCGATTGAGCTTCTGATTTGTTCCAATTAAATTGTCCACGAAGGAAAAAAATTGCTTTGATTGAAGACTTTTTTCCCCTTATTTTTTAATTGGGGTATCTTCATGTTTCTTTTTAGCGCTGGCAGTTGATTGCTTTTGTCGATCCTATTGTTCTGTTAACGCATTATGTAAGAAGCCTTTGGGTGGGAGTGAAGAATGTAATTGATTCAAACCAATGTATATAAAAATGGAGAGAAAATTAATTTCCTGGAAAATAGCACATAAATTTTTGAATATGAGTAACAATAAGTATATTCTAAGTGTAATGCAGCAGAACATAGATGTAAACTAATACATGTTAAAAAGTCATATATTCTCCCATAGCTACTCAAGCAGAAACTTCTAATGTAATTATCTGCAAAGATTTGGTCTGGGTCTCATATTAAAAGCAAAATATTAAAGAAGGTTAATAGAGTGTAAATAATTATCTTATTGACCTTATCTTTTTCTACATGTCTTCTTACTGCCCACTACTCTTCTGTCAAAGGACGCCTCACTTTCTGTCCCTTTACTGCCACAGCTGGTTTGCATGGAAATCGCCCAGTATCTTGCAGCTTCGTTCACGCTTCGTTTGCAAATATCTTCTGCTACCTTGATAAATGCTCTTAATTTCTGTCTTTCCATTATTTAATTTTAAAGCACTGAAGATACAGCTGGCATAAACCAGGCCCAGTGCAAAATGCAGCTATATCCTACAGCTACTGAGCCAGTTCAGTTGGTATCAGTCCCTATGTTGTCATTGAGTGTGTTTTGAAAATGTTCTCTGAAAGGCAGAAAGAATGGAAATATGTCACAGAGGCCTTGGGATTTTTTCGTCAGAGCTGTATTTCTGGCTGAGGAGAGTTAGATACAGCTTCCTTCAGCTTGTCAGAACTGTCAGCCCCTGAAGGTTGCTTGAGAATAGCAAAACCATCTTCTTCCTTCGCTGCATGTGCCTTCAGCTCGATCCATGCCGGAATGCAAAGGAGAAAGCTGAAGAGGCTCATCTGACTTGAAAATAAATCTTTCTGTATCCGTTTTAAACTTATTTTTATTTGAAGGCAGGGTTTGCTTCATGTCTAACATTTTGTTTTTGACTTAAGTGGCTGCAAGATCCTTGGTTATCCAATGGTAAAATGTAATTGCTCATGCAGAAATGAAATCGTAAAAAATAATTTCTAAACAAAATTCCAACAAATCCTGACATTGTTGCTTGTTTATTTTTAGCCATTTTCTTCAGGACCTACAGTCCCTGGCTCAACTGAAGGTAAGTGTTGAAAGAAAAAATCTTCCTGCTGGTTTGGTTTGGGTTTTTTTGAAAAAGGCAGATACTGTAAATAATTTCAGCTGACAAATCAGGGCTGTTTTACCCCTAGTACAACAGGGGCAAATCTCACAGTAAGTAGTAACAGACTGGGTGGGACCTAGGTATGGTTTCTGAGCTCTTTTATTTAAAAACCAGAGAGCCTATGATGCACAGTAAATTCACAATTTTCACTCTCAAGTGCTAGGAACTACTGCTTTTATATGAAGTGAAGAATTTAGACTTTAATACAAGTAAGTGTGCCCTTAGTTATATTCCGCATATAGTTCTCAGGTTTCTGGGAGTTTTTCTTGCTTTTGATGGTATTGAAGCGGATAGTGTTGTGTTTATGGTCTGGAAGAAATTATGTACTAGTCGTACCATAGAAATAGCTCTTGAATCCATTTATCCCTACTAATAGAAAGGAATTTTCCTAGTTCTTAAAAAAAAAAAAAAAAAAAAACAAAAAAAAACCACCACCAAAACAAACCAAAACCTAGTCACTGACAGACCAAATTTATTAATCCCCATCAGATCTCAAATGAAATGATTTCTCACTGGGTCTGCAGATACAGTGATAGTTTGGAGGGAGCATCTTCCATCTCTCCTTCTTCCTGCTGGAAAATCTTCCTTTAGACCCATTTAGGGGGGCTTCTTAAAAAGTAATGAAAGTACTTTCTCTCTTTGGCCTGATTTCTGAAGAAACAAATATCTTCTATTTCCAATTTTTTAGTATCGCAATTCAAACCATTGACTGAGGAAACACTTATGACTGTACCAAGGAGTATCAGAAGTACTGTTAAACTAGCAGACTTGAACAATTTGTACAGGGAGCTATTTAACCACTTCATTGTAAATAAGAACAGGTAAGACTTAAAGCCATTCATTAGTAAAAATTTTATAAGCCGTAACAAAGTTCAGCCTTTTCAAATGAAACAAAACCAGCTAGTTAACCATTTGCTGCTATATTACAACTTCATAATTTGATTTTTACCGTTACACTCTTCTTGGTTAGGTACATACCCCACAGTGTCAGGCCATCATACAAACCCCTCTAAGTTAATTTGTATAAAAATGGCTTTTGTGATTCCGTAATTTTCAAAACTGAACACCAGGTTCTTTGGAAACAGGTTTCTTCACTTTGGTTTCATTGCACAGATGTCCAAAACTGGGTCTATTCAGGAGAGTTTTGCTGATGCAGTCATACTGCCAAACGTTTTAGCTTTTGGAATCTGCATCCAGACTGGACAAGCAAATCCCTAATGCTGAACCATGACCCCTGACCCCTGCCCTCCCCACACCCACCCCTCCGGCCTGCCTGCGCCCTGACCCTGTCTGGGATGTGTGCTGTGGATTTCTTGCAGGCTGATATTAAAAATGAGGAAACTTTTAACTTGGGAATTCTGTCTCTTTAAACCTAATGCTGGATTAGGAAATGACTGTTCTCAATTTGAGGTAGCACAGAAAAACTGATGACAATCTGAATAAGTGTGACAATTACAGAGCACTAGCAAAAATCATTCATTAAGCAGCGTGCACTTTTTAGCCTTTTTCTGCCGGACCTGGTGTTTGATAACCTGGTTTTGCTAAGTAGTTTGCTTCTGTCTTACAGAGCAGCATTGAGTGTTTCGCAGATGAACAAGATGAATATGAAAGCCACTGACTCAAGAATACGAATCTTGAAAGAACTTGCTATTGTGGAACTTGACAAACAAGGAAATGTTAAATCAGTCATGTAAATGAAAGCTCAGTCCCTTCTCATTTGACCCACAAGCATCTTGGTCATAGCTCCTGGATTATTAAGCAAGTATTTCTCTGGTGTCTAGGAGTTGTAAGTCCATTGCTGGAAAGCTGTTCATCTTTCTGTATACAAATTCTTCCTTAAAATTGGAGGGTTAAAAACCATCGAGGTTGGTATTTTATCCTGGATATTTATAGGACCATAGTTGATGCATTTTTGAAGAGTATTGTTCGCCAGGGGACGCTTCCGTATTCTTGCTTACATTCCTGAGTGGGTTTTAAGACAAATAACCCAAGCCACTTAATTGTACTTACATTCCTGAATAAATGATAAAAGCTAAGGAGACCAGGACGTAGATTTATGATGCTTTTGTTTACGTGACTCCTGACCCTGAGCCCTGCCCTAGCCCCTGAACTTGGGCCCTGACCCTTCTTATTTTCCTTTGATGTCAACTGCCTTGGTTTTTTTACAGTCCAGCAAAATTGCAGAGGCACAGAATAGCTGGGGTTGGAAGGGCTCTGGAGACTCTCCCCTGCACAGGACAGGGCCAACCGCTGCTGGTTGCTCAGGGCAGCGTCCAGAAAAACTCCAAAGATGAAAACTTCACGACCTCTCTGGGCAACCTGTCATGGTGTTTGACCACCCTCACGGTTAAAAGGGGGATTTTTTTTTTTTTTTCTAATGTTTAATGTTTTTATGTTTATTTCAGCCTTATCTGAGAGAGCGAGATATCTGAAGTTTATTATGTTCCTACAGTTTTTGTGAAAAATGATGGCTCTTAAAGGAGAAAAATTCAAATTGGCATCCTTAGGAAGGGATAGGCTGATTTCTGAACTGAATCAATGAACTGGTTGGTCTGTTTAGGGTTTGTTGGGAAGAGGAACAGGGTATCACAGAAGAAATGGGAGGACAGGGATAACTTCATTTTTATGACGTCTGCTGCCGAGCGCGCCCTTTTAACAACATGGTTGCTATCACTTCACAACGTCATTTAATATTTAAGCATTTAGACTTAATCATATCAATTCATTTTCAGTACAGGCCTCGATCCTTACTACCTTCAACAGTATTAAAGATTTAATTTACTAGTGAAATCTGGCTAAAATAATTAAAGATACCTGTTAGTGGAAAAACAACTGCATCTAAGATTGCGCTGCGTGCGATTTAACTGCAGCTGCAGCCTCGAGGATGGTTTCCTTGTGTTTCCAAGGCCACGCGGGACGTGGAAATCCATCCCTTGCAGCAAGATTTTTGTTTAGCGCTGCCTCGCTTGCACTCCCTCCCGAAATCAGCGCCGGGTCCCTGAGCGCAAAGCTCAGCCTTGAAACCCCGCAGCTGCACGTTCCTCTCAGAAGGCGCCGCTGCCTCTCACGTTAATCCATCGCCGGCCGCGCCGCGCTGCCGGGGCTGGGGGGGGGCTGTGCTGGCCCCCCGCCCCCCCCCGGGCCCCGGGCGGGGGGGCGGCCGTCACGCGTGCGCAGTGCGGCGCTGAGGCCCCGCCTCCCCGCAGCGGCCGCGGGAGGAGCTGCCCCGCTCCCCGCCGACATGGCCGGGCGGGTGCGGGGGGCTGGGGCGCAGCCTCTGCCCGGCGGCTCCTGAATCCCCCGCGCCTTCGCTTCTCGCCCCCGGGCGGTTGGGGCAGGGAGAGGGGGCGGGAGAGCCTCCCCCGGAGCCGCGGCCATGGACGAGCAGAGCGTGGAGGTGAGCGGTTGGGCGGCGGTTGCGCTGGCGCTCGCGCTCCCTCAGGGAAGGCGGGAAGGGCGGTGCGGGGGAAGCGCTGCCTCCCCGGATCTCCGGGGCGGCGGGGGGAAGCGGGCGGCGGGGGGGGGGCCGGGCCTCTCCCGCGGGAGCCTGGGGCGGGCCGCCCTGCCTCTCCACGGGCCGGGGGGCCCTCGGCAGGTCGCGCTCCTTCGTGTGAGGGGAGAGAGGCCGAGCGGCACCGAGCCACCAGCGGCCCGAGGGGCGGGAAATAGACTGCGGCTCTGCGGTGGGCAGGGATGCGCCTGGCGCGGAGCGTGGTGTGCGCTGATGAGCGGGGCGGGAGGAGGGGGCGTTTGAGGGGACACGCGGTTATTTCACGTCGTCGGGGTTAGGAAATAAAGCGGCGGAGCCTCGGAGGTGCCGGTTCTGGAGGTGGATGGAGACCTGGCGCGGCCGGAGCCCGGCCTGGCACGCGTGAAGGCGCAGTCCCCAGCGGTGTCTGGCTGCAGCCTGGGCAGCTTGCACGCATGGCTTTGGGCCCTATTAATAGCAGCCAAACGGGAGGAGAATATAAAAGACCTGGTGTGATAATTTCCTGTAAAAGCATGTGTTGCATTTTAATGGGTTTGCGACCATTACAGAAGACGCTAACATATGGGGGATACTGTGGTATCTGTAAATTGATGCTATGCCTCACTTTTGTGCTGATTCATAATTTCAACTCTGAGGGGAAAAAAATTAACCCATCTGAAGAATCTCTCAAAATTCTGATAGTTAAGGCCAGAAGAGATCTAACGCCCGTACAATACAGGATGTAAAACTTCTTTATCAGTGAAAAATCTATCAATATGGAAAGCAAACATCGCTGGGCATTTCAAAATACCTTTCTCACTTTGGGAATGGAGAGAGACGAGGTGATTGAATTCTCGAACAAAATTCTTCTCTCTTCAAATGGGTGCAGTAAAACAATATGTTAAATTGCATTTTTATTGCCCAAGGTTAATTAAATGGAAGGTGAGGGGGTGTAGAAATTGTGGAGCCAGTGCTAATGGTAGACCTTAAAAGAATGTAAGTCTTGTAAAAGTTTAAAAAAAAAAAAAAAAAAAAAAAGCCCTGTCCAATTCAACCCCTCTCGTTAGCATTCTGCTACATGCATACATGCGCTTAGAATGCTTTTGAATTAGTTCAGTGCCAGTACATTGAAACGCCTGCATTTGGAATCTGCAGGTACAGCGCAGTTTCTTCTGGCAACTGTTCAATCCCATCTGAACACGAGTAGCCAATATCTTGGCTACAGAAAGGCCCTCTTGGAAAAAGATAAACCACGCAAAATAACTGTTCCTTGAAGGAGAATAAGAATAGCATTATACAATGGGTGCTGAGAGCTGGGGTAGTGTAGGAGAAGGTTGGGGGGAGAGCCGTGGTATGTGACTTGGTATCTCCCTCTGAGATGTGCTATCCATAGCTGTTTGGAATGGGACTGCATTTGTGAAACCTGGTGCTTTGCCTGGAAAATAAATGCAACTCTGATACCTTTGAAGTATGTGGCTTAACAACAGCGATAATCTACCCTTTGCAGAGCATTGCGGAAGTGTTCCGATGTTTTATTTGTATGGAGAAATTGCGCGATGCACGCCTGTGTCCTCATTGCTCCAAGCTGTGCTGTTTCAGTTGTATTCGGGTGAGTTTGCTTATTATAGTTTATTCTTGCAAATGTATGAACTTAAAAACTACTGATCTTAGGAACGCATTCTTGCTGCTTTCTTGTCCCTTTTCCTGGAGTTCCAAGGATTCCTTTTTCCTGCTCTGTGCTCATTAGTTTCCCTTTCAAAATCTTTTATAACTCCCTGAGGAAAAACTAGGCAGGCTGTGCGTTGCATCCAGTAGTGCTAATTATAGGGACTATCTGGAATAATTTGGTTTAAGAAACAGACATATAACAATCCCTTCTTCAGCATCTTTTGAGAGTCAGTGATGCCTTTGTGGAAGACAGAAGTTGTAACAGGAATCAAATGCTGGCTTTGCATCTGTCAGCATGGAATGCTGGAAGGTCATAACATCTCTTGTCTTGGAGATGTTTTTAAGTGCTTACCAAACTAGTATGATATGATCAGATATGGGCTATGTCTTTCTTGAAGGAGTCTGGTATAGCAGGCTGAAGCAGCATCTGAAGTACCTCAAATTCATTTGTTAAGGTCATGGTTACCAATGTGTAACAATCCAGTTCCAAGTCCACACACTTGTTACGTGTTAGTGTAGCAGGAGAAGGTTCAGCTGAGGTTTTCAGACCTCTGGTGGTATTTCCAGAAATCGGAACAATCATTCCCTTTGAAAGCTCTGACAAGAACTATAGGTGAAGGATTTGTGTTACATATAAAGAATGTTACATGACATATTGTTGCTGGGTGGTGAGAGATTATTCATGAGAGTCTTTAAATGTAGTAGTGAGCTGACAAATACAAGCCCTTCAACTGCTGAGCTTTTACACTTGTGAGTTGTAGTGAGTGGGCAGGTGAAGTTCTTCCCTCAGCTACTTGTCTTTGGAGCTTTCTGGAAGAGAAACATTCAGAGGGTCCTTGTGGATTTAATCATTGAACTGCAAGTATCTAACTTGTGTATAGAATCATTTGGTTGGAAAAGACCTTTAAGATCATTGACCCCAACCATACTGTCCACATCTAAGCCATGCCCCTAAGTGCCTTGTCTGCCCATCTGTTAAATCCTTCCAGGGATGGGACTCGACCACTTCCCTGGGCAGCCCTTTCCAGTGCCTGACAACCCTTTCAGTGAAGAAATTTTTCCTAATATCCAATTTAAACCTCCCCTGGCACAACTTGAGGCTGTTTCTTCTCATCCTATCGCTTGTTACCTGGGAGCAGAGCCTGACCCCCCCCCCGCTCCCCCCTCCTGTCAAGCAGTTGTAGAGGGTGATAAGGTCTCCCCTCAGCCTCCTCTTCCCCAGGCTGAACACCCTCAGTGCCCTCAGCTGCTCCCCATCAACCTTGGGCTCCAGACCCCTCACCAGCTTCGTTGCCATTCTCTGGACATGCTCCAGATACAAAAAGCTCAAGTATAAATAGCTCGAGAGGAAGAAATAAGTTACCTGGAAGACTAATAATTTAGACTCTGAAAAATATGCTTATTGTATCTTTTGCTTTCTTTCATTAAAACGTGCTCTTTAGTCTATGACTATGGCAGTCCGTGCCAGGTGTGTGGTTTCTGATGGAATATTTGGTACCTCAAAATTCTCTGTATAATTTTAACTGAAGTGCTTTTGACATCTAAAGAAAAGCAGTTGCTTTGTTACTAAGATACAAATAGCAGCTTCTTCTGTGACTTAAGTGGTTGAACAGTTAAATTACAAATCTGTAAGAAAAGGAAAAAATATAGGAAGACTAATAAAAAGCAGTAACTCCTAATTAATGACAGAATGTACTTGCTTGCAGTTCTTTTCTTACAGTCTCTTCAAAAATGTTTTTCCTTTTTCCTTCATAGCGTTGGCTGACTGAACAAAGAGCGCAGTGCCCTCATTGTAGGTAAGGTATTTTTAATATCAGAAATAAATTATCAGGAATTGGGTGTACTGTCCTGATATGATCGATCTTTTTTCAGTGCAGGTTGCACTAAATTTGTAAGCTTGATTTTTTTAGGCCTGCCTGCTGTTACTATAAAAATTTACACTGGTATAATACTTACTCTAAAATATGGTTTAGGTTCATGACAAGCTAAGCAAGCTCTTTGTTCTTCCTCTATTACATTGCTGTTTTCAGTGCACGTAGTTGCTGTAATAAGAGTAACTAGATGGTATTCCCCTTACAACTCTTTATATTCTTCTTGCAAGAGTCAGAGACCAGAAACTTCACTTTTCAGACTGGAATGTGTACCTTTTTTTTTTTTTTATACCTACAGTTTGTGAGACTTACCTTATGTGTTGCAGATTTGTCTGGGAGGTAGCTACAAAGTGTTGTTTGGTTTGGTTTGTATTTTTTTTTTTTTTAATGTGATGCCCCTCCTCATCCCCCCAAGCCTTGGCACCCCTTAGCATTTCTAGTTTTTGTGTACCTAGTGATTCTAGCTCTTGATAGACCAAAAATTGGAAGGTAACGTATTTTTTTTTCCCCTAATGGAAGGGAGGTATTTAAAAACAACTAACCAACCATTTCTGCAGAACTTTTTTAATATTCAGCTTTTCAAGTATTTGATCAATACCTCTAAAATGCTTGTAAGGAGGTAAATATATCTACATTTTACACTGAAGCACTGCCCTGGGGATAGTTGAATAATGGGAGAAATTGAAGAAGCACTGAGAAATGAAATTATTTGCCCAGTGTTATCCAGGAGCCTATAAAGAAATCTGGAAATAGTTCTTGGGTTCCCCATGAAGCTGTTCTGTATGTCATTGTGGGGTGGTTCGTTGTGGTTCCCGCCTCCCCCCAGCCCCCAAATGCGCAAATCGACTTAAAACATTACTTTTTTTTTTTTTAATTACTAGTACAGCTTCAGCTTTTTGCCTGTGACTTTTCTGATAGTGTACAATTGATGAACTGAATTCACTTCAATGCTTCTCTTTTAGCTCCTGGAGCTGAGTTCTTGCTCTAACTCTAGCAATGCTTCTTTGCAGAGCCCCACTGCAGCTACGAGAGCTCGTAAACTGTCGTTGGGCAGAAGAGGTCACACAACAGCTTGATACGCTTCAACTGTGCAATCTCACAAAGCACGAAGAAAATGAAAAAGACAAGTAAATGGAGCATTCTTCGCTTAAAGTGTTTTGCAGTTTGCCTTATAGGAGCAGGCTTTTAATTTCAGCTCATTTTTTAAAATCAGGGAATAAACTGATAACTTTTACGTACTTAAAAGCTGAATTGTACTCAATGTCTGAGTAAAAGTTGGAGTTCATTTCTGTCGTACTTAATGGAACGAGAAAGGCTCTTCAGTGCCTGCCTAGAAAAATACTACTATTTCTAGTTTGCCTCTATATAGTTAAAACGAGAGACATGGGAAACATGAAGGGTAGTCATACTTCCTAAGGCTTTTAGCCCTTCTCAGTGACCATACATCTGAAAAAGTCTTCTCTCAATGGCTTGCTCATTTGGCAGTCCCATTAAGACTGTGGGTGCCGCTTTGGTGTCTCAGCACATAAAAGCAGAGAAGCTGTTCTGAGAAAATGTCTTCTAGTCCCTTGCGAAACTGTAATTGACAAACCCAGTTTGAGATAAAAAAAAATAACATAAAGTCCCACAGAAAGCATTACTATTGCTATATCTGTCACGTTACTGCTGTTCATTCTCCTTCCTTGTCTTTGGAGCCTCCTGTATTTTCCAATACATTCTCTTCCTGGGAGCAACTGTCAGTAGTTTCTCAGCAGGCTTTTCGCCTGCTTTTATCCCATTACCAGAGCTATTATGTGTTTTAAGATATATTCTGGAGATTTGGAGGAGAAAAGTGTGAGAAGAAGCATTGAAAAATGGATGGGGATGAATTATGTGTTCTATACCTGCCCCCTCCCCAGGTTCCTGACTGCTGATGGAGGGGGAAGGGAGAGACACGTATTTCAGGTCTGGCCTGCTCTCTGCTCAGTTTCTTGATTGATGCTGTTCCTCAGATTTTAAGAAGTGACAAAGATCCGTTTGTCCAAAAAGCTTATGAGTCATTGCTCTGGATTTTAATAATGTGAAGTATTAACTTCTAGAATTCTGAGCTTGATTCACTGATGATATCCTTTATCTGCTGGGTAGAAATCCAGTTTCAGTAATGTACTTTCTCTCTGTCTGTGTGAAACACTTCCTGAGAGCAACAGTTATCTTACAAAAGGTTTTTACTGAATATAAGTATTCTTGCAAAAGTATGGTCCTTTACTCTCAGTACCGGGTAGTAAAACAAGTGAAAATGTTAAATTGGGTTTGCAGAAAATTCGTAGTTATTTTCTGTTGATGATATGTGTATTTTTTGCTTAAGGTGTGAAAATCATCATGAAAAGCTTAGTGTTTTCTGCTGGACCTGTAAGAAGTGTATCTGCCACCAGTGTGCGCTTTGGGGAGGAATGGTAAGAAAAGACTTGGTTGCTTATGTGCACATGGTATGTTACAATAAGAGATTGCAAGCATTGTGTTTGGCAGCAGTTTGAAGAAATAGAAATGCTATGACACTGTTGTAATGGCTGTTGAATTGCCAAGCAAATACTGTACTTGCATGTGTATGTGTAATTTAATGTGAACATTAGTTGTGAAAGGCGATACCTTCTGTTTATAAATAAAAAAGGAAATTGAATGTTTTTGCCGAAAGGAGGTCAGAATTACCTTCCTTGTTATAAACTTTATGATGTCTTGGACAAACTGTACATGGTGCGGAGAATTTTATGGGCAAAGGAAGTATTTCTCAGAGAATATAGATAACACTTAGGTTATTTAAATGTCCTGTCCTGTAATCTTGAATATCTTCAAAGCTCTGTAAGTAGCACAATTCACCATGCTGTTTATCCTTTCGATTGAGTATTTCAAGGAGAGACTGCTGTCATTGTTTGCAATATAAGCGTTTAACAACGTGCTGCCTTTGTTTGGGAAGGGTGTTTTAATAATAGTAATAATAATAATAAAAATAAGATAACCCTTCTCTCATTATTTGATTTGTTAGAGAATTGCACAGTGAATGAAGCAGTTTATTTCTGGAGGGCTGTTGAGACTCCAAATAACTCTTGACAGGAAGCTTTGATGGTATGAAAACCAAATTCATGACTTATGAAGGGAAGTGAAAGACAGGCTTCCTACATACAATCTGCTTTGGAACTTTTCCAAAATGAGTGATACACTAGGAGGCTTTCTTCCCCTCTCTTTCAGTAATTTAATAGGAGTGGAATAAAGTTAAAATGGGATGCTCTATTATTTCTCCCCTCCTCCCTCCCTTTTTCTTTTTTAACAGCATGGAGGACATACATTTAAGCCACTGGCAGAAATCTATGAACAACATGTCACAAAAGTAAATGAAGAAGTGGCAAAGCTTAGGAGAAGACTCATGGAATTGATCAGTTTGGTGCAAGAAGTGGTAAGAAATCGATCCAAGATAACGTTAAGTTTTCCTGTAGTACGCCGTTGTCTAAGGATAACTGTAAAGTGGGAAACGGAAATACCATGCCATTTCACACGCTCGTGATGTTTTCAGTACCCGTTCAGAAGCTGTTGCTTCTGTGAAGGTAATCAGATTATCCCACAGAGAGAAGTTTTTACTTTTTAGTTATACTCTTCTTATACTACGTGGAAAGATCAACATATTCTCAATACTGTTTTTGTAGTTGCCAGGCAGAAAAAGATGGGAGTGAGCTAACTTTTTGAGTTTTTCTTTTGGTGTATGCTATTTAAAAGCTGGACTTGTGCAGTTCTTTGAAAGATGTATTTTTGTCAACACTTAGGAGCAGTCTGCCATGCTAAACAAGTACAAAAATGCGTTATTGTAATAGAGCCTATTTTCCTTTCTTTAGGAGAATAAACTACAGGTATATTTGGGCCTATAGGATGGGCTGTAAAGCAGCTCATCAGTTAGAGATTTGAAGTTTGTGTACCTCCTTTTTCCTCCCCTTAGGGGTAAATGTGTTAGACATCCAAATATCGACATGTTCAGGTTTGGCAGTTTCAGTGGGAACTCCAACAATTTAATACAGTTTCTTGTATTCTAGGAAGGATTATTTTTGTGTTCTGCTGAATGCTGTTACATTTATTGTGTAGTCTTTGTGGAAGTAAATTAAGGTGTGGTTTTAAGCAGGTTTCCACATGGTTTTTGTCTATGCTGTTGTTCGCATAGTTGTTTGCCACATGCAGTGGTAGGTTAGCTCTGCTTCAGCTCAAATATGACCGTTACATCACCAGGTGGACTACTTGTATTTGTAAAATGTTGAGAGAATTGTGGCCTTGCCTTCCAGGGTGAAGGGCACAATTTTTATCAGATTATTCTTGTTACCAAGAAGGTAAATCTTCTGTGCTGCTCAAGTTACAGAAGAGAAACTGGCAGTTGTATTTACAAATTTTGATACTAAAGAACCCCTGTATGACAAATCTCTATGTAATGAGAAAATATTGCTCAACTTTACTGTTAACCTTTGGTCACCCACCAGAGGGCATGCTTATGTATTCCATAAAAGTCAAAGGATATTTACAACTGGCAACAGGAATAGCCTGTAATACAGCTCATCTGAAAACACATTCCTATTTTCTTATTCTAAACATTCAAGCTTCAGTAAGATGAGGATTATTTTTTTTCCCTCACAGAAGAATAGGGCTGGAGGGGGCTCTAGGGAGGCCCTAGGCATTTCTGGCATCTGAGAGTGGAGTCAGCGTGTAAATGAGTGAAACATGCAAAAGTGTGAAGGCTTTCTTTTTGTGCATGTTTTTTCCTGAACCCTGTTTTAGGAGAGGAATGTGGAGGCAGTGCGTAGTGCGAAGGATGAACGAGTTCGGGAAATCAGGAATGCGGTGGAGATGATGATTGCCCGGTTAGACACTCAGCTGAAGAATAAGCTTATAACATTAATGGGTAGGTATTCACCTGATCCCTTATGAGTAGGAGCAATATTATTAACAATGTGTACATCTATTGAGAAACTTTCTTGCCCTGGGAATATGACTCCTTACGCACTTTATGGTGCTAAGTGAGGTAATTGCTGACAGAAAACTTCTACCTGCAGCAAAGCTTTTAGTTAATTATGTAGTTACTGTGATACAGTTAATTATGTAGTTACTGTGATACAGTTCTAAGTTGTTAGCTGTAACCTGGTTTTGTGTATAGTAACTTGGAGAACATTTCCATCTAATTGGAAGATGTTTAGTACCTTTCACCTAAAGTGTTTTTACACCATCATATGTGTTAGCCAAGAAGTCCATCTTTGTAATTTGACATCTGTGTAATATATACTCATTTTAATGTAATTTTTAAAAAATTAGAAGTCTATATGAGGTGTCTGGTGAGCAACAGTTCAGATCCATACATACAGGCAGCCTTGTCTGCAAATGAAGAACATGGCATCTGGCATCAGAGCTGCTAGTTTGGTTCCTGACACTTTTGCTAACCAGACACTGGTCACTTTAGCTCTATTTTGGTATAAATAGAGGTGAGAAGACGGGTGGTACACTTACAGGTATTGAAGCTTACAGAAGCAACACTACTGAAAATTAAATATAGCTTATAACAAGAAGGACGGAATGTTCCTCAGCTGGCTCTAACTCAACTGATTTTGCCTTGGTTTTTCCACGTGCGCTTTCATGTGTGTAAGTACATCGATAGGAGCACGTACTAAAGGTGACGTTCGTACATTCATACATATTTTGTGTCTATATCAAATACAGTAATCAGTCACAAGATTTGTTTTAGTGTGTACTGATTAAAGATCAGTCTTAAAGCTGTGGTAGAATGTCTTAATTGCTCATATGTACAGATTACTATTTTGTCCCTGTACCACCTTTTTTCTAACAACTGCCAAACACTATTCAGGTATGTAATGTATGATGGAGGCAAAGTAAATCCCCATGATAGAAAACAGACAAATGGGACTTAGGTATTTATTCTTTCTCATTGTGGTCTTCATGCTATTTGAAATGCACAGGCACATTTAAACATTGTTTGTTGTTTTTTATAAAGAAAGAACTTCAAACATCAAAGCAAGAGTAATGGTGGCTTTTAGGAGAAAAGTGTCAGCTAATATAAAAGAGAGGCTTGTCTGGATGAGAGCAAATTCAGTGAAGTCAAACCTGCTTTTTATGTCCAAAAAAGCACCCTAAAACAACGGACCTGCCATTTCTGGGACACAGAATGTTTCATTACTGTCTTAACCTCAAGTGAGTTCTTCACTACAGCTCTAATTAAAAACGTAGGCTTGCTTTTAAAATGCTTTTATCAACCTTGCTCAATCAACCTTGGTATTTTTAGAAATCCTTTACCTTAGTAGGTTCTGGGGCAGCTTCCAGGTAAAAAAAAAAAAGGAAAAAACTCAGTTTCTTAAAATCCAGTGAGTATGTCTTTTTTTTTCTATAAACATGTCTTCTTGTCTTTAAACAGGTCAAAAGACATCGCTTACTCAAGAAACTGAACTTCTGGAATCCCTGCTTCAAGAAGTAGAACATCAGGTGATGATGAAAAGACCTGAAACGTTGTGTTACACAGATCCCTTCTCATTTGGCTTTTCTTATTATTTTATTTATTTTTAAACTATTAATTGATGGATATTTCTTGAAGGTATCTTTTCATTTAAGTGGCCTTCAGTTGCACAATTTCTTCATATAAACAAGTATGTCTTCTAGAAATGAAGAAAGGTGTTCTGTTGCTGGAGAAGCTAATACAGGGATTAATAGCAATATCAAATACAACTACATGGTTACGTGTTTGTTTAAGGCAACTTAGCATTTAGACAGTGTGGGTAGATTCTGTTCTGCTGCTGGCAACTGCATATGAATAGTGGTGGCTATAAATGGAGAATAAACAAAAATGTTCTGTTTCTCTTTGTGCTTTTTGAGGAAAACTGAACAGGTTCTAGTTCTTTTATTCCTGTCCACCTGTCTTTCCAAGAAGATGACATGGTATCGCTATAAAGAGGTTTAGAAAGTAGAGTACTAGCTATTCAAGGAACATGTCAGCTTAGATTATTTTTTTTTTCTTTTCAAAATCTGAAAAGACCTTTGTTATTACGCTGGTTTTGTAAGATATCTCAAATGAAGTGGGGTTCTTTGGCCTGCTATTTAAGATAATACAGACTTTGTTTTGTTCAAATTTGGATGAGCAAAAATACAGTGCTTGGCAATACAGCAGTAAAGGAATAACTAAACCGTTAAAAGAACTATCTAATGTCACAGGATCTTGTATCGATGTGCTGTGATGTATTTGAGCAAATTATCCCAACGTCTAATTAAGCATCCTTTCCAGATTGATGTACTTTGTTATTGTTGCATAAACACAGTAATTGATGTTGCTTGGTATTAATCAGACACCCGATATATAAATAAGTTTAACTGAAGTGAAGTACATAGTAGTTGCTGTAACTTTCATTGTAGAATTTGAGAGTCTTAAATATTCAGGACTTCCCAAATGGGTTGCGCAGACTTTGGAGTGACACAGAATTAGAATATCTATTTTAATTTCCTAACAGAAATTTTAGAACACGTGACCATTGGCTATTATAGGCAAATTCTTAGTCTTGGGAGCTGACAGTTTCAAGGGAACAAAAAGCCAAGCAAATGAAATAAAAAAAAAAACCAACCAAAAAAACCCCAAAAAACCAAACCAACCTCCAAGTTTAATTTTACATTGCATCGAGGGTAATCTTTCTGAAGCTGTGACAGACATGCAATTTATTTGTTTAACAACAAGTGGTCAAAACCTATGGTTTCTACTAATGATATAAGGATATTTTTTTTGGTTTTGCCCATATAGTTGCGATCATGCAGCAAGAGTGAGTTGATATCCAAAAGTTCAGAGATCCTGATGATGTTCCAGCAGGTTCATCGGAAGCCTATGGCCTCGTTTGTCACTACTCCTGTCCCCCCAGACTTCACAAGGTAAGCACTTGCATTTCCTTTCTGTTGTAGTTTGAACTTGAAAGCCATTTTACAGGTTTGTTTTGCTTGTTAAAAAATATTTAAAGTAACTTAGAGGAGAGTATCTCTTTCCTGTTTTACTGTACCACTGTATGGAGGAGGGTGTTCCATGTTGTCATGCATGTCAGCCTTTTGTAAAACTAGGACAGGAGAGTACCGCTGTGTTTCAACATGTGGGTTTGAAAGAGTGGGTGATAGGCAGCTGATGGATAGGTTGCTGGAGAGCTTGCCTGATACCCACCCATAGCGAAGGGCAGTTGTACTTCTCAGCCATATGAGCAATGGCAATGGTAATCTGTGGGGTAACGTGATTCTGTCCGTTTCTGTGTTAAAATTGATATCTCTGACTGAATTTAGGTCCACGCTTATACACTGAAAATTACAAACTGCTTAACTTGCTCTTCTTAGTAACCTATGTCGCAGGTAGGCTTTTCTGTTCCAGCAGGGCTTATTTTATGTCTGCAGTCCCTGCTGGGGAGTCAGGACAGTGGGTTCCAGCTGACAATTTTTTTTTTTTCTTTTTTACGCTTAGTTTACTGATTTGTCCTTTTTCTCTTATTATTGGGTCATTCGGTATATAATTGCAAGACTCTCATGAGATGCCTCTGCAGGTCACCTTAATTCAGAATATATAGCCAAAATCACTTCATAACACAGTTCTTCATAAAGAGAGTGCAGCTGGTGCTGGGTTCTGAGGAAGTCTGTTGAAAATTCAGGTTAGCTGGCTGAAAAGCGTCTGCAAAAAATTGGAAGTAGAAGTCTTAGAAGAATTCCTCATCATTTTGTGTTCTCTAGCAAGAATCAGTTTGGCTTGCTTTTAAATGCAATCTCAAAACTATGGTCCTGACGTGTTTTCTGAAAAGAATAATTAAATGCGTCCTTGAGGCAAGTTTAAATCTGAATATTCATTTTCTATTGGTAGTAAGGTATCTTCTGCTCTGAAACACAAACCATTTAAACTTGGTATTTTCAGCTGTGAAACAGTTTCATCCTTTCTAGAACTACCAAGGAGCCTTACGTTAAAAATTCACCATATCAAGAGATTATTAGCCATGGCAGGTAAAAGGGAAAATCCCCTTAAGTACTTCTGGTTCCTCTTCCCTTCATAACATAAAATATCTGTTTTGTTGTGTGATATCACATGGGCCGGTACTGGGGAGAAGGCTTATAAGTGGAATTTTCAGAAGTGCTGAAATAACCCAGTGTGGTTCTAGTGAATTTCAGTGGTGCTGGTGACCTAAATTGTCTTAAATATTTCTAAAGATTCCAAAAGTTGAGCTTTTTAGTGTCATGTTATTCAACTCCAATATATTTATTTTTTTCCACCCTTCCCCAGTGAATTGGTTCCAGCCTATGACTCAACTACATTTGTCTTGGAAAACTTCAGGTAAGAATGTATCCTAAATTACTGTGAATATCGGGAAGCTTTTTCTATTTCTTCTGTGCATGAGTAGTGTTCTTTAAAACACAGAATAGTCTGTACAGAAAACTGAACCAAGATGTAGGAGTTCAATCAGAAATCTCTTGTTTACCAGGTGAAAAACAATTAACCCTAGCTAAAACCGTTAGCTAAAAAGATTTTGTATGATAATGGCAAACCACTTATTTTTCTTTTGAAAAAAAATTGAATATTTTTGCAAGGAATACATATATTTGTGTGAACACTTAACATTTTGCATGGGCCTCATGCTGCTACATGCTCTGCAGCAAGAAGGGTGGTTCTAGAGTGTAAGAGTGCAAGTGTTTATGCAGTTTACTATCTCATGGAGGGTTTTGCTTTGTCCCAATAGCAAATGTGATATTTTTTTTTTTTTTCCTTTCTCAATAGTACGTTGCGTCAGCGAGCAGATCCTGTTTACAGTCCACCTCTTCAAGTGTCAGGACTTTGCTGGAGGTTAAAAGTTTATCCAGTGAGTTATATTTTCAGCTAGAGTTGTTATCCCATCCAAAACACTTAAGCAGCATTCATGTGCTTCTCTTGTACGGAGATGCCGGTTAGTTTCTTCTCGTGTTGTATAAAAAAAGCTGTATGAAAAGAACATAATACCATTGCGGAGCTGATCACCAACCATTGGAGTATTCCCTCTCTGCCTTCAGATAACGAGCATGAACGTTCTCACTATAGTTAATCTGGGTAATTTAAAAGCAATTAAAAATGTGTCTTGCAAATATGCCATAGGAACTTTAATTGATACTTTTACTGTTTTTGTCTGAGTGGTTTCTGCAGACATTTCTTGCAGAACTGAGGTCTAGAATAACTCGCCATATTTATGTTTATGAATAATCCCTATTTGGGAAGTTGGGAGGAGGACAAGGTATTAGTTGAAAGGGAATCTGGTTTACTGTGTGTCCAATTCTCAAACGCTGACATTAAAATGTGTGTATTGGACTAATGTCCTTTCGGTGGGCTGACTGCTGAGATTTCAGAAGAAATGTCTTTGCTGGTGTTGGAACGTTAACCCACAAGGTGCGATCTTTTTACAGTCCCCTAGTCTGGTCAGTGCTTCCAGGAAGCTCTGGCTGCTACTACAGCTGTGTTTGGAGAAATAGGTGTTTAGTGATGGAGTACAAGTTTTTAGTGATTTACGTGGCGTCTTCAGAGAACTGGATTCATCTGTTACACCCACATATGCACAGAATTGTATTCTTGCAATGCAGAGGTGAACCCCTGTGTAAGTTTTCAGGGTATTGTAAATTCAGGATGGCTACATAAAGGTGTGCTGTCAGAAGGCATTGAAATTTGTTTTTTAAATGGTAAGTTGAAATGTTTCTTCAACCTAGAGGACTCAAGTTGAGCCGTTCTTCATCCTTGATTAAGGTGAGTGTGATGGAGGTTTTGCCATATTTTTTCTTAATTTCTGGTGATTCTAATGTTGTTTCTCAGTTAACTGACCTAACTTTTCATGTTGCATGTTTTTTTCTAAAGAAATTGCTCTTCTTTCCAAATTTAAGCGGCTTTGAAATGCAGCTGTATAAAATATTTCAGAACTAATGTTTAACCTGAGCTGTTTTCATGTTGAGAGTTGGAGAAGAATTGGACTGTAATAAACCAATGAGTAGATTTTATGAGCTTTTTTATTGCTTTCTCTATATATTAAATAAATGTTTTTCCTACATTGACAAGTGTTTGTCTACTCAGTCTTCCACTTAAAATGCTAATAGAGTAACTAGAGCTCTGTTTTGAGGTTTATATCAGAGATACCAATACTAAAGTGCATATGTGCTTCCAGATGCAAACTCCATGTTGATTCAAGTTACAGTCAGAGTTCTAGGTCAGAGAAGACTAAAAATCAAAACTGTGGCTTACAAACTAGACAACTGCTGCAGATTCTGTATTGATTGAAGCTGTTTTCTAAACTTTCAGGGTATATCAAGGTGGTTTGGTGGGTTTTTTTTCTGGTTTTTGCTTTCTTTTTTAAATTAATTTATCTTTCTATTTTGTTTGTTTCAAGGATGGAAATGGGGTAGTACGGGGCTACTACCTGTCTGTGTTCTTGGAGCTGTCAGCTGGATTGCCAGAGACATCCAAGTAAGCAAACCGGCAGTAAGAGCAGCCATTCTTTTTTTTCTATTCACATTTGGAGAGGTTTGCAGAGTTCGGGTTCTGTAGTGTTGCTAGGAACTGATGCAGAGCACTCTTGAAAAGAATAGTGAGACTTCTGTTGTCCATTAAGCTTTGAGTCATGCCCAAAGATAATATTTTAAAGTTGTTACTCAGTGGCTTTCTCGAGATAAAAAGCAAGCTGGCAAAACAACCGATAAGAGTATCTGTCTCCTAGTATTCAGTCCTAGAGCTGGTTTACCGCCCTACTCCCTATTACTACTTTTATCCCCCTTGTACTGTTTATGTGCAGTAAAATTTTAAGACAATCTCCTCTTCAGTTGGGCATGTGAGCCTCCCAGGAAGAGCAGTTCTGTTAAACTTGACGCATTCAGCAATTCAGTTACATCTTTGTTTTGGTATTAATACCTGTGGCCTTCCCCTGCATAGGTATGAGTACCGTGTAGAAATGGTTCACCAGTCCACCAACGATCCCACTAAAAACATAATTCGGGAGTTTGCCTCAGATTTTGAAGTTGGAGAATGCTGGGGGTACAACAGATTCTTTCGCTTAGACTTGCTAGCCAACGAAGGCTATTTAAACAGGCAGAATGACACGGTGATCCTAAGGTAAGGCAGACAACTCAGTGGGGCTCTTTTCTGCTATCATTTCGCAAAGTATCACACCTACTACTGAAATGGGAAATAATTAAGTAGTTGAATTTAAAATAATTGTGACATGTTTTGTCATAAATGGATTTCACTGTCATAAGCTTTAAAGAAGAAAATGTGCTGAAGGGAGTTGTGGAAACTTTAAGCACATCTCTTTCTCTGAGAAGGAGCTATGCTTGATGCTAATAAGCCTGGGTTGGAGATCCGTAGTTAACTGAATTAAAGGAAAGGGTGTTTTCTCTCCCTCTTTAGAAAGAGTTGTAGTGAGCATAGGAGCACTTTGGGGATGAAAGAAGTCTGCAATGTAAGAGAACTAATACTGTCAATTGAAATTGCAATGTTACAACAAAATATAGAAGCTTTATCCATCTACTTCAAATATTCGCTGCACAATCCTACTCTTGCTCCTGTTAAATGCTTTGTAGTGTGTTAATTTTTTTTTAGTATTGGTTTGTGAAGATAACCATGTCTCATAACTGCCTCTCCTACAAAAAACTTAACTGTTGCCATTCAGAATACTGAGTATAGAAGCACATGTTGTCTGTTAAGTTTATTTCATTACTAGATTTCAGGTTGTCTGATGTTCTTGTGCAGGGCTTTTTAGATCTGGGGAGAGACAGGGGAAAAAACCCAATGACCAACCGAAAAAAACCCAAACTCTTTGAAATGTTCCTTTGAAGGTTCCAAGTGCGCTCACCAACCTTCTTCCAAAAGTGCCGAGATCAACACTGGTACATTGCTCAATTGGAGGCAGCTCAGACAAGTTATATCCAACAAATAAATAACCTTAAAGAAGTAAGTGGGATGTACATTACTGTAAAATCACCTTTCACTGACCAGTCATTACCTGGTTTAGGTTACGGTGTTCAGGTTTGACAATTGTGTGTGTTTGGGTTGCTATTGGTAGTTTGATATTGGCATTACTAAAATAGTACATATGCAAGTCAACAAACTTATTTGATTTGATGATGATGCTCCATTGTCATCTTTTATGTGTACTTTTATGCATCCTTCTGATATTTAAGAGGCTTGCGATTGAACTTTCCCGGACTCAGAAATCACGAGGCATTTCACCTCCAGACAGTCATCTTAGTCCCCAGAATGATGATGGTTCAGAAACGAGATCAAAGAAATCTGGACAAAGCACTGAAGTACTACTTGAGAACGTTGCTGCTCCAGGATTAGTGCGAGATAGCAAGGAAGAGGAGGAAGAGAAGATCCAGCATGAAGAATTTAATGTAGGAACTGTCTTTTTCCTGCCTCTTTGTTGATGTGTAGCTTTTTATGATAGGATAGCAGTAGAAAAGTAAGTGAACTTCTGAATTGTAAATGAGATTTATTATCCTCTGCGTGGAAATAGGAGATAACACACTTGAGAGCTAGCAGCGAGAGATGACACGAGAGAGGTGTTCCAGAACAGAGCTAATAGGTCCCACCACAAAAAAGTTTCCGCGTTGCAGCTCAAAAATGCAACTGCTGCGCTCGTTACCAGCTTTTATTGTGCTTTGAGACCCTCCTAACTCCTATATGATAGTGTGACTAACGGGGGAGAGAGAGTTTCTGTTCACAGCTTTTGGTGAATGCATCAAAGTGCAGCTGAAATGCTGATTCTTTATAGACTTGTTCTGTTTTTCCTATAGCACGAGCTCTCTGATGGTGACTTGGATATAGATCTTGCTGGAGAAGACGAAGTGAACCACCTTGATGGTAGCAGCTCTTCAGCTAGTTCGACAGCAACCAGTAACACTGAAGAAAATGATATTGATGAAGAAACTATGTAAGTAGCTTAAAATGCCTTTCAGGTCACCACCTTGTCTCTCGGGATAATCATCCTAATTCCAATGGAAACCAACTCACTTGCTGTATCGCAGTTATGATGGGGGGTATTCCAGTACAGTGTGAGGGGTATTTGCTATACTGGAAACACCATGAACTGATACAGTTAATGCTAAACACTGACTTTTTGGTCAGCTAGTTACTATCTTCCTGATCTCTTAATTTATTTCGGTGTTGTATTCAGTCTTTGACAAGTGATAGTCTGTGAAGGTTCTTTCCCAAAACACTACTGAGAAAACTGTTTCTAGACTGTAAGGAAAGAGAGGTTTGGTATTAGGAAGTGTTGTAGTAGTAGGAGAGTGACAATAAAGACAGTGACTTAAACTAGAGAATTTAACCACCTTAGCTGAGATGATAATGTCAAATCCTAGAATCTTCATTAAAACATGAGAATGTGTTGTAACACGTACAAATATTGAAGTTTGCAGGATCAGATTTTTATAGTCTAGATAAGTGTGATACTTTCGGACTCTGTTAGCAAGCCAGTCATTTAATTAACACACTTTGATTTGTTCAGTTTGTGTAGTTTGGAATACAGAAAATACTATTTAGGGTGCTTCGTGTTGTTTTCAAGGTATGTGCCGTAACATTTAACAGGAGCTGACAGAAGCTAATAATTGTATTCTCCCTTTTCCATCCTAATCATCTCCTAAGGTCTGGAGAAAATGACGTGGAATATAGCAGTAATATGGAGTTGGAAGAAGGAGATCTCATGGAGGATGCAGCAGCTGCTGCTACTCCTGGAGCATCAGGTATGAAAAGCAGCCTTCAGAATTCCCATATATGCGCAACACTGCTGGATTCCTTCCCCTGTTCTTCTTGGAAGCAATGCCAAGCTGCGTGTTCTGCAGGCATTTCTATTTTTGGAAATGCTGCATCATGTGGTTTGTACTGATTATTGCAGTGTAGCAGAAACATTCCATTGGTTCAATAAAAAAAAAAAAGAGGGTAATCTTCTGAATGTGCTTATTTAAAAATTACACATAAGTTTGGAGAGAGGCTTTTCTGCCTCTTCGAAACCCCATCCGTTCTGACTGAAAGTAGACTGACAAATTTTTACTGATGTCTGTGTGGCCTCTGAATGCTTGACAAATGCTCTGTAAAACCTGAAGTACGTGGAGGGAGTGAAGTAAAGAATCCTTACAAGTCAAGCAGAAATACATTTTAAATGCAATAATGAAAAGGCACTCAACCATCTCTAGGCTGCAAGAAATCTTATAGCCCAAATTAGCCATAGGTTAATAAGATTCTGAAAGAAATATATGTACATTGAATACAAGTATACTTCTCTATGGCAAAAATACCGGAAGTGGCATTCATTGGAAGTGGTATTTATGCTGCTGCAGAAGCCTGCTAGTGCTTGAAAGGCAGAATTCCTTAACTGTCCTGCTTTTAGCTGCTGTTTCAAAACTTCTTGAAAATTTATTGTGAGCTAGGAAATTGAGGGATGTGTCTGTTTCATTCTGAAAGGATCACCTTTAGAGTAGGAGCACAGTGGCTGTAGAAACAGCATTCATTTAGGAGCTTTTGGAAAGTAATTTTTAACCACATTTGTAAAAGCTGATGCTTGAGCTTCCTGCATTTTCCTGCTTGCACTGTTTTCCAGTCTGAATGTTGGTAGTTTCACCTGTCTGTGTTGGAAGGGAGTTCTAGTACACTACAGTTTTAATCTTGCAGGTCTAATTATTTTCACTGAAGACTCTCTTCATCTTTGAGTGCCTTGGCCACTGTTTAATGGAAACACCATAACACAGAGCAGAACTCAGCTGAAGATCCCCCCCCTTAATCTAATTGGCGGGGGGAACCTAGAAAGTTAATGTGCATTTCTTCAGAATAAATGCTTTTTTTATTGACTTGTTTACCAATCTATTTGTTAAGAGATTTACATAAAAGATATTAAATGAAATCCTTTTTTTTTTCCCTTTTTTTTTTTTTCCCCTCTGGTGCTTTTTAGCTTAAACTTTTAGAAGTGTATGATTGCTTTCAGAATCCATAAATCCCTGGAATAATACCGATGTCTTGTTAAGTTTCTTGAAATGTTTTCATTCCTAATCTACTTGTGGAACTCTTTTTGTTTTTATAGGGAGTAATGCCTCACCAGTGTCATGCGTATGCATACTCTTTCTCTGTGATCTTCCTTAGGTTCCAGCCATGGCTACACCAGTGCAAGTGGAAGATCTTCAAGGCGGGGAGGAAGTGCCCTAGGCTCAACAGCCAGTAGCAGTTTACTAGATATAGATCCCTTAATTTTAATCCACTTGTTGGATCTAAAAGACAGAAATGGTATGGAAAACCTTTGGGGCCTTCAGCCACGTCCACCTGCCTCTCTTTTGCAGAACAGAGGTAACTACATCACATATAAAATGATTTAATTCCACCTTGGAAATGTCTCTGAGAATGCAGTCCCAGAGTATGAAGCAGATTTGAGGAGGGGAGGGCAAAAAGAGGATGACAAGTAGTCCTTTTCCTTGGTAGCTAAACTTCCGTGTCCTCATCTCTGCTCATCAGTGTGCTGCATCTTGCTGCCTGCCTCGACACCTTTTTCTTAATGGTTGACCTCAGATTGAGAGCACCGGATGACTCAACTAAAACCAGAAGTGTGTATCAAGGAGGGTCTTCCCATCTGTTCTTAGGGGATGTGACCAAACTGGCTGTTTTGTGTAGCAGCGCTGTAGAGATACAGTTCATGCTGTTTCTTTGGCTACAACTGTGGGAGATGAATGAAAGGCCCTTTTCTAGAAGGGGTTAGCACTAAAATACAAATCAACATGAAACGGCTATCTGCTGAGAAAGCAGTTCCACCTCACTTCACAAAGCTTGTATACTTAGTAGCTGAGAGTAGTGGCAGCACAGTGCACACTAACAAGAAAATAAATCCTGGAATTTACTTTTGTACGAAAAAGGCATTGAAAACAGAACTAGAAAAAATGTGTGTAGTTGTAAGGCTGGAAAAGCACATGTAAGCAGTTGTGGAAGAAAAATTGATCAAAATGTCAGGAGCCAAAAATAGGGATGGTATTTAAATAATTGAAGACTTTGAAGAGTATTTGTGGTTCAGTTAGGACCCTTCAACCGAAAACAGCAATTAACTTCATGTGCAGCAAAAGCAAGATAGCTCTGGCACCCACGGCTGTTACTGAGGTTGCTCATTTCTCTTGTTAGTGAAGAATTAAAATAAAATAAAACCTCAATAATCCATTTATCATGATTAACACTTATTTGGAGCTTGCTGGCCCACTACCACAACATCTCATTTCAGGTCATTCTGAAACAACTATTTGGTGACTTAATAGAACAGAAAGGAAATAATGGTCCATTTGCTACAAATAAATGCTTGCTTTTGCTGCAACAATGACATTGGTGTTACTGAATCTAAAAGCTAGCTCCAGCTATTTGTTCCTAGCTTTTTAAATGTAGTCATATAAATAGTCAGATGAATTTTCAGCTGAATGTAATCCGTATTTCCAAAAATAGAATTTTCCATAAGTATGAAAAGAGGAGGCAGCATGTGAACTGTAAGTCTTGGCTCTGTTTTTGCCTGGAAAAAAGCCTAGACAAAAGGACCTTAAGAGAGGGCAGTGCACTTTGTGCTGTACTACTGGAGCAAGATTAAGCTTTCGTGTTGCTTGAATGGCTTCCTGGTCATCTCTAGCTACTGGCTAGGCAGCTGAAATTACCTGGTTTGCTGACGTTCCGTTAAGGTTTGACTGTTCCCAGAGCTTTCTCACGTCAGTCAACTAAGAGAAAGCCGCTGTTAACATTTGGAGTTTGCCAGACTTCACCTCCAAAGGTGGAGGTTTCTAAGAGCCACTTGGCTTTACGGTTTTGAACAGCTGAATTTGCAGTGAAGCACTTACAGAATTCATAAGGCTTCAAGTAGACATCAAAGTTGATCTAATTCTGGCTGAACAGCGTGTGGGCTTACTTGGGTATTAGCTCCTTGACCTGATCTTCTGGTGCTAGGTATTTAAGGGAATTCCTTCCCTAGTTTCAGATTTCTTTGAGTTCTCTATGTTAAGATGGGATGTTGGTGGTATGAGAATCTTATGTACACACTCAACAAATTTTATAAAAAAATGTAACATTTCAGATGAACTGGCAGCCAGGCTTGTGAACTCAGTCTTGTCTGGCAATGTGGAGTAGCGGCTCTGTTGTCATCGGAATTCATGCAGTAGCATTGGGAGCCTTGCTTCCTGCAGCGAGCAAGGTTTGGGGCCTTCTTCCATGGCAGGCAGGGAGTGGCGATCCGCTGTCCCGGTAGCTGTGCAGTGCTTGCAACCTAAATATTACAGTGCCATAGCTGTACAGAAGAATGTCTCTCTGTCCCTCGTTTTTGTAGCAGGGCGAAAGGTAGAATTCTTAGAGCGGTTAAAAATAGATGTCTGCTTTTATTTGAGAACAGTTTTACTTACCTGCTGTGTTCTTTAACTTTTCCCTGGGTAAAGCATCGTCCTATTCTCTAAAAGATCGAGATCAGCGGAGACACCAGGCAATGTGGCGTGTGCCACCTGACTTGAAGATGCTGAAAAGACTGAAAACTCAGATGGCTGAAGTTCGAAGCAAAATGTCTGATGTAAAAAACCAACTGTCAGAAGTGAGAAGCAGCAATGTTGGCTCATGTGATGGACAGCCCAGCTTTTTCTCCATTGAGCAAGGGGCTTTAGCTGCCTGTGGAACGGAAAGCTGCAGCAAGCTGCAAGAAATAGGAATGGAACTACTGACAAAGTCTTCAGTTAGCAGTTGTTACATAAGGAATTGTAAGTTCATAGAAAAGGGGGGGCTTTAAATGTCACTCTTACAGATGTCAGTTGTATAGGTGGTTTGTATATCCAGGCATCTGGAAATAGACCTCTTACAGTTACTCAAGTTCAGCTGTAAGAATCCAGAAAACCTGCACTGCCTTTGAGTAAGTGTTACTGAAACTGGTTTCAGCCCTTCTCTGTAAAAGCACCAAAACTTTTGCTGCGCAACCAGCAGCGCACCTAATGCAGTGAGAATGTTCTGAAATTTAATCCAGTGTCAAACTGATCCTAGCTGAAGGTCGTTTCTTGTTGAGTGCTGCTCTGCATCTGGCCCATCTATGAGCTTGAGGGTGTTTCATGATGCTTGCCAGTGAAAAAAACCTAAAAAATTCCAGACTTGCTATACTTCAGTAACTTGAAATCTTGCTAAAATTCAAGTAAGCCAAGGTTTCTCTCTGGAGAGACTTTGCCTTTTGAAAAGTGACTTCTTTCAGAGAGGTGCCTGTGCAGGTACTGTCACTGAGTCCTACTGGCAGCACTGGTAAGCCACTGTGGAATCTTTTGGATACCAGCGTGAAGGCTGTGCAAGTGCTTTGTTGCTTATGATCCTGAATAAAAGCACTTGCTAATCCTCTTTCACTTCCCTGTTGCCTGGAAGAGATGATTTTCCAGCCTTCTGGGTTTTGATTCAAGTTATTGCTTGCATTTTGGAGCCAAGATGAGTAAGGAATATATTATAAACATGAGTGGACTAGACAACCAGTAGAATGGTTCTGTTCCTCTCCATCTCTTTCAATGCTGATCTGCAAAACAGGGCTTTTGCAACTCCAGCAAAGGTCTGTTCTGCATTTCATCTCTTCCATAGAGTAGAGAATTTCTTCTCTGATGGTGCACATTAAGAGAAGGAGTCGTGTCTTAAAGTTTGGAGCCCTGGGTTACTCCATCAATAAGCCATGGAAGGATTGGAAGAGCCAGCTTTTGTGTGCTGTGTGGCTTTTAATACCACCTCTTTCCTTAGCAAAATGCCTCATCCCTCAAAGGTTACTGAGGCACTGGGCAGTCACTTCATTCTGCATCAGAACGAGAGGAACAGGCATACAGCACTCTGTGAAACAGGAGCAATCTTCTGACTTGCATTGAAGCCCAGATCCCCTGCCTTTATTGCAAGTGGTGACAGGAAGGGTGTGGAAGAAGTTTTGTGCAGGATGGGAGTTAATGAGCAATGAGACTAATATGGAGCTTAACTTAAAACAAGCATAAAGACAGAATACTGCAGCAGTTTGATTGAATGCTTGTCACATCTTAACATATTTTTGCAGCTGCAAGTAAGAAAAGTAATTCACCCAAACCTATTCGCTCTGGAGCAGCAGGTAGCCTGTCTTTACGAAGAGCTATGGACTGTGGGGATAGTAATCTTCGTTTAAAGGGAGACAGTCAAACTTCTGAAGGTAAGCAAGATTATCTTTATTTGTGTGATGTGATGCATCTTAGCATCTGTTGTACAAAAGCTTTTCAAGAAGTCTTTTACTTGGCAACTGAAGTTTCCCTGAGACTCGACTGGATCCTGTCTCAAATGTAGTTAACATTATTGTACCTTTGATAGCTGATCTGCTCTGAAACAGTGCCACACACTCAACTTACCAGAACATAAATATAAGTGCTACATGTTACTTCTGGGCTCTCTGAAGATGTTTTGGGAGCTAACTTCATAGTGAAAATCATAGATCAAAAAGTACTGACCCAGGCTTAAATTGTGATTTGACTTAAAGGGAATTCAAGAAAACTCTGGATACGTGAGATTAAAGGATTGTATGATATTGCTGCTCCTGAGTTTTATGATGCCCTTAAATGGTGATGAAATGAAATGCCTAACGCAGGAATTGGTGTTTTGACCCTCTTAATTGTTCGGAGAAGGAATGGAGTATCGCAATTGTTTTCTTATAATGCTAAATAGATACAGAAGGCTTGGGTGAGAAACTGAAAAACACCGTAAAGCCATTACACAGTGAAACTGTAACCTTTGGGCCCAGTCTCACCCTTCTCCAAGACTGGAAAGGCTGCCATAACTGCAGCCAAATGCCTGTGCATTGATAGCTGGGGAAAGTGACAGTGAAGAGGGTGCCTGTGTTCCTGGAAGATAAGTAAAAGATAAGTTTTAACTACACAGGAAGGGGAAGGATTGATCTGTACTTACCCAAGTCTCCCATCAGAAGTGGCACCTGAAATGGTGCGCGTGGCCCATACGTTGACTTGAAAATGTGAGGTTTTATGAGCAAGGGTGGGGAAGGCGTGCATATATGTGTCTGGAACCAACCTGGTGATGTAAAACAACTGGACACTTAGCCTTTTGAAATAAGGCTGGATGTGCTTTGAGTTTCTCTCCCTCTTTCCTCAGGTGGCATGGGGAGCTCGAAGTTGAGCAGTCGGCATCACTCCCCCAGGCCCCTCACCAACAGCAACGCTTCTGAGGCGCTGCCGAAGCCAGAGGAAAGACCTTGCGAAGGTTCAGATTCCGATGTGGGAGTTTCTGGCTTAAATGGCTTAGCTGCTGTAGAGAAGACCAGAAAAGTTGGTGCTCTAGGGTAAGGGTTTTATTCTTTTTTCCTCTTGTTCTCTCCTCCCCCACCTTCCCTTGATCTAGAAAGGAAAAATACCAATCTGCTAAAACCAGGTGCTTGCAGCATGGAAGAGAAATTACTTTGAAGTTTACTTGGTTGCTGCTGCTCCCTCTGGATATCAATTTTTGGTCTCATAACTAGGTTACAAGTTGTCTTTTCTTCTTTTCTTCTTTTATTTTGATCAGCTGTGGATGTAGTCTGGCACTTTGATTTGAAAGGCAGGCCCAGTCTGTTTTCCCACTATTCCTTACAAAATATCCTCTAACTGAAAGTTAGCACTTTTGATTTCCTCATATAAGACAGTATTTTTCACTGTGACTCTACTTTCCAGCAATTTCATAGTAATCCCCTGTTGGCGAACTAAGCTAAGTGCAATGGGGTACTCGGGCTATTTTTTTTTTTCTAAACAGCAAGAGCCACTATTTTTGGAAAATACTCGCCATAAACTTTTCCAGGTTTATTTTTTTAAGACTTTAAGTATTTCTAAATCAATCAAAGCTGGAAGTTTAAGGGGATATGCAAGAGTCTTAAGCAATGAGTAAAACAAGATGTGGCACTAAAAGGATTTGTTTCTGTAGCTGGATTAAAGTTTAATTTCTAACGTGGGTTTTTGGATTTCTCCTAATTTCTTTCTTAAGGTCAAATTCCAAAGGCTGTCGTACAGAAGGAGCACAGGCAGGTGGTCTGGAAAACACCTCAGAAACTGGTGAACTGCAGGCTATGCTTTCTGAGGGTGCTTCTGCAGGGACAGAAGAAGGTAAATCGGATGTTGTAGAGGGCAAATGCAGTGTGACAACACTCCAGTCTGTGCTTATTCATTTCTGTAATGGAAAGAGCTTGAAGGGGAAACAAAAGAAGTGAAAAAACCCCCCAAACAACAAAACCCAAAACCTGTTTTCATGGCTGTTGAACTTTGCTGTAACATTTGGCAGCTGTAGTATAAATCTGAACGAGGAGAGAACATCTCCGTGTCACTGCTGCCTGTGGAGAAACAGCGATGTTACGGTGCGGCAGGAATGTGAAGACCCAGCAGATATTGTTGGGTGGTGCCATCTATTTCTCCGGACTAGTGGTTGCTTTTTGTCCCTCTTCATACATCTCCAGCTCTTCGCTTTGGTGTTCGGTTGCATGGCCTTGAAAATAATTTCTTATCTAATTAAAATAGTAGCCAGTGACCTTGGCTTTTAAGTGTTCTGCCTTTAGGGACAAACCGCATTGGTAACTACCTCCACGTCCGCGCTAGAATCTCTCCAACATGTCATTCGTGTTGGGTGTTGTGGTACGTAAGCCAGTTTCCTTAGAGACTTGGAGGAAACTTTTCCCCCTCCCTTCCTGCATCCTTTCCACGCTGGAAAAAAAATGTTACTGCCTTTTTTTTTTATTTTTTTTTTTTTTGAAAGTCCACGTAGAAGAGTTTTTCTTATCTTGCTAAAACTCTCCTGCCTTCCACCCCTGCACTAATTTGAATTTCAATGACTGAATTGTAGCGCAAAGCCTATATTAAGGTGCCAGCATCCATCTCTATCTGCAGTGTGCAGTATTGTGTAGGAGTTGGCATTTACAGAAGGTCTCTCAGTGACAAAACTGAATTTCTGCTCTTAGTCACTGCAGCGTGATCGTGATGCGCTCCCGCAGCTCTCCTATTATAGCAGAGAGCCTAATAGGAAAATGTTTTAAAGACTGAAATACTTCATTGTTAAAAACCCCAGGAAACAAATACTACTTTTTTTTTTTCCTTTCAGAGGGAAAAGTACAGTAGAGTTGGCACCTCACTTAACTACTTGCTTTTTCTTAGCAATGAGTATCAGCTCTTCAGAACAGAGCAAAGCCCTTTTGTCACCTAAAAACTGTACAAAAGGGAGAGTTTTGACTGCTGTCAAACACTCAAGGTCTGGCAAAACAAAAGAAGCCACCTTGATTATCAATAGCGATGGTTCTTTTTTGTAGGAAAAGCATGGGTTTTGTGTGCAAGCCTTGAATAGAGTATTGCTGCTTGAAGGGTCTGGTAGGTTCATCTGCTCCACAGGTCACGCTACCTCTCAACTGTTTTTAAAAAAGCAACTTTTATTTTCTGTCCTAATTGTAGAGGTAGGCTGAGCAGCTGGCAGGGAGCGCAGCTCAGGCAGGAAGGAGCTGTGGGCACCTGAGTCTGCGCTCAGCTGGCGGCGTGTTGGAACTGCTCCTCTCGAGGAGCTGCACAGCAAAATGAGGCTGTTTGCAAAGCTGGTACCCACCGTTCTGTCAGACCCCATAGTGCTTTGGTAAATACATTGAGCTCTGAACGTGCTCATTCTCGCCTGTTCTCTGCAGCTCCTGGTATGTGATATTGGTAACTCTTACATGCAAAAAAGTCGAATGCTCCAGCTCTGTAGATCTCACTGCCATCATTTTTGCCTTGAGGTTTTTGGGTTTTTTGGGTTTTTTGCAGCCGGGGTATGTCAGAAGCATGTCCTTCATCTCCTACCAGGAATGAGCAGTGACAGTGACATTGAATGTGACACAGAAAACGAAGAGCAGGAGGATGCCGCCTCTGCCTCGGAGGGGTTTAACCACGCCTTCTCTGTCCAGTCCTCGAGTGAAGGTAGAACTGACTGTGTGAGCCCTGCTTCCCAAACGCTCCCGCGCCCCTGCCTCTGAGCTCCTGTGACGCAGAACGCTGCAAGGGCAGCGATCGCTGAGGTGCTGTAGAGAGATTAAAGCTCAAGCAAGTGCCAGTGAGATGTGGAACTCCTCTCTTGGGATCCTAATTAAAACCAGATCAAAACAGGAGAGGGGAACTCTTTCTAGCCTTGAGGAGTCAGTTCAGGTGAGTCTCCCGGGGAGGTGCTGGAAAACCCATAGCTCTGGTTCTTCCGAATTGGAACTCCCTGTGTGCTAGGAGCAGCACTGCACATGGGCTGACTTCAGGGAGGTAACCGCTGCCTTAGACGCGGGTTTGCATCTCGAGCAGCAGGAGTGTGCTTTGAGCACTTCAGTGTAGTTTCAAAAACTCATCTCATGTTTCTTTGGAAAGCTTTAACCTTCTGATCAAATTAAAAGCTGCAAGGTGACAGCTGACGCTAGGTGAAGTTGACTTTTGGCCCAAATAAGCATCCCACAGGGCGTCAGCAGCACAGCCTAACAGCTCAGCTCAGTAATCGGGGTTTGCTTTGCTGGGTGTCTGCAGCGGGCACTAAAACCTCACAGCTCATCCAAAGAATCAAAACATCACTCACGTCCATGCTTGACTTACAGATACCTTAAATTTAAAACCCTGTGGCAGTCGTAACTGTGTGTCAAGCACCTTGTGTTATTGGTACGTTGGGGATGAAGGTACAACACAGCGGGCCGTGGAGGTGATGGAACGTTACCTTGCTGTGTTCTGATCGCTCGTCTGCTAAAGGTTACTGGGTTTTTCTTTGTTTTGTTTTCAGCCTCAGAGCGATGCTCGATGTTCCCGGAGGGCGATCAGGTTGGTCCTGATGATCTCAGCTTTGTTACTGGAGAAGACGGCACCAGGTGACTGTAGCTGCTTGCCTTAGCTGGCCCCTGGGGTGGGGTGGGGTGGGGTGGGCTGTCACCCCGGGGATGCCCCTTTCCTGGGCTGCTCCTCAAGCTGCAGAGATCAGAGGCAACGTTCATCTTACTGTGGGGGGACAGGCGGGTGGTTGTACAGTCCAACGTGCGGCTGTCTGCCAGCAGGAGACCCACAGCAGAGGGGCGAGCCCCTGGCCTGCTTCGTGCAGCCACCATGTTTTTAAGGCTGTCTTTAGACATGACACGGGGTGAGGGAGGCCTGGTCGAGCTTTGCATGCCTATGTACTCGTCAGTAGAAAACTGACTGGATTTAAGTACCTGCCATAAAATTTTCACCTGTAAGATCGGGTTTGCTTAAAGCCTTAAAACTGCCCCAGTACGAGGGTTTTCAGTGAAAGCTGCCTTTCTTCGGAGCAGATAGAGAACGGGCTCGGGGCCTGAGGACCTGCCGGCTCGTGTCCCTGGGAAGAGGTGCGTTTATTCACTGGAGCTTAGTCCAAGGCTGCTGTTTATGGTTGTGTGCGCGCTCCGTTCTGTCAAATACCCTCACGTGGTTCTTCTACAGTCATCTTAAACCTGTTACTGGGGCAAAATGACCTCTGAAGGCCTCGTGCTAAAGGTTGTGTTCCTGCCGGCTCTGCCAGCTTCAGACACTATGGAGAAAAAAAAAAAAAAGTCCAAAAGGTGCTGGAGCCCTGTGCCGGGATGCGTCCCCCACTGTGTCACTGGAACAACAGCGAATGTGCGACTGTCCTCGTTTTAAACGGTATGAACTGATTGTGTAAGACTGCTGAGTCCCGCGGATGCGATGGATCGCGGGTTGGGGTAAAATAGCTGGCGTTGTTTTCCTCAGCCTGTGGCGTGGACCAACTGAACGCGTTGCCAAGCCCTTGGCCGCTGTGCGTTGCGTTTTGAGCTGCTAAACTACTCGTGAAGCTATGACGAAAGCCGAGTAACTGGTTAGTGACAAAGCATGAGTAACTGTAACCGGTAGTTGTCCTTGTCTCAGCTGGCTGTACTGGCGTTCATCCCTGTACGAATGTTCCATGGTGTACGTGCTGTACAACTCCTAGTTTAAAACTGTTTGCACTTTGTTAATAAAATGAATGTTGAAATCTGGTGTGAAGTTTGGGGTGTTTGTGTGTAAGTAGAACGGTAGCGAATGGCTGTTAGGCCAAGCCCGACTTGCTCGTTAGTACTGGGGTGCTGTAACACCCGGCTGCTCAGAGGGGAACTTTTTCCTGCCATCCACCTGCCACTTTTTTCCTGAATTATTCAATGTAAAGTGCTTAAATCCAGCTGGGATTTTTAAAGCTGTGTTTGTAGAAGCCAGACCAAATGCTTATCTATTGTGTATTCAGAAATAGTGTGGCCAGCAGGAGCAGGGCAGTGATCGTGTCCCTGTACTCGGTGCTGGTGAGGCCGCACCTCGAATACTGTGTTCAGTTTTGGGCCCCTCACTACAGGAAAGACGTGGCGTTGCTGGAACACGTCCAGAGGAGAGCAACCAAGCTGGTGAGGGGTCTGGAGCACGAGGCTTACGAGGAGCGGCTGAGGGAGCTGGGGGTGTTCAGTCTGGAGCACAGGAGGCTGAGGGGAGACCTGATCGCCCTCTACAACTGCCTGAGAGGAGGGGGGAGCGAGGTGGGGGTCGGCCTCTTCTCCCTGGTGATAGGACAAGGGGGAATGGTTTGAAGCTGCGCCAGGGCAGGTTTAGGCTAGAACTTAGGAAAAACTTCTTCACTGAGAGGGCTGTCAGGCTCTGGAATGGGCTGCCCAGGGAGGTGTTTGAGTCCTCATCCCTGGAGGGATTTAAAAGATGGATCGATGAGGTGCTTAGGGCCAGGGTTTAGTGGTGGGATGGCAGGGTTAGGTTAACGGTTGGACTCGATGATCTTCAAGGTCTTTTCCAACCGAGGTGATTCTATGATTCAAACTGGAGGTGAGGAGTTCTTTGTGCAGTAAGGTTCTGTGCTCCTCGGCGAAAGGCAGGAACAGCCCCGAGCTGCCCTGGGCACAGCCTGTTCCCGCTGAGGTGGCCCGTGACAAGCGGCACGCTGCGATAGTGCGGTGTGAGTGTTTACTGTTGTACAGGACTGCACGTTGATTATTACACACACAGCTCAATTAGCAGTAATCACAGAGCTCTGCCTCTTCAACACTCACAGATGCTTTACTCTTAGTAAGAGGCCCGAGCTGAAGGAAATCATTCTGATTAGCCACAGGATCTGCGCCGGAGTTGGTGTCCAACCTTTGCAGGGATGGGAAGGGAGCCAGTACCGTCCTGCTTTGCTCGCCTTAGGAAGAACTTACTTAGCTACAGCTGCATTTTAAACAGGAGGTGGGGAACCAGCCTTGGAAGACCTATTTATCAAAGTAACTTGCCCTTTCTGCCTGTAAAACAGATCGGAACGGGGCCGCCGGGGGCCCTGGGTAACTACATGGGCAGCGCGTAGGCCAGGGCTGCTCGGCAGCATTTTCTGTCGCGCGTCACTCAAAGGAGTTCTGCTTTCACCACAGTAAAGACGCTTAGCGCCGCTGTTGGTTGCTATCTTTGTTAGCTCTTAAATAAACAGACTACCTGAAGTGTGGTTTAAATTACTGGTTTATTAAGATATTGGTAAAACTTCAACAGTTTTTCTGTATAAACAGCTTTCATAAATAAAATATGGATGACTAATACATGGTCATAACTAAACTCGTATGTGAAGTGGAGAACAAGAGCGTCCCCACGCTGCTGAATGGCTGGCTTGAACTTATTCACTTCATGAAGAACACGGTTCGTGAGCAAGGTAACACAGAAAGGTCGAGGGGAGCACCCGGTGCGGCAACAGCCAGCGCGCCTGGCCTGCAGCTCGGGTGCTCGCGCGGGGGCGACTCAGCCAGCTTCCCCGTTCCTGTTCCAAAATGTCTTCTAGAGCGAAGGAGGGGGGGGGAGGGGAAAAACAACCCCCTAACGAAATGGAACAGCGACGTACAATGGGTGTACCAGACCCTAAGGGGGGGGTTGGTTTTTCTTTAGCATTAATGCTGGCAAGTGATAGAGCGATCGCCTGATTAGCGAGGGCTGGAAAAGGATACGAACATCTAAGTCAGAGGTTGCGTTAATGCTTCGTTATTACTTATTGCACGTGATACAAGGGTAGAAAGTTTTGTTCCTGTTGCAAAGAGGATGTGAATTAAAGAAAGATTGCCCTAAATTACAGGCATGAACAAAGCTGCAGTATCCCCTTGGATGGCTTTGTTTACATGACTAGTGCCGAGTGACTAAATTGTGCTAAACCAGCCCCTAATTTAGACCAATCTTTCTCATTTTTTTTTCCCGCAGAACATTGCCAGGGTCGGGAGGATCTAGTGAGGAGACAGTGCACCTGAACTACAGCAGCCACGTCTATCAGCACAGACCTCGCTACGCCTCGTCTTACCTGCCCCTAGGACAAGGCGTTTCTCACCGACACACAGTGTTCCGCAAACAGAGCGGAGTTTCTATGAGGAGGCACCACTACAAACGTGGCGTAAGTTAAAGTCTGCTTTGACATTGTCCTTCAGTGTTACAATGCAATCTAAATCAAATACCGAATGGTTTTAACTTGCAAGGACAATTGATGGCACTTCTAGGTAAAGAAAAGTTATTTACATGCGTTTCCACCCACCTTTAGTGCAAATCGAAAGGGGTTAACAGCTCCCTGGTCTGGTGCTAGACTGCTCTCTGCAACGCAGACATTCCTCAGAGTTGCGCGTTTAAAAAGCGTACACGGGAAACTCCCGGCGTGGGGATGGAGCACATCCCGCCAGTACTCACAGTGAAGAGCTTACGAGCGAGTTTTGAGCAGCTTCAGACAAACGGCCTGGAGCCCATCTCTCAAAACCAACACAATTGAAAAAGAAAATAAAAAAATGTTTTCACTACCTACCTCCTAGTTCTGCAAACACGGTTAACACGTAAACTGAAACTGATGCGGGTTGTGTTAACGCGGCAAAGGGATACTTCAGCTCTTTATTGGAAAGATTCGTTATACAAATTTCACCACCACTAAGATACACAATAAAAATACAAAACACAGGTCACAGACTGAATCTCAGTATCAACAGTTAATAAATACAATTAGATACGTTTATATTAGCCTAATATTTTCACACTGTCACCAGATAGACAATCAAAGTATGAGATACAGAACACTTAGATACCAGTAGAGAGGGATTATTGCTTACGTTAGCAAGCAGCAAGTAAGGGCACAGGATTGTGGACTGAAGAGAACTACTTCCTATCACCAGTGGCATTAAGAGAAAACACTGCATTTCACAAAGCACTGCTGTTTTGTCTAGGGTGTAGAATCAAGAGCAGCATATATCAGACCAATAACCACTACTTTAATATTATAGAACTTGAAAGGACTTACCTTACAAATGGTTCCTATCTACTCTATAAATATGCATTTAGTGACAAAATGAACACTCGCTATCTATACAATGTTTTTTACCTGACCACACTGGAACTACGATGGTAGAATTTTTTTTTTTTTTTCTCCTAGCAAGATACATGGTATGAGTCGCAGAATTATTGTTTATGAATCCACACCTAAAAAGCTAGATCCTTCCCAAAGCAGCACGCGTGCAGTCCAGCGCTCTTCAACTGCTCCTGCAGACTGGGAAGAAGTTTTATCACCCATACCGGTTTTTCAGTCCCATTTACACTCACAAAGAATTGCACTTACACCGCCTTTCTCTCCGAAGCGCGGCAGTCAGCTATAAGATGGACTTTCAATGCGTCGTTATTACTGTGAATAATTTAAAACAAAGGCACCGCAGAGATGCCCCGGAGTTGCATATTTTACCGTTTCATGGTTTCTCAAATTTCCTCAGTAAATCTGACTTGGAACGTATGCTGCAGCTAAAGAGAACGTTGACAACAGCTAAGGCTTAATAAGATGACAGATAAGAGCCAATGATCCCATAAGAGTGGAAAAAAAAAAAAAAAAAAAAAAAAAAGCCTGGAAAAGATCAAAGGAATCTAAAGCCACACTCCAACTCCTGGATACTCATGAAGCCTTTTGCTATTTGTCAGATTGCTTTTAAAATAGTGCATCAGAAAGACAGAAGAAGCGGAAATTGGCAGAATTCAAACCTTGCCATCTCGCCGTGGTGAATAATCTCCTGACTACTTAATATTAAAATACTTGGCAAATTCTAGCTAAATACTAATACTGTTAGTAAACTGTTACCGCTAAAGTGATATGGATTGGACAATAAATGCCTATGAAGACTGACTTTATCCACACTCTTCCAAATGTCTCATTGTAACGAAGAGTAGTAACAGGATGTGGATCTAGTGGAGCGATGGGAACCATCTGCTGACTTAGGTCCCAATTAACCGCTCCCCTAAGGGTTTAACGTCACCTCGAGTGTAGGGAAGAGCTGGTGGGTACCGTTTCTTTCCCAATTTGATAAGTAACGCTCCGCTTAGGAATATAAGGGCAACTGACGTTCCTCACTTCCCTTTCCCAACCCAGGTTTAACCAGAGCAGAGCTCTGGCTGGTCAGTGAATTCCACCCTCTCCGCTAACGCCCAAGTGCAGCCCCCGCTCGTCCGCATCCACGGCACCTCCGTCCGCTTTGGGTTGCTCCGGCAGCCCGGCCTCCGCTGCTACACGTGCTGGGAATACCGCTCCTTGCAGACACAGCGTCCTACCATCCCTCACGCTGCACCTTCGTATTAAATTATGCCTTTGCCATCTAGAAATCATTACCAAAACCAAACAGCTCATCAAATTGCTCATTATCTCTCGCAAGCAGTTCTCTGGTTTGACTGGTTGAGTGACAGAAGTGTTGTACTGAAAAATCTCCACAGATTGGTTTCTTTTAAGACCTGAGATGAAGTTACGGTGGAAAGAGGTTGGCTCAAAGCATTAAGCACAATCATGTTCGATTCAAACTAATTGAGAACAGTTTCCTAAACTGACAAACGAGAAAAATGCCACTAAAAGCACCAGAAAGATACGAAATTCCCTACACTGCACCTCTAGCCATAGGAAATAATTGTTTTAAAAACTACAAAAAAGTTTTCTTCATATTCCACATTTATGTTACATGAAAAAAAATAGGTAAATCATGAGTCTGTACCTCAATCGGCGTCTGAGAACAGAGTAGCAGGAGCTTAGTTTGTCCGTTCCGAAGTTACCTGGTAAAACCCTGTATGGCTTTTAGTCTTTTACCTGCAAAAGTGGATGTAATTTTCTAATTCATCTTAATGCTCGCCTGAAATAAACAGAAAGCAGAACACAAAAAAATCCCCCCCACACCTTGACTTCTACGGAAACTTCCCCCCCACTCGAAAAAGATTTGGCAGTCCTAAACCAGACTCTTTCTTGACACACTGCTCCACAGACGCAGCTCGGGCAGGTTCAGCTTTCTGTGTTGTTAAAGGCCGTTCCCTAACCGTGTCTATTCACACCAACCAGCTCTTTGGCTTTCACTGGTGAATGTGGCTCGATACTTGCGTGTGCGGGTGGTCGGGTGGCTGTGGCATTGCTCAGGGTGGCACCACCAGCAAACTTTATTGAGACTGAAACGACTATGTTTGTTAATTCCTAGATCTATTTACACGTGGTTTGAGCTTTGCAGGGGACTGGAGTGCAGTTCTGAAATGCCCACCTTTTTTCGCTTTCTGATGATGCCAGTTTTATTTGGGGAATGTCTATTTTGGGAGTCTGACGGGGGAACACAAGGGAGATGGTTACATTTTACAGCATTGATGAAGGTATGAATCTGGTATACAATTACTTTGTCTTCGCATCAAAAACATGCTCTCGCTGCAAGCGCTATGACTAGCCAGCCTCCACCACGGGGAGTGTCTTACCGACAACCTCGTGCTACCGCGGCCCCAGACGGGTAAGGACAGGCTCGATCCTTCTATATGGGAAGGCTCACGAGCCAAGAGCGGCGTGTGAAACTTTGGTTTGAGCCTGGCTCCTCGTCGCCTCTTCCCATTACAGAGCCGGAAGCGAAAGAACGCAGCTCGTTTTCCCAAGGATTTGAACAGTTCGTCTTCCAGCCCAAAGAAGATGGGGGATAAACCCTTCACCCTGTAGATGCTCTGCCCCACAGCACCCAAACGGAGAGGAGCGTTGTACTCCCTGGGATCACTCTGTCCACGGATCGATGACGTGGTGCACTCTGGTGATTCGTTCTTCACTGTTAAGCCATTGATCAAACTCGCGCTCTTTGGTATGCCAGGACTGAACACTTGAATTGGTGGCAGACATTTGGCACTCTGAGGTGTACTAGTTTCTGGTTTTGTCAGGTCTAAATAGCCTTGATCATCAAACAGGTTGATGCTGGACCCTATGCTTAAGCTAGTTCTGTCGGTGAAGGAATCCACTCGTCCATCGTACCCTAGATCTGCAGGTGCTGAGCACTGGTGCTGGGGCCACGGGCGTTTGCAGTCTCCATGGTTTTCCTTATCTTCCCCGCTGTCTTCCTGCCCACCTTGGAAAGAGTTCTCTGTCCAGTCCGACTCCTCACCAACATTGACCGCTGCGTTCATGTCCCTGAGAAATACCACAATGACAGTAATGTTGTCGCTGGAACCGGCATCCCGAGCAGACGCCACTAATTTGTGTGCTACCATGCTGCTGTCGCCGTTATTCTCCTTTAGATGGTCAGCCACCACTTTGACTGCCTCATCGGGATTGACTGTGTCATAGAAGCCATCGCAGGCTAAAATGAGGTAGTCTTCAGAGCCATCCAGTACAGTGGAGGCAGAGTCTGCATCCCCACAGATATATGGCTTGTGCTCAGCATCCCCTGTGGAAAAAAAAACCACACAGATACACAAGACCGTGGGTTTGCAGTCACAGCATCTGGAAGCCCTTTTATTAACACAGCGTGGAGCCAGTGACTCTTACCCCAAGTTAAATTATTTGGAAATTATTCCCTCAAACTGTAGAGGAAAAAAAATAGAGGCCATTGCTCACAGATCTATCTTCAGCTGCATTTCAAGTTTTGATCACAAAAAATTAAAAGTTTTAATTGAAAAGAAAAGTGAGTCTGAGAAAGGAATTAAAGCCCATTCTTACCAATAGCTCTGGAGACTGACAGGCTCCCGTTCACCCTCCAGGCTCCAAACCAGACCACGCAGCCACCAAGTGCCTCAATGCGCTTCTTCTCATCCTAAACAGCAAGGCAACACAGGAGTTGTTTGGACGGAGCGCTTCGTGCTGCCATCGCACTCTGAACACTTCAATAAATATTTGGTGTTTTCACAAACGCGGTGTGGGGGAGGCTGCAGGCCCCACCAGATGAGAACAGAGGATTTGCATACAAATCCATACCGACTTCCAAACAAACCAGGATAACTGGAACCTACGCTGCCGCTCCAAGAGACATTGGCAAGGCAACACGCAGTGTCCCAGCATCCCACATAAAGCTGATGCCTGTCAGCTTCAGCGGTAAACACTGCCCGGGTGTATTTAAAACAGGCTGTTCTCACCTCTCGATCTGGTTTGTGGGGTTTCATCAGTTCCACAGCTTGGCCTCTCCTCACGAGCATAACCTGGGAGTCCCCAAGCCAAGCCACGTGCAGCATGTTTCCTCGGATGAAAGTCACCACTCCGGTGGTTCCACAACGCAGACTCTGGATAGGGTGAAAAAAAAAAATGCCCCCAGTTTTAAATAAGCCAGTAAGAACCATTTCAAAGCATTTTCCTGCTTAACTCAAGGACAGAGCATGTCGCTATTCCAGTATGCAGCCTGTTCCCGGGAAGGAACAAGCACTGCTTTCCTTACTGCTACGACTGTTCAGTAACAGCCCCTCAGAGCCGACCTGGCTGAACACAAGTGATCAGTTTTGCCCCGTGACTCCCGTGCATCAGAATCGCGTTTCAGAAGCTGGGCTCTGCTTGCGATCCACTGTGCTACTGTTCTAGCTGACTTCCTGCGCCTGTTTCCTATCTGTTGATGGAAACGTGTGCGCATAAATGAACTTGGAGGGAAGTTTATTTGTAAGCATCTGGAGTTCCCTGCACTTAGCTCAGCCCTTGCATAAGTTCAGGAAGCCTAGGAGTCAGTTACCCATTTATTCTTGCTTTCTGGAGCTAAGAAAAACGTATGTTGTAGAGATGAGGGGAAAAAAAAAACCCACCACCCCAAGGACTAAACCTAGTTAGCATGCGAACATAAGAATAGCAGCAGCATCTTCTAAATGATCTGGATGTTGTGAGAAGTGGAGGCTGACATCTTTATGGAACGTGAAGCAGCGCACCAGTGGGCACCAGCTCTACGGACTGTGCATGGACAGCTCTGTGCTGACCCCTGGCCTGGGCTCAGCACTTGGTGCACCCCTGCTAACAAAGACAGAATTTATAGATTAATACTTTCAGAGTCAAGCCCAGGTAACTCAGTCACCTCTCTGGCTGCCTTCTGGACAAAGCGCTCATCGGTCACACGGAAAGCTCGGCACAGTGCCTCTGCTGGGTCATCCTGAAACATCTCCTGGTGGACCATGTTCACATGGAGGTGGATGGAGGCATAGATGGCAGCATCCACTCCCCCATGACCATCAAACACTGCAAAATAAGCTTGCTCTTCTTGGTCCTGTCAATGGAAAAACATTGAGAAAACAACTTAGGAGAAAGCAAGGCAAACAGCTAATTGGATTGTCTTAAAGCTTTTGAACTTGAGATTTGTGGTGTCCTCATTAAATTGCACTCAGAGGCACAGTCTGCACTGGAAAAACAAACCACTCGGACCATCTTCGCTTGCATCAGTGGGGAATTTCCACCTTATTGCTGATGAATTCTACCTGCAAATTGCAAGAGATGTCCTGCAAGCATCACCCGTGTAGTGCTCTCAGTGCTCCTTATGTCCCATTTGTTACAGTTCAGTCACTCAACTCAAATAGAAAGTGCCATTCTCATCAAATTGTGCAGGAGCTTTTGTGACTGCAAAAACCACGGAGAGAGAACATCATCCAGTACAGTTTGCATGAAGTCTACATCAAGGCTGGAATCCACCAGGGATAAAATGCCAGTATAGTTAAAATGTGAAGCCAGCCAGCCTCTGCTTTCATTCTTCTTCTTTTTTTTTTTTTTTTTTTTTTTTTTTTAAATCTAATCCATATCACCCTAGATGCCTATTTTTTAAAAAACCTGTATGTACTCTCTCATCAGATAATTGTGATTACATTCACAGATCAAATACAGCAAAATCACTCATCTTCAAGTCAGTTTTCTCAGCTTCCCCTTATCTGTTCAAACAGAGAAACAACGCTGCACCAAGAGACATCAACTCCTGTGCCTATTCATACATACAAGACACCAACCCACTGTCAGTGCCAATTCAACCTTGACAGCCATCTCAATGACTGGAATATTTGCACATTGTAATTTTAAAGTAATGGGCTCCAACACAAATTGGAATAAGAAAGCTGACAATTGACAGGCAAAGGAAACATCTGCCTCTGTTTGCATTAATATCGTTTAAAGACAAGAATGTGGATGGGGCAAAAGATGGTTATTAAAGTGACAGGATGCAATAAAGAATCAATTATGCAGCAATCTGATCCTAATGGTAAAATTCTTGCCACTTTCTTCTATTTGCCATTCTTTGGTGACCAGTTTTATATCTGAAGGAAACGCAAGCATGAGTGTTTGACTGATGGCCACAAAGAAATTAATGGAGAGAAGTCTGGCCCCAGTTCCACCAAACCACTCGTGTTGCAAGATTCTTGTGTGAGCTGCCCCCCATTCTCCTATAAGTTTAGTGGTTTGGGCTTTTTACTTTCTCTCCTTATTCTTCCTTTTGTCTTCTTCCTCCCAAGAGAAAGGGTTGAAAAACAGTACAGACCCACCCCTGTAGACAACTGGCATCGGTGATGAACTGGAAGCTGGACCACTTCCCCATTTCCAGTGGCAATCCTCTTCTACACCTGGACACCTTCATCAGCCAAAGAGAGGCTCCTGCCTTGGTTTATCACACGGTACTACACCGCATCAATTGCCTCTCACAAAAGTAGGGCTGCTTTCTGCACGATGGCAGGCCAGTCCTTCAGCCACTGCATGAGGGGCTACATCAGGATAGGCCAGATCCTAACTCTGTTTAGTTAGATGACATTCCACCAGAATTCTGTGAAAATTGCTCTTTTATTCTATATACCCTAGGCAGAAACTGCGTGTCGTGCTGCTGCTATGGTTAGAATATCAATTGAACTAACTTAAGGCCAGGTTTGTCTCTTGACTGTCAATCCTCCTCGGGTCCATCACGGGTATGGCTTTCGTTTTCACAGCAGAAGACTGCCTAGTTTCCCCAAGAATAGAAACTGTATTTAGCACATGCTTTTGTGTTCCACATGACCTCTTCTCACCTCAAGGTTGAAGAGCATGTTGAAGTCTGGGATGCAGACGTGCTTGTCTTCCATCTTCCTGCGCATATTCTTGATGGCGTGGATGGATGTCTCGTAGTAGCGGTGGGGCTTCGGCTGGAGTGGAAAGTCTTTCACCCAGTTGCTGCAGATCTCATGCAGTTTGCTAAAAACTAAGCGGGCCAGCTTCACTGTCTCAATCTCTGGGGAAGGCAAAAAGCACAAATGAAAGGCTAAGAGTGTTATTAAGTGAGATTTTTTTTTTTCCTTGCATACATTACAAAGATGAAACAAAACCATTTTAGCCAAGCAGTTGAAATGGATGTCAGCAGGGAAATTCTAGGCTCTGATGCATAAAAAGAGGAAGCCAAACTCACCATAATCAGCATTCATCAGTAAGCAGCTCATTGTTTGTCTTTTTAACTTAAACATTCCCCCGTGCCTTTGGGGAACTCATTTGCAGCATCAGAAGAAATGAAAAGCAAGTACGTTTCCCTCAGCGTTTGATCCCCTGCGTTGCTCTGCATGGGGTGGTGCAGCTATGCTCTGATAGGGACTTCATCATGGCATACAGCACCACATGTGAAAACCACAATCCATTACAACAACGTATTGGGTTTAGACCAAACGATCTGTTCCAAACAACACCTCACTGTAGAACTGAGGTGATACAGTGCAAATAACTAGAGAATTAATAGCGTTACTTTAAGATGCTTTGGCGGTGTGCATATTCAGTAGTGCACGCATTCAGGTACCTTCTTAGTTTCATACGTTATTTCCAGGTTCCTGCCTAGACGGTGTGTCAGAGAAAGCTGCATGAGCAAATGAGAAAACCATAAAGGTCTTAAATTTAAGAAAATGCTGAACTGTCACTCCTGAGAAATAGTAATTTTAAAATGCAAAAACTCAGGCACTTGACAATCGTTCTGAAGTTCAGGGGAGGAAAACAGGAAGTAAAAATCAGAGCTGAACACATCAAAATCTCCTTGTTCATGATCATTCACCAAAGCCAGAGATCTCCAAAGTTAAACAGCAGCAATCCATGAGTGTCAATCATTCCTGGAGGAAGAACAGCCCAAATACAGGGAGCCGAGGGGAAGGTTACAGCATCTCTCAGCTCACAGAAATGATGTGAAGAACCTAAAGGCAGCATTTACTAATTTCTGTACTACATCTACACAAGATGTGGGCTATAGTGATCTGGGGGCCAAGATCCTTAGGAACAAGATATATTCTCAGCTTTGCTGATTGGTTGGTTCAAGCTTGATCAGCCATTAAGCTGGAAATAAGCTATAAACATAATCAAAAGAAGGAGCCCTGGCTTCTTGATCACACAGCTTTAAAAACAAGTGGTGGAAATCAAAAGACTGGGTCATCCCACCACTGCCATAGCAATGGGTACCAATTCCCCCACAATGCTTACACCGCTCTCGCTGGTGCCACCAGAGACCTCTTTGATGGGTAACGTATTTAAAGAGAGATCATGTGCAGCCTGACATGTCCAAATTGCATTTTCCAGAAGTGAACCCCACAGACTTGCTCTGCCATTTTTTTTCCAGTGGGCCCCTATGAAGAGCAATGGTGTACATTTCCATGTCACGGGGCTGTTACACCTCAGAGCGTCACTCTGAACAAGGAATGGAGTAAACCCACTGGCTGCACTGAGATACGAAACACCCTTCCCCAGCAGGGAGTATGCGTAGTGTCAGCATCATCAATAATTGCTCTTGAGGTTAAAAGAGGAGAAAGGCCCACAACAGTCAACCCACCCCCTCACAGCTGTAAATTACTCATCAATTGTTAATGTTGCAGCGCTGAGCCAGAGCTGACTCAGCTGTCATTGTGGTTGTGTCATGGAGAATTTCATTTCCCTCCTGCTGCTCCAAAATCCCCAGCGCTGGAAGTAGCGCTTAATTGTACCACAGTTAGTGGGAAATGCAGCTCAGGCATTGTTGTTCCCAAAGACGACTGACTTCTTTTAGGGCAAAATCAGGGTAGAAAGAATACCAGTAATCACATTCTGCTTTTTAGTACCTAAATTTTAAGACCTTTCTTGAAAACGTGGACAGCATGACAATGGGGATCAGTACCCAGGTTTGTAGAACTTGTCATCAAGCCAATGACCAAGGTTTTCCTTAATCTAAGAACTCCCGTCTCCTAGTACCGGGAAAGGCTGGGTAGTGTGGGACTTTGCAATTTGCTTCGCGACGTCTGCTGGATATTTTAGATACCTCCACCAAGTAACATGGTCCTACTATCCAGCCTCCTTTGGTGGTTCATTAACAATGCTGAACCCCCACATGAATGTCTTCCTCCGTGAAAAAGAAAACCAAACATTCTTAACACGACCTTTCGAAAAGGAAATCAAATGTCTTTCGGTTCTCATGGAAGCTCTCTCACTCCTCTCCAGTTTAACTGGAAGAGAAGAATCAGTCATGGCCTACGACTCTCAGGTTCTATTCTTCATATCCAAAGACACATGGTCACCCTGAACATATCAGGCCTGTATTCTCGCATTCCTACATTCGTGGGCTCAAAACAGTTTTTTCTTCTTTTAAGATTAGCATTCTTCTTTCATGAACCTTCTAATTTCCTCTCCACCAGCACACCAATAACTGCTTTTACCAGTCCTGAGCATGCAGTGTGATTTGTCATGCTGCACTACTCAGACCGCAATGTGTCACTAAGGAAATCTGGAATAATTTTTTTCTTCTAGCAAATTCAAACTTGAGGCAAGTCAGGTAAATGTCTCCTTGTATTATACAGAGTAAAAATCTCTCTGGGTTCATAAGAAAAACTGAGAATCAGATCTCAAAACCAGCCAGCTAAATTCAGCTTGGTTTTGCATTCTGCAGCAGTCCAAACATCATTAAGGGTAAACACTGAACTCTGAGCACAAAACTTCAAGATGTAGAAATCCCATTTTCATCACCCGCTACAGTTCCCTTTGTCTTCTTTCAAAGCATGAAAGTCTCCCTGCATGGTACCAGTTAGGACATTCATCAGCCACAGCTCTCTTCTATGTAACTAGCCCAGGTTTCTCAAAGGACTCCTACTAAGAAAGTTACCTAGAATGGAGCTACTGACCTTTTGCAATGAAATCTCCTTCAGTCCTGCATTAATCCCCCTAGTTTTGTTACATTTTTGTTAGCCAAACCTTGCATCACTTGAGCTAATGCCCTATTTCGAAAATTGTCATTTATGGTATATTATTTGAAATGGCAGTATTCATATGAAACTGTTGCTTTACCACGGAGCAGGAGATGTTCCCTCTCTTCCTCTCCCCCTTTATCTTCATATTTTAACACTTTACATTGCAGCAGTAAAGGTATATTTTATTTTCAGGTACCTTCATTATGACAATTCACCTCAACATACTGCATCTGGAGTCTCATACTTTTAGTGCCTGTTATAGCCCATACACATATCAACCTATGTCTGCATCAGTGTATTACAGATTTAGATACATTCAAATGGCAGTTTCTGTAGGTGTGAGGGTTTTGTGGCTTGGGGTTGGGTTTTTTTTTCCTTCTTCTTTTTTGTTGAACTCTTTAGATATTCTGTGTGGAGGCTTAGTCAACATTTCCTTGGAGACTGTCAAATATTTATGCAAGTCTCAGAGATCTCAATTTGAAATTAATGAAGGCTGCTCAGCCAGAACAATGACAAATCTATTCCATTTACCTGCTCAGCAGGGGAGGCAGCAATACCTGCAGAAAGGGAACCCATAGCATGTTTTTCTGTTTCTCAGGTTTCCAAAGGCCTCTGAGAAATACAACAGAATCTTCCTTTTTGAAGAGCTAGATTTACATATCCTACTTATCCCCAGAATCATTTAATTATTTTTTTTATCCAAACAGGAGGTAATAGACAAAGTGGTTTGGTGACTGTTTTTTCAAGATCAAATTATAGAACTCCTCTCAATACACGTGAGAAACATTTGTTCTTCATTGTAATGAGCATCCCCAAGGCTCTTTAGGTCAGCAGAATCCTGAAGTGATTTAGGGTGTGTGGCTTTGAGCTGGATGCTGCAAAAATTTTGTTAGCCAACACAGATAAATGGAGAAAAGGAATTTTTCCTTTTAGGCATGGAATATCTTTATACTATCCTTTGCTAAACCAAAATTTGAAAAAATGTAAGCGCTATAGTAAAAACTATACTGCCTGAAAGACATCAGAATTAAATTCTCTCTTCCCCCATATGTTTGACTTCACTCTAAGGATGAAGGAGGACAACTGGCACTTGCCAGCAAGCAGCAGGACCACATAGTCTAAAGGGCTTATAAAGAAATTCAGGGCCACCAGGTACAGCCTTATGAAGGTGCACTTAAAAGAAAGGAGTGATTTCCACCTGGTCTTATGGAGCAGAAGTTTGATAAAAGACTCAAGTACAACCAGAGAAAGGCATTTGAAAATAGAGAAAGAATTCAATAGTAAAAGTTGAAACTGGACAAGATTCAAAGGTGAGAAAGCTTTGACTAAGAAATTAGCCACTAGCTCTGTCAGGAGTGGTAGTGAATTCTCCATTAATCTTTCTACATCAGCATGGGATATTCCTTCATGAGAAATCTAGTCCAGCTTTGTTTAGCTAGCTGGTAGAAGGAACTAATTTGAAGAAAATCTAGTACCATTCAAGTGGTCAGACTAGACAGATCACTGAAGTCAATGCTGACTTTAAAAAGCTATGAATTATCTGCAATGTATGTTATCATGTGCAGATGTACTTACGTATGATCCCATCTGCATTGTCCACATGCTTTGGTAAGTAGTGTGCTGAAAGATCACTCTGAAGGACTTCATCTGAAGTTGCTCTAGCTAAAGCAGCAGCCAAAAATGAAGGGCAATTACTGGAAAAGAAGAAAAAAAACAAAATACAGATATTGTCATCTGATTTAGCAAGGTAACTTGCAGTCAGGGAAATATGTAACAATACTTTTCTATAAACGAACTGGAATTTGAACCAAGATTTGTAAAACTTCTGATTCTTCTTTGCTAGACAGCACCACAACCCTGAGGCAAGGCTGCAAACTCACCATATGGATTTCAGTAACCCCGTTTCACTCTTACGTTCCCTTTTTCTTAAGTTTTAACGTTCCATGTCGTAACCTCCATTAAAGTGCTTTTCAAATCTAGACCTGAACCCCCCAGCAGAGCCTGTCACACAACCCTTGCTTAGCACACATTTTCTACATGTGCATTATACACTTTTATCTTAAGCCCCTTCTGTCCAGTTTCTCCTAAGAATTAGAGTCAGCATTCCAAAGGATAAGAGAGGTCCTCAGTTTTCAAAGTGTCCCAAACCTCACCAAGGGACACTGGAAGTTAAGGCAAACCCATAGGAGGTACGAAGTTGATGTGCATAAGGTTAAAAAGCTCCCTTGTGAATGATCTCTATCAAGAGTAAAGTGGCTTTAACTCACTGTAGCTTAATTAAGCCTGATATCTCCCAAGATGAATTAATCTATAGCAAACCAAGGCCACTTTAATGTACATTCTCACATTCAAGAGGATTTTAATACCTCTTCATTTATGCGTAACTTTGTATTTCCCATTGGTCTGCCTTAACTTCTCCAGGTGTCTCTTGCTGTCACAGCCCAAAACTTCCAGTTTCCAGCTATCATCAGGGGTCATTATGTCCTGCAATAAGATGTGTCGACTGTTGCGGGACTGCACAGAGGCATACAAGCTCATTTCAGTCTTAGAAACCATCCAACAGCAACAGAATTCCGTGTCTGCTAGTCCGGGGAATAGGCATATCCTCAGCCTGAGCCCAGGAAGTCTGTTCGCGTGCTTTTAGCACGGTTGGAGAGGGGGCGTTAGCCTAGAAGCATCCGTCCAACCAGATCCAGAGCAGAAAACCTTCCACACAAGGAACCGGACTTGTCAGACTTCGTTCTGGAGCCTGAGCAGCCCATGGCAACCGTCGCTCGCGTTCACATTTGGTTCACTGCCCAGGAAAGCCAACTGCCATCCTAAACTGGCCCACATGCTGCTGCTTCAGCGGCGAAATCTGAATTCCAGAAAAAAATATCTAGATTCTCTACACTTGGGTTTTATTTTTTTAAAAGCCATTTTACCATAAAGTTTTCCAGATTCTTGATACCAAATGCTGCTACAAAGAGTAGGATTATGTAACAGATTTAGAAAATGTACACAAAGTCAGTCCTCTGACCCTCATATAAATTATTTCAATATAAGATTAGCAAGAAATAGCTTTGTCCAAGTGACACACTGTCATGAGGCAAGCTCTGACCCTCGAAGTTACGCAGAAAGCCACTCGCACCACGTTCCTGCACCGTCAGTAAGCGTATTTCCTAGAATTAGCAGCCGAGTATTCTGCTCACGCAGCAGCTCCAAGCCTCAGCAACGTGCGTGCTAATGAAGCACGACTGCTGGAGGAAATCAGCTGTCTTAGGACTGGCTCTTCCCAGCACAACACAGGAACTCTGATCCTATTTACACACAGCAATGCCCGGTGGTTAAGAGTAATCAGCAAGAGGAAAACACACCAGGACCTCCTTTACTTCTGGTGCGTGTAGAAGCTGATCTTCTACTTCGCCTTGTCCACCTTTATTTAGCTCACAACGAGCAGGTTTTGCATTTCTATTATTAGCTCCAATACTCCAGAGCAGCAATGCTGGTTACTGTGCACGTTACATGCGATTTCCATGTTACAACAAAAGCGAGAGATTGCAATGCCTGGGATAGAATGATTATGCCAGCAGCTAGCAACACTCTGAGGACAGCGTTCTGAAAAAAACGCAAAGAAAGATTCAGGTTCAGCCTAAATAACGCACAGCAGAAGAATCCATGCTGAAAGCATTTACAAACACAAACCAGGCAGAGCTCGCTCCGGGCATGAAGGTAACAGGTTGTGCTAGCACCTGCAGGAATCTGAGCTTCTTTCCCAGTCCTAGGCTTACCCTCACCAGCTCCGTGCTGAAACTTTTTAGGAAAGCCGAACTTGTTTTGTGTCACTTACAAACAGCCCCTCAGGAACATCCATCAATGGGCAAAGAGGGAACCTGGTTAAGAGACCTGGGACCTAAACAGCAGGGAAAAAATATCCCCTGACATGAGGAACCTCTGCTCTGCCTGAGCTTGGGAGGTGGGAAGGCGATGTCTACGAAGACCCAGAGTCACGAACGTTCATATCTGAAATTTTAGATATTATTTTAACCGTAGTGACAGATTACAAAATTGAAAGGTGCATTTACAGCGTAGGTAGCTGGTCAGAGTATTTCCCCAGCCAGCTCCAAACACTATTTACATGTCCCTACAGCCCATGCCAGCAGTCTCACACAGGAGCTCTTTATGCAGCCAAAGGCTGCATTTCCATTACAATACTAAACCTACACAAGAAGGCGCTAAAGATGTTATTAGATAAATTAGAGGATTTTAAGTACATCCTTCCTGATTCTCTGGCAACGTGGGTGTGTTTAGAACACCCACAGTTGCATTGCAGCAATCCTGGAATAACTCTGCTAAGGTAATAAATCAAGCCTAAAAGCGGGCCGTTTCCATCAATTAAGTTTGAGAAAAACAGTCTGAAGTGGGCTTAACTCAGCCCACATATTATTACGTTACCAGCTTAACACACAACTCTGCTCCTTCCTGATAGCATTAAAGTGGTGAAGATTTTCCAAACTTTTTCTCTGAGCTATTCCTCTGTGCTCTAAATCTAATATAAGGTCTCCTACTAAGAAAAGAGATGGCAAATTTAAAATTCTTATTGTGTGAGAGTTCACCACTGGGGTTTCAGTGACTTACCAATTTTGATGGAAAAGGTAGAGAAAATAAACCAGCTGAAGGCTTTCCTGCTATGTCTGGCCGCTCTTTGTCCTAATAATAACAGCTGCCTGCCAAAGAATTAATTGTCCTTGACATTTGTTCACCACAAAGCTTCTTATGTAGTGGTTACAGGCCTGTGCCATGTAAGCAGAGAGGCGCCCAGATGCAGACAGATGACTCCTCTTCCTGATTAGCACAACTCAAAATGTACTTCACTTACTCGGCTCCTGAGAGGACTTTAATTGAATCAGTTCTCCCCTTCAAGGAACAGCAGACTGCACCAGAGTCTTTTTTTACTTCTTTTAAAACAGATTAGATGTTGAAGCCAAACCACTCTCAGGACACTTCATTATTGTTACCCCGAGACAAATGAAGAATCAGGTCTAGGATCTTTGTTTTTATCACAAAAGTGAATGTTCAGGTGAGGACCTACAGCATCCCACAAAACAGCAAAGGCCCACATTCGGATGATCAGCCTTTGCCACGCTGGTACCCTCAGCCATCCTCGCATCTTTTGGGCAAAACAAGTAGCAGCAGACAGGATCCATGGGGACACAGGAGGTGCATTGCGTCCTGCTGCTGGCGTAACTAAGGATTACCTCTTGGCTGCTGAAAATACACTCTTCTGCCATGTTCTAGATGCTCAAATGTTATTAGTCATTAAGTTATGGCAAACTGAAACTGGGAGGGCATGATCTTGTTTAGCAGAGCGCTAGAATGCCTATTCATAGCCATGCCACTAATTCAGCAGCTGACCTTGGACGAGTCATTTCACTGCTCAGACCTTTGATTCCTCATCTGCAAACAAGGGATGATAATGTCATTTCCTGGGGGAGAGGAGAAGAAGGAGGAAGGCTGGAGAAGGCTTAATTCAGTGTTCATAAAATACTCTGGGATTTCTAGGGAAGAGCACAACTGAAGAGAAAAATATCAAGATGATAGTGGGAGATATTTTCAATCTATACAAGATTTATGGAGCTTTCATATGTTTTTTCTTGCTCCATGTTCTCTGTTCTCATACGCTGCCAGAAATGCTAAGTGGAATACACGGGCAAACAACAGCTCTAGTACAGGGAACAACAGTCTGATGCAGGCAGCTAACGTAGGGTCATAAACAACTGCGTGGCACAAACGCATTTGTAGAAAAGCTGATGCATCTCAAAAGGGGAAAACCAGGAAAGAGACATCAAGTTCTTAAAACTCCGTAATGCTGGTGTTCCTGGAGCATTAGCTCTGCTGATGGGAAAATGATGCTGCAGGCACATTGCTGCCCCTGACCAAAATACACAATCGAGTGCCACCAGTGCTGAAAATACTTGATGCTGTCATGGTCTGGGGTAACCGATGAGGCATCACTAACCCAAACAAAGCAGGAAAACCAGACTGAGACGTACTGGTGCCTTTCAAAGGCCAAAATGGTCAGTAAATCACAAAACATACAGCGCTCCTATTACCTCAAGAATCCCCTGACATTACAGAACAGCAGTTGGTTTAGTTAGAATGAAACATGATTTAAATAGAAATGCTATTCAATCTGCTGAAACACAAAACAAATCCGCAGGCAAACAGCATAAAGCATCGTATATAGTTTCACACAGCAATCCAAGACCAAGAACGTGACCTGAAAAGAACCAAGTACAGCACATTCCCATAAGGCCTATAATTTACTGCATTAGTAAAAGACTTCGTAGGGATGACAAGCTAACTGCACCCTTTCCAAAAGACATTACACTAGGGATGGAGCTTGGTAAACACTCCTGTCTTAATGTGGCCTGTTGCAAGTTCTTGTTAGAAAGCAAGTTTTGCAAGATTCAGTTTAAGAAAAACTTCATTTGTCCTCAGCCTGTTTTTACAAACCACTCCAAAGTCTCATGAGACTTCTTCCAGATGGAGCTTCTGATACAGCCTGGAAGCTCTTTGAAGAAACCTTTGAAGTCTTTATTATTGAAAGTTCCCATGCTGTGAACTGCAGCAGTGATGAGCAGAGAAATTCTTTGGGAAGATCCTTTGGCTGTTTACCCAGCCCTCCCGTTTCGTGGCCATCGAGAAAGGCAGGGAACCAGCGGAGGGGCTGCCGTTCACCTCCTAACTCCTGCCAGTCAGACAGGACTGAGAGAGGAATATTCTGTCAAGCAGTCCTTAGACCCCAAAATGATTACAGACGTATTTTCGAATTATGCCAATGAAATGCTATTCCCATCTCCTGTCTCTGCAGGTTCTCCTCTCCTTACAAAGCATCGTGCGCTCCTGCAAGCTCACCGCTCCGCTCTGACCTGGGCTGTTCTGCGGCTTGGCACAGCTGGGGAAAGTTTGGATGCTTATTTAAAGCCTGGTCACGGTGGACAAATGGAGTATGGTTTTTTCCCTAACACATGGTGAAACCCTGCACTAGATTTTAGCTGCTGCAGTGAGTTACTAAAAAAAGCCAGCGTGCACACACAAAAAAAGAAACAAACAGAAAAAATAATGCACCTTTTAAAAGACTGCAAATCCAAAGCACCTTGAGAAGTCATCTGAGCTGGCAGTGTTGAGACAGTAAAGATGCTTGATAAATCTGTTTGAAGGAGCTGAAAATGTGCTACACAAGGAAGCTGCTATCTATAGGCTTCAGAGACAGCTGCCTGGTCACATTCAAAATGATTCCGTCCTTGTGGTGACAGTTGTAAGCAACAGAAATATAATACACAACCATTACAAAAATACACTTTTTCTGATGTGTTTACCATGCCCATACTCTATACAGACACTGCAGCGTTAACTCTTTTTTACCAAATACTTAACCTTTTGCATCATGCTCACTGCCATATTCTAGAGAGTATGATCAAGTTTATACAGATATTTTCCTGCAGTTAAGCCTAACTTAACTGGGCATTAACAATAAAATACAGAGGTCCACTGCTCATCAGATAACATCTTCAACAGCTGGATCAAGGTGCTTCAACGTACCAGTCAGACTTTCAGTATTTATCACTGTATTTATTTTGTAATAGACGTATCTTGTCAAAGCATTTACGGAGGCCATGGTCTCAGGTACGTCCTAAAGACTCCACAGATAAATATAGTGAATGAGAATAAAACTGCTTTGGTAGGAACAATAATTTCCCTTTGCAAGTTCTTATCAGGCTCGAAGATTTTGCTGATGGTGATTAATACAAGTTCTCAACTTAGCTGCAATCACTGAAAGTCTGTCTCATAAAATAGAATAAAACTTTACATGCAGCTCATAGTTGACAGCTATGACTAAGATAGGTAAAAATAATTTACAGTCTCAATTTTAAAATAATTACCTTAAAACAAACACCAAAAGAACAATTTTAAAATGCCTTTAGAAATAACCTGTTAACTATCACTTGTTAACCGCTACAAGTCAAAGACATTGGTTTTGACTTGTTCACAAATTAAGATCTCACCTGAGATTAAAAACATTCAAATCCTTTCCTCATTTTTTAATCTGATGGTAAGACTCAACCAAATGCTCTCTCCAGTAAAGGATATGCGAAATAGGTATGAATGGAAACCTCTAGGAAATCACGTTTGGTGATCAGATGGGAAACGCTTGCAAAAACACCGAGCTCGATTAGAGTGCCTTGGCGCTGATCCCACAAAAGGGCTCAGATGCTGCGCTCGTCTGTCAGGGGGTTTTGGTAGGATATTATACACAGGGAAGGAGAGGAAGCGCTGTACTGGATGGCACATCAAACTAATTAAGAAAAATCAGGGCAGAGAGCAAAATTAAAATACTGGCATGATGGTGAAAAAACAAATGAAGTACAAAAGTCGCTCATGAAAGCAGGATTGCAAGAACATGGTTTGTGTGTACTTTTATCCAACTACTCCGGAGACCTGGCTGCAAAGGGATATCCCACCTCCTTTCTCCAGTTGGAGCACCGCAGGTGAGTGCAGCTCCAGTTCCCAGCCTCTGAGCTCCAGAGGCAGCTGGCACCAGATTTGTCAGTGGATGCCAAATCTAAGACCAGGCTCCTTTCTGGCTATGCTCGCACACACACGCAACCTCTCCCGCACCAACGTGTTTCGGAACGCGTCTGGCACAGGCTCTCTAGCACACTAAAGTGAACATCTTTCTCACTAGAAGCTCAATAAAGGCCACTAAGAGAGCCCACGCCACCCACAGCAGGAAGAGCCCAGGCGCCCTGCAGAGGTCCCCGCTTTGCCCTTGACTCCCCTCTCCAGCTGGGCGGGTTTTCCCCGGAGCCCCGCACCTCACCATCCATTTTACAGGACAAACTGGGCACGGGCTGGCCCTCTGCTGCTGCCAGACAGGGCCATTAGGGCTCAGCCCTCCCTACCCACACCTTGGAGGGGCCATTCTCACCCACCCAGCTGCCAGTTTTCAGGAAATTCACAGGTATTCACTTATCTTTTGGACTTCGACCCGTCTTTTGAACTGGACTGGAAGCGGCCTGCAAGGTTAAGCTTATCAGTGGGAGGAACCCGAGGGGCAGACAGACTGAGCGAGCACAAAAGCCTTGTTCCCTTACAAACCAGACTTTTGAAATCAACTTCTTGGAATGTGATGCTACTAGAACTTCACTTGACAATGCTGGTCATTAAGGGAAACCCTTGACTGTTAACATACTACCTTCAACACATGAATTAGACCGAGACCTCTAATCCATCTTCTGCTGTCGCTATTTCCTCTCTCCGGAGGGGTAACTGCACATGACAGTGCATAAAACTAGCAAAACGTAGGCAAGACAAAATAGAAGAGTCACCTTTGTCTCTTTGGTGAGGCACCATGTCATGAAGGCTAGCGTGTATTTAAAGAATAAGTGGTTGCTGACCACAAACCACTCATAAGCATTTGTGATTTAATGACTGTCACTAAAATGCGATTGACACTGAAGGGGTGAACTGTGAAGAATCCAAGCTACATAAAACAGCTTCTACAGAGCTATTCTGCTGAACAGGTTGTCTGTATATTGTCTCTGAAACCCAATTCTATGATTTCTCTAACTCATCCTCACAATATGGCAGTTCTCAGGTTACTTACATTTCAATCTCTGCAGAGCTGATGCTACCTGCATTAAAGGCTGCTTTTAAAATGACAGAAGTTGTCTACTATAACATGAACAACCCTTAGAAACCCACGATGAATCTTCCAGGAGCTGAAAGCCAAATTACTGCAAGAAATTGAATTCCCAGAAGTGACCGTATGATAGTTTTCTTCATTACATCAAAGAATTGAAGATACAAAGTTTGCTGTTGAAAATCATATTCCAGGACTAGAGTCCTTCACAGCCGTATTATATCCATCTGTTATTAACAGAAAGGTAAACCTAGACTTTGAAGGAATGCAGAGAGAAATCATTTTATTACAGAAATGGACCAGAATCCATGAACCTCAGTGACAATACTGGGATGTCGAGGATGTATCTATAGAGCAGTCTCCCCGTGTCTACGTCAGAACCTTTTCTATCTGAGCACTGGGAGTCTGAGGGATTGGATAGCCTTTCATAACATTTTAATTAGTGCTATAAAATGCATTTTACAAAGTTATAAAAATATTTTAAAATTTATTTGATGGACATTTATTATAAAGCTTAGATCATCAGGATTCAGCTACATAAATGTAAACGCAGTTAAAAAAAAAAATCAGTATTTACCCTATCATTAATTAATCAGAATAAAGATAATTAATTGGGATTACCCATAGATGTGACTTTCAGGAATTTATACTGAGATATAAGACCCTTCTGGTTTTTGTTGTCATTGTGTTACAGGGATTAGCTTGCATATTTACACGGCGCATTCTCTGTTCCAGCAGACGTGCTTAGCGTTTGAGTGACGTGCCTACCTTGTAACCAGAGTCTCCTGACTGCCATTCCAAAAACCAGACACTGCCTGCTTAGCATCTCCGTGGCTGGAATGGTAACGAAGCCTACATTTATGCAAGATGCACGCTCACCTGAAGAAGTATATTTCTTAACTGGAAACCCAATGTCAACAATGGTTATCTCATAGTGAGTTTCTCTGCTAGACGGAGGCCTGTTTAAAAGCTCTACAGGACATTAAAAATGTCATTGATTTTTCTCTCTTTGGCTCTCAGTCAATTTGAAAGTCAGCATAATTCAATATCTTTCTACTAGTTCCATTAGCAAAGAAAGGAATCCATGCTTCAATCTAGGCTGCCTTATTGGAAAAAGTAATTTAATTTTACATTTGAAAGTGTGCCAACATCAGCATAAAACCGTACACAGTATACATAAAATTTAATTTATAAATTCTGTATTTTGTCAGGCCAGAATGAGGTGCCGTCTAAAATCAATGAGAGTGTCCAAACTTGCTCTGAAGATATTTACATATATTCTTTTTACTTCAGGTATTTTATGATCTAGTGAAAGTTTTTGATGATTTTTCTCCCTACTATAAAATTTAATGACATACCATCTAGAAAAGTTCATGTTGCAGAAAACCTTGTTACAGCATGCTTTACCCCTAAAAGTTCAGGCATATAATTTACTTACTTTACTTTACTTACTCCTATTTTTTCTCACTCTTAAAAATAAACTTTCATTGATAGTTCCCTTAACCTGAAGAGATATACCGTACAAATTGGACGTGTCCAGAAATAAAATTTAAGTAAGAATCACCCCATGCAGAGCATCTATTTTATTTCAGATCAGATTAACATGCCGAAGTCCTCTGATTACTAGTCAAAAAGAAGAATGTATTGCGCTGTTATAGTTAATGACTTAATTTCAAACAAATGAAACAAAACGCTACACGGCAGCACACAGCGCTCTCTTCATTTGTATCTCTACTGCAGATCATCGTTAAGGCAAACAAATGTATAATGACTTCTTTAAAAAAGGGTGGAGACAACGAATCTACAGTGCCCATTCAAATGAACAACTTCTGGTAAGAACACACAGAGCCAGTCCCCAAATAATTGTGCTTGCATTGTAATATTCATCTTCACGTAAATGAGAAAAAATAAAAGCTGCAGGCCAGGATTTTCAAATGGCATTTGATCACTTAACTTCTTTCAACCCATTGAACAAATATCAAATATAAGGCAAAACACACCCCAGAAGATTTATGACCACTGAGTCAGCGGAGAATGTTCTCTCGCTCCCTTCTCACTCTCGTGAAACGCAGTTCATCATACAAATGGCTTGGGTGTTTATGCCAGATGTAAGATTAGATAATTAGTCATCTGAGTCCTGGATGTCAACTCTTTTGTGATACAAAATTTATTCCAAATGCACCATTTATAATCAGTTGACTTGCAAAAGCATTCTGGTGTTATACAGTAATACGTCTTATGATGTACAGCCAAATATCTGCCACTCCGTAGAAACAAACTCTGTTTCTGCTGTAGCAATACCCTGCCCGATCTTAGCCTTTCCAACAACTTCATTTTTTGTCTGCAAAATAGGGATGATGATACTGACCTTTGGAAAGCAATTTCAACTCTAATGATGAACAGTACCAAGAAAGGCCAGATATTATCAATTAACCCTAAACGAGGAATGGAACTAGAGAACAGCAATTCCACTGGATCACCAGAAAGCACTGCTGCTCTTTTACCTGCTTCCTCTTGAGCACGACATGCCAGACAATCAAATTAAAAGCAAACATGAGAAGACTATACAGTACCTTTAAAAATAATTGTACAGATAAACATATAACTACAAGTAGATTCAAACATTATACAGTGGGGCAAATTAAAGATTTTAACGGAACCTCAATTTCAAAATTACTGGTGTTGACGCACACAGAACAAGACACCAGAGGGGTAAATGGGGCTCTAAGATCAGGGGGTGTGCTCTTTTAAAGGAATAAACCTTTACTTACTCCTGAAAGATCACATCCTAATTCCCACTGTCACTTGTCCTTTGCAGAATTTCAAAGAATATTGGTGGGTTTAGGGTTTTAGGTTCTTTCTTTAAAGGATAATCAAAATGTTTTAGCTATTCTGTTTCACATTAAAGTCCCTAATGCATTCTGTTCTACTCAGCCACATAGTTATTTCAGTCATTCTTAATAAATAACAGTTGCCAGTAGTAGTTAAGCCAACAGATCTGAATTATTTATAGTGTTGAGGAACAGAACGGCAGATAAAATGCATTAGGGCTTTCAGTTGTTCTTGCCTGAATGACACAATGGCAGCCTTTACACTTTTTTCCAGAGGCTGTAAAATATTCTGCTTCCAATCCTGGTTTAAAAGATTTCCTAAAGAGACAACAGGCAAACCTACTGCTATCCATCTTCAATAATCACATTCATGAAGAGCAGGTAAGAGAGAGTCTCCCAAATACAGTACATTGTTTAAAAAAAAAAAAAAAAAAAAAAAGAAAGAAAGAAAAGGCACAGACTTTGATTTAATTGAACAGGTCACATCTGAACTGCTATTTAGTATTATTAACCAGAACTTATTTATTTAGATGTTATTTAGCATGGCTCTATACTTTCCAGTTACTGATCTAAAAGCCACTCGTAGTGTTGAACTCAGTGTTTCTCTTCTCCTTTGCCTATAATCCCTCCTTCCTTCAGCTGGAAAAAGCACAGATATTACCTTCATTTTACAATGGCAAATCCAATGTCACATTCAGGGGTGGGACATGGAAATCCCAAGTCCTGTCTCTCCTCGATGCCTCTTTTTGAAGAGGCCACACCATGAAAGATGGAACATGCAAAGAACAACAGGGACAGAAGTGATCTTGACAATACTTGACAAATTATGCTAAACACAGTAGGTGAGTTTACGCTCCTTGTGGCTTAGAAAGATGCATTCAAATATCTGCCTTGACTGACTGATAGGATAACATGCCTCTGCTGAGCTAGGTCTGGGTAGAAAATTTGGGGGAATGTCTTGCTTTCCCACCGTGTACTGGCAGCACAGGGGACTGCACCAGTGTGAAATTCACTATACACAATCAATTCTCAAGGAGAACTGTGCCGACAAACTACAAGGGGATATTTACACTCCAATGCTGCAGGGAGAAGAACTGGGGGTGTAGTTGTAGCAACATAAGCTTAACCCAAACAGTTTTGCTTTTATAGTTCACCTTCCGCTTTCTATATGGATCTATTTACAGCAGGAAATGCTGCAAATTGTAGCATCGCTGAGGAGTAAAAAGAAGAAAAAAACCCCACTGAAAACCTGGAGAGGTAAAAACCCAAACCAGACTCCTCCTACCAAATACTAAAGAAATGGGGGGGAAGGGGGGAAGTACCGCTTTCAGGCCATGTCAGGTTATTAAGGCATCTGAAACTGGTTTTATCACATTAGACAGTAGGAATGAGCCATAGTATCCAATCTGTCAGGCAGGCTCAAGTGACACGGATCTTGGTGCTTTCCCACTCCCCCTTCCTTGGCTTAGCTTCCCTCCTCTCCCAGTTCAGAGGCTTATTTAAAATCTGCACTCTGATCTTACCGAGACGGTTGCATTGAAGATGCCATATGTCACAGGAGTGACCATGCTCAAAAGGTGAAGAATATGGCTTTTGCTTTGGGTAAAGCAGGTCCTCAGCCTGCGTAACATACAGCTCGCCTGCAGTATGCATCTATATATAGCTCTTTTTTGCGCACAAAGGCTATATGAATTGATTCTGAACAAGCCGAGGATTTTGAACAAGTCTGCAGTGCTGTAGCCACTCTCCCATCCTGAAAGGTACAGTGAATTATTTAAAACCTGGAAAACATGTCCTAAAATTATTTCCAGCACCATTTAAAAACAAATCTGTGTAGCATTCCAATCACTGTTATAAGGTCAACTGAAAATAAGAGCTGTCACCTTTAATAGCTATAACATTATAAAGTAAATCTGGCAAGATTATAGACATTGTTTCTCTACCAGGAACTTCTCAATACATGCAAATTGTATCTGCCTATTCACCAAAATCTGGGGCTCTTTTAATGCAAAAGAATCAGTCTTTTCTTAAAATATTACTTGTGCCATTTCATTTTGCATGAGCAATGTTGGATTAACACATGCAGTTCACCCCCTTCGGAGGCAATAATGCGGTCCCCAATGTACTGCAGCTCATGTAAGAATAACCCAACACCTCTTCTTTCTCTCTACCCCCCCCAAGACGACTGTCATCTTTTCCTGTAAGTTTATTATTAAACCTGTGATCTCTTCAGAAGACAGACAAGCTCTAAATATAAGAAAGAATCTGTTACAAAATAACTCGAGAAAGGAGGCAGCACACAATAGCCTGCAGACAACATGAGCCCGAGTAAAATAAAAGTGGGAAGGGGATGAAAATCTGTGTTCTTGTCTTGCCTTTGCCCAGTGCCTGGACTTTGGTCCATCCTGTGTACAGCCAAACATACAGTAGAAGATGGAATCGTGTAACATGTCTGTAAAACTTAGGGGTTTATTTCCATGGAAGATAAACAAATGCAAACAAGCAACATTATCTGGAAGTTAATTCAGGATCTGGCAAAAACTTAGATCAGAAGACATCTTCCTCAAACACAACAGAACTTGTTTGAAGCTCCGTGAACCAGGATTGTAAATAATGCACTAGTGAAGACTGACTCGCCCACGGTGATGAGTAGGCTCAAAGCTTCTTCAAATGGAGCAGTGTCACCGTTCTAATCAGCAGTTAAGAGAGTTCCTTAGGAGTCACACTATCAATTACAATGGTAATACATATTCAGGGAGTAAGTGATATGCAGACAGAGAGAATATGAAATCAAAACATTAATAAAAAATAAGGAACCTTTGGAGACAAGTGATTATCTTCTATATCTACAGTGCTTTATACATTCCCAAGTGATTTAGAATCTAAAAATAAATTATTACTTCTACCAGCACTGACATACAAGCTACCTTGGATGAAAAACAGCAAATTGCTAACCGTGGATAGAAACATTACACAACTGTTTTGAACAAACAGCAAAAAATGGACCATACTAGAAAGAACAGTGGGAATCCATACAGGAATTGAAGTTATCCAAACTAAAATTTAACCAGAATAATGTGAATATCATCTTGATTTTCTACCCCTATGATGGGATTTTAGCAAGAAAATAAAAATGAGGATGGTTAGAATCATCTGTCTACCTTTGTATCTCATCCCTGTCCTGGTTTTGTCTGGGATAGAGTTAAACCACAACATCCCCCAATCTACATCATCCTTCTCTCACCATTCTTTAGCATCACACTGAGACACTGACTTGAAGGAAACCCCTCAACATCTGCAGCTGAAATACATATATATATATACACACACACACGTGTGTGTATGTATGCGTTTAAATATGAACAATCTCCACAGACTCCTTGGGAAAAGGAAGAGGGAATGTTACTAAAACAGGCAGAAGATCAAAGGTCACACAACAGCACATAGCTAACCCAGAAAGGACATCATTAAAGCACTGTGCCAAATAGTACTTTGAAAATAAAAAATGCCATCAATTCTGCCCCCATAACACACAGCCAGCACCAACTCTTCCAATGCTAATGGCCTTGAAAAACTAAAGAAACAAAGAGGCCTCTGAAAGGCACGTATCCGGACTAAGGGTAGCAGTAAACTAGAATAGTAATTATGTAATCATAGGAGAACAAATTCAGGAGGAGGCAATCAAATAAAGACAAAATACAAGTATGTTTTCTTAGCTGGAACAGAAAACTCTGTGAAAGAGTTTAGACAGACCATGAGAAGAGCCATGAGAATGCAAGAATTTTTAACTGTCAAAGCACCAAATGTAAAAAAAAAAAGTAAATCTGTATTCTAAATCCATGCTGAAATATAGCAATGAATCCTTTTTGTTGGATTTAGCTGTAAAAGACTGCTAATAGCATGCAACTGGATCTATAAGAAGTACAGTCAGGCAGCACAAAGGTTGCCTCAAGGGCAGATAGTCTTCAAATAAAAATACAGGTGGTGTACCTGCATGAGTGAGCTTTTTAATGATGCATGGAGTCAACATGAAAGACACAACTGTGGTTGGTTAGACTGAAAATAATATACCAAGGAAAAAAAAAAAAAAGATTAGAAACACCAGCTGAGCTTGGAGATAACATAGGAAAAGTTACTGTTAAAGCAAGATTTAAGTTATAATATCACAGCGGTAGTAAATTGGAAGATGTAACTTGATAGGATACTGAGCCCTGCTCCCAGTTCTGCATCTGACAAATGACACTTCCACAGCAAATCATTTAATCTCTACACATCCATCCATCTAGGTGTCAAATAGGTTTATTGCCTTCAAACTTTAGAAGAGTACTGTGCAATTTAATTCATTAATACCTGGAAACTCTGTTTTAATCCTTGGATAGAAGGTGCTGGGAAAGGACACTGCATTACAAAATTAAGACTACCTCACAAAATATTATTGTGTTTACTTTAGTGAACTCCTCATCTGTCTCTCTCCTCTTTCAGTTCCTGGGTTGCAGAGAGCCTCATGGCTTTCTCATTTCTTTGTCTTGGGTTAGTAGGATGAGAGCTGTGGTCACAAACTAGGAATATCAGTGCTGTTCCATGGGATGGACAAGTAGCAGTTGCTCCCATCATATACAGAGAATATGGGAAGAATCCTACTTCATCCATGTAGTCACAGATATTATTCTAAAATCTCATGCTAAAAAGTACTGTAAAAAGCAGATGGAAAACTACAGGGAGTATGAAAGATTAATCTTGGTCGAAATCTTTCCTGAAGTTACTGAGAATGAAAAGTTAGGGGCTTGATTTGGCATGAGCTGAAGACACTAAAAACTTCCAGAAATGCCAAAGAAGCATCTTGCATAATTAAGCTCAACTGTTCCCTTTAGTATGAGGGGTATAAAAAAAAACAAACCCCAAACTTCCAAAAATCTTTACAAGTGTAAAATATTGTAGACTTTTATATAAGGCATGTTCAGTCCTATGCTACCTTTAATGGTTAGACATATATTCATTAGCTCTGCTTTTCTATTTCAAAATGAAAATCCTAATTCAAATTAGATTAATAAACGGTAGCAATATGAAATAAGGGGGAATATGAATGCAGCAATATGAACTCCTCAGGGATCAGGGAAATGAAACAAGTATAATACGTTATAGCTTTGTAATAAAACAATAATGGACTGGTGAAAAAATCTCAACCTTTTATCAAAACTCGGTGTTCTCTAATATTCAACCTGTTCTTTTTGATCAGGGCTGGTTGTATAATCATCAGCCATGCCACATTTTTGCTGAAATCATGCATTTGATTTATAGATTTTTATTAGTACCAAAGACAGCGAGAATATCAATTAATTCCCAAATAAAGTATAGCAAGGTTTGAGCCTTAGCACTGATACACTTTCATCTGGGCTAGTTGGCAGTAAAAGAAAATGCTGATGACAATAAGATAGAGACATAAGCTCAAGTAACCACAAAACAAAGAAATGGAAAAACAATGCACATGAGAATGCAAATCCATCTCGCTCTGCCAAGACAGATCACCCCTGCTTACCGACAAGGACAGCCTGTGGCAGGAGCTCTGAAAAATCCAATAAGGAAAACTGCCTGGTTCCCCTGTTTATAGCTATATATTAATTCTTGATATTCAGCATAGCTTGTCAAGAATAATGCAGTATTGCACAATTCTTCATGAGTCTCTTCTGCCTTGTAGCTATGAGTAGCTGTTATATTAGGAAAAAGTGAGCTTAATTTAGACAACACATACGAGTAAATTACATATTTTATTTTCTTAAGGTTTCTGATCCAGGGGGCTAATTTTTTTTTTTTAATTTATTTTAATGTCTCATTTCTCTCATATTCCCCTCTATTTTTTAAACAAAACTATGAAAATTTCATTAATCTTCACTAGGCGGCATCACAGGAAACAATCACAGTCCTGGACGTGAGGGAAAGGGGTTTCGACATTTGATGGAGGACTTCATATCTTTGCTACGCCCCCTCTCCTGCAGGAATGACTTAAAGGAACAAAGGAGAATTCCTTCAGTATTCTTCCTCCTACAAAATGTATTGCCCCAATCTACCTAGCAAGAAGGAAAATGGAAAAACTGCAAACAAATATTAGCATTTATAGCAATTTCTTAAATACAGATCTAGTCTTGTAGGAAAGAAAATTACTGTTTTGATAGGAAACTTCATTTAGGCTGGAAAAGGAGGAGTACATGCGCCCTTTTTAGTACATGTGTTGAATTTAATGTGATCTCAGTTGAAAACAGCAGCGAATCATACTGATTTTAATACCTCAGTGATCAAAGCTTTTCTCTGACGTTTAGTAGCGGTTATGAGAGATTTGCAAGGAAGAGAACAATAATGTACAATAAGACATGTCTGAGTAACTCTTCAGGTTTAGATATCTGCAAAGCCTTACCAAAAAAGAAAGAAAGGGGAAAAAAATTAATAGAATGATTGAGATTAATTTGCATACTTGCTACTACAATAATTAAAGACATCTTTCTTATAATGTGAACGTCTGGTTTTTGGGTTTATCTTTTACTTCCAAGTTAGAAAGTATTTCTCTTTCATTGCAGCTACTCTCTGGAATTTATTAAAGGAAAATCGTGAGAAAGACTGATAAGGGAAAGAAACAGTGGTTAACATTAAGTCAGGCCTGCAAATACTCCTGCATTCTATATCCACCACAGCCTTCAATATGGGACCAAGATGGTAGAAATCATTAGCCATTTGCTCCTCTCTGTCCTCTCCATCCATTATCTTTTCACTCTCCCACATCCCTTTCCCCTAAGCCCAGGCACAGGCAATGCAAAGTGACTCCTCCCGTCGCATCTCTGCTTTGTGTTGCCCAGGTCTGATGAGCTGATGATTAACAGAGAAGACCTTCCAATGGTTCTTTGGACATCATTCCAGGACAAACTATTTCCTCCAAAAGGGACCATTGCGATGTGAAGGTGCAGAAAAAGACAAAGAAATGTGAAACAGTCAGGAAACAGAGGAAATCAGAGAGAAAAAAAAAAAAAAAAAAGTCCTGGCCGTACTACAGGATGTTCCAATAGTCTACATATATTTCCTTCAAAGTTTCACTACTGGAGATAAAATGCCTGTTGAAGTATAGTATTTTAAGGAATCTAAAGCAGCAACCAAATTTTAAAAAAAAAAGGCAAGCTGATTTCTCACTACATGTATTTAATATTATGTTGTTTCCTGATGAAACCCTTGAGGGAGTACTCAGGGAGACATGTAGATTTATATAAATTTGAGACAGAAAAAGGCTGTTAGACTAAGACCATTGCACTGCATGGTTGGGACTGAGTCTTCCAGTGGAAGTTACATCAGCCTCCAGGCAGACACAGTGCTCAGTCTCAGGCAAAATGCATAATTTAACTTCAGAATATGTTCTTAAAGCCATTCTCCTTTATACCATTAGCACAATATTTCAACGTTGTTCATGCATAATATGTAAACTCTAAGTTATGATTTTACCTTGCTTTTAAACAAATAAAACATACAGAAGCCCATTCTATCATTGTCACATAAATTTTAAATATGACTACATGCCATTTCTGATAACCTGATTTTTAGCCCTCCTTTAAAGGGAACAGTATACATATCACAGCAACACTCAGCAATTAATATAATTCATTACAAAACTACATAAAATTATAAAAATGAATAGTGTAATTTATTTAAAAGTTCTGCTAGACTCAACTTGATATAGTCCATCATCCACAGTGGAATAGGTAATGAGTCCTTATGATCTTTTCCCATTATGGCCAGTAAATTCAAACGTTAGTAACTCTTTTAGAAGAAACTTCATCTGCTAAAGACCTAGGTGAAGCCTAAGCCACTCACCAGAAGATACTGGGATTCTCAGCTTGGCAAATGCAGAAGAGATTTAAAAGAATCATCCATTTGCTTTTTTGGCATAAAATCCCCAAGGCTCCACAACCAATTTCTGTGTGTAAGAGATCCAGGATAGAAATAGCAAAGAGCACACATGACAACACTTGTCCAAAAGGAGTTTACTAAAGGAACAGATAGAAACTGGCAGAACAAAATTCAAACGTGCACCACAATTTTCACATCAAGACGACTCCTTCACAAGGCATATTCTTTCAGCCATCCCTCTATTTTTACTGGTTAAAATTTAACTACCCTTTGGTGGGAAAAAAAAAAAAAAAAAGATTCAGACTTTAAGAGAAAAATGTAAGATCAAAGTATGAAGAATTTGGAGGCTGTAATAAAAAACAACAGATGGCTAAAGAGTGAATGCACGCCCCAGTTCACTCCTGGGCCCCTGGTACCGTTCCTAAGGCAGTGACGTCAGCAGAGCCCCTCCAGTGAATTACAGCCCTGAGAACACTCAGGGCTCACGCGTAACCCTACGTGTGCTGAAGATGAGAAGCCTTGTGCAGGCAGTGGTTACTCACCAAACGAATACTCAAGCCGCAGCCATTCTGTGCATACACGTATACATCCTGTAATGCCTACTGGGTTCAAGGAATAATGTCTTGTTTTCTGATTATTTTTTTTTTCCTTCAACCAGATAATAGCCGAATGACTTCAGCTGCAATAAAGATGTTTTAAAAATGCAGATGTTAGAGGGAAACAATCAGAGCGCAACGAGGATGACTGAAAGTTTAGAAAATGTTACCCATGAATAAATGATGACGCATAAGAAAATGTGATAAGTCACATATGAAACAACGAGACAGATGAAGACATTATATTGTTTTCTGTGTTAATGAGGAAGGGACAAACAGTATTGAAAAAATTAGCAGGAGAGATTCAGATTAGGCAACAAGAAAAACTTTCCACCTGTAACCAAAATTACCGAGAACTGGAAGAGCCCGCATAAGGAGGTTGTGGGATCTCCGCTGCCAGAAATTTAGAGACGAGGTCAGAAAAGTACCTCTCAGAATATGGTTTAGATTTAGCTAGTTCTACCTTGAGGTAGAAAGATGGACTAAATGACCTCCTGAGCTGCTTTTCAGCCCTATTTTCTATGGTTTTTCTATTCTATTAAAAACATGTGAAATTTCCCTTAGCTCTTTTCCTTAAAAGGAAGGAGGGTAATTCAAGAGACGCGGTGTCTCCAGAGCATAGCCCTTATTAATTAACCTCATAACGTAACCTGCAGTAACATTGTGCGATGTTGTGTACCCCCTCCAGTGCCTGTCCTACATAAGAGTGTCTTCTGGCTACAAAATGTAGAGCTTGATCACAAAGATATTGGTGTGTCCTAACTCTCGCTGAAATCAATGGGAATTGAGGTAACTAATTAAGAACTGTAATCAGGCTCTTAGTTCAAAGCAATAGGAAGGCATGCTTTTAGAATCAGATTAGTTACTTAATCATTCAGAACAGGCATCGAATGATACATTGACTGCCTGTGGAAGATGCATCTTTTTCTCAGGTCCAGAGCCTGCTCTGTCTCACGTTTCCATTTCACACCTAGGGAAAGAGAAGCCAACTCTCCGTCAAAGCAAAAGCTACCAGGCATTTACACTGGCGATAACATTTTATGGTTTCTCCTCAGTCAGGTTTGCTCATTTATGGCTGTAAAGGGATGCAAGACTGAAGAACTAGTCCTTTTTCATCTGTTTATAAAAAGCGATTCTGTAATGATTTCAGTTCTTCTAAGCCTTCTCTGTCCTATTAAAAATAAATAAATAAATAAATATCCTTTTCCTAGGGAAGCATCTCCCATGTAGACAGATCTTTAGATACCCTATACTGGCAGCCTCCTGCTCGAGCAATACTCTTTGCCTATCCACTGTTCTCATCCCAGCTGATAATAATCAGAACTGAGAGACTTAATTACTGTACCTTTCAATAAGGCTTTAATTTTATTTTTGTGCTTTCTACTGCAAATGCTCATGAATCAGAGGGTCACTTTAAGCACAGAATTCAATTTAATTATACTCACAGGCGTTTTTATCATTAAACAGGTCAACTTATTAAAAAAAAAAAAAAAAATCTTGATTATGAATAATGGAAGGCCTGGCAGGCAATCCAGAAGAGTTTCACTCTGAAAGCTCTCACATCCATTTGTTTAGATTTGTTTACTAAGCACTGGGCAAGGTCCCACTGAATGAACATGACAGCATTAACGGAAACTACATCTAATATTTAATTACAAGTGGATTTTAATACTGATTTATTAACTGTTTTCATGGGAATATTTACCAGTATTTGTAAACTGAACTATTATCTGCTAATAAAAGCAGGGAATGAGAAATCCAACACAAAAGGTCATTGACTGAAAAGATGACTGTGTTCCTGAACTGAATCTGGCAAAATACTTCCCAAGTTACAGAACTATTTTATACAATCAAGTCCATTCTTCAGATAGGATAGGATTCTTTTTCAGATAGGACACTTTTAATTACATGCCAGGGAGGATGTCTCTGATGGACTGTCCTCATGTGAACTAGATCTAAAAAGAAAAATCCATGCTGTTCATGAAAGACTTGTTATGCAAGGTAGAAGACAGTAAAAAATTCTGGAGAGACAACATTTTAGACAGCAGAGAACAGAAGAGGTCTCCTAGAAAGCTATTTTCATGCTTAAGTATTATACCTCAGTACTTAGCTTGGGTCTTTTCAAAGGGATCCTTCTGTATATTTTTGCTATGTTCTGTATGCAACTATGCATAACATGATTTTTGTACGTTATTTATAAGGCTAAGAAGTCAAGTAATTATACATACTGTGTATTTATATATCCCTTTCCTTTATGCTCCACATTTTCAATAATTTTTTGTTTTCTAATAGCCCAACAGGCCTAGAACTTATTTATTTATCTATTTATGCAACAGTATGGTCAATGCTAATTTGAAAACTAGCTGTTATTTTTAATACTTGTATGTATAAGAAAGCACACCAAATCAGTTTTTTGAAGCTAAAGTCTTAAAAAGGTAATTACACGAGGATGCAATGCAAAAAGTTAAAGTTTCTACTGATTTCAATTACAAAAATTGTTTATGTTCATCTTTATGCTCTTATGACACAGAAAAGAAATCAAACTGCAGCAACAAAAGGCTATCACAAAGAATTACCTTAAAGGAGCCTAACTGCAAAGCCATTTCTTCTCTGTGCTTGAAGACCCTGTGGAACACTTTTCTAATCATCCAGGCTTACTTTACAAGACTGATAACAGATAACCACAAACACACAGATACCTAAAACGGAAAAATGAGAAGCAATTTCTGCTCCTGGAAAAAGCTGCATTTTCCCGATTCATTAAGGTATCCAGATATAGTAAGAGTAGTAGCTCTCAGAATCCAGAAAGACAACATGGTGCTACCATGACCCTGAATTCTCATGTTTCATTTTCAATTTCCTTTTCTATATAAAAGTAAACATCACACGGTTACAGCATTACAAAATTGTCAGAACTAGAGACACTGTGCAAAACAGGACCATGTGGATTTTGTTTGGCATAAATTGTTATCATCCAAGTGGTAGCTGATTTCAGCGGTTCAGAGGTGTTTCGATTTTAGCAGAGAGAACTGATGCAACATACTCTTTCTATAAATACAAAAGTTTATTCAAACAAGGATATATCCAATCACACAGATGTCCTTCTCGAATCAGTTGCAATGAGCCCACGTCTGATGTTACTTCCTTTGCGACTACTATCTCATGTCTTCAGATGTCTCCTCTCACAGCTATGCAACATTCCCCTTCAGCTGATACAGTTACTATCCTGTCCAGATTGGAAAGACTAGCAGATTTGCTTGTAATAAGTTCATCTACTGCTCTCTGGTGATCTATTTTTGCTCAGATTATTCAACTTAATATGTTCCTACAGCCTAAAAGGCTGACCTAAGTTCTTTTAAGTTATGACCTAAGGAATAACATTGTTTTTATTAGTCATAAAAATTTCCAAGACCAATTTTCATATGGAAACAAACCTTAAGTTCAATGAAAAAAACAGGAAAAATACACAAACTTGCTTCTGCAACATGTTACATCAAAGTGGCACTAAAATGAGCTTAATAGTCTCCAATTAGGTCTCATAGTGCTTACATTAATTTTCCAGGTATTAGACATTTGTTCAGTGTATGTTTGGGCACAATAGCAGGGATATTTCAAATTATAACTTAGAATTAAAAAAAATAAGGCTCCTTATACTTTCCAGAAATGGAAAGTTTGGAATTACTTAAACAGTCCAAGTGAGAATGAATTTGCAAACTTAGCTACGTATAAGACATTACCTTCACTCCAATCAACGGATACCTTATATTTATCCCTGAATTATTTTAGAACCACATTTTTATCAGCAAAACTGCTTTCAAGCAAATCAAGATTCCTTTGAAAGTTCTGAAAGATAATATTACAATTTGCTATTTGCAGGTTTTGACCATTTGTGCAACCAGAACGTTTTGATACCTATCCATTGCTCCATTCCTTGTCTCAGGTACAGCGCTTGGAGATTTGACTGGAATTCTCTATATGAATTTGTCATCTTTTTTTGTTGCCATTTTTACAAATTCCTGAGGTATCTTCATAAAGAAGGTCATCACAAAGAAATTACACCGTGTATGAGCAAACCAGAACACTACTTGTGCAAGGAGAGTGAGCGATTTCTTCGCTCTCCTTGCGCACTGCTCTCTACTTCTGCATCTGCTCCCATGCAACTCTTCTGTCCACGCACTGTTCCTCCTGCAAATCTGTGCATTAGTTTGCTAGGTGACAGTGACTTGAATCCTAATCACGTCTGTTCTGTCACTCAGCACTTCCGAGGATGGTACTCCTGACACCTCCATGCTTGTGAGCGAGCATACAAAGCAAAGCAGCTTGGAGGCACAATCCAAAGGCTGAACAGGATAGGGGAGCAGCAAAAGCAAAGCACAAACAATGGATGGCGGTAACAGCAGTGTGGTGGAGACTGGAAGTGACTGAAAACTTAACACATGACCCTCAATGGCAATGCTTTTACTCTAGCGCCACATGAACATTCAGAAATATACTGACACGTATGAGAAGTCTCAGTAGCTGGACTGTCATTTCTTGCATTCCAGTGGAATTTCAGATGATGGCTACTGCACACAGCAGAAAACGCTCCCTGACCCAAAGAACCTACAATTTAAATATTTAAATTGTCAGTCAAAGTGAGAGGAAAGAAGGGCAAGAGAAGTTAAGTATTAATTGCATGAAAAGAATAATGATTTGCCGCTCAAGCTAGTTGCACAGTTTGAGGGGGTAGATTTCTATTTAAATATTGTTTATATTATTATGAAATTAGGACAGATAACAAAACACAAAGAAATGTAGGGCAAAAAAGGGAGACGGAGCAACTTTCAAACATGGGTCTAAAACATATCAAAATGATGGTAAAAATAGGCAGTGCTCAGAATGATAAGCTGTTCTAATGAAATATTCGCCTTGCTGCCACATCCGACAATCCCCTAAACCTGGAGAAAAGAACCATGGGGCAAACCCAGACTGCAAATTGCACTCGGTGCGAAAGCAGCTGCAAAACAGAGAATGAGCTGATTTGACACTTGCTAAAGAAATCCATTAATCATAGGAGGAGGAATATTTGTTTTCAAGTCAGAATACTAGTCCTGAAAAACAAAGTATCTGCATAAATTCCTCATCGTATTTCCAGACTTTCAGCCATAACACAACTATTTCCATGAAAAATGTGATTATACAATTTCGTATGTGTGTGTTAACAATTAGTGTATAACGTCAGAGACGTCCCACATCAAGAGATCTACAAAATGCCATACAGGTAACATGAAGTGTATTTCAAACTGACACTAGACCACTTATTAAAAAAAGTTAGATTGTGGTTTATATCATGCAAAAGTGGTAGACATAACCTGTACATTGGAATTAATTGCACACTGCATAATTTCTTCCTATTGCATCTGAGTGCTTCTTTTAAAAAGCAAATTGTTTGGGATGCTTTTTTTGATGGATATTTTGAAAAAATAGACACTATCTAATCTTAAAGTTCTACTGAATTTCTGTTGCTATAACAACGTATGAAAACCTTTTTCCTGTTGAGGACATCTGTAGCTATTTTTGCATGCAACAGCTGGATTTGTCTGTCTGAATTTCACTCATAAGAAAAAGTGTTTTGTTCGCTGTCTTTGAATAAGCTTTTAACATAATGACAAATGTCAGAGTCCAGCCGGCTCAAGAGCTGAATAATCTCTGGTATAAAACACACAGGGCAAAACTGTAAAATGAGCAATAATTTGATTAAAAGCAATGAGAGTCTCACATTCCCCCCATGCACACACACCTCCTCCTCCCAGATTTGGCACTGGAACAACATGAGCACAACAAGTCTTTATAAATGAGATCTTTGATCTCAGGGGATACCAACTTCGTACTCTAAATTTGTCTAAAATTTACCAATACAGGAGAGCGCCAAGAACCTGACTTGCAATTTCCTGTAGCACAAAGCATGTCAGACTGCTGGAAACAACCGACATTCAGCTGTGATGCCCAAATACATGTAAAAATGTAACAGCTAACTTGTCATCTTTCTCTACAAAAGTTTCTCATACAATAAATACAGCAAATAAAACCAGTGATGAACATGCCGATTTCTCCAAAACAACATAAATAGCTGAGCTAGCTCAATACCTTGCAGAATTAGGCCGTGTGTAATTTTGCTGCCAAACCATAGATATCTGTAAGACTGGAAATAGAAATTAGGAGCTCTGGTCACAACCATACATAAAATGAAGATCAGACAACTAGGCAACACAAGAATTGACATCTAGAGAAAACAATTTTATTTCAAAACTCCCCTTTATACTATGCAGCAGTGTATTTTATTATTATTGCCTCATAATTTAGAATATAATATCATTATAATGAATTACTGAAATGAACTGTTCATTCCCTGTGAGGATTAAGGAAGAATGAATTACACCCTAATGCTTATTAGAAACCACTTCTCCCGTAAACGGCACAGCTCTGCAGAGCCTGGTGAAACCCATATCCCTACCTACCTCAGGCAGAGACAAGGCTCCAGTAGTGCAAAGTCTTTCAGAGCATAAGGAGTCACAAAAGGCTATGTGGATTCCTGAAAAATTCTCTCCTACTGTTTCCAAAAAGACCTGTTACTTACGAACTGAAATCACAAACAGAAAATAGCAAACAGTCTCCACTGGGTTGTTGGAAATACGCAATGCACACATTGTACAAAGGCAGTAACTGCATATATGCCTGGTGCACATGGATTACAAGAAGAATATATGCTTTATTTTTCAAACACAAAAGAGGAGGGCATGACATTTTGTGAACAGGGTCCTGTATCTTTTTTCTTTCAGTTCTGATCTGAGCTGTAAATACGTAATTACTGTAAATGCATCCAACGCCTACATCATTTCTAAACCAGCACAGAATTGTTCGTATTGCATCTGCTGATCAATAATTACTAATGTCAAGCAGAGACAGGTAAATTGCCAGTGCTTTAGCCTAGGACATTTCATGTTCACACAGACGCCTACAGTTTAAGGCAACAGTTAGCAATACAAAGGCAAAACCGGTCTTAATTTTTTCTTAATAATTTGCTTCCAGCTGATTGCCCAACACATTAAAATGTACTACTACATACTGAAAAAGCTTACTGAGTATGACTTGGATGTCAAGAAGATTTACAGCCCAGTGGTAGACAATAGTTTCGTTGACACTTTCTAAGCTGAATTTATTGGAGAGCTTCCTGAAGAAAGGAGAAGTATTCAATTACCCTGTAAATATCAAAGAACATGCTTGGTGTTACTGTTCTTCCCTTGGACAGGAAATCCAGATTTTGAAGGCTGGCCTTTTGTGCAAACCTACTGGAGTCTGTATTTAAGCTGTATGCTGGAGAATTGGACACAGTATTGAGCTTAGGAGCTGCTTAACATACAATGCATGAAGCAGCACAGAAAGTATAGCCCAAATGGCCCAGGGCGGTAGTTTCTCCACAATCCTCTCAAAGAACAAAACAAAACAAAACAAGATTAAGAGCAGAGATCTGAAACAACTGAAATCCAATGCATTGAAATTGCACTGAGATGTCTGCCAGGATGCGCTGGTAGCTAAGTAACTCTCTGAACTCTGCAAGATATACCTAGATGCTTTGCTGTTGTTAGTAAGGAAATAAAGAAAAATAACATCAAGAATAAAACTGTCTTGGAATACAGCCAGGACAAAGCAGAGCACTTCTGCTCCAGGATTCATGATCCATGTGAAAGCTAATCTGAAGGGCCACTCATAAAACTGGAGATTGCAGTGTACTACACTCATCTTCAAGATACGAGGCCAACATACACAGCAAAGTATACAGAACTCACAAGTGTGACATAATGGGCAACATACTTGCACAGGATGGAAAGCAACATATTTGTTAGGATATGGCAAAAAACAAGTAGTTCAAGCAACTTAAAGAATTTGAGAATGACCTTGTGTTAATCAGGTTAGCATGCCCAAGGGAGTGGGAGGGAAATCTCCTTACTTAATAAGATCAGTCTTGATTTTAGAGATAATAGGGACATAATTACAAGTTGGTGAGGATGATGTGACCTCCAACCCACCTTTTTAATCCTCATCTAGAGATACTTAATGAAGCTAGTGAAAGTGGAAAATAAAATGGAGTAAGGAATAATGATCAGTGCCCAAGTCCAGTAGAGAAGTCTTTAATAACAACTATGCCAAATTTTGTGGAACTGAAAGAAAGGAAACATTTTAACATCATATGACATATGACATCACATGGACTAGATGACCTCTAGGGGTCCCTTCCAACCCAAAACATTCTATATACGATCTGCATCCAGTGAAACCTTTCAACACATCTTGTAAACCAAAAGATTTACAGATGCTTGCAGTCTAACAGTGTGGTTTATAGTTTTGATACACAAGATGACAGCAAAGTGGACAGAAAATGAACGGGCCTTTCTTGGTAATAACCTTCATACACAGCATACATCCTCCCAACTAACCTTCCTAAATTACTTGCCTTTTCTGTCTACCATTTATGTTCACTGTGGCTATTACAAAGTTTTTTGGAAGTAAACTCTCAGCAATCAATCTTTAGAAACACAATAGGACTTGGTTTTTGCACAAAGGGATACATACATCTGTAACTTTGCAGGTGCTACCATCTGCTCATGTATTAGAATTTGTACCCACCAAAATCTGTTGGTACAAAACTCTTTCACCTACTAAAAATACCTTCAGTTTAACGCTTCCGTAATTCTATGGAGAATACTTAAAAAAAGAACTATGCACAAACATCAGAAAAAATACATCCATAACAACATAGTCTTCCCAATTGGCTTTCCAACTGGTAAGTTTATGCTTATTAACCTTTTTTTTTCCCCTTTATTAAAGATATGGTACAAAACAAACACTATGGGATAGAAGATAAACATTAATGCTGATTTGAATACTATCCAAAAATTAACTCAGAATTATATACTATCAACGATTCTATTTTTCAAATGTTTGATACCAAAAGTGAGGGAATTGCAAAGAGAGTATTTCTGTCAACAGTGACTGACCTTGAATTAGGCCTCAACATGACAGAAAACACTTTTAAATTTTCAGCAGGTACCCTGCTCATTTAAAGACTATCAGCATCCAAAGTACGAGTGACACTGATCCCCTACGTGCTGAAATTCTAAAAAGTTACCTTTAATAAACAGGATCAGTTCTTTACCATCAAAGTAACACTAAAACATTACTAAGTCTCTTTGCTACAATTTTCCAGATGAATTATTTAATATCAAAACAACAAAAAAAAATTATAACCTAGTGCCTTCAAGGTGGTATTGCTCTCTGTTCACAATTACTGTGTGATTCTCAAGCTGAAATAAAAAGCTGCTACATAAATTTAATGATATTTAACAAACCTAAGGTTTAAATAAATTTAAAGCAGAAATAGCAATAGAGGATATCTTGGGGGAAAAAAAAAATAATCAATGAAAAGCCATGAAATTTCTCTGTGTTCTATCCTTCATGTCACAAATAATCTCTCTAGAGATATACACACACACACACAAAATTAAATTAATGCTTTCAAACTGACAAGTGTGGTTAAAAATAATAAAATTAAGCCCTTTTAATCAGAAAGTACTGCCAAAAGGTGCATCCGCTGAAGCCTGCCACTGATACCGAGGCCTGGCCAATCCGACTGTTAAGAATGTGACTTAACGAGCAGAGAGTGTTCTTAAGCCTGCCATGTCTTTCCCAAGCCATCACCTCCTCTGCCAAAGCTCAGAGAGGTGCTGGCAAGCTCTTCTCAGTGCTCTTTGGCTGGAGGCTGAGTTGCTATGATATATGTCTACAGAATAATAAGAAAAAAACCTGTGGAAAATGTGAAGATTGCGGGCATGTTCCCTGGAAAAAAACATATTTGATTACAGCAAGTCAGAAGCAATCTTGACCTATGAATACCTTACTAAGAGAAGAGAGAACTGTTCTTCCCACTGTTGGTTCCAATTTGTACTCATTTCGATATCAATCCAAAAAAAAGAGAGAAAAGAAGGGAAACAAGACGAGTATTTTGCTGAAAAAACACTAAGGCACTATAGAAAGATTTTTCTGTTTTAGGAAACACAGAAAGCACAGGCTAGGAAAAAGACAAGGGAATAAAGAAGCAATTTAAAGTGCAAATATAAACATGTTCTTGCTTCCCGGAAAAAGTCCTTCCAAAGGATTTTGTTGCTGCTGTGGATCTAAGCAACTGAAAACTACAAATTCTTCCCCACAGCCACACAAATAAAAATTCAAAATCCACTGTAACAAAATAATAAACAGGACAAGGAATAAAAAAAAACCCAGGTGGAGTTATCAAACGGGTATTTTCACACACACGAAGAACTAGTTTGCTGAAAATGCAGTAACTTCAGACACTTGCTGTTTTAAGTCATCAACAGAGTGGTGAAAAAGGACACGATTCTGCATTTATCCAGAGAAAAATAGTTCTTTGTTCCTTCCCACATTTGTATTTGTATTTCACACTGTTAAGCAGATAGTCAAAGAAATAATTTCATTCTCTGAACATAAATTACTTCTTAAAAATGGGCTGGTTTATGTGAATCTACTCTGAACATGCAGAATAGAATGCAAAAATTGGTATTATCTGCTAGTCTATAGTCCTTTGCACATAAAAAAGTTAATTTAAAATATTTCCTGACACAGTCCTAAGTTACATCAAGAAATAATGGTAAGTAACTGTACACATATAACTGATCAGCAAAATTTGGCTTTAAAATTCTCACTCTGTCTTCAGGTAATGCTTAATGAAATGGTACAAATCAGTCACGCTAACGATACAATAATGTTCTTATGTACCTGGATAATCTACATTGGCCAGGTATCATGGAACTTCTCAATTAAAATAGGGCTAGGGTTCACAACAGATCCTTTACTGAAGAGCATGGAAAATTGGCACTTTCTCTACAGAGGGACAGCAAGCGCATGTGTCTTTGGATCTAATCGAAAACACCCTTCCACCGTGTCAGAAAGAAGAAAATACAGTTTTTACTTGTAGCAATGATCGCATGCTTCTGTAAATTAACAGTGAGAGACTATGATAGAGGGCTTGTCATCACTCCTAAATATTTCAGAGGAAGATTGCTAGCAAATCCTCAATGGTTTTAGCACCATGGGTTTTGGTCAAATATCCCGAGTGCACCTGCTGAACAATTACTGCTGCTGCTGGGCTAACGGGCAGGAAAGCAACTGCACATCCAATAAGCACTTCTGTAAATAGGCAAATCTTTGAAAATAGCATCTCTTCTTCACCAAAACAAAATGCCAAAAAACCCCCAAGGGCAACAGACCACAGAGTTCACATTATGGACCCAACGGCTTCCAAATTCATTCTGGAAAGAAAACCATTTTTAGTGTAGCCATCTATCATTCACCCAGCTCAGTAGCTTTTTACTCCCTGCGGGGCAAAGTCTCTTCATCCTTGGTTCTGTCAGTTTAAACTACAGAAGAGAACAAATTACACACCTACAACCACTGCTGGTTTTTTATTCTCTCTCAGACCAAACTTTTAAATAATTTTGTGACTGAGAACTCTGAACTCAGGCATCTGAACTGTGCTGACAGTAATGGTATCTGTTACGAAAAACTACTAAACTCTTCATGCATATACACACGTACATACACAAACAAAATCAAGCAATATTCACATAGATGTTACCTTTGTAATTATAGAAAGTGACTGAACTGTGCTAAGTTACTAAGATTACCCTTCGCTTGCTGATTCCAGGCAATCGCATACACCTTTAGCTCCAAATACCTGTCAAACTCACTAATGTTCTTCCCAGAGAAGTAAAAGTTAGAAATGAAAACATGGATCTTATCAGGATCTAACAGGGCTTTTTGGGAAAAGAAATCCAGGTAAAGGAAAAAATATGTCATTTTTCAAAATGAAGCATTTTACCTCATTTTGTGAGGATACCCACAGAAAGCCACCCTGTGCTTTTCCGATATTCTTTAGCAACACACACACAAAACCAAGTCTCTATATATTTACGAACATGAAAGTGGCACAATAAAATATTGTGACATCTCTGTTTGTCCCCCTATATTTCAAGAAATAGTTTAAAATTCTAACCTGCAGTGGAAGACCCTGTTGAACGTCCTGGTGGCTGCCTGCTCAGGGGCTTTACTGCCGGTTCTTAGCCAGGAGAAGGATAATTGCAACAAAGAACCCTGGGGGAAATGGTCACAGAACAGGAATTTTCCTCTGTGCCAAGAGTGAGCGGGACTTAAAAAGCACCAACGTGATATCCCTGACGATGTCCCGTCTCTGCTGCACTTTTATCTTTGGTGCATAAAATCAGTTACAAGCTCTGCCATAAGAGATACAATACACTGATTTATCCCTAATTAAGGATGAAGTACAGAAACAACATTTGATTGTTGTTTACCTTTCGACATCTGTTGGCCTCTTTCAAATACAGTGATTTGAAAAAAGGGAAGAAACCTCACTAATTGCTCCTAGAGCTGCGTGAAGAGTTCAGGCTTTCTGTTTCTGGGCTTTTGCAGGGAAGAGCTGTGTTTCAGATGTAGTGTGTGTTGCTATGGTAATTATTATTTTACTGAATGATATACATTCAGAACTGATTTCATATTGTCAGACAGCAATTAAACAGATTAGACTGTGTATACTCACAGTTCTGAAATATTTCCAATTTGTTTTAAATTTTAGGGCATGTGAAAAGCACAGGTCTGACAGTCCTGGAAATGAAATACCAATGCAAAGGGCAGCTCCAGCTGTACAGGTTTCCTCTTACCTCCTCAGTGGTCCCAGCTTTGTTACCAGGACACCTATATAATAGAACCAAAGCATAAAGTAACTCACTCTTATTCACAAAGCTATCATCTGTCACTTTTATTCCAGATCCAACACATACTTTAGACTGACAACAACAGTTCCCAGATTTATCTAGCTCTCTCAAGTATCCAACTGAAGTTACAGAAACACATAAGCAGTTGAGGAAGAAAACCAATAAGCAACATGATTTAATTTTCTTGAGAGATTCTAAGTATCTCAGAGTAACGAGAGATAATATTCCTACAATACAAAAATTATGCTAACAGTTGTGTAACCAAACCCACAAAAACCCCTTGGAATTTTATTTGCTATGCCTTAGCTTGGCAAAGGAAGAAATGATAGCGGCAAGGATAGGAAATCAAGAAAGCCCAGGCTCATCCCTAGCTTTATTACAGGCTTTCTTTGGTAAATAAATCAATTGCAGAATCCCATTTTTCCCCATGCTAAGAAATAACTCAAGATAAAATTTAATACACGCAAGGAGGGATAGTCAAGGAGATAAATTATGAGTTTGAAAACTCATGGATGAAAAACACTAGAAAAACGTACAGAATTGTCAGGAAGGAAAGTAGCTGTGCAGCTTCTGAACGAAGGACAATCATCTCTAAAAGAGCAGCAAATTTAGTGTGTGTCTCAGTTCTCTAGGCCCATGGCCAGATACATGCAATAATGCAGAATAAAATAGGCTAAATCTTTAAGCTTCATGGGGAAGACACCTGACAGACACAGAACAGTAAGGGAAATTATAAGATATTTAATTATCCATATATTTTCTTGGTCATTCTCTCTATCAAGTAAATTATTTTCATAGGTTGACATATTAGAGTTTGTGAGAGCAAGTCAGTTAAGAGATCAGGAATGAGTCAGCTGTAGAAGGCTGATGGAAACATTAATCTTGAAGAAAGAGCTAAAGGACGAGAGGAAAACAGAATTATCATTCAAGATCAGAGAAAATATAATGGGCATGAGGGTCTGAAAGGTGAATAGACTGATTGCTGCACAAGGGAACGTCAGACTGCAAGAAGCTGGTAGAGCACAGGCCATAAACAAAGAGGAAACAAATTGACAAAAATAAGGTGGAGCCTTGAAAACCAAGATAAAAATAATTTTGATTCCAAAAGGAGATCATAATTTACCCAGGGGAGGTCATGTCATGGCAACATGACTGGAGAAGTTGTACAGCATTTGCTGTTTCTCTTAGTGATAAGGAATCAACATAATCTAGTCATTTCACCAGCGGCATTTCAGACAGTTCACAAAGGATTTGGCATTCATCCAGGAAAGTCTTGACTTATCTTTTTGTTCCAGTTCCCAACCCTGTGAATAGTGGGGGGGTTTGTATGTCATCAGCATATCAGTAAAATATCCGATTTCTTCACAGTAGTACTCAGTACCTAAAATCACTAAAGCAGGAAAGACTTTTTTATGTCTTTTGGATCAAGCTGTCAAGTTTGCAAAATATACTTTGCTGGGTATCCCTGACATACGGTCAGAATAATTTGGTTTGTTTTCTTATATACAATCTTCTTTCAAGGAAAATCTACTATGTGAGAGCCATGGAGGAAAAAAGGATGCAAAATGAACCGGTATTCAGTTCCAAGGGAACTTATAGTACAAATTTAATTTTAATAGATACTGAAACTGTCTGCTGGGCTTAATATTCAGGCTAATTATGACTAAGCCAAAATGGTGATCCTTTCTCTTTCCTATGCCTTTTAGAAAAATTGGTTTTGTCTGGAGAGATCAGGGAAATACAAACAAGGTTGTTCACATCCAGACCAGCAGCTGCTAAAAGAGCTTGAAAAAGGAACTTTAACTGTAATTTCTGCATCTGAAAAAAAATGCGAATGGTTAACTAACAGCAGGATCCCAAAATATGAGCTTTCCAAAAGGGCCACAACATTAAAATTCAGTGGTGAAGGAACAGATCATTCTTTAAGACAACACTAGCAGCTGAAGTCTAAGTGAAATGGGAGTCATAACAATGTCCCTAACTTTCTCCTTAAAATGGTTCTAACAATATCCTTCAGCCTTTGCCTAGTTAACTTGCAATTAGCATGTGTGAGGCTGAACTAAAAGTTATTTTAGGAGCCAAGTGGAAAGGAGATTCATCCTTTTAAAAATCGAATTGTTTTCTACAGTTTAAGACTGTTTCCATGGAGAGACCACAGCATATGAACATCTTCAGGCCAAATGCTTTGCTGCGGGCTTATCTGAATGAAAGCATCCCAGCAGGAAGGATAATTGAGGCCAGTTGTTTAAAATTCATGGGCATTCTCCTATGCTTAACACAGGAGCAATTTATTTTCGTTATTTTATTCTGTTAAGCATTTAAAAGTTAAGCAGTTATATATACACCTTCTCTTAAATAACATCTTAATATAATATTTACTTAGGATAGAATAATGTGAGTTGCAGCAATATCATACTGTTGGGTGATGGTGGCTAAGTGGCAGGCAAAATTATACTCTAGACGAATGTAAAGGGATGCACACGGGGAAAAAAACGTCCATTCACATACAAAATAGTAGGCTCTGAACTGACTATTACCACTTGGGAGAAACATCCTGTAAGTTATAATAAATAGGTCTATTAAAAAGCCAGCTTACTCTTCACTAAAGGAAAATAAAGCAAATAGAATGGTAGTAATTATTAGAAACAGGAGCATTGTTATACTGCTTTATAAACCCTAAGTGCGTGTGCAGCTTGAATACTATCCCTGATTGGCATCTCGGTCCAGATTTCTCTCCTTACACCTTCCCCCTCCCAACACGTACATGCACAGCTGAACAAGAAAAAGTACAGAAAAGGGCAACAAAAATAATCAAAGGAATGGAACAGCTGCTCTTTGAGGAGCAATTAAGAGTTTATATTGTTTTAAAAAGTCACTTGAACGCATTTGTGAAAGATCAGCAATCTAGTGGATATGCCTTATGCTCTTGCACACCTTCACAAGGCAAATCCAAAATTCAACCTTTCCCCCAAATATTTTACTAGACAATATGCTTCTCCCTACAAATTTTTAAGACAATAATGAACAGTGCTATACATGTGTAGATATTCTGGACAATTTCTAAATTAGTTTGCAGTTCTCCCAACAGGTAGCGTTATGTTTTTAAGTTCACCTTCTTTACACTCCACAACACACAACGATTGATGTATATTAAGTAACACCTCTATCATCTCTGAGGCTGCCAAAATTATGCCTATTTTGTACTTCAGAAAATAAAGAAACAAAAATTAAGTGGCTCAAAAAATATTAATAGGAGTTTTGCAGAAATTTTGCAGTTTAGCATACAGGAGCTGATGTTTGAACTTGAACTACTGATAGACATTTATATAAGTCCTGAGAACATTTTCAGAGCTTAACAGGTCATAAAAATACTATTAACACTCCTTGTTTAGCATTTTCAAAATAAGCACAAAAAGAAGCCTGTGGTAATTTACATACACTCCTTTGCACTTTCGCTTAAACTTCTTCCAGGCTACCAAAAAAAAAAAAAAAAAATTAAATTAAATAAATCTGTGGTTTATCTACTTGACCCCTTTGGAGGCAAGATAGCAGGCAAAAGGGAAACACAGACTTCGCAAAAGATTTTCTTAACCATACTCCTGCACTCTTAAAACACAAGCCCTGAGATGTAGTTCCCTCCTCTGTGCTCATCCCTTCACATGAATTGCTGGTTTAATCTGCATTTCATCTACTGTAATCATTCATACTGTGTGGGACTCAACACAGAGCAGAGCTGCACTGAAACAGGGCCTCCATTCCTGTGCTGTTGGCTTGAACTCCAGTTCAATGTGTTCAGACCGCAGAGCTCATGAAGCAGAGTCGTGGCACCCGAGCGCGATGCCGTAGGCCTTTCCCAGCCGGGGCAACTGGAGCACAGCTCGTTTCTGGTGGCAAGGCCAAACTATTGCAGTCACTGCACCAATAACTCCGCACAGTTACAGGGTAAATGTCACAGTTTCATAGTCACATCCCATCCCAGCGAAACTAGTTTCAAAACACTTAGATATATTTCAGGGGTTTGGTAATGAATGATCAACTGAACTACCTTACAATCCAGTTTAAGAGCCTTCACCTTCTGTTTTAATTTACTGCACTGAATTGTTCCTGCTATGCCTGGGTTAGAAGGACATCTGCACACTTTCCCCAAGACAGAATGGTAATTTAAAACCTGAATGGCGGAAGAAGGACAGCAAGAAAATTTTCTCTGGCAAGTCAGGATGTGCCACTTGCACTGGTTTTGCTCCTGGCTCTCCTATTCATGATAAATGTTAGTGTCAGGTAGTCAGAATACAATAGCTGAGTCTGAGAACATTTACTATAGCTGAAGAAATTCCAAGGCATTTAATACCAGAACATTTACCTTTGACATCAGAACCTCTGTATACACGAGAGGAACAATTTCTGCTGACATTTTCCATAGCAATGCTCTTTTCCATTACAAACGCATCATGTTCTTTCCATTCTTATGCATAAGGAACAATGACCTTAAAAGTAACATTTCAATTTACAGGCAATCTTAACTAGTATGATCATCATACCCAAAGGAATATGATGTTAAAATATTATTCTCCTGAACTTTGCAAAACACAGTAAGATATCAACATGTTTTTTGCATGTAAAGGATAATTTACTTCTCCCTGCACAAATAATATTGATAATTAATAGAGAGTCCATATTCACTCACTCAACCTACATTTCCTGGAGAAGAACAGTGCTGTACACAGAAGCAAAATGACCAGATTTTGACCAGGTTCTTTGACCTGCATTTCTGGGACTAATGAGGAATATCTAGTTAAGATGCAAGCAAGCAGCCCATGTGAAAGGAATTCCAGCCTACCAACTGCCTTTGTAATCCCCTGTATTATGAGAAACATTTCTAAATGCTGGCAAACATTTTCTAATCACTAACTGCAGAGTTGCACATCATGCACAGACCAAGATCACTGTTTTATTATCAATATTCAGTATAATATATACAGGTAATGCTTTTTCTTTAGAACAGAAACCAGTTCTGCGGCAAACATGGGTAAACGAAATGAGGACACTGATGAGCCACCAAAGTACTCTCAGCCAAGTTCCTGTAAACAAAGGACGTCAACAGAAGAGAAATGGAAATGTTAATTTATTTTACTTCTTGAAATTCTGGATCCGATTCCACTGTTCTATTGCCTCTTTGGGGATAAACTCAAAAACCAGACAGGCTTGCTTTGTCACGTTTCTTCTCTGGAGAATTTGAAAAAGATTAATTTTGCACCACTGCAGGTTGAAAAAATCGGAATCGACAGTGACCCGCTCAGCTAGTTCCTGACTCCAGTACAAGTGAATCAGGAAGACACTGTATGTTTTATCCAACTGTAGCAACTACCCCCAAAGGATTTTACAAATTCAAAACTATATTTATGATGCCTCATTAGCTTGGCATAATGAATAAATTCCATCAATTGACATTTATTTACTAGATTTAACTGCTACTATCCCTGAGTTGAAAAGGAAATGAAGAAAAATATAGGCGTGTAGGAGCTATTTGCCCAAGGGCTTTGTTATGGGTGAAGAATAAAAATGTCAAGAGGGTTTTTTTTGTTTTGGGTAGGGGACAAGAATTATTCACCTGCTTTAAATGTTCTTTTTAACAGACCTATCTGTAAGATAGGTAAGGATATAAGGTGCTGCAGCCTTCACAGTAAGAATCTCAAAAGTTAATGGCAGCTGTATCAAGAGAGCCGAAAGTGATGAGCATCTACTCATTTGGCAAGGAACTGAGATGACATGAATTGGTGGCATTGGTCTGGTTCTTCATATGCGACTGTCACTACTGCATAAATCACCGGTAGAACTGCCAGCAGTACACAGTTTGAGAGGAGTGCTGACTGGGGAGGGGGGAGCAAGAACAACAACCAGAAACTGAAAGAACACCTGAGCTAACCCCTGGTACACAGTTGGCAGACATTGCTCTAGATTTAACACAGGAATTCAGTTTTACAAGAGAAACAACAGTCTCTATCAGCCCTAAATTAAAATATATTTATTTACAGAGCCTGTGTATGCACATGCTTCTGTGTGTATGCTTTTAAAGATGTTGATTTATGGAGAGTTAGAAGTAAAATAGAATAAAATAGAGAGTTAAAGTTAAAATAAAATTGACCAGAACAGTGTGTACATGAAGACTTCCATCATGCAAAATAACAAAAAAATTTTCTAGTTTCGTCTGTGCTATTTATCCATAGATAGGTAGCTGTAATCCCAAAAGTCTTTCTCTATCTTATCCCCAATGCAATACTGAAATGGCTCATATTACCAAATAAAAAAAAAAAAAAAAAAATCTGGGCTTATGTTATGCCATATTAAAAGCTCAGCATTATTTCATTAAACAGATACATTTGCTTTGTTTGATACTACAATCACAGATCTTACTCTTTCTGACAATAGATAATCCAGGATATTTGGCACTCTACCAACAATTCCAGACTTGGGAGGATTATAGATGTGCTGACAGTTAAACAGAGGTAGAGATCTCTGCCCAAGATAGATAAGTAGTATGTACTCTTTGGTAAGTCCTATCAGAGCCACACTCTGACAGGAATTCCTTTACAATGCTGCTAAATCTTATGCTATAAACCTCATTATGCACACTGCCATTTGCCCCACTAGAGGCTGAACTCCCTTGCCACCAATAAATATATTCCATTCCTTTCCCCAATTACATACATACTGCTTTATATTCCAGATTCAAAATAACTGATCAGGCTTGATGGGGCTGGGAGGGGGAGAGGATGGAATGCTTTTGTAATAGCATACAGAGACCTAGCCAGAATGCTTAATCTGGTTAGCTGTAAGACGAAAATCTGTCTGATGGCTTCGTGACAAAGGAATGAGGCTATGTAGTACACTGCAAACACCTTATTTTAAATGTTGTAACAGTAACTTCCATCATTTGCACAGAGTTACTCTCTTGAAGTAAGTTTCTATACAAACATTACAGTTGCAGGGGGGATTAAATCTTAGCTCTTTAGTCGCGATGAGTCTTCTGCCTGCCAGATTTTTACAATATAGGCACACATAGGCCACATGTAGCACAGACATGCAGGCACACACATGCAGAGCGCGAGGATACATGCCAGTACCATTCAGTAAAAGCAGAGCTAAGTTGAGTGAACTTTCTTCTTTTATAGGAATATCATGACGCTGGCTTCTGTGGAATTTGGTCATACTTTTACTCACTTAGCTGGATGCTACATCATTACAAAATCCATTCTGAACTCTCTTCTCGTCTTCAATTTGGTAAAATAACAGAGCTCTAGCAGCAAAAGCATTCCTGTATGTGTAATGAAGATCTCAGATCAAACATCTCAACAGATTAATTTAAAGTAAGTGTATTATAATTTCCTAGATTATTACCTGCCAAAGCTCAGTGGGTGGTCTCTGAAGGCCTACGCCGTCAGGAATCCCAGGTTCTTAGAATCCTGTCATATCTGTCTGCATCCACCCCCTCAATGTTTCCAGTTTCCCTTCTTCTGCTTCAGAAAGTAATTCCCTTGGTAGCTGTCACATTAAGATATTGGGATACAGTCCTCCTGCTGCACTTCTGGATTCTAGCTGAACCTGGCTGGCGAGTTCACTAACAGAAAGGGAGTACAACCTCTGGCAGTCCCTTGGGATTAATTTGCCTTGAGCTAATGAAAGTCAATTTCTAATTTCAACCCTTAATTGTGACCAATAGGGCTTGAATGAATCTTATTCATACAAATAGAGAAATAACTGATAGGAAGAATTCATATTCAGTGTGGCTATTCAGGATTATACACCATCCAGATTTGTTTCTTCAAGTTTAGGTATTTTTCAGAAAGAGGGAGGCGACAGCTCGGTGTTATCATGGGAGCAAATTTGGCAAAGCTTAAGAGCACAGTAAAAACTGGAAATGGGTTTAGAGTCATAAGGAGTCAAGCCAGCTTTTAACTACATATTATCACTATATAGCTATTTTTTATATAAACAGACATTCAGTAAGGTGCCTCATGTACATTATTGAGAGAAGTCTATTCCCTGCAGGTGTTAAGGCCTAACTCCTGACTGAGACGTCACCTCTGACTCTTCACTCCCTCTTTCATACTCCAGCGATATAAAATCAACTTAGAGCACGTAAGGCTCATTAATGTTCATATGGCATTCTCTGAAACGTGATCTAGAGGAAAATTTTATCCTTGGTCAGAATTTTCCTACATGCTTAATTCAGAACAAAAGAAATCAGCACAAGAACTTAAATACACACACTAATATATCAATTCATTGATCTTGTATTTTTTTAGTATGCTTATAAGCAAGTTGTTTTTAACTACGGAAACTAATTTGATCTTATTGGTAAGCACAGGCAAGCTTGTCTACCTTCTTGGGTATAGGTAAAAGCTGTCATAGACAGGCTCTGGGCTGTGTATTTGTGTGCTTTATTTTTTTATTGAACACCATGACTTGGCCAATAGTTTGCAGAGATATAATAAACTGGAAGATATTTTAAAGCATGGTATCAAGGGTAACACTTCCGAAAGTGCTTTGTCTATGTTGCCATTTTTCGGAAACTCTCTCAGTTTGTTGTTCCCACCAGTGTTATAAGGGTAGCAATTTTAGACACCTCACTGTAAAATTTCTTTATCATGTCACTTACCCTCACACTAAGTGAGACTAGCAGCTTGCATTTTCTACTCATACTAACACCAGTAGTATCTACTGTTTTCATGGATAGTACTGTAATGGTTTTATAACTACACACAGAAAGCAATGGTAAAATTTATAGTAAAATTAATCAGCCATGTATCTAACTACCAGTGCTGTTTTAAAAACATATTGCCTTATCATGTGTATATTTTTGTTTTTCTCAGAATGTGATTATAACAAATGAATAATTAACCTTTGCAAGCGAATACAGAGAATAGAATCATCCTCATATAATTAACTGTATTCACAGAACAGACATGTGTAAACCTTCCAGGAGGTGGAAAAAACAGGTGAATCTGGGGAGCAAAAGAATACTTGTGAAATGCTTTCTTTTACAGAATATCCAAGTTGGAACATGGAATTTGGGGAATTACAAATACGCTTAATATATCTGCAGGTTCCTTACTTTGATATTAAGTCAACATATCACTCCACACTTAAATTCTGCTAGCAGCAAGCAGAGTACCAGATCTCTTACATATGAGAAAGAACAAATCTAATAAATACCAGTTCCTCTTACATATCAAAAAGAACAAATCTAATTACCAATTCCATCCAAATGGATGTATTTTGGGGGCTGGAATTAGTAGATTAGTTGCAGTGTTTGACCTTTGAAACTAAGTACATTGTCCTCCTCGCAATCTCTAACAAGCAGCAACTCAAGTTCATTAGCACCAGTTTCTTGGGTAGCTTGCTATGTCAATGTACTTCTGTTTTTTCATGAGACTTCTAAGTCTGTGATAAATTCCTATTTCCCATTTATAAGACAGTAAAATAACATGAGGATGAACTGATAGATTTATCTTTTCAAACTGCTCCTGGAAGTAGAGCATCTACAGCTCGTTTAAACACAGAAACATCGGCTGAACAAAACAATTTGGACCATCTATTTACCTTGCCAGACTTTCTTTGTCATGGAAGAAACATTGAACACTGATAAAAGAGGATGGTGAAACCTAAAAAAGATTGCAATTCTGTAAATCCATAGTAATAACATTAAAGCTGTTGCACTACAGCTACTTTTGACAACTAGATTATTGAATAAATAAGTGAACATGATTCAGAAAAAATGTGCAGTTTTCACCAAGGAATCAAATAGACTGTACAGTTTTTCACCTTGGAGAGGGAGATGGGGCATCAGCCCTTTAGTCTTCATTGATTTCCACTGCCCAGACTTTAAATGGAACTGATTAGGCTATTAGGTTCGATCAACATTTTACTCGGATGTTTAAACACAGCCCATTAGGTATGAAGGTAGCAGGTAACTGACTGAAGAGGTGAGCATGCTAGCAGTTCCTCTTCATAGTGTTTTGGCTGAGCTGATGTTTCAGGTGGTCTAATCACTCTCAAGTTTTTTTTCAGATTTTCATTTGACACTGTGTCTATTACATTTTCTCATTCTGCCCCTTTATTCTTAAAGTGTAAGTAGGTGACTTCTGTGTATGTTGGAAGACAACCCCACTTAGATTTGCTCTGTTACAGATTCTATCCCCTGTCTCCTTGAAGAACTATTTTTCAGGGTTTGAGTGATGAGAAGTACTTTACTTAGACTTGGAAGAATCCTTGAAGCTTCAAAGTACCCATCAATGTCAATGTTTAAAGAAAAGAATTTGCGCATCACAGATAAAAAAACCCCAAACTCTCAAGAGCAGTCTAGAAGACCCTATATGTTTACTCACAAAAAACCCCCCACATCTGAAAGGCAAATGATTTATAGCATAACTACCAGTGGTGAAATTTCAACAGTCTTTTTTACAGCTGGACATTTAATCTTTTGAAAGACATCACAAGTTTTCATTACATTCTATTTATGTGGAAAAGGTCCACATTTCACCTGACAGGCTAATAGCCCAGAAACATCCCTGAAGGCACAACAGCACAGGCTCAATCCCTGACCGCAGTGTATCACACCTAACCTTTTCTTACAGGTTTAAAAAAAATCTGCACAGTGGATGAAATTGTGGCCCAAAGGAAGCACTGGAGAATTATGGTTTTGAAGGGCACAGTTTCATCCTTTGATGCCAACTTGTACAATTTCATGCCAAGTTTTGTAGTATTTTGTGTTTTACTTCAAGCTTCAACTATTTGAAACAAGCAAGTACTTTTGCATTTCAGATTATTCTTTTTAAGGAAAGCTTCCAAGCTTCTTGACTGCAAAATCAAGATTTAAAATACTTCTAAGTACATTTTTCAGAAGCAAAACCAACCACAGGGTTTTTTTTTCTCACTTATTTTAAATTTAGGTCAGTTTTATTGTTTTTAGCTAAATTGTGATACAGTGATTACTTGGTCTGGCAGCATTATCTGCCTTACCTTTTCTTTTGCATATTCTTCCCTCGTTATTATAGTGGCACAAGAAAAGCACATTTCAAACAAGACTACCAACTCTAGATCTTTATTTGTAGCAGCAGCAGGATATAATTGGCTTTTATAACTACAGAAAGACATGAAAACTTTTTGATGGGGGGCAGAGGGTGGGGAGAAAAGATTAAGAAGGAAAAGGATTTTTTTAAGTGGAGAGGAAATTTTTTAATGTTTACTTTTAAATCAAGCCTGACTTGCTTTTTTTTTTAACTATAAATTTCTTCCAACCTCCTGCCCTGTCTTATATATTTATCCTTCCTTATTCATAGAACAGAAAAGTAAAACAAATCATCTTCCTCAAAAAGAAGGATAAATATATGGTAAATTAATTAACACAGTTCTGAAACATAAGGGTTTATGAAACTGCAGGAAGTGTTAGTTTATTCTTGGATTTAAAAGCAGCAATTTTTTGAGGGTCACATCCTGGGCCTTTTTATTTAGCCCAAACTTCCTTTGACATAACTTGGAAGCTCGTGACATGCAGAAAATGCGAATTAACCTCCATACGCATTGTCTAGCTTGGCATTTTCCTGAAACTTTCCATGTTTATTGTTGCTACCAGTATTACTACCAGGGTAGCTATTTTAGACTTCTCACTGTAATCATTTTTATCATGTCACTTAACCTTACTCTAAGTGAGACTCGCAACTCGGATTCCCTACTGCTCCAGTGGATAACATTGTTTTGGCACCAAAAATGAACAACTAAGGAAAGTAAATACAAGCTCCTGTAGAATGTATTTCAAGAGTCTAGACAGATGCTTTAGCTAGACACAGTTCTATGGTACTGCTTCTCATAAAAGATCTCACCGATTTACTCAGTTTTCTTGATTACCTTCACAAGACCAATTTTGCAGCAATCTTTTTTTTCTAGCAAACTCTCTGAATCCTTATTCTACTATAAGTACTGACACAACTCTTGGATGCTTATCTATGCAAAACCCTACCTGATCCTTTCTAGAATACACTGCAAGGGTACCAGAATAACGTGAATATATCACATTTTTAATTTTTTGCAGTAGTGAGCATATTGGAAAATAAGGAGAATGTTCTGCTGGCACATGGTATTTAAAATACTGTATGATCTTACGCTATTATTTGCTTGTTAGTTTTAACAAACCTTATTTCTTCTTTTTTTCCCAGCCTACAGAAATTTGGGGCAGCCCTTTAAAAAAAAATGTTTTTTCCCCGATTTAACACCTCTGAATGTTTTCTTTTCTATCTGCTAGATGGCCAGAGGCAAAACAGAATGTTGTCGTCCGTTTTCCACCACTAAAAGGAGACAGTTGAATTATCAGTCTTTCCAAAAAAACTTTGAGTGAAGCCTAAAACCTAAACCCTGAAAAGCATCTGTCACTGGTAACAAGATATTAACAGCAAACCCACATGAAAGCAAGAACATAAGAAAGTACCGGATCCTTCTCTAACTTAAAAGCTAAAGTAATAGCATAGTCCCTAATATCTTGCAATGATGTCAAAGTAAGTATAAATACAGTAGCGCATAACCAACTTGCCGTTTAGGTAGTCTGTCACAATAAAACAGGGGTTATACAAAACTTTGATGAGTTTCTCTGTTTTGCAGACCCATTTCACCGACTGACAACAATTCTCGAAGAAATTAATGGAAGGAACATGGGTGGGTCACAGGTTGTGATATTATTTAATTCTTTCTTCCTCTTTCTGTTTTATTATTTCATGCTACCTGATTAGCTGTTTTTCATATCTTCACAAATATAAAGCAGACTTCCTCAAAGTGCTTTCCTTTTTCTTTCTGTACTTCCTCAACAGATGTTTTTGTTACCTCTGTTTCAGGTGGCAATTTTCTCAGAATTAAAACCAAAAAAAAAAACCCCCCACACAAGGTGTTACTTCCAGATTTAATATTTTGCTCCACTCCATAATAAAGAGGGTGAGACTGCAAGATAGCTTGAAACTCCCTTCTTATTCTGAATTTCTGTTTGGCTATATAATTTTTGTTCATAAAGGGACTGACCAAAATTTGGTGTTTAAGAGAGCTTACACAGACAGACAAGTAAATATATATACACACACAAACATATGTGTCGTACTATAACACACCTTAAGCTGTTACAGCCTTTGTCTTTATTCCTGTTAAGAAGCACAGACATAGCACGGAAACAGAAATTGCATTGCTCCATCAGTTTTCAGAGGACAATAAACTGAATAGCTTTCAATATGTTAATGCAAAACTAGCTTTTTATTAAGTAAATTACATACTTTGTAATTGTTTTTAGAATTACATTAATAGAAATAGGACACCTTTTACAAAAAAATTTTAATCAAAATACTTAAGTTCATTCCTTTCTGCATTAATTTTTCAACTAGTTAGGATGAATTTAACAAGTGTTTTTCAGATTTACTGTATTGTACTATATACACTGGTTCTAGATAATTAAAAATGCCTGTTCTTACTTTCTGTTGACAAACCTTTCTTCTCACATCTCCCAAGACATAGGGAGAGTTTGTAAGATTTTTGGGGGGGGAAAATATTTTAGGATATTTAGTAATTTCATAGGAGAAACTATTTTTTCTTTAATTCCAAGAGCTAGACTTAGAACTTTGCGGCTTGTCTCACGTTTTTTAAAAATGACTGCATTTTAGGTCATAAACAACATCAGCACTTATAAAACCAAAGTGAATGTGAATTGCACCAACTCAGTTTTGTGAGGTGCTAAACCAAAAGTATCTAATATCCAAAAATGTTTTTCTAAAATTAGTATACAATGTAATTAGCAAGATCTTAAGTATTCTATGTGATCATTTGGGTCATTCATAATCAGTCAAACCAAAAAAGGTTAACACCAATGAAGAAAATTTAAACCACTTAAAATTCATTCTCAGCTGAACAATGCACTGGGGAAGAGGATCAGATTACTTAACATAGGCTCAGTTCTCCTGGCCAACCCAGCAGCCTGGGCATACGTCCCCAGCCAGACCCTCTTGGAAACGGCATCTTCTTTCCTCCACTTACTTCAATGGGAATTGCACAACCGTTACACAGTGATAACTCTAACCCTCTGTTTATATGGAAGACAATTCTTTCCATGGATTTTACACAGTTTACATTGAGGTAAAAGGCTCAAGGCCAGAGAAAAGGGCTTGCCTTTTTTTTTTATTTTTAAAGGATGTGCAGTATTTGGTCGAGGGGGGAGCTCTTTCTCTCTTCTGATCTATCAGATATTATAAATGAATAATATATCTCACTTTCTCTTTAGATTTCTAAGACATGAATATAGCTCAAATTTCATCCTTTTGGGGCACATCAAAACTACTGTTACTAGTATTTGCCATCACAGAGGAATCATATGTACAAGCACTTCTTTGAAATCACTTCTACGTGCCAAAATCTTAAAATATTCAGTAAAAATCCAAGTTCTCTGTTAATTATTGTAACAGATGTTTATGTGAACTTAACATAGACTAACCTTAGTAGTTCAGCACAGTATTTATATTAATGCTCATTTCTATTGGGGGCACTTTCACCAACAATTCACATTTGAATGTTAAGGTTACGACCAATTCATTTTCTTCTAAAATCTGACAGCATTTTTGGAGTGCCAAGAAGAGGAGAGATTAAATTTGTTTTATAACAGATACATCCCTTGTTCTCTGTGGAGTACACTCCAGTGAGAAAGCAGAACTAAGAACAACCCAATGCACCCATGTTCTGCAAGCAGAAAGCATATCTGTTCCCCAAACAATACTGTTCCTCCTAATCTCTAGAAATATTGAGCTTCTGACTTCTCATTACCCAACACAGAGGTTTTTACAGAGCTTTTCAGAAGAAAGTGGTAATAAGACAGCTGAGAGCATAAACTCTTTTAAGATAGGGACCTTTTATATATAAATGCATGCATTCAATCTTATTTGCATCAAACACAATGATTAGATGACTTAAACAGAATGACAATACTTACCAGAAAAGCTGGTAAAAGTTTTAGTTTAAAATATATATATCATGCTGTACATGTAAGTGTGTATGATTAGTTTATATTAGCTTATTAGTTTAAATTCCTACTTTTTATGTAGGTAGGAATTTTAGATTGTTTACCACTGCCCTCAACTGGGACCATAGGTTCTACTAGGAACTTAATATTTCCCTTGATTTTCAGGTGATCTATTATAAACTAATAAACCAAATACCTTATTAAAAAAAACTGTATTATGAGCTTTATCAATGCTATAATAAAATTAAAAAAAAAAAAAAATCAATGTCTAATTGAGCAAAAGCTCAGTGCATGTAAAGGTAGTATACATGGAAACCCAAATTTTAGGTACCTAACATTTTCTCTGGTGAGAAACAGAAAAAGAAAAAATAACTGTTTGCTGGATTCTCAACTAGAGTGTGGGGGTTTCAGCTTTCCATAACTTCAAGCTGGGACTGAAAGTACAAGAATCATTCTAGAAGCTAATTAATATAACATGTAGAGTACAGTCTTGGTAACACTAATGAGGAATAACTTACCACATTCATTTCAGATTTTTGAACCTCAGTAAGAAGGTCATAGCCTGAGGTGAAAGGAACAGCCCTAGAGACAGTGCCAAGAAGTTAAAATGCCAAGGCCTATTTTTATACACTGCTTCTATTTTTAGGTACATCATGATGGAAGTAGAGACTATGAAAAAATCATACTCTCAAATGAGAGAAAGTACTCAAATTCTTTATTGTAAATGAAGAGCAAAAGAAACTAAACCTGAAAAAATGTTAGGTACAATTTAACAGACTTTACTGGATCATAAAAGGCCAGCAAAAATAGCCTCAAAATCATATCCTCTGAGAAAATTAACTTCAAGGAGCTAGCCACAGTTTTACCCAATTAATCAAATATTCCTTTTATTGTAATTACAGCTACAAGAAAGCATAAATGCTTCCCAATTCAGACTTGTCTGCATCCAAGCACATCTGCCCATGATCAAAGTTTAGCAGTCAACTTTTTAACCCTGCTCCACCAACAAAAAATACCAAATTTTTCAACTGACTGCATGCAGAGTTCAGAACTGGTAAGCAGTACTACAGCTTAAAATGTTGGTTCAGTTACTCAATCAACAGCCTTTAGCTGTTTTCCATCCAATATAAACATAAACTGAGGTAATCCTGCAATCTAGTTAACTCGCTTAACTTCTGTATTAATTATGGAATTACCCAAGGGCAGCTATTTCCCATGCAGTTCTAATTTATGACTCTGATGATTACTTCTTTATAAGATGTCTTATTGAGGGTGGGCAATGTTGTTTCTTCCTTATGATGTACAAAGGCAGAGAAGAAATACCTGATATCTGTTGGAGGGACAACACAGGGCGTAAGCAATCCGGGAGGTTCCTGGCATGCATTGATGTTAATGTCTTTCTCCAAGTGACAGAGAAGCCAGCGAGGAGAGGTGCTATGCTGGACCCTGTTCCCACCAACAAGGAGGGGCTGGTGGGGAATGTGAAGCTCAAGGGCAGCCTTGGCTGCAGTGACCATGAAATGGTGGAGTTCAAGACCTTTAGGGCAGCAAGGAGGGCACATAGCAAGCTGGCCTTCAGGAGAGCAGCCTTTGGCCTCTTCAGGGATCTGCTTGGTAGAGTACCAGGGGATAAAGCCCTGGAGGGAAGAGGGGCCCAAGAAAGCTGGTTAATATTCAAGGATCACCTGCAAGCTCAGGAGCAATACATCCCATGCACATGTAGTGATAGGACAAGGGGCAATGGCTTTAAAACTGAAAGAGGGTAGATTAAGATATAAAGAAGAAATTCTTCACTATGAGGGTGGTGAGGCACTGAGGCAGGTTGCCCAGAGAAGTTGTGGATGCCCCATCCCTGGAAACGTTCAAGACCAGGTTGGATGGGGCTTTGAGCAACCTGGTCTGGTGGCAGGTGTCCCTGCCCACAGCTGGGGGCTTGGAACCAAATGATCTTTAAGGTCCCTTCTAACCTAAACCATTCTATGAAATGTTTCTGTAAAACAAGTCCACAATCTGCATTCATTTTACCTAATCACTGATAATTTATAACAACAAAAATCTAGAACATTTGTGTAGTGGTTGATTTCAGCTAAACCAATGTAGTAATGACCATTTACAGTTTAGTAGCATGTCACAGGTTGCTAACACGTCATGGACACATATTGTCCAGAACTTACTTATTTTTTATAACCATTTGCATTACATAATCATGATTGCATTGCATAAGACAGTCTTGCAGCATGGTTCAAAGAACATCTAATGTTTTAAAGTGCTAATTCCATTTCATCTCATTTTTCACATATCTTTCCTAGTCAGTGAGAATACTTCCTAGGAGAAAAAAAACAAAAACCAGTACGCACCAAACAACATGAAGAAAGAAAACGGTGCAGAACAGATAGGGATTATTTCAGAGTGACATCAAATATAGGAATAAATAGTACTCTCATTATCTGTGTACTACATGCCCTATTGCTTTTTCTTTTAATGTCATCATATAAGCAAATTAGCAAGACAATAAAAAATGAATGAGAGCATATGCCAGTGACAGAGATGTCAAGGCATTGAAACTTCTACAAACATACTGTAAAGCAAACTAAAAGTTTAACCTTAACATCAATAAAAATATTTTTTTTTAAATCTTCTGTGAAAAGAACCACAATGAAATAGTCTATCTTTTCTTCAAAGCACAGGCGGAGAAATACTCTGCCATTGTTGAAGGTAATTACAATGAGGAATTTTAAGGATAAAAATATTCTATGCAGAGTGTTTTGTGCAAAAAAAATTATTACTAAACAAACTCTCTGAAGAACTGAAGCCTAACATACTCATCACATCCAAAAGATAGAGTCAAAAGTAGCTTCACAAAATGGCCAGTAAGGTTTTAGTTAGTCAAAGGCTTTTGAGTATCTTATAAATGAAAAGCAACCTATTACAAGTTAAATTTCTTATACAGTTTCATATATACATTCTTTCTTGATAACTCAATCTAGTTTCAACAGTGGTTATATAAGATCCAAAAAAAGAACGTGTTAGCACAGATCTAATTCTTCAATCAAGTCATATGCAAAAGCAAACAGCTTCACTAGGAGTAGTAGAATCTATGCAAATTGCTCTTGGGTCAAAAAAAAAATATCTTGGTGTGAAAAGCTCCTAACAAAATTAATTCCCTTTAGTTTGTTGTACTACTAGCAACATTCACTGAAATAAAAGCACTGGAATGAATATATTCCCATAATCTGTTCACTAAGAATGATTTTTTTAATGCTATATAAAGCAACTTCCAAGCATAGTCACCATTGCACTTGAAAAACTCAGCATCTTTTTAATCATAAATTAGTAAGTTTTGAAATGTCACCATACATGTTAACCATTACAAAATGTAAATCTGCAATTTAAATAGCTCATTTTAGCTGATACTCTTTTTTTAAAAGGAGTATAAAAATATTTTATTTCATTCAGTATTTTTAAAAGCGTGGGAGCATGAACTGAAAATGCCTTAAAAGCAACTTAAAGAATCTCTCACCATGTAAACCATTAGTTGTGCTTTGAAAGTGATTATCATTACATGCCACCTATTTGTGGATTATGTTTTCCAGTCTAAAGTGTATGAAACTCGCCCATCTCTGTATGCTACCATCATCCAATATATGGGTTGAACTTCACAGTAGCTTCTTTTAAAGAGAATTAAGGCATTAATAACAACACTGAAGTTCTCTCAACTTTCTGCATACGCTTCTATCAGATGATTTAGAATTTCTCTGTAGAGAAGCACCAGGACTTCTAGGACCAAAATCCCTTGGGTCTGAGGATGTCGGCATCAGCAGCCATACCCACGCAGCTCTACACCGCAGCAGCAAAGCTTGGTGCTCACTGCTGAGTCTCTGGGACTCCAGGCCACTGCTGCTCACCCTGTAGCACATGGCTAGCAGCAGCCAGCTCAACAACGACCCTTGGGAAGAGATTCCTGATCTTGGAGGGGGCTCCAGTGAGACATTTGGGGTTGGACTAAATGACCTTTAAAGGTCCCTTCCAACCCCAACTATTCTACGATTCTGTTCTATGATTAACACAGCTACAACCTGCCTCCCCTCCCTCCGGCCATAACACTGTCATGCTGCTACCCAGGAACAAGCTAAGGTGCAGAACCAAATCATCAACAGAGCCAGGGGTTGGTAATTTAATGGTCTCTGTCAAATCTCCTCATTAACCAGTAGAAAATTCCCCAAACAGGTGCAACCAATATCTACTCCAGTCATTTATTGTCAGCACTGGCCAACATTATCATCATTTCCATTGTAAAACCTCACAAAAGATGATGAAACAAGTGCCATCTTAAAAAGGATGGTATTTCCCTTTTTGGTTGGTCCTTGTGATTAATATTAGAGATGGCAAGTAGTTAGTTATATTTCCTAAAAGGGCTTTTGAATTGTGACCAACAGAATAGGTGATAAAAGACAAATTATAAAACATCACAGCCTATTTAATATGATGTTAAAAAAGCCGATCTAGCATAATATATGAATTTCAATTTACAGATAGTGACAACAATGCTAGCTCTCATACGATAGGTGTTAAGAAAGCAAGTTAAAAACACGTACATCTGCTTTTTAAAAGGAATGGATACAGTCTCTTCACTCATCAGTGGTGGAGACAAGCTGAAAACAATGCTCCATCTGCTAAGAGCTTACTTGATAAAAAAAGATTTCTGCTCATGTAAAATTACCACGAAAAGTTCCTCCTCTGTAGCTTAAAATCGCAAGTTGAGGGTGCACTATTTAACTCAGTCCAGCCCTCTCCTCTCTTAGCAACCACATCTTTGTTGATTAGTTTTTCAGATGTCTTGTCAAGAACCAGCTTTTTAAATACATTAGATTTAATAAAAGTGTCAGAGGGAAAGGAAAAGAACAAAGCATGATATATAACTTTGTTCCATCAAGTCAGTAACTTTTTCCTTTAAAATAAGTCAGAAATGAGGTCAACTCCTGAATCAGTGAAAGCAAGCAATGAGGTCTCATATTTAATAGATGTGAGATTAAGTCCTTAGTATGTTTGTTTCTACATGGAGATTACTTAAATTATATAGCTTTCTCTTGAATAAGATATTAGAGAAGATAATCACAAAATGAACTTTCAAGCTATCATCCAACGTTCCAATGCAATTCCTCAGAAGTTGTTCTTTTTTGATTATTTGCTTCATCTAACACACCTCCTATTGACCAGTTTCATTCTGTTGAGGATCACTAAGAAAGCACACAGTACACATTTTGTGGCATTTAGACAGATGTAAAGATTATATTAATCTCATTTTCCAAGTATATGCTGTCTCTAGAAAGAAACCAGGAACTGGAAACCTCAGAGGGAAATATGAGTCTTTTGGAAAATAGCAGGAAAATCTCATAAATAGGAACTCTCTGATACTGATCTACATAGTGGCAGAAAACTATTATATTTCTTCATGATTGGCAGTATGTTCTCATTTCTAAGATGGTCTTAATTCCCTGAAAAAGAACTAAAGCACTATGCTTAAAATAGCTGAAAAACAGCTGTTGGTTTTTTCACAGTAATGGGTTTTATCCTCATGCTACATACAACACAAACCAGTCATTTGACTAATATATAGTTAGAGTTACAGAAAACATGCCTTCACAATATAGTCTGTCTTGCTAATGACATACCAATAAAATATTGCCCTTCACATGAGTTTTCATGTGCCTTTTATTTAACAGTATCATAACCATTTGGCACAAGAGTAGCTTTACTCGTACACGTGAAGTTTCCCATCTCTGGAATCATCTGACTAGTTGACCCCTTAGCTGTAAAGGGGGAAGACATTCTACTTTTGCCTGTTTTATAATCCTGTGACAGTTTTAAGTTTCTCTGGTGACTGGGCAGCGTACTAAAAATACAGTATTTTACCTGAAGAACAGTTTTGCATACTTGCACTTACCTCAGATTCCACCATCAGTCAAGAAAAAGCTATTTCAGTTTAGGTTAAAGTTATTAGATTTGTCTTACAATATTTTAAAATATTTTGAAGAATTACATTTTGCAGTTATCTTAGCCAGACAGATATAAAACAATGTCTGTCAACCTTCAGTTCAAAGATACTAGTTTACTATTTGAAAATACATTTTCTATACATTGACAAAAATATTTAAGCCTTTGGAAAACAATTTTCTTACAACATGATCACCTGCTCCCTTAATTTTGAGGCAGGTAGTGCTTTTTGCAGCTGCCTATAGAAGGAAGTCTGCATCGATTTCACCATAAACAAAGCCAAGGAGACGCTTCATTGAGTAACCATCAAAAGATTTATACAAAGGCTGAAAAAAAAAAACCCAACCCCACAATCTGGCAAGAGCTACCCCTATATAAAGAATCCTCTCAAAATATCTTTTTTTTTGCTTAATAATTTCATCCATGAATATGGACCTCAGAAACTGGGGAATCTAAGTCTGCCTGTCCTGGGGCATGGGGACATGCACAGAGGGGAGGCGGAGGGGTGTGTGTGTGCGTGTGATTCAAGTTCAAAATCATTTCATAGATATACTTTAAATAATACTTTAAAATAACCCTCTCAATGTCTACAACTTTATTTAAACTAATCTGACCTTTGATTTCACAAGTCTGTTTTAAAAAAATGAAACATGTTCCAAATACATAGAAGGGACTTGCCTCTCTCCTCTCTAGCACATCCCATGAATGTGCTGCTGTATTCCAGAGAAAGACTTTCCAGAGGTGGCAGGGTGAGCATGTGTGAATAGGAGAGCTTTGTCCTCTGCAGCTATCATTGTGTTGTCCCTGTCGTCCACAAACGCAGAGGGCAGATGAGAATCGAATAGAAACAGACCATGCAGTTGTAGAACCTGGTTCTTTATTTCTTTATTTTTGTGACTGAGTAACACCTCTCATTACAATTATCAGCTCAATGGCAGAAAGCTCCCCGGTGTGCTGTGCATATTTTCACAGGTTCATTTGTCTCCTCCTGTGGCATCAGTTTAAAAACGTTCCTAAAGAAACGCCACTAACAATCACTTCTATTTCAAGCCTTCAAAGCCAAAGCTAAGCACAATACAAGGCACTGGTAACTGATCTTTAGGTTTCAGTCCATAGACTTTTCACACTGGGAATAGATCCCATCTGTTTCCTCTTTATGCACCAGCCTTTAGAAAGCACAGATCTGGAAACTGCCTCCGTACAGAGCAGAGTATAGCTGGCTTTCCCCAGCTGATGGTAGAAAGAGCCCCATGATTATGGATAGCTTTCTCCTAAGGCTTTCTAGTCCTCTTTTCTCCCTGCTCTGTAAATATGTGGTGTGGTTTTCTCGATGTGGGGGTTTTTTTAGAGGGGGAAGGGGGCGGGCTGCCTCTCTTTCCTTGCCCCTTGTTCTCCCCCCCCTTCCTTCTTTCTTGGCAGAGGTTTCCCCATTTACAAACCCTCACACAGGGAACATTTCAATTTCAAGCCTCAGTACAATCAACCACAGGCAACCCCCCTCCTGCTTTGGCACCAGAGCGTGAGACATTTCCCCCACCGCTCTCCCTCCCCAAGCAAGCTGCTCTCCAGATGGATGCTCCTGGCTCTCCCTTCTCTACTCCCTTCGCCTCCTCACTCCCTGTCCCGGCGAGAGGAAAGGAGGGGGGCAGAAAGCGGAGGCGTGGGGACACACACACACACACACACAGGACAGAGCAGGACGCTTTGACCCCAAGCAGCTCAGCACCACCAAAGTCCTTAACTCCTTGCCTGGGGGAACCTTCGCCTCCCCAGGCACCTTGCCCTCGGCTCCCCCGGCAGGACGGTCTCCCTCAGCCCCCCCACGCTGCCCTCCGCCTGCCCACACTCGGAGCGGGGGTTCCCCTCAGCCCCCCCCGCCCCCGCCCCCCCCCCTCCGGGGGGGGCCCCTCAGCCCACCGGGCTCCCCTCAGCCACCCGCCCCCACCCGCCCAGCCCCCGGGGGCGCCCCTCAGCCCCACACCCGGGCTCCCCTCAGCCCCACACCCGGGCTCCCCTCAGCGCGGCGGGGGCGCCCCTCAGCCCCACACCCGGGCTCCCCTCAGCCCCACACCCGGGCTCCCCTCAGCGCGGCGGGGGCGCCCCTCAGCCCGGCACTCACTACTTGTAGAGCTGCTGCAGGCAGAGGTCCAGGCACTCGCCCTCCACCTCCTCCTCCGTGATGTACTCCGAGAGCGGCCGGGGCAGCGGGGGCAGCGGCGGAGGAGGCGCCGGCGGGGCGGGCGGCTGAGGGTCGCCGGCGTCGCCCTCGCCGGGGGGGGGGGGGGGGGCCGGGCCGGCGCCGGCCCGGCCCCGCCCTGCGCCGCGGGGCCCGCGGAACTCGCCCAAGAACAGCTCGAGGAAGCGGCGGTAGCTCTTCTCCTCCGCGCTGCCGCTGCCCGAGCCGCCCGCGGCCATTGGGACCCGCGGGGGCGCGCACGCCGCGGGAGGAGGGGGTGGGGTGGGAGGGGGCGCGCCTCAGCGGCGGGAGCGCGGCCGGCGCCGAGGGGGCCGCGGCCTGAGGGGGAGGCTCGGCCGGCGGCGGGAAGGGGGGAGGCCGCGCGGGCGGAGAGGGGACTGGGGGGAGGCAGGTGGAGGGCAGGCGCGCTGACAGCCGCGCCGATGTGATGAGTCATGCGAAGGCAGCCAGACGCGTAGGTTCCTCACAGGAACCCGAAGGAAACCTGAGCGCACATTCCCGATTACCTAATCGCTGCCTCAGGATTTCCCTGCCCTCATCGTTTCCGGCGCCGGTGTCGCCTCCGCGGGCTCCCGCTCGCTGCCAGGTCGGGGGCCCGGAGGGTAAGCGGGGCCGGGGGCGGCTGGGCCCGGCCTCACCTCCCGTGGTGCGGGGACATCGCTGCCCCGCGGAGCCGGCAGCCCCGGGCTGGCTGCCAGGCGGGAGTCTCTGAAGGGTGGTTTGTGAAATCGGGAGTGGGTTAGCGTGAGGGAAACTGGCAATTAAACGTACGGTATTTTCACCAAAAATGCCCTCTGCGGAACGCCTGTGGGGTAGCGTGTGCGGCCCCGGGCTGCCCCGCACCGAGGGGGGTCCGGCGGGTGGGGCCCCGAGCCCCCCGGGCCTTGCCTTTCCCGGGGGGGGGAAGCTCCGGGGGCACATCTCCCCATTTCCAACACTTAGCAACAAAACTTCTGACGCTAATCGAGGCTGAAGACCGGCGTGTGAATACCCATATGGATTCATAAATGGTACATTACCTGGTATCCGCACGTTCGGCATTCTGGCAAAGGGGAGTTCATAAGCAGCTGAAGGCGTTAAACCGAATCAAACCTAAAAGTTACAGCCAGTCAGTGAGAGACAAACTAGTTAATATTCGACTTCTAATGAACGCCTTTCATTTGTGAAAGCCATTCTGGCTTCTTTTCCTCATGGCTGCTGAAAAGCTATTTTCGGAGCTATCAGGTCCATAAATACCAACAATGAACAGGTATAATTGCCACATATTTAATATAGCTTGTACAGACGGGAGGGAACGGTATCCTTAATGTCAGATACACCTTGAAAAATGGCCAAATCACAAGCCTTGTATGCAAAAATATTCTCAAATGTTAAGGGATTATAACAAGGACAGTAGCCTGCTGAAACCTGTTGTTCTCTGCATTGTAGTAATTACCTCTGCATGTCAGGTGCTGCTGTAAATCTGTCTTCTGTTGGGTGATTTGTTATTTCAGAGCCAAACTAATTTTAGAATATTTCCGGCAACTGCATTGACTGATCATATTGCAATCTTTTGAATATGTAAAAGCCATGAGAGTTAAAAATGTGATTGTCACAGTTAGTCTTAGTCTTTCACAGCCAAAAGCTATTAAAGCAACAGAAAATTGCATAGCTTCTCCTAAAAGAATCTCTCAAGTATTTTTTTTCAGTATATCATTTATATATTTTCAATGTAACATTCATTTATTTAGGAATGCCAGGTGGGTTTGAGGGGTAAAAAACATTGCAGTTCTTTTCAAAAAGATAGCCCACGGTTGCACCTGATGATGTCATTGCTGGGTTTTGTTTTTATTTTTTCAGGTTTGTGTGTACTGCATCATCAGTGAGTCACAAGCCTCGAGAGAATACATATCAGTGCAAGTATCATAAAGGCAGTTTTAAGTTCATGATAAGTTGTTTTTCACTAGTAATTCAGAGGCAGTTGGAGTTTCTAAGAAGCTATAATCCAGATAGCATAATGTGGTCTCAATTCTAAAAATGCCTATTATAACACTATCTTAGAAATAACAGCTAGTTCAACAAGATGTATGACCAGATTCATGTTGTATGATGAACAGCAATTAAGGCTATCCAAGAAAAGATTCAAAAGCACTTCGATAGTATTTTTCTTAAATTTTTGTTAATCGTATATTTTTTTAGTTGTTTCAAACAGCACATGAGAGTCTCTGAGAGTAATACCTGCTCTGTTTCATGTTGAAATGTTAAAGTTACCAGATGTCCCCATGGCAGTACCAGGTACCAGGCAGTCCCCATGTGCTTTTCATCATTTGTCTAATTGCAAAGGACACTAATTAAAATGGAGTAGAACTTTGTACTCAGGATACTTTGTCAAGTTTTGGCGCTATGGTCAAGTTAGTATTGTTTTGCTTCGATAGTAAATAAAGATCTTATGGCTGTAAGCCATGCTGACATTTGTTTCTGGGAGGGAAAGGTGAAAAACCATTCTTATTAACCTGCAGTGTGGACCATACGGTAGCTGTGGGTGGTATGGCTAAGTTAGGCAGCCAGGAACCTGCTATCACTTTGCTATGTGGAGACAGTGGGGTGGGCAATTACCACAGAAGGTAGCCACACTGTTACTTACTGCTGCCCAGAAAAGGAAGCTCTAAATGCAATGTATTATCAAGTAAAGCACTAATCTATGAGAGGCGTGTTTGGTACTATTATGAAATGTTTTTAGCATTCAGTAACTCTGGAAGCTAAAATTAGAATGCCTTAGTGCGCTCTGGATTGCTGGGTAGCAGCAGTATGAATGGTTCCTATGTGATGAGGTTAGGTGGATGGAATAAACTCACAATTCATAAAATGTTGAGTCTGAAATCATTGGTTTACCACATATTGTCAAATAGAGGATAAGAATTGCACCTGACTTGAGAAGGAAACACAGCTGTTTGTATCCTTTCTGGCTTCATCATGTTGCTTTTTTTTTTTTTTTAAAGAAGGTTTTACAGTGTTATGTTGGAAGAAATCTGTTTTATTTTAGCCTTAAAATGATGTCTTCCTCTTTCTCATTTTGCTGGTGAGAAATAAGCAGGATTTGAGCAGGCCCTGGGGAGGTGACCTGAATTGTATGGAGTGCAAAAAGAAGTGCTTTTTAATTTTTTGTAACCTTTGGAAGTGATTCCTGTACACTGACAAGTAGAAGACATGTAGGTGCATTGAGAATGATTTGACAATATTTAATATACCTATGATATATGCTCCAATACCATACAAAAGAGTGCAATGGGAAAACCCAGTGGTAAATAAATTGCCTTTCTCGAGTGATCTCTTAAAAAAGTAGGGCTTTTGCAATAAACCAGAAGTAATTTTAGAAAAGTTATATTCTGTTTTCCTGGCCAGATGTAACCACCAGAAGAGCAAGTATTTCCAAGCCTTTGGCTGTTCTCATTTTGAAGGTACTTCTACTGTTGAATGCCAAGTAATGTTGTATATGGGACAATAAATGAAGTGATGCTCACAATGTACTGTTGAAAGAGATTAAAATTCTTCAAATGTATTCACATGATCAATATCGGTCACCTTGTGAATGTGAATATATGTGTCTGTTCTTTTTATAGCTTTTCAAACTCAATGAGATAATTATTGTTCAATTCATTAAAATAATTTCAGTTGCTTAAGAGTAAGAACAGCAAGAATTTGAAAAGAATGCAGTGAGAAGGCTCTTGTTGACAAGCTGCATCAAGCTCCAGTTAATTTTCTTAGGTTCAGTCTTTGTTCAACTCCACTCTTAAAAAGCACAGTAACTTCTGTTGCCACAATTTTACCATCTCCTTTACCATAGTAAGTACTGTATTAGGATGTTCTTAAATACCAAAGTCCTTATCTCTATTCCTTTCTCTCACTTTTTTTTTTCTTACTAAAAGAAAAGGGTTTTGAGGTGAAGTCAGCTTTTCCAGTTTAATAGTCAAGGATTATTCTGAAATATCCATGTCCACTGCAAAACACAGGATTTCAGGCCTGAATCCCACTTCCAGCTGTCATGGAAATTTCCAATCCCATTCCAAGGGAAAATTCCATTTTCAGCCTTTCATTCAGGCCCCTGTTAGGAAAGGGGGTTCTTTGAATAGCGATAGTAAGAAACAGGGTATTAGTCTATGCCTATTTAGTTAGATTTGGAAATCTATTGGAGAAAAGGATGTGAAAGAAAGAACTAATGAAAAGCTGAGCCCTTCAAAATGACTAAACAGCTTTGGAACACTGTCAAAGCAGATACAGCACAACATTCCTTGTTTCCCATTAACAAAGGCAAAGACAAAATTTGTTACGTCATAAATCCTTTGACTGACTGATTGAATTGTGCCTGTAGATTAGTGCCCATGGGATTGCCTCAGCAAAACACAGCTGACCGCGTAACACTTCATAATGTGGTCTCGATGTCATCAAATCATGAGATCATCCTGCAGGCAGGAGCACACCAGAGTCCAATATCTTCTTGTTAAGGTTGATCCACTTCAGCAGTCAGTCACTCTTCATTATCATAATTTCCTTTTACTGCCAAACAGAGATAAGGGGCACAGGCCTCCTGGATATCAGCAAACAACAGAGCTTGCTGGCAGTGTTGCTGTGCCAGGCCCTTCCTCTGTACTTTCCATTTTTGCAACACATTTAATCTAAGGCTCAAGTCCCACAGTACCATACTGTGTGAATATGGTACTACTGGAATTCCTGAGCCTGAAGCTTGCTTTTGCTCAGAGGAGGCAATACAAATTGGTGTACCACTAAAATCCCATTTATGCTCTGTTCTAGGGAATTAATGGTGTGTGCATATTCTGCCCTTTTGGGCTGGAGGGTGAGGTTCATCCTAGAATGAGAGCAAAGTTTATGCCAGGCTTATCAAGACAGGTGCCTAGTGGGATTTAAAAAGTTACATTGGTTCTTCCACAGACTTAACTTTAATTGACTTGTTCATCATCTTGCTGTAGGTTAGATTACTGTAGATTAGATTCCTGATTCCGTGATGTCCTGCTCCAGTCATGAGATACTGAATTTTACAACCACCTGCTTAAAAATGCCTCCTAAAAAATCCCCAAAAACTCAAACTTCAAAAAAAAAAAATCAGCCACTTACATGAGTGCCAGAAACCAACCACTGTTGCGTCCAGAATCTGGCTGTTATTATTGTAATGTATGTGCTATATGAGTACAGATAAAATAGAATGGTAGGAGTCACAGACTTTTAAGTATATATGCAGCTGATGCTAACTTCTTTGAACAGTCTCAAAATCTGTGATTTAGCCACAGAATTTTGTTAATTATACAAAATAATGAATGAATAAATTACTTTTAAAGAGATACATTTATGTGATGTATTCCATAACATTTACAGTCAAATGTGTCAAATGTAGCTTATGTATAAAAAAAAGGTGTTACAAATTATGTTACAATCTCATATTGACATGCTATACTTTGTAGGCATAATTTTCATGCTAAGGAGACTTGTTCTTTAGTCCAATACTTTTTATTTTAGCAACATATATAATACAAAAAGAGTGAGTGTAGTTGTAACTGTGTTGCTAAAATTGCAGTGGTTCACGCTAAATAAATTAGAGTATTAGAAGTGTCATACATGTCATAAATTTAAAACTCCGAAATAATACCATGTGTGATACCAAACTGAGCAAGTATTCAAACAGCATGTTTGGAGGCTTTGAGAAAAGCATCCAGATCCAATTGGAACCATTGATTGAGGGCTGTAGAGTTTCCTTTTTACTTTCCTATATACATTGCTAGATATTTTATATTTTAAACATTCCCCTTTCTCATTGTTTGAAACTGAAATGTGATTTAAAAAATTTTTTTAATATCCTGATCCTTCTCTGGCTCCATTTAATTCAATGGCAAGTAATTTGTGTAATAAAATGACCAGAATTAGCTATAGTTCTTGAAGAATGACTTTTAGAAATACTTTTCTATGCATCTTTTCAGTGTGTAGGCTAACATCTGTACTGCTTGTATAGTGATTGAACTATTGCTTTTAATACCATTTATTATTTCTATAGATATAGTTAAAACTGTGTAGGGCTTAGACTCTAATAAATAGATAGTGCATATTGAATGAATATTTCTTGCTTGTAGGAAGCAAGACAGTAGCTTACAGTTTAACAGTGGGTGCATTTGTGGGTGAAATTCAGTACTGGGAAGTGGGCCAGTTCCCGGTGATTTCATTCTTCAGTATAGAACATTAATGCAGAAATCTTGCACTAGCCAAAGGAAACCAACTCTCCTGACCCTAATCATCCAAAATGACTCGATGGCTAGAAGCCACAAGACGTTGAGCAGGCAGCCTGGGGAGCCAGGGAGCGGGGAAGCCCGGGAGCAGGTAGCAGCTGGCACTGGCTCCTCCAGCCGAGGGGAGGATGTGGTGCGGAGGAGGGCTTGGGCAGGCTGCTCAGCAGCCCTGAGACACTGCCAGCTCTGGCAGCTGGCAGCTCACATTCCCCTGCAGCCAGGCTCCTACGTGCATACTCTTAGCAGGGCCCTTGTGCTTGAACTGGTTTGGGAATGACAGGTTAACTTCCCTGGTTCTCATCCTGTAAAAAGAAGTATTATTTCCCTTATGTAGTCTGTTGTAATACTAGTGTTGCTGCAATGTAAGCGCTCTATTTATTCAATTTCCCTCGAGGTACTCTGTCTTAGGACAAGAAAGCATCAAACCATACTTCAAAACTTAATCAAATATATTTCATATAGAATTATTATGTGTTAAAACATACATATATGTTATATATATGTATAATACAGCTTAATGTGCCTTTCTAAATAACTGATCCCAAGCATGGTAAAGACAAGAAGCTGGAACACGATGACTTGTCCTTCCAACTTAAGTATTGTCTTTTGTTCAGAAAAAGGGTGGAGTTAAAAAGGCAGGTGGTAGGGATTTCACCTTTGTTGATAATCCATGAAATACCTTAGAATAAATCCAATTCTAAGTTTAGTTCCCCCTAAAGGAACAGTAACTGAAATTCAACAGAAAAACAGATGTTATGTTTTAAATGTACTTCCTCAGCACTGTATTCAACATTCAGGTTAGCAGCTGAATCTCCTTCCACATTAGTCAACCAGTTTCTAATTGATTTCTGTATGAGACTGATCGATTGCATAACTTGAACCTTGGCTACACCTTCTCACCTTCAGTTAAGCTATTTCTTCTCCATGTTTTCTTAAATTTGTTCTAGTTGGAAGCTAGTTGGTTTCTCAGTGTTTCATAACGGAAAAGGAGCAGAACACATAAAATCAGGAAGAAATAAATTGTTATTCTCCCTGTCCAAACTAAAGAGTTTCAGAGCAGGATTCTGGACTTGAGGAGAAGTATACTGTGACCACAATGTTTTCCTGTTGCCAAGCCCTGTATTCTTGTTGTGGTGACGAACTAGGTTCCTACACCACAAGTAAATGTTGTCCCTACAAAATGGAATAATTCTAAACTCAGCATGATAGTTAATGCTCTTGGGTTTCAGAAAACTGGGGCTTAAACAGCAAACCAAACAACCTATTTTGATTCAGTGCTGTGGCGTTGGCTAGTTAGAATCTTGCTTTTTGTGCAGTGAAAAAATTCTCTCATGCCACTCACTGTTGTTCACTGATGCTGTGAAATGCAAGAGAATTCCAGGCACATGTAAGAAAATACCAGCTTGCCACCAAAGATTTACTGGTGAGGCAACGGTCAAATTCTTTCTTTATAGACAATTCTAAGCCTGGAACAGCTTCCTTGTCTCCAGCAGATGAGAACGAAATCTGGCTCATTTAATCTAATTTTGTCTCCGCCAACAGATCCTTCTCTCTAGTTCTGGTCTGCAGAGCTGATTTTTATAATAGCTTCAATATGAAAAAAAAAATTAAAAAATCTCAGCATAGAGAGCCTCCAATGCTTCCTTTGGATGTTTTGTAACTCCCACTGTTAACCAGTAACTGCGCGATTTTTTTATTTTGATAATGATGTCTGAAATACTGGAAGATCTAAAATTTGCTCAGACAAAATGATTTATCTTGGAATAACAGGATCAGCATCTCAGCTGGGGCTTCTGGATGCTACTGTACTACAAACAAAATAAAAAAATCAGAGTCAGCTGAAATTAATAGTATATTGGAGACATGTCCTTATTCTCCTCACACATGGAAGAACGTGTTGAGGATATTAAATCAGAACACAATGAATTGAGAGAAATGGATTTTTCCATAAATATCAAACACATTTGATAGCAGCTATCACTAGTAACCAGCAGGGCTTCTTAAAATATTGCTACAGCGTTCTTAATGGATGGTTTTCCTTGTGGCTACGTAGGCATGTGTACTGCGCTAGCTCCCCCCTCCTCTTGCGCTGCAATACGTAGGAAGCTATTATTCCCAAATGGAGCATTTGCTTGCTGACATCACATGCGGTAGGATCCTTTTGTTTGCCTGTGTCTCCTGCATCGCAATGTTTGTCTGAGTCACAAATCCCGCCGCCTTTCTTCCTCTATGTCATGCCTGCTTGAGAGCTTCTCCCTGACTCAGAGTTTTAAAATTTTGACAAAGCCCAGTTTGCTGCATGGCAATTGAGTACTTTTCCCTTTAATATTTTATTATGTAATTTATGTCTAAACACTATAATGATCCAAAAATCACTGCCACTTTTTTGCAGCTTTTTGAATAGAGAGGTTTTGTGACTCAGATTCGGCACTGAATTTTGTTTCAAGGCAAAGTCAGTCTAGTGTTACTAAATTAAAAATTAAAGATAGTGACTCCCACAACTTGAATTCTCCATTTAGCCTGCTGGCTGAGTTTCCTCAGCTATAACATTATCAAGCACTATGCCAGAAAGGGGTCATACGTGTGCATGTGTACAGACAAACGCTTCTCATAACTGAATTACTGTTTTGCACTGCAGTACCTTTCTTCTCCTCTAATAATCATATTGATTTGTTTTCTCTTAATAAAAAGAGGACAAATCCCTGCTGTATTTTCAGTGTACATTCATTCTTTTATTTGGTTTAGATTCTGGAGCTGCTAATATATTGCTGGTGTCTAAGAAGACTGGGTTTCCTCTTTATTAAAGGCACGAACAAAACAGATCCTGAGTACAGAATCTTCATTCTGAACGCTCTGGTAAAAGAAGAACATGGAAGCTAAGGGCTATGCAGCAGTTTGGTTCAAGCTTGAGTGATGGTAAAATATTACTTGCTTACTAAGATAGGAACATAAAATTACCATGCTGGATTAAATCTTCTGTCCTTCAGATCTAGTCTTTCATCTCTATTGTTACCACTACAAGATAAATGAGAAGTTCAAAACACTGCTTTCATTGTCCTTGACCAAGGACTTTGCAGGAGATAAGGGCTAATGCCCCAATCTGGCATAGCATGGGGGCAGGTATTTGTGTTAAAGCATCCATCTGCAGCTCCACTGCCTTCTGCCCTGGTCTGAGGCATGTGAGCAGATTGCTGCATGAAAACTTGTTAGAATTCAGATACACACAAAACCAGATGAGTGATCAAGACCTGTGTCCTTAAATGTACTGTATTTGATGCTCACATTTCATTGGGTTTTTATCTAGAGTAAAAGAAGTAGTTGGATCCTCCATCTCCCCCACAAAAAGCTGAAGCCTTTTGTTATAGAAAACATAGATTTTTATTATAAAAGTAAAATTATGCCATACAGAAAGGAATTTCCTGTGTCAGAAATTTGCATATTGCAGTCTTAATGTTAAAATAATGTCCAGAACAGGAATTTAAGTTAAGAGTCTCTCAGGCTACCTTTGGTTGCATGTTCACTATGCAACTGTTCTCATGTAGCACACATTTTTTAACATTCAACTTTCAAATCGCTGTTACTTTTCCTCTTCTCTCCGTGGCCGTTTGCGAGGGTTCATTTCAGTATCTTCTGCATTCTGAGTGACAGCTGGAGGCTGCACATCTCGGAAGCCATGAGACTGTAACATATAAGCAAAATCACGTGGTAACACTTTTATGGATATAAAGTATGAGTAACTAGTTCCCAGAAGATCACAATAAGGTATGATGCTGTCATTTATTTTAGATGAGCAGCCACAGAACGTTTATAGACCAGGCTAAGCTCAGAACTGCAAGCTTTTCAACACACATGCCAACTAATTAATGTGCATCTCCTCATTTTATTTTTTAAAGATACTTTATTTTCACCAACCAGGCTATCATTTTCATTTTACCACTAATAAACCCTATGGTTATGAAGCACTGCTTCTCTGTAAATTAACTTATGTTGCCTATTTAAATAAATTAAAAGCCAAATCCTTCAGCCCTTATTCAAGCTCCCACAGAAGCAAGGAGATGACTGGATTAATTGCCTCAAGTCATTCTCAGAAACAAAACTGAATTTCTAAAACGTAGGATTTTTTTTGTTTCCTGTATCTACTTAATGAACTGCAAACATCAATGAGACATTGTAAGAGAACAGCGTATCTGGATCCGTCTCTAGACTGCAAAGACCGTTCCAGCATAGTAATTTATGGGACACAATGGGATAAGAACCTTTAACTGCCAAAAACTAAATGGAGAAGTGAAAACTAGATGCTGCTACTCAGGAGAGAGCTTAAAGCGATCTATTTGGCTTAGTACCATTTGTATTTTCTGTTACCTTGGCTCACAATTTAATGATTTTAAAATACGAAAAATCTGGAAAATCAGTTAAACGTCATCAATGCAGATGGAGATACTGAGATGCTATGTGAAGCCTGCAACTGCCTGTCTTCCCATCTCCAAATGCTGTGCAGGGAGCACTGCTGACAGCTCAGTGAAGGCTCTCACCGCAGCGCAGACTTAAGAGAGGAAAAGGGGTTAATCGGGAAAAGAAATTGCTTTGGAGATCCTAAATGCTCAGGTAGAGACTGTGGGATGAAAGCGTTTCAGGAAAGCTGATGTTTTAGGTTGGTGGGGTGTGAAAAAGCAGGTAGAATTACTATCAGACATGTGACTTCTCTAAAATGCCAGTGTGTCCCACACCAAGATCAAGCCAAAACAAAACCCAGTCAAAATGTTTTGCTTAAGTCTCCCATCTCTATATTTCTACTCCTAAATGCCTCACCTCACACAGCCTGCTATGGTTTTAAAGGAACAAACAGCAAGAGGTGCCACAAAGGCAGAATTTGTGCGGTCCCTCTGCTATTATAAGCAACTCAAGTGTTACTCTAAATAGCCTAATGGGGAATCTTCAAGTTTAATGTTTCACTGCTGCTTGCATCCAATCTCTGCCATTTCCCTTAGGCACAAAAGTGGATCTGTAGCCAAGAAGCCACTTAATCCAGCATGCTAGACTCCCAGTGAAAGCATTCCAATGGTTATAAAGGCCAGCACACGATAAAGTAGGCTGCTTAGTATGGATGTTTTCCATTTAGTTACAGGCATGCACCTTCTGGGCATAGCACCTCAAAAATACAAGAATTTGGTGTATATTTGTGAAGCTTGTTAGTGGTTTTTAGATGGCGAGAACGTGGCTAATGGAACCAAGGACCTACAAAGCTCAGATAGTCTATGGTCATTTTCAATTGTTCTTTAACGTCTTCTGGCATCTACAGACTGCATCAAGATTGGCAAAGGTAGATGGCTTCATTACTTGAGCAGTATTCTCACTGCTAGTCTGGCAGATACTCCACAGTTCAGGGAAATACCGACAATTCCTACCTAGAATATAGGTCCTGGGTCTCTTATCTTTCATGATGAAATAAAACAGGCCACATTACCTGGGAAATTTAGGTGAATCAGATGATCTTTTTACTCCCTTGTGCATAAATCGATTTACATTTCTATACCCTGCATTTAAGAAAGAATCCTTATCAGCCTGTGAAGGAAACTATTTCATTTGATAGGTGCTCCACAGCTTCCACACTTGCTCAGAGTGGTGACCGACTTGCCAGTAAGCTGGGAAGGACAAAGCTAAAAAGAACTTGAGCTTGGTCACTAAGTTACACACTTCTCCATCGGCTTACAGGCACTGAACAGCCAGTTTGTCAATGGTACCAAAGTATCTAATTTGCATAAGCCTAAACATCTTTGAGGATCTAGGCTCGAGGAATTCATTATTTTTTTAATTATCTTTTTTTGTATGCTGGTTATACATAGATGTGCTAGATCAGATTTGGAAATGCTGAACATGTATTCACATCTTCCAGTTTAACTACAGAGATGGAAATGAGAAATGACAACAGCAGACTGTTACCATCAGACCTGAATTTCATGAAAGAAACAGGGATAATAAATTTTTTACTTATAGAAATGGTCTGCTGAAGCAGCTCAACAGGATTAAGGGAAAAAACACAGGGATAATCTTAAATTTTAACTAATCTTTGATTAGGATACACGCTCAACTGTATTTCAAGATTGTGTGCATTCACACAGAAGAAGAGAGCATAGCTGTTTTATAAGGCATATAAAACTGAAAGGAAAAGGCAACTAAGATAAAATCCATCTGTTTGTCAGCTGGAGAGAAAGGGCTGCATGTTCACATCACACGATCCAAACAATCTTGGGATGTAGTCCCACTTCACCCTTCCAGTCTTTACAGAACTGAGAATATATATATATTTGCAGTATTTCTGCTGTCCAGGTGAATATATTCAGGAGTGAAAAAAATCTGATTTCTGATCAATAGTTTGAAGATACCATCTTATGGCAGCATTAAAATCTGCAGGAAATGCTATGGCAACGTGTTTCCATGAGGACACATAGCAAATAGTTATGGCATGTACCTATGTATCTGACATTTGAAGATATGAGAGTTGAGTGGTGGGGTTTTTTTAAACCTAAATACAGCTTAGACAGTATGTATTCTCATTAATATGCATCTAAGCTCTCCACAAAAGAAAATAATCATAGGATTTAACTAGGGATGAATAAGGACTCCAGCCATAAGCTGGAAGCTCCTCATATGATAGTGACAGAAAAGCCTGTATATATTGGCTGGTCATGGGGTCACCGGTAGGATGGAGCGATGAAAGAGATAAATACAACCTAGGTTATATCAGGCAATGCACTTAAAGCAGAGATTTGAAAATATGTGTGGCACAAAGCATCGGTGAGAGCTCATGTATGAATCTGGTCACCCTTGTCCTAAAAAGATAAACTCAACTGGAACAGAAGCAGAGAAAAGCCACTAGGGAAACAATAACCTACCTGACAAGGGAGAAAACAGCTTGGCTTGTTCAAGTCTCCCAAAGTGAAAGCTCAGAGAGTGCATGATTGTTCTCTGTAATTGCACTTAGGCCAAAAGTTAACATCAAGGGCAGATAAAATAAGCAGTACTAGCACAAGAACAGATGGGGACAGGCTGCCTGTAGATTTGATCTGGAAATCAAAATGTTGTAACTCTGAGAGGACTAACATGCCGGGTCATTTTTCTAAAGAGAAAAGGTGCAAAATATTCATAAACCTGGAGACATCCCAGTATCACTGGTTACTTTCAGAAGGCAACTGAAAGGCAACACTAAGAAACCAAACATTCTCGGATTTGTCTATGTGTCTGAAAATTCCTTTACAGATAACAGTTTGCTCCCATCTCTGTATCTCCATCCTGAAAGAAATACTAACTGTAATGTGATATGGTATGGTTGACTCCTTCTGACTCGGTGATTTGTACAACGTTGCCAACCTGGTTAAACAAAAAACAGGTAATTATGATTAGTGAATACAATAATAAAAATTCCAAGCAACCAAATGACCAGACCCAAGTTTTCCCACAATCACGGGGTAGGTGACCACTGAAATTCTTATGTATGCATTTTCATGTAGGTCATTTAAACTGTGGATGCCAAATTTCCATCCTTACATGACCTGTCAGCTCAAATACAATACAGACCTACTAAAAAGAGTGAACGATTAATTAGCTTGTTTCATCAAAGTATTTGATCACATTTTGGAACAATATTCATTATGAATTAATTCCAAATGCCACTTCCTTAAAATGCAAACAAAAAAGGTTCTGAGCACAACTCTTTTGTACTCCATTAAGCAATCATTTGTTCATCAAAGTTGGGACATACCCTCAAGAATTCAAATATTTCTAGGGAGTTCTGTTCTAGAGATTTCACAAGCCTGTCAATATAACCTAGTGGATGGAGAATAAGATGTTCTATTTCTAAGCCTGACCTTGCCACTGACGTACAGCATAACCTTGAGAAAATCGGTTCCCTTTTACTTCTCCTCTACCACTTCCTTGATCTTGTGCATTTAGACTCTAAGCGATACATCTTGATTTGTGCTTATACAGCACCTAGCCCAATAGATGTTTGCATAATATAGATAGGAGCATAATATAGATAGGACACTGCAGAGCAACTCAAAAGCAAGGGATTTTTCAACCAGTCCCAGGGCTGCTAGTGTGCACCAAGCCCACCTCCCCAAAACTTAGACTTACGTAAAGCCAATATAGAAAGTATTCACTCTCTGTATCAAGACACCCTGCCAAAGATCCTGTTAATTATTTTGGGTTTTTTTTTTCCTCCCTGAGGTGCCATTCTATTAGAGAGCACGTAATTACAGCCTGAGGAACACTGCCACTTCATATTAACTACACAGGGAATTCCTCAGAACATTTAAGTGGTGGGTTATACTTTACAAAATAGCCTAAATCTGAAGCTGCAGAAGCCATACTTTTACAAGTGCTCAGCTGGAGCTCTGCTGCATGCCTCTGACTCAACAGGATCCTTCCTCACAGCAATGAGAACCCTTATAATTAAGCTCTGACTTTTTCAGTAGCAGAGAGACAGGTATCATATTTGGCCAAAGCACAATTTAAAAGGAAAAAAAAAAAGGCAAATGGATTCTCAAATGGTCATCTTTGTGCCTCAATAACCCAATATAAAAACAAACGCACGATGGATCGTAAGGTATAGGTAGGTAGTGTGAAAATGCAACAGAATGTAGCTCTTTCTGATTTTTACAGATAGGAAGCTGTAATTGGAATTGCTATGCTTCTGCAAGTCCCACTCCATCTTAGCCGCATGTTTAGAACAGCAAATAAAACATGTTTGTCTATCTTTGGCTTGCTTTCTGGAACCTCTGTCTACAACCTTCCTAGCTATGTTGCAGAAGAAAAAAGCTCTTTACTTTTGATATATAAAACTTTTGTTCACTCTGCAATCATTATGTTGATGCAACTTCTGTCTTATAAAGGCTGTTAACTAATCAGTGATGTTAATTTAATTCCAAATTAAACAGCCCGCTGTAATCATTCTGCATTGCCTTCAAACTTAGAATTTAAAAAACAGAACTCCACAAGAAATTGTCACTGCATTTCTCTTTCAAGTTTTAACAAGCAAAACTATGCACAACAACATTCCAATAGCATTTTTGTTCGCTGTTTGCAGAAGATTAGGGAATTGAAGCAAGGCTTCTTAATCTCAAGTTGCTGCATTGTGATATTATATACAAGACAAATTTAACTGACCAGGAAAGAGAAGTGAGCTTGCAATATAGTGAAGAGGGAAAAAAAGAACCAGGGAACTGCAACAGACAAAACTTCATACTGTTTTTAGAAGGGTTGACCTCATTCCTTTGGGCTTCTAAAATCATCCTCCCTAAGTCAGCTCTGCACTGGGAGTAAATGCAGCTCTCTTTCCACCTCCCTGCAGGTCATGGTCTCTTGGTATCCGCATAACTGTCCAGTTTTGCAGAACCATCCTGCTGCATACAAAAGCAGAAAGGTCCAATGGCTGCCACTGAGGCTCAGGGGTCAGTAGGCCTATGGTCTGTCCTCCTGAGAATCCCCATCTAGGTGGAGAGCCGCCTTTGGCACCTTTGGCTTTGTACTGACTGGGGCCTAAAAGACTGAAGCAAAGAAATTCTACTCCCTGCCTACAAAATGCAGGTCGTAAAAAAAAAAATTTCTACTTACCTACCAGATCCTAAATTCTTGCGTCTGAGCAACAGCTGTTAGGGTGTTGTATTTTGATGAGACATGGCATCTCATCAGAAAGAAAGTACAGCACCGCAGCAAGCTGACCATGGTGAGGAGGGGGAGCATGGCACTTCAGCCCACACCATCTTAGGCTGAACTAGAAAGCTCTTCTTGAGCCTCAGTAGCCTGGGACGTGTTAGACCAAGGCCAGAAATCAAATTAAAATCCCTGCTTGGCCGCTAGAGCCAGTCTGAAAAAAGATTCTCAAGTGTCACAGTTGTCAGTAGTATTATGTACCTTACCGGCTGACATTTTCACTTACCTCTGACTGTTGTCCCAGTGAAAGATTAAACGGACAGTAGCAGCATGTCCCCAGCTTTCTCCTGGGTGACACAAAATGACAGGCCATTTTATTTACCTCCTATAACAGCAGCATCATGAGTAAACTGAACCGAAATTAGATCAGTCTTCAAAAAAACTCACATGATTAAAACATACACACCATTTTGCAGTAATGAATGACATCTTTTTCATATGTGCAAGGATTTCACAACTAGTTTATCAAATACACTGAGACAAGGAATAACCTCTGTACTCACAGTGTGTTTTATAGAAAGTTTGATGCAATACTTCCATATTTGTACAAAATTTTATATATACTTAATAAAGGACAGGTACTTGAATCTTGAAAACAGAGGCAGCATAGAGAAAAGGTTTTTCTAATTACTACTGAAGTAAATCCTACTTCAAAATTGCGATATTCTGTCTCTCAGGCATAATTATGAGCAAACATCACTCCCTTTGGGATACAAGCTTTGGGAGAAAGTCAATGATTATTAAAGTATTAAGGGCCCCTGAAGCAGTCTTCTGCTTCTGACAGCAAAATGCAAAAGAACACAACCAAAAGCAAAGGGTGGGGGAGCGTGGTAGAAAAAGAAGTTTGGATTGTTATCCTATTTCAGGGGAAACAGTCCTCCTGTTTCAGCTCACACCCGACCACAAGCTGAGTCAATTTATAGACAGTTTTATTGGGTGTTTTCCTCTGTTTATCCCAGGAGACAGTCAGTAGTGCAAAGATGGATTGCATTTTAAAACAGTCATTTTGGTTAAGTGCTGCAAGCCTCTCCTATTCACCTGCACACAGCCCTGTAACTTCTGAATCGCCTGTTGGTCTCCATCATGTCACCAGCCCCATCTGCTTCATGTGCTCTGGGATTCATTACAGCACAGAGAAGAAAAAAAATGATTCAACTGTAATGAAGACCTAGACCCTCTCAGCAGCTGGCCAGACCTTGCTGCATTATATCTAAGTTGAGATTAAAGATTTTGACTATCAGATACGGTTCCGAGTCAGAGATCAAAACACATTTTACAATGGGTAGAAATTCCACACCAGAATGTTTCCAACTCTATTCAATATGAGAGAAAAATGCTACTGTAAAATGAGATATTTCTGAGTTAAACTGGCTGTGGATTAATACTTGACCTCCTTTCCAAATATACCCAGTAGGAATGTCTAGGAACACGCAGCTTAGCTATCACTAGTGGGAAAGAAAGCTGTCCCCTTCATAAAGCTCTTGACTTAATACCTTGCAGCATCTGTGCTTTTTTTTTTTCATAGTTAAGAACTTCCCTTCTGCTAGGAAGCTGAATAAGAGTTTAGAGATTAATGCTCTTGTGAAATCTTAGAAAAGGCTGTTTCTAAGGCTTACCAATCAATGGGGAAAAACTATTTAGGGGAGGCAATAGGATTGATTTTACTTGGGGTTTTGCTGCTGACCCCTCCCTCGATAGTTCCTTTGGCTACAACTGACCATGCAGGGGCAAGAAGTTCTTCAGCCTTTACAATGAGACTTGTTGAAATAGCATCCCTTCAGAGTGGGTCATAAAAATCACCTTGCAATCCACCAGTTCGGTACCTGCACCCAGTCTATGGAATAAATTCACATCAAAATGAAAACAGCTTTGTACCACTCTGAAATGCTCAACTCAAGATACTGCGGTTTAGGATGAGGGGAATATCTCTTACCTTAAATATTTTACCAACTGGTACAGAGTTTCATTTTTGCAAGAGTACACACTACTCAGTTTAACAATACGGTTACCCACATTCTGGTGAAAGTGGCAATCAGTTTACAGTCAATATGAGGTTACATCAAATTAAATGTTTGTAAAAGAAAACATGTGCAAGACAATACAGGATTATCTTTGAATTATAACCTACTCTGAATGTCTTCACATTCTTACCTATAACTCAATAAACACAACAGCTCTCAAACAAGTCTGGCTATTGGAAAAAAGACAGAATCTACTAGCTTTACTTGAGTTTGCAGCCAGAAAGGCTGCCAAAAGTAACAGATCAGAAGACAAGAGGCAAAAACTACAAAAAGGCTCAGATACTAGAAGCTGGGTCTTTATCTGCATGCAGAGCTCAAAATTCCACATTCTTCACATTCTTGAAGGAGATGGTCTGTATTTGTTCATTTTTATCTTACATCTGTGCCAAATGGTTCAATGCCTGTACAGACACTGGGAACATCTTTGCCTTTGTACTGTCCCCCTTCTTCTCCCTCCCCTCCAGAACAGGGGAATCATTACTTAGTTCACAGAAACTGAAGCTGTGGACAGGTAATTTCTGCCCTTTAAGTACATCATAAACCAATACAAAGTTACAACCTGAAATAAGATTTAAATGCTGATCTTTTTCCTAATTTGTCAAAATACTTCAGAAGAACTGTTCTATTTTCCCCCGTGACCTCAGCAGAAGAGGCTATATGAGGTACTCTGCTCATTACAGGGCAAAATGGAGCAGCCTGTAAAGAACACTTAAACTCACTATGGGCAGGCTGGAGCTGAGGATCCCACACAGAACCTTCCTCTACATCACAACTGTAGAGAGCAATGGTTAGAGAGTTCCAGGTATGCAGCAAATATGAAACACCTTTGCAAATAATTAATGGAATGTGATCAAGTGTAACGGCAAAATAAACAATTTAAAGTGGTTTGGAGAGGCAGTGAATGATTCTCAGGGAATTTAGGAAATTGCAGCATAGTCTGAGGTGTGCAACCATTAAGCTGTGTTCTTCTGTTAGTGCTTTAAGCTGCTCATCACCACATTCTTGCTAGTGGTTTACTGCCCCCAGGTCCATCCCTACATTTTTGGCATGATCATTCACTAGCCAATTTCAGTTTAAATTACCTGATTTATCAGAGGTTTACTTATTATTTAAATAGCTCAAGCTTACCTGGCCCACTTTTGGCAGAAATGGATTGGGAGACAAGCACATAAACAGCTCAGCCAGCATATAGGATGTGGCAGTGACTTCCAGCAGGGGTAGTGGCCTCCTTAGCTGACACAGCTGCAGCTGGAATAGAGGTAACTCCACAGCCCAAGATCCTCAGGGGAAGGCTGCAATACATTAGCTGCACGTCTAAAAACCTAGCTACTCAGAGAGATCTTAGTACCTAGTGCTTCCCCATAAAGGGTGAATTCAGTCATCTTAAGGAACACTGATAGATGATCTAATATCAACTTTACTATTAAAAATTTTGGTTTAAAAAGGAAACAAAAATAAAAATCCAGCAACACTCTCAATCCCTGAGTTTCTGCAATTTGAAAATGTCATGACTGTTAAAAATATTTGTAATCCCTTTTCAAAAATCTAACCAGGATTCTAATCTGCACACCATGTTTGAGTTTAGAATAAAATTTGATAGTGGTTCATTATAATGACAATGCTGACTGTACAGCACTACTGTACAGTTCCACAATGCCAGCAGTTCCAGATGGGTCCAATAGTTTCACCACAGATTCTGCTACACCACAGAAGTTCAGCAAACAATTTCATTTTCTTCGTACACGATGCCAAAAGAAAGGAAGTCACATATTTGAAGATTAACTCAGTTTTCAACTCACAAGCTAAACACCTACCTAAAGCAGGTACCAACGTGGACTGGCTTTGTCCAATCCTTGTTGTCATTTGGTTTGTCAGAACTACCTAAAAGAGGAAACAAAAGCAAACAAACAAGAAAATCTCCATAAAAGAAGCATACTGGTGGGAGGGAAGAGAGGGATTTTTCAAAAAGCTTTTATCAGGTTACTGAGGCAAAACTCCTGCCTACTGTAATGAAGCTTTTGTGTTAATAAGAAATTGTAAAGGTGCCTCATCTTTCCTCAATAGCCAAAACAAAATAAAAGAACCCTGCAAAATGTATTTTCAATTTGCATAGACAGTAGATTTCTTTCATTCAAGACTTTAAAGAAACTCCACACAACTTGTGTTTGGATCTGTATTTAGATGCACATGACTTGTACTAGCCCTCTGTAAAGAGATAGATTTCAGTCACTGTGGCATAAATGAACTTGGTGGTGCTGCTCAAAATGTGCATAAGCCTAGTGATTAACAGAATTTCTGCACCTTGTAGTCTAAAAATGCACAAGTGGGTACAATACAAAGCAGAATGAAAGTGAACAGACAGAGCGGGGGAGTGTTTTCGCAGCACGAATCGCTCGTAGGAGGTTCACAGACAGTCTAGGTTAGATCCCTGGTAGAAGTGGGGGTGGGTGAGACAGAAAAGAGCCAGGAATATTAATTGCAAAGTTCATTAAAAATGAAAAATAAAAAATTGTACGCATCTTAAACCTTAGGGGTTTTCATTGTTTGACATGCTTGTAATGTTTCTTGCTTGAACAGTTAGAAGAGCGTGCTAGAGCAAGCGATTTCTCTGAGCACGCAGGGCACACACCAAAACATTGACATAGCTGAAAGCCCCAAGACATACATTGCGTCTTTTAGAGAAGTAACTCATCATACATGGATGCCAACAGCCCCAAATAGGCTCCCCATCTCACTGCTGGAGAAGGGCTGGTCTGGGCATCCCAGCACAACCCATCAAGTTCAGCTTTAGAAATGAAAGGAATGAACTTCCTACCATATTAGAGCATTCAGACTGCCCGGCTTTGCTGCCCAACAAGCCATCTCTGGCACGCAAGCTGAATTTAGACTGCTTGTAAGCTACGTGGAACTAACTCCAAAAACTAACAAGAGGGCCACTCTGAGCTAAATCATTTCTGAAGCTCTGTGATTGATCACTTCTTTAGCAAGTGTTTATTTAGCAAGCATTTGTACTAAACTGCTCACTTGGTCGGTAGAAAAAAGTTACGCCTGTTTCCCCTGGGCAAAGACAAAAAGACTGTGCAATGACAACTGCTCCTGTCCAAGGTCACCAGGTGCCCAATTTATGAGTGAAAGCACTCAGTAAACTGGGGGCTGTGCAAATCAAGCAGTCATATAGCATTCCTCTCCCTTGGTGCCCACGCCAGCAGGAAGAAGCTTCACAACTCATGTCAGGGCAAGAGAGAGGGTACGCTTTCAGCAGGAAGCACAATCGCCTAACCCAGGCAGAATGTAGAGCTGTGCTCTTTCGCTTCCTGCAGCTATCAGAGGAAGCACAAGGGGAGGCTTATTTTTAGCAGTTAGGAACAAAAGCCAATTGCGTGAGAGAGTCATGGGTGACAAGGTTGCAAGTCACCTGGAAACAGTAACAGGCACAAGCACCATTTTGAGACTGCGTAAGCTCTAATTCCTGAACAATGCTTTTCTGTGCTGTAAAAAGACCTGCCAAAACAACTTCTGGAACAGATGTAGCTTCTGAGTGCTACCTGCTGGCTATGCGGCTGCAGATTTGCTGGCCTCCATATTGGCGTAAATGACGTAGAAACAATGCCCAGGAAGGAAGCTACGGGTTTCCATGGATGCCAGAACAGCAAGCCAAACTATCAGATAAAGTGGTTTTCCTCCCTAAGAACAGTTCCTCTGCTAAGACGGTAGTTTATTTTTAAACAAAGAGTGGAAAATTGTGTTGGAACGTCTAAATACTCTGATGTATTTTAATGCGCGTGCTTTGTAGGTAAAAGTCACCGAAGGAGCATTCCTTGTCCAACCAAATCATTAAAGATGATGTGAAACAGCATGACAAATTGATATGCTACCATTTAATTAAGATCCACAGGGTGCTTTTTGCAAATTTTACTTATTTTGGCAAGTCTAGGAATTTTCCACCTAAACAGTTCTGTCTGTGAGATCCATCTATATTTACTAACCAAACTGGCAAACACGAATGCATGGAGGACATTCTTGAGTTTTATTTTGCTATTTACAGACAATCATAAATCACATTTGCTTAACTCTTTGTAATGTGTTTACTCCAAAGTTGCATCTTTTGTGATTTAAACCCACCCCAGACTTACCGCTGCTTTGTGATCATTTGCTATGATGATCAGCTGTTGTGCCAGACCATTCAAAAGCCTTGTTCGAAGCGAGAGGTCCTCAAAGTCATGCCGAAAAGGAAATGCAATTCCATCAACTACCACCAGTCTGACCTAAATGCAGAAGAAAAGGGAAAACGACCATTACTATCCTACAAACAAATGACAAAAAGCAGTAAGACCTCTTTTTAAGTACACTGGAATGTTTTACGTAAGGTGATGACAATCTTTTATTTCAAACTCAGATGTGTACGACAGCATCAACACCTAATCTCTCTCTCTCTCTCTCTATGGGAGACAATCAGCACTCCACAAGAGTGCAGAGTAAAGAACCTCAAGCTCCAAACGCACTAGTACCCTTGCTAGGTTCAGTACTGCATTACGCATAGATACTAGCTCAGACCATAGCTGCACTAGCTTCAACAAAATGCTGCAGGAAGCTTTCCCATTAGTTAACTCAGCACAGAGCTGCCCTTCTGACTGTTTCCAGTTTCAGAGCTTGCTTGCTCACGGCTACCTGACTTATCTCTGCAGCATTTGGTACAGAATACAAAATAACAAAGCTGGACTTAAAGCCTTGCGGAGAAGCTGGAGAAAAAAAATCATTAAACATCAGAATTGTACTTCAATCAACTCTCCATGAACACTAATTTATTGCACCTTCTCCCTCAAAAAATTAAGTCCAAACCAAAACTAGAATACATGCTGTCTGCAGTTACTGTTAAGGTAACTCATCAGATTCTAAGAGTCATCTTAGAAACACGGATTTTAATAGATGCTTAAAGATATTCCGGACACTATGCAATGGAGCTGAGTATCTATCTTGCCTGAAGATGTTTGCTTTGCTGAATTATTTCTTTTGTAGCAATCATTAGCTGAAGCTAGAGCAAAATGCTGCTGCTGGCTCATCACCCTCAAGACACTATATCAACATTAGTCGGGGATTTTTATTTATTCTAACTTCATTTGTTGCAGCTGTTTTGATGACCCAGGTTTGCATGAAATACAGAAGGGAGACGGAAGTCTTACAGTGTTCGCATGTTTAGATGTCACTCAAATCCCAGGTATCTACAAGTTCTTGCATAAATGCACAAGATAACAAATTGAAAACTACACAAGAAAACTGATTTTCTGTATTACTGATTTAACTCATTATTGGGAAGTAGCTTTGTGGCTGGAACGTACAAGCCTCCAGCAAACATCACTCTCTGAAATGGCCCTGGGCCTCCAACTGAAAAAAAAAATAAAAAATCTTAATTTAAAAAAGAAGAATAAATAGTTAGAATTAAAATAAGATATTCATCTGTTTTCTCATTTTTCCTCCTTCCTGAAAATTATTTTCTATAAGCCTGTACATCTTCCCCATGCATAATTTTTTTACCTTAAGAACAATCAGTTTAATAGTATAAACGTGACTCATCCTAGAAAGGAACGTACACATAGTTATATAACTTGCCTATCAGATGAATATGTCTAGGTAGGATGCAATTTAGTTTATTTTTTCCCAGCTGCACTTATAAAATAGCAAAGAAGTAGACTTAAAAGTATTCAGAAGTAGGATATATACGGAAAGCTTGGTAACACATGCCTTCTCCATGTCAGTTTGTCTCTACTAGACCTTAAAGAACTATGTTTATTACGACAAGAGGATTTTCTGACATAGTCTTTTTCATATTATTGGTCTTTCTCATATTACTACAAGATCGCAAACTGTATTTCCAAATGACACTCTCTACAACTATGTCTCTCTCAAAAAAAACCTAAAACCTGGAGGTTTCCTGTGGTCCCAGTCTCAGCTCCAGGTCTGCACAGAGGGATCAGACTAATTTTAATGAGCTGGACTGCAATGAGTCACTTAGAGCCCGTCCAAGGAATCACCAGAAGGTCTTGCGGTTCTCCTGCAACCTTCAGTATTTCAGGCTCCAGGCCAAGCACAGATAATCAGCACAGATGGTACCAGAAAACTGCAGCCCGATGTAACTGTGCTAATGAAGCCATGTACTTTCCACAAGAGCAAACACAACAGGGCACCGTTAGTACCTGGCAGAGAAAGGGAAGTACCAGACTACACTAAGCAAAAGTTAAGACTCCCATCTGCGCTTTCAAGAACATAACGGCTTCCAAAAATGGAAATGATGTGCAAAAGACAATCTAACTAAACAACACTTATTTGTGCTCTGTTAGAATAAGGCACAAATCATCTTCCCTGAATCCATTTAGGGAGAGATCTGCTGTGCAGGATCTTGAAATCTGGAAGGGAAGTGGTGAAAATCTGCCTTACAATAGCATTTCATTAAGATGCCAGGTACTAGGAAACTTTTTGGCTGTGGTCCACCCAAGAGCCAAGCTGCAAGCTCTGGTTGCTTGTAGCAACAGAAGATGTATTGGAAAGAAGGAGAAGAGTCACTTTCTGGATGCCAAGATGGCGCAGGATGCTTCTGGTCTTCGGTGATCTGCTAGGACAAAAAAAATGGCACTAAGCCTTTCTGATACCCCTGCATCGTGGTCATCACACGCACACCTGGCTCAGAGACTCTTTTGTCAAGCAGTTTTGTGATGATTCATAACTTAGTGGTCACAGAAATGTAACGATGTGTGGCAATATAGATCCAGTATCCTCACTTCGAAGTGAAGATTCAGGATGATGGCAGCAGTGGTAGCAAAAGCAAATTACTCTCAAGAGTGATTGGGATGGCAATGAAAAAGCAAACAAGCAAGTAAGCTTTACATTTGTACTCTGGCATCAGCCAATACATTACTGCCAAGCTGATGAGGTACCAAGGTGTTACTCATGTTACTCTTACTGTAACAGATGAACATCCCTGAAATTCTTCAGTGTGAAGATGAGTGATACCTTCTGGTAAGTCTGCAATAACCCTTACCTTTGAATGCTCTGAAAGAAAGTCTGGGAGGAGGTAGACCTGTGCAAGAAGCTCTACGTAGTCACGGCAACGGAAGTAATATATGTGAGAAAGGATGCTTTCAAGAGAGAACATCTCCAAAGCTTTTAGATGATCTGAGAACAAATAAATAGATGAGTAAATGAGTCAGAAGTCTGTACTAGCATACTGCTACTTTCATCATTCTACCAAACTCTCTCTTCCACATATAGCACAGCAAAACTCGCAGAAAAAGAAACAGCCAAGGTAAAGAGTGTGGGAAACACACCTTCCAGCTGGCTTGAAAGTCAGGAAGGTGGTGAGCAGATGCTATCTCAGCATTTGCACACAGATACACCGGAGCCTCCAAGGGAGTGCTCCAAAAATGAAAAATTTATTTCTGAAAAAAGAACTTTTCCAGTAAATCATTTTCAAGCCAGAACACCACCAGAGGACAACAGTGACTACTAATCACCCATTAATTAATGTCCAGGCAGTAGCTCATTTAATATGGTGTCCTTTTATCTCTGTTCAAACAGAAGTTTGCTGCATAAAGTACTCTAAGAGTTACATAAAAGTTGTGTCAGTGTCCCCAACATAGTGGTGATTTACAGAACAGAACTCTTTGTTAAATGCAACCTGGCTATATTGACCTCATGAAGGAGCTGAATTCCAGCTGCAGATTTACAATATGGGGCTCAGCAGCAACATTGCCTTAAGAAATTCTGCTGTTCCTCATCTCTTTCCCCAGCTGCTCTTCCCATCCCTGCGTTGCAGCACATTATCCCTCAGTTTTGCTGACAGAGTTGCGTTTGGGTTTTGATGTAAATTCGATCATTAAAGTGCTAAAAAAAAAAGGCAAAAGCTGAAATCCCCACATACCTAAAAAGCCCACAGATCATCATGTAGAAAAAGAATTATTCTGCAAGTAGATCAGCTCAGTCCGCAGCATGGCTCCACATGCTGAGGCAGTTCGTGGCATGATACATACAGGTGGAAATGAAAGGCTGGCAGCAAGACCTCCTTAAGCCAGCACTGCTGCAGAAACCCTCGAAGTGTGAAACTGCAGCCTACAAGACACTTGTTTCGCTCAGATCCTAGCCTACTAGGCAGAAAGAAACGACTTCACAATGTACCTTCTTCTTGCTGAGCTGCAGCAATAAGCTGGCAATGCTGCACACAGGCAGTTGCGATATCCACTACTCTGTCTACCATAAAACTTCCTTCAGTATCAATGAACACAGCTTCTCCAGCGACGCCCCCAAAGCATTCTGGGATCTGTACGTCTACTGCCAACTGCATACTGCCATGGGAAACAGAAAAAAGATAAATATTTACATCACAAAGCTCTCCCCTCCCAACTCACTCCTATAGTGACATTTCTGCTGAGGAATACATGGAACAGGAAGCAGTACAGCCATTATCATGATTATATTTCTAATGCTGTATAAGAATCAGAGATTGCAGTCATGACAACAAGAAAAATGAGCTCTCTTCATAGTTAAACTAAATGAAGAAAAGTGATTCTCGGTTGCACAAAAGTGATCTAAAAATAAAATACCAGAGCTGTGTTTTCCCAACACCAGGCGCTCCACAGATCTCAGTGATTTTTGTTAGTTGCACACCACCTCCCAGAATATTGTCTAGTGCTGAACAAAAGGTGATGATGAAGCCCTGGGCTTGCTCTTCTTCCAGAAGTTCCAGTGCTGTGCACTTCCTGGTGGCGCCTGATCCCCCAGCAGTCCTTGCTGCATCCCCGGGACATTCCTGCCTCACAACCTGTAACGCTTCCAGTGCCTCTTCTTTGGAGATTCCAATTTCTACAAGAGTCAAAAGCATGAAACACTACCTTATATTTATAAGCAGTGATCGATACTTCAACTCGTTTGCCAGAACCTGATCATTCTGCAGTGCAACACAAAAATATTAATCTATTTAGTATAACGACGCACGTAGCTTGCCAACATCTCTGGAACTGATTGATGTGATTTTCAAAAGAACGCAGAGCAATGATGCCCTGCGTTCAGAATTCAGGTGACGGTAAGGGATCTGCAAAGAAAAAAAAAAAATCACAACTGCTGTTCACAGACGTGCATGAGATCTGGCAGGGCAATTCACTTATTCTGCACTGAGCGTGCTATCATATTCATTTCGTTTGAAGCAAATAAGGTCCTGCAGAAGAAGGCAGGTTGCAGACTAGTAAGTGACAGTGACACCTACTGATCGTACTCCGAATTCTCAGGGTATTCCAGGGCTGGGCACCTTATGCATCGTTTCTAGATTTTGAAGCACAGACCTAGTAACAGAGATGAGACACCTGCAAATACTGCGTGTGTCTATGTGTATACACACACATCTGTCAGGATTTAGCTACTTCATTTTGATCTTCGAGGTAAAACTATTGGCACATATTATCATAGACAGCAAACCGACTGATAACCAAAATCATGATACGCTTCTTACAATGGCTGTGCAAATCTTACTTGAACTTCTTGAAAAAGGTAGCTTTCTGACTTCATAGAAGTTTATTCTGTTTAAAGCATGTGCAGCTGGGGAAAGGAATGAGAGACAGAATCCTCTGGTTTTTCTTCTTCGTGATGCCATTTGCACCTATCACTCAGTGTTAAGACGGATCTTTTATCAGAATCGCCTTTTTTTGCTTAGGCACATGTGAAAGTCAGTGAATGTTTACTTTGCCCATTTCTCTCGGCTCTCCTGAGGCCTGAGGGAGATTTCTCAGGGCAGCTGCCCAGAGCTGAGCCGCACCACTTCGGTACGGATCGGGTGCTTACCCGCCCGAGGTGCTTAGTGCGCGGGAGCCATTTAAATACGCGAAACCCTGCGGAAACCCCATCCTCGCTAATAAGTTACCAGGAAAGCTTCGCGGGGAGGAAAGGATCGGGGGAGGGCTGCGGGGGAGACCTGCCCGGGGCAGCCGGCCTGCGGGGACACGGGGGGGAGGGGGACACGGGGGAGGGGGACACGGGCCGCCAGGCGCGGGCCCGCCGGCAGCGGGGGCGCCCGTCCCCGCGCCGGTACCTTTGCTCAGCCCGCAGGGGCCGGTCTCCAGCAGCTCCTGCGCCGTCTGGAAGCCAGCGGCGACGAGCCTCGCCCGCAGCGCGGGGGCCAACGGGGGCGCCCACGTCCCGCGCATGCCCCGCCCACGCCGCCGCCGCCGCCGCCGCCGCCGCCCCGCCGGCTGCCGGGCCAGGGCGCTCCCCCCGCCCCCCCCGCCGCGCGAGGCGGGAGGGGAGGAGGCGGGCGCGCATGCGCGGAGCCGCGAGGCGCGCTGGGGCGTGACCGCGTGCGGCGGCTGTTTGGGAGGGGCCGGCGCTGAGGCGGGTGAGGTGGCAGGGCCGGGTCGGGCTGTGCCGTGGGTGCGAGCCGTGGGAAGGGGCAGAAACAGCCAAAGGGCTGGTGGGCCTGAGCGGCCCTGACTGAGGAACAGTGCTGGCTTTGTCCTGCCTCCGTCCCGTCAAGGGAGGCCTGTGCACCGACAGGCTGCAGGGGTGTTTCTGTGATCCCCCGGTTCTCCCCTCTCCCTTTTCCTCTTTGCGACCACGTTTCCCCGTGGCCAGGCCTTGCCCGCTGACAGGGCCCCCTCATGGCGTGTCTCACGGGCAGGCCTCTCCTCAGAGGGCACAGCTGGGGGGGAGGGAGGGAGCCAGTGGGACTGGAGGGCTGAGTTGCCTTTACCCTCCACCTCAGGGTTTGTCTGGAGGAAACGGCCACAACTCGTTGCGTCAGCCTCTGCAGTTTTTGGGGTCTTGGATCGGCATTTTGCAGCTTTGTTACGTTTCATACCTTTTCCTAGTTCTAGGAAAGAACTTTTCCTAGTTGAGGAAAGAAGATGGCTCATGCTCTCCCTCTTCCAATTCCCTGCCCGGTCCAGCTTGGAAATATAAAAGGTGACTCCCTGGAAGCTCAGCTGCATGAGTATGTCAGGCAAGGAAACTATGTGAAAGTGAAGAAGCTTCTGAAGAAAGGTAAAAGCTAAGTTTTGACAAGTACTGGCAGAAAAGCTTTACTTTTTCCTGTATGCTTATATTTGTGGTAAAAACCAAGTCAGTATGCTGTCTGTACAATTCAGTTTTGTGAGTGAAGGATGTTTGCAAAATGTATTATAATTGGCCTGTTCTGGTAATGGCACAAATTATTGCATCAGAAAGTATGAAAATAAGGTATTTGAAGAGAAGACTTAAGCTGGTAGTTGTACGGTGCTCATAAGAAGATGACTGAGGTATTGTAAAACTAAAATTCTGAAAGGCTACTTTAGGAATATGCTGGTTAGTGGGATTTTAGCTTTAACTGTGACTGCACTACACTGACGGCATGGTTTAGGTGCCGGTGTATTTGACACCTCGATTTTTAGCTACATGGGAGCCGGGAATTTGAATGAAACCTGATACTTGATGCAGTTCTGTTGCGTTTATACGATCGAGAACTCCCAGCGGCGTCCGCTGTTCCCGGAGCCGTGACTGCCCCACGGCACCGGGGGCGGAGTCCGGGCCCGGCAAGCGGCGGCCGCTGCACGCGGGTGCCTCCGCGCGGGGGCGCTGCGCAGCTGGGGGCGGGACGTGTCCGCGCGCCCGTCTGGCTGGGAGCGGCGCGTCTGGATTGGGCGCCGGAGGTGGAAGATGCAGATGAGGGGGCGTGTCCCGCTGGGCGGGGGGGGGGTTGGCGTTGGGGCGGGTGTCGTGGTGTGGCCGCGGGTGGAGGTGTGTGGGTGCTGGTGGGGTGGGGGTGTGCGGGGGTGTGGGGTAAGACTATACTTTCAGGGATCATTTCTGTAGTTGGTCACTAGAGGAGAGCGGTCTCCGCTGTCCGGCGTCACAAGCCACGAGGAGGATGGTTGTGGTGTCTCCTGAGCGCGAAGCGGGCGGGCGGTGCTGCGTGGGCAGGAGCCGCCCGCCATTGATGACCGTTCCCGGCCCCTCGGGGTTCGGGAGGGAGACAGCACGGGCTGAGTGGTTTGTGCCCCTTTTTTTTTATTCTTGTTCCCAAAAGCAGAGCAGTCTCGGGGGGGTGGGGTGGAGCGTGTGCCGCGCTGCGAGGCGCTTCGTGCCCGGCGAGCGGGGGCCGGGGCCGGCTTTGTGCTGCCGCAGAGCCCGGGTCGGGCGAGCTGGGGCGCGGGGGGGGGGGGCTCGGGCCCGGGGAGGGGGGAGAGCGCCTTGGCGCCGGGAGGCCCCGCTCTCTTCCTCGCGCTGTCGCTGAAGGCCGGGCGGCGCTGGAGGGGCTCAGGCCGAAGCTGCTGGCTCTTAGCACGGAGCCGCCGAGCAGCACGGTGAGCGGGGCTTCGGGTGCCACCCCGGCCCCGTTGTCGCGAATGAATGACTTTACACAATTTGATTTAGTGGCAGTTTAGAATTTATTTGTGCCCCACCGGCAAATCTCAGGATTGGATTGTGATACCACTCAGTCATCATTCAATTAACAAAGTGATTCGATGTCGTGGTTTAACCCGGCTGGCAACTCAGCACCACGCAGCCGCTCGCTCACTCCCCTCCCCCCCCTCAGTGGGATGGGGGAGAGAATTGGAAAGAAAATAAAAGGTTAGAGCCGAGGGCTGAGATAAAGACAGTTTAATAAGAGAAAATAATAATAATAGTAATAATGAGAATGATAACAGAATATACAGAATATACAAAATGAATGATGCACAATGCAATTGCTCACCACCCACCGACCGATGCCCAGCCCGTCCCGAGCCCCGATCAGTCCCCCACGTCCCGCCCAACCCCCCCCCCCCCGGGCGGAAAGTTTCCCCCGAGCAAAGCCCACCGAGCAGTTTGGGTCAGCTGTCCTAGCTGTGCTGTACTCCCAGCTTGTTATGCCCCTGGCCGAGCAGGAGAAGCTCAAAAAGTCCTTGAACAGTCTGAGCACTGCTTGGCAACAACTAAAAACATCAGCGTGTTATCAACATTCTTGTAGTACTAAATCCAAAGCACAGCACTATGCTAGCTTCTGTGAAGAAAATTAACGCTATCCCAGCCGAAACCAGGACATTCGACAAAATTTGTTTTAATTAAAACAGCTACTTAAAGATTCAAAACTGGCAAGGTTCACTCTGCTACAGCATGGAAGAAGTACACAGAGGAAAATTAAGTTAACTCGAGTTAGAATGATTCGCGGAGAGGCGGTGGAGGCAGAGGGTAAGGAGTACCCTCCCGTTGAGACATGAGGTTCAGAGCGGACCCCCCTTGCTTTCTAAATGCCTTCTTGGAGAGGAGTCTGGGTGCGGCTGGGTCCAATCTCAGTCTCAGACTTGGTGAACGGTTTATGTCTAAGGACAATATGTGTCTAGCAGCAGTCTAAGGTTTGTTCACGGTTTTAAGGTGGACCACATGATTTTTAGCAGCACTTAGTCATTGACTAAATTAATGTTCCAAGAGCGAGTCAACTTATAACTGTGACAGGCCCACTTTGTAATTAAATCACACACTGACATTACTTAAATTGATTTACACATGCATACACACAGACATGACTATATTTATATATAATACATGTAAGGGCATATCTGTTAAAAATTCCCCTTGAGTTCAGTGAAATATGGCAAATGTCTTGGCATTTCTCAGCAAGCGAGGGTTGAGCCTCACAGGGTGAAGGGTTTTTGCCCAGGCTCCACCATCGGTCTGTGGCAGTGGACCTCAGATTTTAGCAAACTTGAGAGTTGGTGAGCTCCGAGAGGCATCCCGCTCCGAGGGAGATACCGGTCACAGTCCGCTGCGGTGCAGGAGAGCACAGAGGGCCTCACTTCGGAACTGCTGTTTGTGGGGTCCTGAGATGATTGCCTTTAGTCATCAGTACGTTTCTGCCTGGGCCACAACCCTGCTGGTAATTACTGGACTCCAGTAACAATGGTACCGTTTCGCTCTGGTTGTGACCCAGGGTGAACCCTATGTTCCGGGGCTGTCAGGGGAGGACCGACTGTTCCTGTTCTGCCCCCTGCCTTCACCAAACGCTGTTTCTGGTACAGCCGGTGCTGCTCCCCGCCCCAGACGTGTAGGAGTTCTGGTAGGGTTAAGGGACGCTTGACCGTCCAACTCCGTACACAGCGGCCAAGGTCCGGTGGGTGTTCCTGAGATCGCAAAGCGGTCCAGAAGGAAACGGGGCGGGGGGGGGGGGGGGGATGCACCACCACACCTGCCCAGAGCCGTGCGTGCTCGCTGCTGCTGCTGCCGTGTCACACGTGCCACGGCGCCCCGGACACGGGCCGCGCCTGGTGGTGGCAGGAACGGTGTGCAGGGAGCGGCCTCCGCGGTGGCTCCGGGGAGCGCGGCCGAAGCGTTGCCCGAAGCCCGCATCGGCCCGGCCGGCGCCGCGGCTCGGTGCGGGGCCTGGGCCCCGGTGGGGCGCGCGGGCGGCGCCGGCCTCCGCGGGGGCCCGCGGTCGGGGGCGGGCGGCGGTTCCCCGCGGGCGGGGAGCGCGGGGGGAGCGGCGTTGGCGTTGGGTGTCGGGTGTCGTGGTGTGGCCGCGAGGTGGAGGTGTGTGGGTGCTGGTGGGGTGGGGGTGTGCGGGGGTGTGGGGTAAGACTATACTTTCAGGGATCATTTCTGTAGTTGGTCACTAGAGGAGAGCGGTCTCCGCTGTCCGGCGTCACAAGCCACGAGGAGGATGGTTGTGGTGTCTCCTGAGCGCGAAGCGGGCGGGCGGTGCTGCGTGGGCAGGAGCCGCCCGCCATTGATGACCGTTCCCGGCCCCTCGGGGTTCGGGAGGGAGACAGCACGGGCTGAGTGGTTTGTGCCCCTTTTTTTTTTATTCTTGTTCCCAAAAGCAGAGCAGTCTCGGGAGCAGGTCTGTCGGAATGCACAGGCTCTCGGCTGCCTCCCGAGCCCCTCACTGGATTTTCGCTGGCAGTGGGGGGCCTGCCACGGGCGGGGCAGGGCAGGGGGGAGGCAGCCAGGCTGCGGATTTAGCTTTGAATTTCCGGTGGGGTGGGGTTGTTCGATGAAAAGAAATGCTTTGGGAGTTTGTTAGCACCCGGGTGAGCACGTGAGGCGATGCTATTCGAGAGCTATGGGCTGTGTAGGACAAGGTGACGAAGCCAGCGTGTCCCCTTCAGAGCACCAGGCAAGCGTCCCGCAGTGCTGCTTGCGTTGGTGCCTGCGCCTCTTCTCTGGCGGCGTGGGGCAGAGGGAGCATGGGCCGAGATGCTTGCCTCTCCTGTTGCATCATGAAAACCTCGCAGCTGGCCTGTGCTGTCCGAGGAGAGAGGCTGGGATGCAAAGTACGGAATTACAAGAGTAATTATTTATTCATGCACGAGGTGTCCGATTCAAACTGGGGCATCCTGGATGTGGTTTTACCCAGGGTTCTTACACCTTTCAGGCATTCAGGTACAAGACTTTGACCAGTCACTGCTGAACACACGCACACTCACAGCAACTTTCCTATGGCGTTAAAGCAACAGTTCTATGTCATCGTAATCCATTTGCTGCTTTCTGGATCCAGGTGTCCCCAGACTCAGTCTTGCCGCAGTTACTTATTGATGGTGCCAAATAACGGGAGGGTTTCACAGAAGTGTTAGCGTGGCTCGGGGGCTGGCCTGGGCTGGGTGGTCCGGGGGCATCTTCTGTTCTCCCTCGACAGCTTTTAAGATTCTGAGAAACAAAGGTCATCGCCTTCAGGGCGGGGGCTGCCCCTCTCCTTGCAGCGAGCCGGGGTCCTTTACTCATGCTGACTCAACTGTGACCACGCAGAATGCTATTACGTACGTTAAGAAAGTTCAAACAATTTCATACGATAGACTAATTGGTACAATAGTTAGGAAATGAGATTTGCTAACAGTTGTCAAGGGGAGGTTTTTCATAGCCTCTGGCTGCTTTGAAGAAAGCTTTTGTATCAGCTGTAGCTTGTCTGTGGCTCTGCAATACCCGGGATCCAGAGGCTCCTCGGACTCTTACTCACAAATTACCATTTGAGAGGTGATGATGTTTGTCAGTAGCCGATAGAGCTGCAGCCACCCGAGGCTGGCCGTGACGTGCTGTGCTACCGCCGGGTGCCACCGCTGCTCCCGGAGGGGAGGGAGCTGCTGCCGCGGCAGGTGGCCGGCCCAGGCCCAGGCTGGGGCGGGGACATTCTGTTCGCGGGGCCCTGGGCTGGCGCGGGGGTGGGCGGCGGGCGGCGGTTCCCCGCGGGCGGGGAGCGCGGGGGGAGCGGCGTTGGCGTTGGGTGTCGGGTGTCGTGGTGTGGCCGCGAGGTGGAGGTGTGTGGGTGCTGGTGGGGTGGGGGTGTGCGGGGGTGTGGGGTAAGACTATACTTTCAGGGATCATTTCTGTAGTTGGTCACTAGAGGAGAGCGGTCTCCGCTGTCCGGCGTCACAAGCCACGAGGAGGATGGTTGTGGTGTCTCCTGAGCGCGAAGCGGGCGGGCGGTGCTGCGTGGGCAGGAGCCGCCCGCCATTGATGACCGTTCCCGGCCCCTCGGGGTTCGGGAGGGAGACAGCACGGGCTGAGTGGTTTGTGCCCCTTTTTTTTTTTTTTCTTGTTCCCAAAAGCAGAGCAACTCTTTTACATAATAGGAACACAGCTCGCAGTTGGTGATTCTCTAGGCTACTTTATTTGTTTTTGATGCTGGCTGGAATTATTTGATTTGAAGGAAATTGGTGAAGGGTACAAAATTCTCATCTCTTAATTACTACTTTAGAAGAATTTAATTTTTTTATTAGTGCATTCCTCTGGCGTTAATCTGCACTCATCCAGATCAATACTTTGCTTCTGATAGTTTTATATCCTTTATTTGAAAACGCTGTGGACAAGCACCGCTTGGTACATACAGAAAGTTACAAGGAAGGTTGTTTGCTCTTTCTTTCAATTTCTCTTAATCTCATTGTGTTTTCATGTTCCCAGTATCTCAGAGGGGATGTGGCAGTCAGTTTCAGTGTTAATGAACCATTGCTTTTTATTCGGGAAGGTGGGGGGAACAGATGCTCCCTTCATAATTGTTTTTTTTCTTGTAGGTGTTTTTGTCGATGCTGTAAATTCCATGGGCCAAACTTCTCTCTTCACTGCTGCATTGCTAGGTCTTGGTAAAATAGTGGACGTGCTGTTGGATTATGGCTCAGACGCTAAGCAGTTAAGTATAAAAATAAATTTTCATTCTTAAACTGAATCTAATGTTTAATTGTGTAGTGGTTTTCGTCAATGTAATACACAATATTCACAATATATAAATGAAGAAGCGCTTCAGATGCATGCTGCTATTTTAGCCAAAGATCCTCAGAGGTGAGTAGGTGCCTAATTTCCCTTATTTCATGGTGTATGTTGTTGTCTGGGAGTACACAGACGTTCTAGGTATGCTGCTTTTTTCCCCAGAGGCACAGCTGGTTGAGTGTAGTAGGGGTAGGTTGAAACATTTCTGCTTTAACGTTTCTCAGTCGCTGTTACGATGGAAGCACCCCAGTCCATGCAGCCGCGTTCTCAGGAAATCAGTGGATTCTTGGCAGGTTATTGGATGAAGGAGGTGATCTGAGAGTACATGATAAAGATGGAAAAAATCCTCAGTGCTGGGCTATGTCAGCTGGAAAAGAAAGCAGTGCTCAGGTATGTGTGTGTAATACATGCTGAGTATGTGCTAGGTAGATGCTCGCATCTTCATCTTAAAGTGAAGAAACTCCAACATTCCAGGGAGAAATTCTTGGCTTTTACATGTTAGATGATCATTTAGCATTACTTTTCAACATCATAAAGGTATTTTGAAGTTCTCATGATTCAGCTTATTTAACTAAGGTTTTGCTCAGGTGCAGGGGTGTGTCTGTCTGTAACTTGTTAGGACTTCGTGTGTAAGCGTGCAGAGAGGAGAATGACAGGCCCTTGGTTTTGATCCCTGACGTATGTCATTTTTTTGCATGCATGTGCAATTCAGGAGCAAGCCTGAAGTAGTTTTCAAGTGCATCTCAGTCTGTGCATGGGCAGTGTCAGCAAATGTGTTATATTTTTGCTAGCATGGTAGCAAAACACAGTATCAAGTAAGCTTATTCGTGACTGCGATACTGATTTAAAACTCATAATACTCCTTTTTCCCATTTTTACAATGCTGCTCTTAAAAAGAAACCTCATATTACAGTTTTCAGTGCGTGAATGTCTTGAAAGTTAGTCCTCTAGTGTTTGAAGTCAGCTTTCTATCACGTGTTTGTGTAATTGATTTTCTTCAAGTTTTTCTGTGTATCCATTTCTTGAAATGCCTATATAAATATTGCAATTTACTAGTTATTTCTTCAGTAGTCATGATCTATGAATTTAAAATGGTTTATCTTGCAGTTCTGAAGTAATTCTTTTGTTGTTTTTTTTGCCCTCCCCCTCCTCTCTAGATGCTGGAATTCATACAGCGCTGTACATTCCACATGCAGGCTGCCATTCAAAATTTTCCCTCTGATCTACTCAGGAAGGCTGGCTCATCACAAGCACTGGTCTGCAGTCCATCTAGGTTTGGTGGTCTTGTTCAAGGGTAAGAATACATTCTCAGGTACTCGGGAATTGAGCTGCAAGGACTTTTACTTCCATATTCTGTTATCTTAAAGTTAACATGTTCTTGTTTCTTTTTGACAATATCAGATTTAAAACCAGTATGTGTTAGAAACGATGATACTTTTTATTTCTGTTGTGAGAGTTCCAAATATAAACTTGATAGTTGTAAATATCTGTATATTAAGAGATACTCTTGAAATTGGCAATATGAAGTACTGGATTTTAATAGTATTAAAGCGGCAGCAACATGAAGTAGTTTGGTTTGTGACCTTTTAAGGTCACTGCAGATCTTCTGCGGGTGCGTTTCCAACCATTTCAAGAGCTTTTATGTCAGATACATGTTAGGAAAATTAAATGCTTGTGAACAAAAAGTGATGCAGGTTGCCTGTATGTGTATATATATTTTTTTTTTAATTGGCTATCTTGCTTTAAACAAATACATATCATAACAGCATATCTAAACAGTTTTAATGTATTGCACAATAATTTGGGATTTCAGCGTCCGCATTATGCTTTTTGTGGGTCACCAGTCAAAGGCAACATTTGAAATACATGGCTGTTGCAGAAATTTTGTATTTTTTCTCTCTCTTTTTTGTATTTTACTCAAAGCCTTGGCGTATTAGTGACTCTTGCTGCTTATGTTCTTGATACTTAGAAATGCTGACAGTCCTCTGAGTAGATTTTTGAAAGGTGGAGCTAATGCAGCCAGGAACATTTGCAGCTTTGGTTTTGGGAAGGTAAGAGGCTATGGATAATGGTTTTCTAATGACATTAGTACAGTTTTTCAGAGTCGCATATTCTTCAAAGTAATTACCCCACCTGTGTTGTTTTTAATTTTTAGTGCATTCTTATCTCTACCGAAATAGTGGGAAAAAATGTGGAGAGCACAAATACTCAGGCCTTTACTTGTTAGTAGGCCTTGTCAGAGGAAGCTGTTTTGGAACAGGAGATAGAAACTCTCCTGTTAAATGTCACCTCTGGGTGTTCTTAATGACTGTTTCTGCTTTCCATATTTCAGCTTCACTAGAAAGTTAAGCTTCTGACATAGATATTTTAACATTTCATTTTGATGCTTTGACTGATGCTCCCATTGCAGTGATTGTGGACAGATCTTGGGAACTGTTGCATGTTCCTCTTGGTTATGCCCTGGTGGTATTTCAGTTTTATCTTGCAGGCGGTGGGCATTTAGGGTACTTGGCATCTCTCCCTATTATTGGGGACAAAGACGTGTTTCAGGCAGATGATGAACCAGCATTTTCTTACCATGTTGGACCCTACATGATCATGACAAAGTAAGTGGAATCAGAGGGATGTTAGCCCCTCTTAGTGTGTGTCTGTTACTATTAAGCAGTGAGTTGTTGTACCAGATGCTTTGTTTGGATAGTTTTCCTCATCTATTCTATATTCATCTACTGCTTTCTGCTTGCAACTTATTTTCTGCAATTCACTGATTAATATCTCCTTTAGACTCTCTTGATATCTGTAGGTTGCTCTTGTCCTTTCCAGAAATATTAACCCAGTTATGGTTATTCATTGACAGCAATATTTCAGTACTGATTCCTTTTGTGGGGGAAATATGTTGCTGGGGGTTGCACAGATCGCATTGTTCATTGTTTAGTCTTTGTGATTGTTGGGTCAGACCTCAGGCCTCTGGATATGCATGTCTGCAGCCCACTTGCTCAAACCTGTGGTGAAATTAGAGTTGCAAGTGCAGACTGAAACTTTTTTTTTAATCTTTGGTATGGTGTAGCAAGTAGTTGTGCCTCAGAGGCAACCAGAGAATTGATAATTTGGTGATTTAATTTTCTCAAAGCTCTGGCTTGTATTGCCGTCAGCTGATGGCCTTTAGTGAAAGAAGTTTTAAGTGTCCTTGTGCTTTACCTTGTGTCATGGAAGGGTAGCATCTTTGGACAGCAAACCTGTCCTGCTGCATCCAGTCTTTAACAGGATGAGAATCTATTGTCAGTTTGAAAGAGTACATACTATAGCCGGGACCGTCAATGTAATGTTACTACCAGTAGGAGACAGGACCAGAGCACTTCAGAATTACAAAATTGTTTGTAAGTAATCCTGTAACTGGAGAAAAATACTGCAGAAAACATCTCATAGAAATTCCTCTTCTTCTTGTAGCTTAATGTGGGGAGGCACCAGAGTTACAGTGAAGGAACTGAGCTTTGAGCCCCATCAGAACTGTAGTAAGCTACGCTTAGCTGATCTTCTCATTGCAGAGCAGGAACACAGTAGGTAAGAAAGAATGTGCAGTAGCCACAAGTGCTCCTGGGGTTTGGTTGTCTCCGGTGGTGTGAGGAAATGTGATTAACCTCGGGAGGACTGTCAGGTTGTTGTTGTGCTGTGTCTCCAAATTAGAACTACAGGTCTCATCTCCTGTCTCTTCTTGCTGCATTTACTCCCCAGTGGATAATACAGGAGGAGATGATACTCTCTTCTCGTATGTCTGGATCAATGTTTCATTGCACATTTCCTGGATGGCTTATTTATAGATTCTTCTAGTTGTGATAGTAAGCACTGTTTTCTAAATGCCTCCTAATCTATGGTTCTTTTAAAATGTTGGGTATTTTAATGATAAATTAGAAGCATTCACATTATATTGGTAAAAAGGCCTTGAAGGCCAGGAATCTCTCTCTTTTAATCTGATTCACCTTACAATTTTTTTTTTTTTTCCCCTCTCCCTTTGCAGTAAACTCCGTCATCCTCATTTGCTGCAGTTGATGTCTGTTTGTCTGTCTATTGACTTGGAGAAAACCCGCTTAGTATATGAAAGGGTTCACTTTGGTTCTCTGTACAGCATCCTTCATGAAAGGGTAATTGGAATGCTTGTTTTTTAAATAGTAATTAATTGAGAGGAAGAAGTTTAGTAACTACATTGACCATCTTTACTCAGAGAACAAGATGACAAAATCATAGGTCTGTATCCATGTTTCTATTTCATTGCACAGCATCAGATACTCTGTGTAAGCTGGTAAAATTTGTAATTGGCAAATACTTGAATTAATGTTTAGGTGCAATTGCATTGATTTTCTTGTTTGGTGTCAATCTTAAAATGGCTGCTGTTAAATTCAGTTGAACTTTTAATCTTCTGCATGTGGTTGTATACTGCAAATGTGTCAAGATCAGCTTTTGCCCTTGAATATTTGCATGTAGTACATTGCAAACTACCTGTGTATAAAAGTGAAGGCTTGAACTCAGTTGTGGTGGGTTGGGTTTTTTTATCAACTGATCTGTGTTCTGGTTTTGCCATTCAGTATTTTTCTTTTCCTTTTTTGCAGTTAGTTGAGGTGTTATTTTATTTCTTTAGCTGTTTGAATGCAGACATCTAAGTTACTGGAAAAATTGCAGCCAAAGGCAAGAAATTCTAAGGGTTAGTTCTGCTTCAGAGTGAATTTTGGCATAGTCAATATATTTATTTTTTCTTAATTACTTTTTAGGGTATTATTAGTTGGTTTGCTATTGAGAACAAACATTATTTAACAAGTGCAGTTAATCTGATTTTTACTACAGTAAGTTTCATGTTTGTTTTCTTTGTCATCTTCTGTGCAATGGTAGTTTTCCCCAACATCAAACTTCACAGACCTGCAATGCAAATTTTGTACTTCTGTGTTTTTCAGCGTGCAGAATTCCCAGTACTCCACATGGAGACGATTTTGCATATGCTGCTTCAAATTAATGACGCTTTGCGTTTTCTACACTCCCGTGGATTTATCCACCGTTCAGTTACTTCCTATGCTGTTCAAATTGTTTCTTCTGGTGAGGCAAAGCTATGCAACTTGGAATACATGATAGAGAGGTAAAGAACTTCCTCACTGTTTCTGTGAAAGGGACAAACATGAGTAAAGTCAAATTTAGTGCTAAATTCTGCTGAAGTGCCCCTTTTGATGAGCAGGGACTGCTCCCTGTGAGTCAGGCAACAGAGCTACAGGAGTAAGGAGCTCCAAACTATTACTGCTCAGGTGCATTAACTTTGCCGCAGGCAGTACAGCAAGTTTCAGGTGGACTTAGTTTCTATGTTGTAAGTATCTGAAAATAGAAACTAGTAAGAGAAGCAGCTCTTTACTGGAGTATAAAAATACCATCATAGAGAAATAGAACCTAACTCTGAAAAATTCTGCCGCTGGGCTGGAAATAATTTAGATCTCCTCTTGTTATACTGGACTTGTGCTTATGGAGGCTTACCTAAAATGGTTAAAGATTCCACACCTCATTGAACTGGCAGTAATTAAGTGCCATCAGTGACAAAAAGAGTATTTCTTTTGTGAGGGACACTATTCATTTCATCTAAGTAAATCTATTGCTTATACATTTTTTACTTTCCTGTACTGCAGTCTGATTAGAAAGGAAGTACATGGCTGGTTAGACTGTGAAGAGAGTACAATTGATAACAAACAAAAATTTGCCAATGGTAATATCCTGAAAAGAGCAAAGATGCTTCTTAACCTCCATGCAAACTCAATTTGTTGTTAAATGTTGGCGATTTCGTGGCTATTTCAGATAGAGCTTACTGTGAAATTAATAACAAAAAAACCCTATAGTTAAATGTGAGGAGAAAATTATCTTCTAGACATACGTATACATTGCAAAATAAATGTAGACAGGCTATGTGGCACCTTCTTGTATTTTGTCCATGGTCAGAGAACACTGGCCAGAGCTAAAGGGTTTTTTGTAAAATTCCTTTTGGGAACTTTTCACCTTCTTCTGATTTCTTTTTGAGTGTAAATTTGTTAAATGAGGTATTACTTTCACCTGAAAGTCTTTGCTTGTGATGTGCTAAAATACATTTATTCATGTGAAAATATTATGCATTTTTATTTGCAGGTATACTCTGGACCTTTTGGGTATTTAAACTAGAAGCAGATGTAACGCACTCAGGTGTTTAATTCCAAAAGATACACCTTCTAGCTGAGTGTACTGTACGTTCCAATTTACAACTTTTTTCCCCTTTATACAGCAAAGATGGGGGAGAACACAGTGACCTGACACGCATTCCTGTCCCAGTCCAGCTGTATAAGTGGTGCTCTCCTGAAGTAATTCTTGAAAAAGTTGTCACAGTCAAATCGGATATTTATAGCTTCTGTACAGTAGTGCAGGAGGCCTTGACAGGTATGTCTATAGGTGTAGGCTTTCATCACTAGGATAACCCACTGAATGTTTTCAATGCAGAATGTCAGCCCCCTAATTTTTGTTTAATTCCCCTATGTGACTGGATGAAACCTTGCTATGATGGCTCATACAGAATTAACTTGGAAAAGGAACCCTTCAGGCAAAAAACCTAAATGTTAATGACAATAGCAAAGACTACTGGAAACTTTTGTAAAATGTAGTCTGAAGACTTAAAATTGCATAACTAAAGGATGAGATTAATGATTGGTATTAGAAAGATACAATTTTGTGTATGGTGTTTTTCTGCTGTTTATCTTCTTTATAGGAGGACAGCAAAACATTCAGTTAACTCTTTGCAGAACAAGCCCCCTGCAGCTTTCATTTTTTTCATCACTAAGATAACTTACAGATAATGTACTGTTATAGTTACTGCAGATAATGAACTGTATGTTATGTATTGACTTCGACTATTTTGACAGTGAAATGGGATAAACAATCACCCTAAACATTAAACCCCTATTAGCTAGTTGGTAATGAAGAATCCAAAGCATGGTTTACAGCGTAACTGTCCTCTAGAGATTGCTGCCAGCTCCCTTTAAAGCACCCACTGTTGAAATAAGATAGGGAGGAGATGCCAGACTGGACTGAGTGCTCGTTTGGTTCATGACGATAGTTGTAAATTAGGGAATGTGCAGACAATAATGCTTCAGTATCTCTGATTTTTTTATCTTTTTTTATTTTTTATTTTCATTAACATTGATATACAGCTTGTGACATAAAGTCTGTATTTATTTCTTGCAGAGACCCCTCCCTGGAAAGGTTTTGAAGACTCTGTAATTAAACAGCTCATAATTTCAGGACAACAGTTAGAAGCAGATGTCAGACTTCCTATGCCCTATTACAGTATTGTAAAGTCAGGGCTAGAACCTAAACAGAAGAACCGCTCCATGAAACTTCAGGATATTCAGTATATACTGAAAAATGACTTAAAGGTGATTTCCAGGATTGTAGCCTTTCATGTGTTTAAAACAGCATAGTTTTGTGTCCATTCGGATTCAAGTTGTTCTGCGTAAATCTAGGTGGGAGGCTTTTTTTGTGCACGATCTAAACATTGAGTATCCTTTTCTGATCACAGAGGTAAATCACCTTAAAAGAGAAGGTAGAGACATTGAACTGTCAAATATAGTTGTCTTATATTCCGTTTTTTATATTACAGGACTTAACTAAGTCTCAAATTGGTCATGCTGATGAACTGTCAAAAGCACAGAGGCGCACTTTTTTTGCAGATGTGAACATCTGTTTGGCATCAGCTTTTAGCTACCAGAAGAGAACACAGGAATTGCAGGGAAGAGACATAACCAAGGCTGGTGAGTTTCTTCTAGCAAGATGTCATGTGTCCTTCACTTAGTGTGCTCCTCAGTCCATAAACGTCTAATATAAATAATTAAAATGTGAGCACTTAGAGATTTTATGACATAGTTTGAAAATAGAAAGCAGTTATCTTTAGATTCTAGCTACCACCTTAATTGTTAATGTAAACTCAAGTCAGGTTAATATTTGAAGTTCAGGCATGCCATTTTCAGCAGAGGTATTAAATGCTGCTCATGTAATTTTTAAAAGAAATTAACTCCTAAATGTACAAAAGCAGTGTTTGGACATCTGGAGAAATGGTTTAACACTTAAAACCTAATTTTTCAGACAGCTCTACTGCCCCAAGATACTCTCTTTTTCCTGAGGAGAATAGTGCTTTAGTGGACCAAGAGGCATCAACCAGCCTACAGGCAGTTGAACAGGATGAAAATTGTGATGTAGCTTCTGAACTGCAGGCAACCCTCAGTGTCAGTGATGTAGATGACAGCCTCTGTAGCTTTGAAATGAATGAAATCTTTGCCAGTTATCCAGAACTTCATGAAGACTTCCTGGAGGAAGGAGCTGGATTAGGGCAAACTCTAAAGGATGAAAAAAGGCAGCAAAAAGAAGAAGATAAGGCTACCCTCAGAGACCTATATGCATCCCCTGGAGTGCACTGTGAGGAAAAGCCAGTTTATGAGGAAGGTGGCTTTTCAGAATCGCATACAGCGTACACTACAGAAGAGGAGGAGAGGGTAAGTGAGGCCTCTGACCTATGCATGCTGGCACAGGTGAGAGGAGATGCTGGGAGAAGAATGAGTAGTCTGTACCAAAATGAGCAGCACCTGAGCAAATGTGTCCTTAATTTAAAGATTGTGCAAAGCATGTTGCAGCAGGCAGCAGATTCCCTTTGCAGAACAGAGGAGAAACTGGAGGCCATTGAAAAGCAGAAGCAGCTGCTCCAGGAAATGAGAATGAATCAGCTTTCTAAGCAAATTTTTCAAGAAAGACCCTGGAACAGATCTATTGATACTTCCCAAAATAACAGTAACCCTTTTTCTGGAGTTAATACTTTTTTATGGAAGGCTATAGGTCCACCATCAAGTGACTATCTTCCACCACAGATAATATGGCAGACACAAGGAGTGTTGGGTGGAGATGTTTTCCAAGCTGTTTCAAAGACAGCAAAGGAAATGGAGGCAATTCAAAATGAAAAGCGGAGGTGCTTTCATGAGATGAGTAAGAGTAAAAATGAAAACAACCATGACGATCTCGGCTTCAGTGTGGTGAAAAGCCTGGATGATCAAATGAGCCTAGACCACGAGGTAAAATATTGAGCAGGATGGCTGTGTTCATCACTTCTGTGTTCCTTAGGTAAAAAGACATAGTTATGGATGGCGTCCGAGAGGAGGGATGAATCTGTCTTTTAAAATACATGCGCATACCATATGCATTACATATAGGAATGAAAATAGTCAGCTCAGCAGTGCAATAGTACTATTCTCCCCCCTGCAAAATACTAGTCCAGTGGCTTGGGAGGGAATAAAATCCTGTAGTAAAATGGAGATGGGACTGTCAAGGAAAAGGGCAAGTGGAGAAAGATTTTTGTTTGTATACTTAGTTACAGAGATCGCAGCTGTCATTAATGATCTAGAAGCCCTTACTATTAAACAGAAGTACTTGATGTGTTTAGCCCAAAGAGAAAGAGAGAAATTCATGTATGTATCTGCTGTGGAAATAATCTTGAGTCATTTAGGTCCATTCATTCCCCTCTGGGCTACGTGTTATGATAGCCTGCCTGCATACGCGTGAAACCTGCTATAAATCCAGGGCAGTTTTTACTAGGCTAAGGCCTGGAGTTGTCATCCTTTCTCCTGAGGAGTGCTACTAAAATACAACCTAGGGAATAAAGTTTGCACGGTCCGGTTCTTAGTATATAGAATCATAGAATGTTTTGGGTTGGAAGGGACCCCTAGAGGTCATCTAGTCCAACCCCCCAACCCCATCTCATAGACAGCTCAACCAGTAATTACCAGAATGCCTGACGTGTGCTGAATCATGGCTTGTTGGACTCATTTCAGCATTTACTCCCACGCGTATCTGTAAGATGCAAAAAAAAGTTCAACTTGCAGTGTCAGAGAGGAGGTGATTCACATTCTGCAGCAAGTGGAAGTGAAGAAGAGAGGTGGTGAGTTTTGATCCTATTCACAAAAGAGTTAATTCTAGCAGATCCATCTTGATACAGCCACTGTCAAAAGTACACACATGCAGGATCAAGGATGGCATGAAATGTTTTTCCAGTAAGCCAAAGCCATCTGCCTAATTAGGACCCTACTGTGAGTCTTTGTCAGCTGCAGAGCTGGCAGGGTAACTGCTGCGACAGGGTGGTTACTTTTAAGGAATGGTGTTTAGGCAGATTCCAAATGCCTCTCTGATGGAGGTCAGTGGTCCAAAACTGTAATGGTGCTTAAGGAGAGCAATCTAGTGAGTTACTGGTAAGGGCAGTTCTTCTTGCGCAGCCTCATTCAATCTCAGTAGAAATACTTTGCCTTTTATAGGTGTAGGACTAGGACCTATGCTAGGGAGTAGAACAGTCTTGCTACACCCAGTGACAACAGAGCATATGTTACTTTGCTATGTTTGTTGTGCTTTTTAATGTCGTTCCTTTGTATTTCTAAGTATGGGTGGAAAGTATCTGGCAAAACCTGTGCAAATTAAGGTATCTTATTAGTTGGAAAGATGGGGACAGGGACCTCCTTCAATGTTTGGGTCAAATCAGTCAGGAAAACTGTTGCAGTTTTTAAGTTGATTCGTGGCCCAGCTGGATCGGTAAGACCTGTTGGTAAAGGACATGTACTTGGTTAGAACATAAATATGCCAGATACTAATACGGGGTTAGATGGTCAAGTGAATGAACTCTCGATTGGAATCAGGCTGGTGGTAGGATTGTTGTTATCCACGTCTGAAGATCTGAGTATCTTCGGGTGTCCACTGATCACCTTACTTCTGAATAAAACCTATATAGCATTCGTAGTCTGTTAGTGTTTATATAAATATATCATCTGAAGGCAGTTGACAGCTTTTGAAATCTATGTTTTAATGTACAGCTTGTCTGGTTAATCTATAACAGACCTAAATAACTGTGCTTTCTAAGCTTCTGATGGCTCAATCTGCTAGTTCTGTTGGGTTCTTAGAACATGTGTGCTCTCAGCCTTTTAATTAACATTAAAACAACTTCTAGTCTTTTACTGACTGGGTAATACTTAACACAATACGCTTGCGCATTAACAGTTTGATGCATTTCATAATGACTTATTATAGGTGCTATCCAAAATCAAGATCTGAAATTTACAGTACAAAAATAAGCGGGGAGAGAAGGATGATGCAATCGGAATGGAGGAGTAAGTAAATCAGTGTTAACTCGGCATTAATGTTAGCAAGTCTTACTGCAGTGCAGTGCATTAAAACTTAACACATTTTCTTACTTAAGAAAGGTCTGTGTGTGTTAATTGCTGAAGCTCTATTAGGCTGTTCTTGGATGAAAACCAAATGAGTAGGATCCTGTGTCTTGCACATTCAGGGCATAAAATAATCACAGCCGCATTAAGATGGTTTGATTATAAAGCTCAAGAGATTTCTGGACCTGTTTTGGAGGATGTAAGGGAGGGACATGGTGTGTATTTAGAAAGGGTAGTATAGCAATGACCAGTGGATGGCAGTACAGGCACGAATAATAGAGAACACAAACTAACAAAAATTGTTCATGTAGGGACTTGTCCCTACCAATTTATGCAGGTTTTAAGCTTTCCTTAAAATGGAAGGAAGTGTTTAGCTCTTTTCATGATAAAGGAGTTTACAGGCTATAACTTTAGCATTTCCAGGTCTGCAGACACAGTGAAACACAGGGAATGCTTTGATGGTCCAGATTCTGTTGTGCGAACTGGCAATTTTGTTCTTTTTGTGTAGCTGAAGTAAAGCAAATGGCCAGAAGAGTGGCCTCAGGACAACTAGAACTTGGATCTTCATATCCAGTGACTGAATGTACATCTGAAAGCGAAGTAGAGAGTGTAAAGGAAGCCTTTCAACATGTCACTCTTAGAGTCCAAAAAAGTCAAGACCAACAAAGATTTAGGCAGCAGACAGGTGACAATGTTGAGCCTTGGGGTATGGGCAGTGAGGATATATCTGAATCGGAGGGGAGTGATCTGGAGTCTGCATTCAGAAGTTCTGGAGGTAAGGTTGAAAAAAAAAAATAAAAATTCTTCTCTTTTTGTCTGTCTCCATCTCCCAGCAGATTTGAGCTTCTGTGATTTTGTTACAATAATTGTCAATTTTATCTTCCAGACTCTTGCCCCCAAAGCAGGTCAATCACTCAGTTGTTGGTCAACATAAGTAATAGACTAAGATGCGTGTTACATGTTAGTAGGTGGAGGTAGGAGGGCTTGGAGACCCTTCATTGTCATTGATCACCATTTATCAGCATGGGACACCCAAAGTTTTCAATTCCACAAGTATGCTTTCACACTTCTTCTTTCAGTTGGACTAGAGAGATGCTTCTTCCATAGTACCACAGTGGGTAGTTCTTTTGCAGTGGTTATAGATAAAGGAACAAGGAAAGCTTCACATGCCTAGATTAAGGATGTGAGCATTTCAATGTCGTTATTTCTCCGTGTTCCTGACAGACAATGTAGTTTTACTGTCTACTTCTCATTGATATTCCATCAGTGGACTCAGATCACTCCACATTATTTTTTGCCTAGTAATTTTGTTCCATTCTGACATCCTAGGGAGCAGTTGCCAGTCACCATCACAAGATGAACAAGCAGAGTCTGGAATAGCCATTCATAAGAATTCAGTACTTCTTCAACAAGTTGAGAGTCTCTCTAGAGTACGTATAGTAATCTATGAAATCTAGTTGCAGCTAGTTATCTGTAAAACAGTTTAGCCTGGTCTCCCCATGTTGCACACTGAACTACCAAGACAGCTGATCTTCTCATTTATTCATTATTGACTTTATTTTCATTATTCATTTATTGACTAAAATGAATATTATTTAATAGAGAGTAGGGAGAGCATCTTAAATGATGATATCTTTCACAGGGGCATTCAAGGGAATTATATTGTTCCCTTAATTCATCTCCTGATGTGTCTGAAGAATTCTTGACTCCTGATCCTGGTTATTTCCTTCCTCCTCCTACTCGGGGAAGTTCACAGCTAGAGGTAAAAATAACAGAAAAGACGGGAATGAAGTCTGGGTCAAGAACTCCGGATATAAGTTACACAACATGTGGTTTAATTATGATCCTGTTTGATTGGAAGAAGAACTGTAGAAAACAGGAGAATGACAGGTTTTATTCTTTTCTTTTGAAATAATATCTACAGATAAAGATTTATTTAAAAGTAAGATAATTCTAACCCTGTTCCTTTTTTAAAACACCCCCCCCACTGTCATTCCCCCCAAAAAACCCCAAACAAAACGAAACCAAAACAAAAAAAACCCAAACAACTGAAATCTGACAAACACTCAGACTCCCAAAACACCAGAGGCATGTTTTCTTAATTTGTTTGCTAGGAAATTACATAACCTGTGGCTGAGGAAAGTTTTAGGCAGTTGATAATCTCAGCCTTTCCTTCACAGCTCTATCAATTATAGTACTCAATAGTCCTAAAGCAATCTTCGTTAATTTCTTGAAGATTCGAAACTATTGTATGGACTATTAAATCCAATTCATGTTGTTTGCTGATAAGCTCTTGAAAAGTTTGACTCTCCGTTCTGATTATTGTGAACATAATCCTGTGAGAGTTGTCCTACCCTTCACAGCTTACCTGTGAGAAATTGAATTCACTTCCTTTTTTCCCCTCTCTTCAGACCTTAGATACTGAGGGCAAATTAGAAGGTGCTTGTGAAGGATTTTTACAGAAACAGTTACCTGAAGATGCAGGATCAGCTATTCAGGTTTCAGGTAAATATGGTCTTTTGAAGGTACTTTTCAGTCAAGGAGACAGAGTCTTGTTGTGCTTATATTTTTGTCAGCAGCACTCCCTGTCAGAAGGCTGGAGCTTGATTCTTCAGGGTCACTTGCTCGCGTATTCCTCATTATTTTAGTGAGAGTTTCAGGACACTCAGGATTTTGGAAGATGAGGTTTGGGCATTGCAGTCACTGAAATATTGTTGATTGTGATGATTACGTATTGCCGTGTTTCAGTTAAAAAAACAAAATTTGTTTGCAACCTTTTTGTTTTTACCCTAGGGCTAAGTTTAATCTTTCTATGCAACTTGCTGTGGTGCTGGAAACTGACTTAGAATTGTATTTACACATTAATACTCCTATTGCTAGAAGGATCTTGAGCTTAAAAACTGTAAGAGCTGACATTGTGTCTGCAGAATAATGGAGGGATCACCGTTGTTTCTCTAGCCTGTTGCCTCTCTTAGCTCAAATTTGTAGATGTTGCGATATTCCTCAGTGCTTCCGTGGTTGACTGTCTGGCAGCTGTGGTAGGTTTATGAAAATGCATCTTTAAAACACATTTGTCTCTTGACAACAACAAAGGTCACAAGAACTAAATGATTTAATAAAGTTGCAATTTCCTGTTCAATGAGTTGTGTCACATTCTTTTGTACTTGCAATACCTAATAACAGGGAACATTTGTTATTTGTATTCAGGAGGAAGAATGCTGTTCTGCAGCACAGCAGTACCGAACTCCAGCAATAGCACCCAAGGAGTGAATCAACTTAGCCATATGCCTGTAGCCAGGTAGATAGACTTATTTTCATTATTACTTCAAGCATAAATTAGGTTACAAAGCGTGCTCTCTTTATTAATTCTGCTTATATATCTAATATTCAAATAAGATGCCAGTGGTGTTTTTTAATTATTGTCTACATATCATAGTTCCTTGCCAAGAAAATATTAAAAGGACTTTCACAAGTCTCATGGGGTTTTGTCTTCTACAGTGTTCAGTATTTTTTTTGTTTGCTTAATGAGGGAGCTAAAATAGGAAAAATAAGTCATGTATGTATTACAATTTCTTTTACACTGATAAACTGCAGTATTAAACAGAGCAAAGATAATTCAAATTAAGACTCCGGTCATCTGTTTTAATTTTGGTGTGGTTTGGTTTTGGAGCTCAAGTGGCATGAAGATCATGCCTTTTCCCCTCATGTGGGAAGAATCCAATGCAAGTATGCTCACATGATGACTGCATCTTGCCTGAAGATAACATTAGCCCATGCTTGGAGACTTGCAGTCTCATCTGTCAAACATGAGGTGTTTATATCCAGTATTTTTGTAAATTTTATATTCTACTAGTATGCAGAGATGTTGGCCAGAGAAACAGTCCTTGCCCTGAAGGTCTTTCAGCAGTGGTTTTCAGGTTTGAAAGCCCCTTCCCTCCCTGTAGCTCAGCTTTCCTTGTGTTGCTCCAGAGTTAGCAGCTGCTCGCTTTCTCCGAGCATGGGAGCGAGAGTTGCTTGTGCTGTCTGTCAGTGTTGTACTCTTTCCCTCTGCTGGAGGAACTGAGTTACCAGTGTCAAAGGTAGGCAGCAAGTGTGTAAATACTTGGCCTTAAGATAAAAGGCAATGGTTTTGGTAGGAATTGAGTTTTTGCCAGCAGGACAGAAAGGACTGTTGCTGCTCTGACCATCTGACTAATCCCCTTTAAATGCCTTTTTGACCTTGAATGGGGTTGTTACAGTTTGAGAGAATAGCTTACAATGCAGACCAATCGAAGGATGATAAAACCATGTAGTGATGTATATTCATAGATTTTTATTTAACTTTCAGTTTTGCTTTGAAACTGTGGTCAACTAGGAGTTACCATTTGTATCTGGTAAGGAGAAATCCTTACCAGAATCAAATCCATAATGTGCTTAAAATGGCATTTTTCTCCTAGCACACTCTATCTTCTAAGGTTTTAAGCAAAAAAAAAAAATTTATGAGCTGCAGTCTACCTCAGAGAGAAAGTAGTCCTTTAAACTTTTTGAGAGAGAGGCAATTAAATAGAGTTATTTTCATAATTCGCTGAGAGGCTCAATGAATACAATCTTTCTTCCTTCATTCCAGTGTTGAAGCAGCACAAGAAATGATACTGTGGGAGCCACAGGAAGAATGCAAAGAAACAGATGTGTAAGAGCCACAGACCATTTTATATCAAAATGTCAGCAAGATGGTCATTATAATTGTAGAAGTTTCGTGTTGGTGCAAAACCGGAAGATGAGAGAGACCAAAGCTGAGAGAGAGAAAACTGTTGGAAGTATTGAAAAAATATTTTCTCATGATAGGCTGGGAGATTGGTATAGAAGAGCTATCATACACAGCTGTCCTTAGTTTAAATATTTTCATATTCATAACTTACTGTTAATCTGGGTGTGCTTCTTCACATTAAAGTGTTAGGATTCCTTGTTTCTTCTGTCCATATTACACAGAAGAAATAAAATTACTTTAAGGAGCAAATCGTTAGTATGTAACTAAATAAATTTTATTACAAAAATATTATTGTGATTGAGATTCTCTGGAAAAATTTGTGGAATAGGTTTGTGACTTAACTAGTAAAGTTAATTTCTTTTCACAGATAATGGAGATTTGCATAGAAATTACTGATTTGGTAACAGTAGACATCTGTTCGTTTTATGGTCTTCCGAGGACGATGTAATCCAGGGAATGTCTGCAGAAGATGTTGGTTTGCTTAATATAATCCCAGTCCTGCAGAGATTTAAGAATTTTTGTAACTTGAGTGGGCATCACTGCCTGTGCAGATCTTTAGCAGTTTCACTTTATCTGAGTAGTTTTTTTAAAGACTCTTAAGGCCTGCATTTAGTCTTAATTAATGGGTCGTTAATTTTTGTTAAACCTTGAGGTCTTCCCTTGGCTTTGGAGAGTTTTCTACCTAGTGGTTCACATTTCAGGTTCTTGCCCTTTTTGGAGGCAGTTTCCTGAGCTTGCTTTTACAGGAGAATTATTAAAATTAAGAAATCTTGTAAAGGAGGGGAAAGCAAATAATTAACCTTTTCTGTCCCCGCAAGATTATTGAAGATGGTGACCATTAGCCTTCCAAGAACTCTGGGAAGTTTTCAAAGGGAGTGTCTCTCTTCCTTCTGGAAAACTAGATAAGACTGAACAAAATTAAAAGTAAAGAACCCAAAAGTAGCAGAATTCAGTGATTCACAAGTGTAAGCAGTGGCTATTTAACTGTCAGAACATCTTTCAATACTTCAGATCAGCGACAGATATTCAGGATTTGTCAAGTATCCCCTGTGAGCAAGAGAACTACTACAAGGATGTAGATTGTAAAACGCCCAGAGTGAGTCATGCACCAACGAGCGTCAGCACTCCACTCCGCTCAGGTAACTGCAGAGAGGAAAGGAGGAAGGACCGGTGAATTATTTAACCTTTCTATGCCAGGAGTCAGACCTTTCTGCCAAGACTTGCTAGTGTAAAAATGATTCATGTGAATTATGGACACTCCATTCATGTAGTACCAACGCAGAAATGTCAGGCTTGGAATAAGTAACCACAGGAAATGCTGTACCTGTTGTTTGAAATCTTTGTTTTGGTCCTGATGGTTGCAACTTTGTAGTTGGAGCCTTCTTGGTCAAAAGAAATCTTTAACATAGAACTAAAGGAGAGTTTACAGGGGCACAGCTGACAAAGCCCATATCTGAAAGGTCTCTGAAAGATAATTACTTGGTGGTTAATGGTAGCCTTCATAAATGAGAAATTGGTTTGGACATTTAAAATTGATTTAGAATGATACATGTATATTTTAGCATTTTAAAGACAGACAATGTAATAAGCACTTAGTGTGTTTTGAGTGTTGATAAAGTGATCTCAGTGTTTGTTAAACTTAAGTGCTGTTTAAGAGAACAAATTATCATTTCCTTTGTACTTTCATGAATTTGCTGTAATACAGTAGTCAGAATTTCTCAGTTGGCAAAGTTTTGCATAAATAATACCTGAGATTGAACTCCTAGGTAATCAGATTGGACTTCTGCTTAGAGATCATTTATGGACAATAATTTCTTAGAGTTGACTGTGCAGGTGCCTGTTCAAATTACAAGAAACCTTTTTCTGCTTCTTTTGAAATGTGATCAAGATACAAAAAAAATCCAAAAATAATTTTCCAGCTTTGCTGTCATGTTTTTCTTTTTTTTTTTTTTTTAACTCTAGAAGAAAAAATTCCAGTAGCCTTTGAGAAATACAAACACTGCCATGAAGTAGCTTCAGATTCTTCCTTTTGTGGCTCTCAAGAGATCTCTTATGCAGTGTCCAGGACATTCACTACAGCCTATGAAGAGGGAAGGAGCACTGAAATTCCCTCTGTTGCTTCAGCAGTTTGCTCATCTGAATTGAATGAGCATGTAAGTCTAGAAAATTTACCTTATGCCAGCCATTCTTTAAAATATTTTTAAAAATGCTTTTCCTTAAAATAAATGTAAGATGAGAAGCACAGAAATAATTCTAGGTCTTTGTGAGCATTTTGGAATCCTGGATCTGTTGACATAATGATAAAAGTTCTGAATTATTTCAAAGCAGTCAGTGTGTGCCACTGATTATACAAATAGTTTGCTTCGCCTTGCACCTAATCTTATGTAAATGTTGACCACCATCAAAACGGCCTTGTCTGCCCTCCATCCCTTCCCTGGCTGTAAAGAATTGCCATTCCCCAGCATTGAATCCAGTAATCTTGGAACACCAAAATGATAAGTATCGGCAAAATGATTGGATAGAAAAGGTATGGTTTGAGGGGGGGGTGGGGTGGGTGTTGATCTGTTGGTCTTTTGGTGAGGCAACAGGTTGCTTATCTGAACCACTCTGAATTCACAAGTGATTTGTGAACTGTAGGCTTTTGACTATGTGGAAGCGGGGAGTAAACTTGAATGAAAATACATGTGCGTGTGTGTTCAAGTATGTAAGTTTTCATGTGAAACTGAAGAGATCTCAAAGCTTAGTGGGGGAACGTAAATGAGTACGTAAATGAGTGATTCCTTGAGGAAGAAAACTCAGGTGGAAGCTTCCATCTAGTAGTTTGGAAGCAAGTAAATGTTCAGAAAGCCCTTGTACTAGGGGATTAAGTTTGTCCTTTTTATGCACAGACGTGGCATGTTATCAACTTTGTTGTATCAAAAAATCCTCTCTCTTTGGAGTTGACAATTTCCAAGGTCACTGGATTTCCAGTAATCTTTTTGGAACTGAAGGTGCTCTGGAGCTACAGCATTATCTTAACTGTCTTGTCAGACAGTTATATATAAAATAGTAGCATTTATGCTTTTCTTATTGTTATTCATTGACGGGGTGTCATTTAAAGATTAAATCAGAGTTTGTTCAGCCAGAACAGTAGTGACTGCATTAGTTGTCATCAGGTCAGGTCTGGTTCTTTCTGCTTGCGTAGAAGACAGTTGGAATTAATTAAGCCCATTAACAGTGCAGTGCTGCCTCAGCTGGCTCTGTGGAGCTATTTGATTGTGTCACTTTCTTGTCTAAAATCTTATTCTAGGATTAAGTGCATGAAGTGCCTGTTTCGATTTTGAGGACAGTGAGGACTTGCCTGTGATTACAAATTCTTGATTTTTGGGGGCTCTTTTGGCAAATACATGTGCTTGGCTTTAATAATTAAAGATTAAAAACAGAGATTGGGAATTTAAGAGATGTTGGAACTGTCGTTCTGGAGAATTCCCATCCAGTTGTCCATACAGAGTGTTGAAATGGATAAAGATTACATAGCTGACAGTATCTTATGGCCGGCTCAAAGATGAGTGCACAGCAGGCTAAGCAAAATTTTTGACACGTCTGGCTTACCTGGATGCTACCTCTGTTTTCATATTCTGAACTGATTGAAGAGCTTATTTAAAAATGTAATGGTCAAGTAAGGCTTTACCTCATTTTGGATTTAGTATGTTGAAGTTCTTTGATTTACCTTCTTGCATGTCATTCTGTATCCTCTTACGCAGGATGGGTTGCCAGTAGTTGCTTCATCCTTGAGAAGCACCAGGAAGGCATCTGGTAAGTCTCTTAACCCAGCCCAAATAGAATGGTCAATAAATGGAGAAACTTTACTTCTTTTTTTTTTTTTAGTTTTTAAAATTTTTATTTCTTCCTGGGCATCTCTCTCTTTTTTTTTTTTTTTTTTTTTTTTTTTTTAAGGATAAATAGCTTTGCACACAACTGTGTATTGCTAGTGTTAATTAGGTTATGGATTTTGTGTTTGCACCTGCAGACTAAGAACTCTGATCTCTAATCAAAGATTGAGAACTGAATGCGCAAGTCTAGCTTTAAATTATTTTTCTATTATCAAATTATTTAAGGATATTTGATAAAAAGTGAATGAGCCTGGCTTGTGCAGGTTGATGAAGTATGTCAGCAAAATGCTGTCATAATGTAAGCCTGTATCACAGTTATTAAGGATTAATCACTGCTAATTAACTAGACTTTTTTTTTTTTTCTATCTCAGCACTCTCACAGGCATCTAACCACTTCATTGATGAGCTGCCTCCACCAGCCCAAGAGCTGCTGGATGAAATTGGTAAGAGGCACTTCACCCAAAATGGTACGAGGCTTGCCAGCTGTGTTCAATCAGGATTTCTCCCAAGTCATTCACTAAAATAAACAAGAGCTTCCAAATTAGTTGCAGTTGGGTCAATGATTAGGAAGTTAAGCATTAACAGCTTAAATAACTGGCAGTTATTTAAGTTAGTCCTTGAAGTTTCTGCATTTCACGTAACGGTTGGTTGCTGCTGCTGACAGCAGCTAGCCCATTGAATGCAGCTGTAATTTAACACTGAGACGAATTTTGTGTGGACTGAATTTTTCAAAGGTGTCCCAGAGCAACGCGTGTTCTCCATCAAAAAGAATCCAAGCCACGCAGCTGCATCCCTCAGGTTTTTTTTGCAAAGCTGAGTCTCAGTGATTTACGTTTCTTTTTGTAATCATGTACATCTTCAGACAGAACACAGTGTAAAAACTGCATTATTTTTACTAGTATGTGTTGTAGAGGGCTTTCCTTTGATTATTCAGCTATAAACTCTTCCTACAAGTAACACCAGACATTGGGATGATTAAATGTATATAGGTCCTGTGCTCTTTTAGAAATGAGGCACCCAGACATATTCTGATCTTCTTATTTCCTCATTTGCCAAAACAAGGACACATGGAGACTGGCATCAAGTGAATAAATAATGGTCAGAGACAGTTTGTGGGGTTAACATATGAACTGTTACAGATGTAAAGGTTTCCATCTAGGTTTGGATGGATAAAATAATAGGGTAATTTAGATTCTATAGAGTCAATTTAGAAAGAGTATTTAGGAAATATGCTGTTTTTAACAGAGTATTTAAGGCAGCAAGATTCCATCGCTCAAGGCTTTAAAGAGAAGGAATTGTATGACTGCGGACGGCAAATAAATGGTTAGTTGATCATAGTCCTAATATAGAGATTGCAAATAGAAAATTACTTCTGCATTGCTGCAAAATTACTCTGAATACTTGTCACTGTACATTCAGCTATAGAATAAACTTCCATTTTTAGCTTCTTTTGGTATTTGTGGTTCAGGAGAAATTTGAGAGGATTCTCTCTCTCTTGGTAAGGTTATATGCAGTGCTGTTGCAAATAGTACCCCCTCCACTAGTGTTTGCTGCATGGGGATCTGGTGTGGAAGGCTTGCAGGTCTGAACTATCGGAATTAATCTGCCACAGCAATGCCACAGTAATGTATGCTGTGTTCAGACATAAATGACAAAACCCACAGAAGTATAGATGGTGGGCAGCTGATGGAAAATAGACCTGAAGTCTCCTTCTGGGAGGGCGGTTCACTTGAGAAAGGGGCCAGTGCACACTAACTTCTGTTTCTTACTCACTGGAATTAAATAATGCCTCTGATTTCATGGCGTAAGAAAATAGCATCGACTGGGGTAATCAATATTACATTTCCTGTTCTGTTACAAAGATACCAAAGATAGCAGTTGTGAATGTTTGTGCTTCTGAAACTGCAAATAGTAATAAGTGGGAATAATTTTTAGATGTACAGCAAGTAATGTCAGAGGAGCAGAAAGCCTAAATCTTCATAGGCTCTGCATTTGTTTCCAATGAGTCAGAAAGAGAAGAGCAATTTAAAAAAAAAAAAAAAAAAAGAGAACATGAGTTAGTCTGTAAAAAAGCTAAATAGCATAGTCACTTGAGAATGATACTGCCACTTGTTTGTGTTACCCTATAGCTTTGTTAGATCTTTTCCCATTTAAAATCGTTACCTAAGGGGTAGAAGCTACTGTGACTTTATTCATAGGAGTATCTTGTTTTTAGGTGGTAAGGAATGCAGCAGCCTGTATTGCTTGCTGTTCAATCACTATGGTTTTGTTGTATTTGCATAAAGTACAGCTATTTCAGACTCCATTTTTGTGACAGCCTACTGCTTCCTGCTTATCATAGCTTAGCAGAAGGTGGCTGAATATATTCACATGCTGTAGGGAACAGAACTTACTGAGATAAGTCTTGGGGGGGGATATCATTGGATTTTGCTAAGTAGGGTAGCAAAGCTAACATCCACAGGTTTTCTTTTGATTTTTCTCCCATATCTGGGATTGTAAGGGGAAAGATTAAAGATTAATTTCCGCATGCATTTTTCATTTTAGTCTGAAGCAAAATGTTCAGTCCTGTGAATCTAAAAATGTGTTACAGTAAAATATTTATCTAGGTCTTGCTGCTGGCCACCTTTGACTGTAGATAATGTGCATTTGCTTACTGGTAGAGAATCAGATTACCGAGGAAAGAGTAACTGAGAAGTGGACAACTGGAAGTTTCCCAAGTGCAGTAAATAAAACCACATTTTACTTTTTTTATTATCTTCCTCCATACCTTTGACATTAAAATCTTTCTGTTTATGTGAATAGTTCCCAATCAAATTGAGATGGAAGACAGAGGGTCAGAAAAAGAATCTGAGAGAAATGGGAAGAGAAACAGTAGTTTATGGACTAAGGAGTCATTCAGTGTAGCAGAGGAAACAGAAAGGTATGAAAAAAGGACAATAAGGCATGTTTGGCTTGGAGTTACAAAGATTTAGAATAATGGTTCCAGTATATTTTTAACAACATTCAGTGCTTACAGCAAGCCAACATTTTTAAGAACCCTGGTAATTATGACTGTTTTCTTTTAAAATGTGTAGTTTTAAACTTGCCAGCATCCATTTTAAATCTTTTATTCAACAGGGCTCACTCTACTCTTGATGATATTTTAGAAAGAATGCTCCATGCAATTCCTGGAGATGAGGAGATCCAAGAACAACCTCAGAGACACACTCTTGGGTTAGCTGATAATTGACACATTGTTCATAAGTTTATTTTGTTTGTTCTGTGTACAGACCTCTGCAGGACTTTTCAGAAAGTGTGCTGCAGTCTTTAGGCAGTAGTGTGTCAGGTAACTTGTCTGGAGACATCAATCTGCACTATCCATACTAAATTGAGAGGGAAAAGAATGTTTTGTTAATATAATTTCCTGTAGGTGGAAAGCAAATACTTCAGTGGGCTTGGAAGGCAGTGCATAGTCTTCACAGAAATCAGAGATAATTTGACAGAATGGTGGATTTTTTGAGATAGAGAAGAATGCACATTAAGAGAACAGAATCGTGAAAGCTCTTTAGAAAATGCTTTAAAGAGGAGTTTGGGAAGATGGTTATGCTGTCCTGGCAATATAGGAAGAAATGAAGAAAATGGCAGAAGTCATATATACATCACTTTAGGGAAAAAAATCATAGCCCAAATAATTTTTTTCCTAGTAAAACCGAAGATCAGAGCCTAGTAACTCTGAACAACTCCACAGTAAATGCCAGTGAGTAGTCATAAGTCATTGCTAACATATATCTTACTAATGAACACAAGATATTCTTGTGTTTGGCATCAGAAATTTTTTTTTTTAACTGAACACAGAGGGCAAATGTCCTGCTAACCCGGAGGATCTTGCTGGCAGGGCAGACCGATTCCTGCAGTATATATTCTGCCATGTTCACAAATGGCTCAATCCAAAGCCCAGTCACACTTGTAGTCAGACTACATTTACTTAATTCTATTATGTAGGAGTCATTGGAGTCTGTGGATGGATGGAAAGCTAAAGCACATCTGTAGTCTTGGAAGGAGGGGGTAGCAGTTTGGGGGTTGGAGGGGATAGATGCCCATTTATAGGTCAGGGTAAAAATAAAAAGGCACCTTAGTACCTCCAGAGGTTTCTGTTTTAGTGCTCTGTATTCATCCTGTCTAAAAGAAAATAGAAAAAAATAGGATGATACAAAAAACTATGTCGTTCAAGGGCTGCAAACCTGCAAGATCCAGAAGATGTTGGAAGGAAGAAGGGAGTAGAGGAAGGCGGAGCCGGGGCCGGAGGCAGAGCGCCAGAAAGCTGTGCAGGGAGCTCAGAAGGTTCTCTTTGTCTGTAAAGCTGCTGGATGCTCTGCTGGGCAGTATCACATTTATTGCATTGTTAGCACTGAATTTGTCGAGCTTGCATGGAGTATTTTTTTGCTTTTCTTGATTTCTCCCATCTGGGTACTGTTTCTACCCTGTACTTTTAAAGGAGAGGAAGCTGCTCTAGACTTAAACTCTCCAGAGACACTTGAACATTTTCCAATTTTTTTTGTCAGTTAAGACTGACAGCATTGTGGACCGTTTGCTGGAGTTGCAGAGTGTCTCTCATAGTAAGAGTGCAGTTTCCTCTACTGACTTGAAAGCCGTGAAAGACAGCTGATAATACTGCACCCATGTCCTGTTTAGTGCTCAACCTTTCTGCCTCAGGCACCCAAATGCTTCACACTGTAAGGACTTAGGCTACTTACCAGTATGGTTTGGTATGTACCTGTGATGTGTATGCTGATGCCATCAGATCCTTTAAACATCTATTTTGGGCTCATCTCCCCTGGCTTTCCTTTATTAGAAACTAGAAGTACGGAAGAAGGCACAAGATAGAATAAAAGTGTTTCCTCTGTTCTGTAAGTCCAAGTCTCCATTAGGAACTGTTAAAGCTGATGTATTCTACAGCTGTGGTAAAAGGTTGCCATTTTCAACATCTCTCAATGAAAGATGTTTCTTGTTATAGGGAGGGGGTCTGACATACTTGCATTAAGTTAATGTGCATTTAGTGCTATGCAAAAAATATGAATGAACTGGCATTTCTTCTGGAAAGAAAAAGGCAGTAGCCTTTCATTTTCAGAGAGAAATTTTGTCAGTGTGTAGCACAAGATGACTTAATGGAGGCTGATCTTCAGTCTTGAGGGCATTTAACACTTCTACAGCAGTCAGCTCTACAACTCGTTTTGCTTTCCAGTTAGGCGCCCAAAGTTTGAAATGTCCCAAATCGCTAGTTTCTTTTGGAAACGTTAATGGTAATTTTTAAACTTAGAGGTCTGGGGGTAACATCATTGTGCTTGTTATTTGCCCAGCATTAGCATATATGACCCCATTTTCTGTCAGACTTCCAGAACTGAGCTGGTAGGGATTGAGCTTTGGGTTTTGAAAACAGAATGATTTCTGATCACAAAGAGGGTCCTGTGTAATGCACCCAATAGCAACAGAGCTGGGCCTGGTTTCTGATTACAGGTGCAACTTAATGGATCAGCAGAGAGATCTGTAGCGCTTGATTTCGGCGTGCTGACACAAACTAGAGCTTTCCCTTTAAAGTGTTGCGTGGCTGTGTTATGATCTTCTCGGTCCTGAGCTGAATTTACATGTGTTTTAGGCACGCGTCCTGAAGATCAGAAATCCCACTTACGAGAACAGCTGCCTTCATCTTTGCCGTTCAGGTGAGCCTCTCTGTGAATTAAATGGGGCTTTTGGTAGCAATTTGTGTATTCTCTGGCTGCATGAGAGATGCTCTTGTTTTCCATGCCAAGGGAGGCGAAAGGGGCAATATGAAATCCCATTCCCTTCAACTTGTAGTTTGATATAAGGAAAAAACAACCATGTAACTGTTTGGTTTTTTTTTCCCCCCCCGTAGGATAATTGGTTTGGATCAGAGCTCTCCTACATGATTAAGATGGATAATGAATAAGTTCTAATATATCGCCTGCTTCCTGCTGCTTGTACAGTCTACAGCCTGAGAATTGCAACCCTTTTTGGCCATGTAAAACAATTGTGAAGCTCAGACTTCCTTTAACTGCAGCAGCAAGTACTCTGTAATACAGTTTGTACTGGTTTTACGCCATCATTGCATGTAAAGGCAGTACCAGTAATACCGCAGAACTGAACTGTTTGCTGATACCACATCCTGATGAAGCTGGCTACATGGTGGTGGGGGGTTTCTGCGCATGCACACTTTCATAAGTAAAAGAATTTCTTGCTCTGTTGCATTATGCAGTTTTCGGCGTTACAGACAAAATGATTGTAATTCTGTGGACTGCTGTTACGGCTCAGGCACTTACATTTTTCCGTGCTGGAGTGTGGAGCACTGTTACAGCCCATGTAGTGTATGTTTTTCCTTGCTCATTAAATTTAACAAGGTAATTTCGTGTTTTCTCTTTTCTTAGTGCTTTTGTGATCTAGCGTTGAACTGATTTGACTGATTAAGGGGATTAATTGCTGTGGAAAAAGCTAATGAGAAAGAGGCAGTGTTCTCCAGAGATTGCAAGTGCAGCAATACATTCCCTGCCAGCATTAGACAAGACTATGAGAAAATCTGGTTAGTATTGCAAAGGTACCTGTTGTTTAATTAAATCCCACTTCTGGTAGGCCTCATCCAAAAAAAAAAAAAGTTCCTGGATATAATTGAGCTTCAGATCAGGATTTTGATGAGCACAGAAACTTATAGAATCATAGAATTGTTTAGGCTGGAAGAGACCTTTAAGATCACCAAGCCCATCTGTTACCCTAACCCTGCCATCCCACCATTAAACCCTGTCCCTAAGCACCTTGTCTGCCTGGCTTTTAAATACCCCTGGGGTTGGGGACTCGAACCCTTCACTGGGAAGCACCTTCCAGTGACTGACAACCCTTTCTGTGAAGAAATTTTTCCTAATGTCCAATCTAAACCTGCCCTGGCGCAACTTCAAACCATTCCCCCTCATCCCATCATCCATTACCAGGGAGAAGAGGCCGACCCCCACCTCGCTCCCCCCTCCTCTCAGGCAGTTGTAGAGGGGATCAGGTCTCCCCTCAGCCTCCTCTTCTCCAGGCTAAACAACCCCAGTTCCCTCAGCCGCTCCTCGTAAGCCTCGTGCTTCAGACCCCTCACCAGCTTGGTTGCTCTCCTCTGGACGTGTTCCAGCAACGCCACGTCTTTCCTGTAGTGAGGGGCCCAAAACTGAACACAGTATTCGAGGTGCGGCCTCACCAGTGCTGAGTGCAGGGGCATGATCACTGCCCTGCTCCTGCTGGCCACACTATTCCTGATACAAGCCAGGATGCCATTGGCCTTCTTGGCCACCTGGGCACACTGCTGGCTCATATTCAGCCGGCTGTCAACCAGTACCCCCAGGTCTTTTTCCGCCAGGCAGCTTTCCAGCCCCTCTGCCCCACGCCTGTAGCGTTGCATGGGGTTGTTGTGACAAACTTCATACTTATTTTTTCTTCTGATAAATACTATTCAGGTGCAGGAGGTGTGAAGATTGTCCTTGTCCCTTTAACAGACACTGGGATTTTAGCTGCCTTCATGCAGCTGGCTGTGCCACGTGCTGCTTTTCCGTTCTTCTTCACGTAGGGAAATGCTGGATACTTGTAATTGTCAGTTAATTTGGTTTAACAACACTAATAACAGTTTCCAAGGTTATTGTGCTGTCATGTGGTTCTTTTCCTGGGTTTGGAGGTTCTTTTTTGGGATTCTTTTTGGTTTTGTAGTTTTTTCCTTGTTGCTGTGTTTCCCATCATCAGACTATGTATACAACTAGATACCGATAGAGCTACGCCAGGGAAGAGGCTGCAAACTGGCAGGCGTTGGGGGAACTTTGTTCAGAAGAGATCAAGAAAAAAACCTTTCATCCCTTTAGTCATGCCGTGGTAGGGGTAGAGCAGAAGCGCCAGCAGCGAGGAGGCTGCAGTTTGAGTTGTGCACCTTGGGTTAACAGCAGTGCCCGTAGGGAATGGGGCTCACCTTTGTGCATCCCACAGTTCCGTCCAGGCGAGTGTTTAATACTTGCTAACCTGGGCTCGTATCAACTGCAGGTCCCTGGTTTTCGCTGTCTGTGAGTTAGGTATCCTTGCTGCAGGCAGAACAACTTTATATTCCTGATAGAAGCTGCTGGAACAAGATCCTGCTTTCCATCGTCCTGCAGAGCATTGTGGCGCTGCAGCCTGCTGCTGGGAACAGCGGGGTAATGGTAAATGGATGCAAAAGCTAAATTGCAAATTTGTTGTGTGATTCTGCCCTTAGTGGCTTGTGACCCCAAACTGACCAGCAGCCAGGGCCATTCCCTCTCACTTTGGGCAATGTTTTATGTTTCATAGGTTTGCTTGATTCAGTAAAAAGGAATTAAAACTGGTAGGGCTGCAGCAGTGCGGTGGTGCGGAGCAAGCACACATGCATTTATACATGCACGCGATTATATAGCACTTTGGTTTGCCACATGTGACATCTCCTTAGCCTCTTGGATTTCTTTTTCTATTTTACCTGTCAGCCCAAATGGTGAGCAGACTGTGAACCATTTCCTTATCTTTTTTTAATCTTAATGTGGAGAATTTTTATTTCTGCTGGTAGAGAGCCCTTCAAGTAGTCCCATAGCCTGCCCGCTCTTCTTATTGAGGCCACAGCGCAGCAGTTAGAGATTTTAGGTTTTCATCTGCTTGTACTTTTCCAGCACAAATGTAAATCATCCTAAGAACATAAAGCATGGACACAAAAGCTGTAATTAACAGGAACAATTAAACAAGGACCAGCGAAAGCAGAGAAGATCAGAGGGGGCCCATCTAATGCTGCTTTCCAGCTTCCCGGAGATTGAAAGGCCAATTAATTACATTAAAACAGTGATACTGAGCTGTTCTAATTCCTCTCCGAGCCGCTAGCATGTGAGCCATTTGGCGTGCAGGAAAGGAAGCAGAGGGACGGGGATGGGGGTGAGGATGGGTGTCCTGTCCCTCTGCACCGGGGCCGCAGCACCACCCACAGGCCCTGGTTTCCCCTGGGGGGCACGTGTGGGGCCTGGGCTAAGTTCAAGTGAAGACGAGGAGCAGATGTTCATTCTCTAAGCAGCTGTGTTTCAGCTCCCTTGTTCCTGCCATCGTACGTGTCTTGGGTTTGGGTTTTCCATCTTGTTTTGGAGCAGAGAATCTCAGAGGGGAAAAAAAAAACCCTCATTCCCCCCAATCTCCTTGTAATCTGTGCCAGCCCAAATTGCCTTTCTGGCTGCCTGTTAGCAGCTCGCGGACTGCGTGCTAGTGAGGCAGTCCAGTGAGGTGGTGAGCAACTTCTAGCATTGCTTCTCTCCAACCCCTTCATGCATTTGTAGCAACAGCAAAAGCTGTGGGCGATGGGAGGAGGCGGGGAGCGAGGCGTGTTTTGGGTCGTCCCTGTGGACAACGCATGATAGAAACAAAACTGCGAGGGGGAGAGGGAACCTTTGGATCTCGTGACTGGCTCAGCCTCCCCTTGAAAGAAGTTCACATGTTCAGAATCACATTTTGAAAGACAATTACTATGAAGGCAGGCAAGCTGCTGGCAGCATTTTTTTAAGATGGGGGATTTTGATAAAACCGAGTCTCGGGGGATTGCATCTGTGGCGGTGCCTAAACCCTGCACTCAGAAGCCTCGTCCGTAGGCTCCTAAACCACATAAACTGTGTTGCAGTCCCGAAGTGTGATTGCAGCTGGTGTGGATAAACCCCGTGTTTTGAGATTCGGCATGGGGGTGTAGCTGTGGAAGCCCATGGAGGGGGTTTTCTTGTCTTTTATTTTTTTCTCACAAGGCTTTGGTGTCTCTTGCTTTCTGCCAGCGCCCCAGCCGCTCAGGCAGCAGTGGCTCTGCTGTGCCTTGTCCCCAGGGCCTGTCACAACCTGTGTTTTCACCCTTGCTGGGAAACGGTGGATTTAAGACCTTTCCTTACTGCCTTAAATATATAAAAAAAATATAACTATGTGTCTTCAAACTCTTTTTTTTTTTTTCTTGCTGTCTGTCATGATGGTGCCTGTGGCACATGCCCGGGGAGAGGCACCAGCTGTAGGAGCGGGAGGTGAAGTGTTTTCTGCCAAACCCTCGGCCAGCCGGTAAAACAGACGACACGTGACCTTGTCGATGTTTATTAATGTTTGTTAATGCACTCTGCACTTAAACGTACCTGCTAGCTTGTTGCCAGTTTCACAGCGGGACCTCGAACTTGACAGTGAGATCGGGCAATGGGAATAGGACCGGGTCTGACTGGGGGTGGCGAACGCGTGGCTCTGTCCCACAGGCGGCTTCGGAGCTGGCAGCACAGCCGGGCTCTGTTGGGCCGGGCTCTGTTCAGCCGGACTCCGGGGCTGAACAGCAGCTGGGGGTGTTTTGCATTGAGGAAAAAATTACTGTTGTTTTTTTTGTTGTTGTTCCTGAAAGACTCCCAATTCCCGGAGGTGAGGGGCTGGAAGGGAGGGGTGTTGCCTTAGGAGGGTTAAATAAAAGTTTGCGGTTTATCCCGTGGCTCCTCTCCCGCAAGAAGACAAAGCCAGGTCCTTCTGGGGAGCGCGGTGAGGGCTGTTGGGGCCCCCCCCGGGCCGCCCATCACCTGGGGAGCAGCGGCAGCTCTGGGCCCTTCTCTGCCAGGTGGGGGTTGAGAGCTGATCCCGAAGCTGACGCTGGTGCAGGCAGGATCTGGCAGCAGTCAGACGGGGTGAGACGGGGTCACCTTATTCCGCAGCCCATCGGCAGCGATGCCTGCGCAGGGGCCGGGTGCAGCTGGAGCGGTTTTTCCTGTCCCCCGAGGGTGGTAACCGCAGCACACCATTTCCAGAAGGCAACTCTGAAACTGGGCGGGGAAGGGACAGGTTACGTGGCACAAAGCTGGCGTCCGCCTCGGGACTTAGAGGCAGCGGCTGAGGGGTGGACACTTGTTATGGTTTGGGTGGGATCTGCATCAGTCCCCAGCCCAACTCTTTGCAGACCCTGGCAGTTTATTGAGAATAGAAGTTACATTCAGTTTGCTTTGTGCATTCAACGAGCAGTTTGTGATCTAAAATTAAGTTGCCTGACCCCATAAAATCATAGAAGCAGAAAATGAGCTCTTGTTCAGGCTCGGAGTCTGCTCCTTCCCTTGCCATTTTATTCCCCAAAACCTTGCTGCTTATTCAGCAACTCCCGCATCGAGCCTGCGTCTATACTTCCAGATAGGAATGATGGTTCCTCCACATTTGATGAGGCCATTAAGTTGTTCTCCAGAAGCCCCAGTGAAGCTGTGATTTTGTTAGCAAATGGCTTTCTCTCACCTGTTTGTTCATGAAGACGTAGATGATTGGATTGTAAACTGTGGCAGTCTTGGAGAAGTAGGAGGGCAGGGATGCGAGAGCTGGCTGGATGGCGATATCTTTGTTGGTGGCCACCACCAGGGCAAACGTGGTGTAGGGCAGCCAGCAGATGAGAAAGGCCATCACCATCACGATCACCATGCGCGACACCTCCCGCTCCGCCTGCTGCGTCGTGTCCGATTCCTGCTGCTGCGCCGCAGCCTGGCGGGAGTTTTGGGGAAAGGAGAGAGAGAGATGCCTACTTAACTTCCAATGGCATTTCCAGCCCTTAGGTGCCCTGGCATCAATGTCAGGAGGTGTCAGCTCCATCAAGTGGCACAAAAACCCACCGTGAGGCTCTTCATCCCGATAGGGACGTGCCTTGCCGGCATTCTGGGAGCGGAAAATCATTAACTCGTCTGCACTTGCCATACATACCGCTCGCAGGGTCACCAGCAGGTTGGTGTAGGAGAAGAGAATCAAGCTGAGGGGCATCACGAAGCAGGTGACAAACAAGGCCAAGATGTAGCTGTTGTTGTCGCTGCCCCCAGTGTACCAGTTGGGGCCGCAGGAGGTTCTCAGACCTGGAACAAATAATTTTTGAAACAAGCCTAAACCGATCCTGGGCTTGGGTAGAGGCTCAGTAACAGGCTCCAAAATCTCAAACGCCGGCGCTGCCCCCTCCCAGCGATGCTGCCCAAGCACCTCTCGCTTTTCCATTCCCAATGACCTGGAGATCACCCTCTGCAGTTTTGGCTGGCCAACTGTGGAGGAGGGCGAGCTGCTGTGGCGGGCAGCGTTACAGCGAGCCTCCCCACAAGCAGATTTGCCGGGGTGCGCGCTGGGTGCCGCTCGGCGTGCGCCGGCAGCCAGAGCAGCTCCATCAGACGTGTAAGGACGGCTGCAGCGCGTTGTGCAAGCGGGCAACTTCTGAGGAGCAACCTCCAAGAGAGGATTATTGACTGAGCAAGCAGGAGGCGTTAACATTTTAAATACCAGAATAGAGACTCTCCAACTGCCCTGCACTTGAGAACGATACGCAAGAAGCAGCCGTGGAATTGAGCGCGCGTCCAAAGCACATCTCCCCTACCTTCGGGCACGTAGCTGCTCCAGCCCAGAAGCGGTGGGGTCGTCCAGAGCAGCGACCAGCTCCATGTGAAGGCGCAGCCACCGACAGCGTGTCGGTGCTGGAGCCGAAAGTCCCCCAGGGGCCTGCAGACCACAACGTAGCGCTCGAAGGCCAGGATGGCCAGGGACCACAGCCCCACAATGCCTGGGGAGAGAGGGAGGGGATGTGTTTTAGGAACGGGCTCTGTTGCCCGTGCTGGGACATGGCAGACGGTGATTTAAGACCTGTTGAAGTAAATGTTGTAACAAGATGTCAGATGTTTTTCTTATGGCAGGGAGAGCTGTGAGGAGATTTGGCCCTTTAAAATGAAATTGGCAATGGGGGATCTGTGACGCATCGTGGTTATGACCATGGTTCCTGCCCTGGAGTGTCTTCGACAAAAGGCTTTGTGCAATGTTTCATGTTCCTGGGGCACGCACAAATACCCCTGTGCCGACACAGCAGCCAGCCAGCACCATGAAGCACGTCCCGGGCGAGGACTTCTGATGGGCACGAGTGACATTTCCCTCCCTATGGAGACCGAGACAGAGTGCGTGGTGACCTGGTGCAGCCAGCCACCTCCTTGAGCCTTCCCTGCGCTAAAGAATAGCTGAAGGACACGAGTTTTACATCGTACATGAAACCATTGCCTTTAGGAGACACAGCAAGTTGATGCAACATTCCCCATAGCTGCTTTGCTAAATGCAATGGCACCGACCAAAGACCAAGACAGGTCTCAAGGCTCATGTCCTTACCTGTCAGGGAGACCATGAAGCCCTCCAGCTCGCACAGCTGTTTGCCGAACACGAAGAAGCCGTTGATGTTGTTGGAGAGGCTGACGGAGCTGCCGCAGAGCGTCACCAGCAGGTCAGCCACAGCCAGGTTCACCAGGATGTAGTTTAGGGGCGACCGGAGCTTCTTGTACCTGATGGAAACCACGATGACCAAGCCGTTCACAACCAAGGCGGAGACCACCACGATGCCCATCAGCACGGCCACCGACAGGTACATGGTCTGCGGGGCCTGGTGGGGCCACTGGGGGCCATCGAAAGGCCCTGGGGTCCTGTTATTTGGGGGCTCCTGCGAGTGGTCGGAGGAGTCCATCGGTCTTCTGGAGCGCCAGTGGAGCCGGTGCAGGTGACCCTCCCCAAAAACAAAGCTTCTTATAAAGCAGGAGGGCCCGATGCGCCCTAGAGGAGCTTTGCATTAAAATACCTTAAGCTTTTTTTTAATCTGAAGGGTTTGTCCTCCCGCCCTCCCTTTTTATAATCAGCTCTTTATTCTGGAGGGGATAAAGAGTGACTTAAAAAAAAAAATCCAATGACTGAACGGTGCATCATTTAATTGAGTAAATAGATTGGGTTTTTTTCCTTGTGCTTCCCACCTGCCTTCACCTGTAAGTGTCACCCCTGCCCAGCCTGGGCCCCCCGGACTGGCCCGGTCGTCCCCACGCCGTGGGCTTTCTGGGGGCCCAGAAATGGCTCCATTTGCCTGTGCTGGGAGCCAGGACCCAACTCCTCCCAGTGCCGGCGAGGCCTCAGCTGCGTGGCCCCGGGGGTGCTGGGGTGGGGGCAGCAGCTGCCCCTGGCCAGGGCGAGCGCAGGGAACGGAGCCAAAGGAAAACCCCGGTGGCCACCCTGAGCTCCCGGGGAGGCCACACTGGCCACTGCCAAAAGCCACGCGCTGGCCCCAGCCTGTTTTGGCTGCACTGGCTTTAAATACACTTGATAAACATGTATTAAATATATCAACATTATTAATATAGCAATTAATATATTTTAACAATAAATATAAACTATATTAAATACATATTTATACTATTATATAGACGAATTAGTGTGTGTATATCCCTATACATTCACACATGGCTGCATGTGAGACAGTGTGAGCGAGCACCCTCCCTGTAACTGTGCCTAATACAACGTAATGGCATGGATGCAGTACATACTTACATAATGTATTAAATAAAAATATTTTATACATATATGCATATTAAATAATAAAAGTAATAGATATGAATTTATGTAGTATATATAGAATATAAATATTTTATACACACATTTATATACGTTATTATATATAACATCTTATATACAGAGTGCCTGTATATATCAAATGCATATGCCTATGTATGTATATAGCTGTCTATATAAAGATACATAGTTTTATACACTCATGCATAAATATATCATCTATAAGAATGCATGTATTTATATATACCTGCATACTTATATTTTTTAAAATTTTTATAAAGGTAACTAAATTTATTTAATACTATAGTATATAAAAGGCTTACTTATATGTGCATGCAGTATATAATATAGTATATATATATAAATATTTCACATAGATAATAAAATATGTTTTTATAAATGTTATACACACATACATATATAGATAGTTCATTTATGTACTTATACATGCGGATATGTGTAGCTATTATTTAAAAATTTAATGAATCTAAATACACAAACACACACACACAAAGACACACACACACACACACACACACACACACACCCCCCCACACACACACACACCCCCCACACACCCACACCCACACCCACACACCCACCCCCCAGGCTGGCATCCCGGCTGCAGCCCTGTGGGGATGGGGTCCCCCGCGTGGGTTCCGCGTGCCCGATGGGTCCCCACCAGTGTTGGGCTGGGCCCCCAGCAAGGAACGGGGTCCTGGGCGCTGCTGCCTGCCCTGACACCCGCGGCACATACATCTGCGACCCGTGCGAGCCCGCCTCTGGCTCCTGCCACCGCTGCGACTCCTGCACCTTGCCAGTGGGTAAAGTGGTGTGGAGCAATGCCAAGCCTTTATTCTTAAAAATATATGGACACAAACATATAATAAATACACACACACACACGTATGTACATACGTACATATATATATATATATATATAAAAAAAAAAAGTGTGTGTATAGGTATTTCTGTAATCAGTGTAGGAGGAGATATGAATGTAAAGTGTGTGTATGTCTGTCTGTCCGTCCGTAAGGGAAGCCTGGTTTGGGCCGTACTCGTGTGTATTTGGGGGGAGCAGCAGGGAAGTGCAGTATCTGCCCATGCCACCGTCACAGCGAGGCCGCGCGGGTGCAGCCGGTGTGACACGCGCGGGACCTTCGGCAGGTTTTTAATTTCAAAGCAAGGGCCCGGGCTGAGGAGCGGTGGTGACCAGGGTGAGGTGGTGCCAGCGCCATCGAGGCGCCCCGGGAAAGGGGACGGACTGCGCTCAGCGCTGGCTCGCAGCCTGAGTATCGGCCGCTGATAAGATACATTCAGCCCAAAACTACAGTGAGAAAAATAGGCATTAATATATTAATTAGATTAATAATTACATGGAGCAGCGGGGTGGGGGGGGGGTGAGGGGGAGCGGGTGCAGGCAGCACCTCTGCTCTCTCCCGGGCTGGAGAGGTTCCCTGCTCCTTCGCCCGGGGAGGACGCTCACAGCATCCAGGTGGCAAAATCCCTGCAGCGATGGCAAAATCCAGGCACCGCAGGGGCATCTCACACGCCTTGAGTGATGCAAAGGTAATGGAAACCTCAGAAACACCACGAGGGGTTTGGTTTTTTTTTTCCCTCTCATTTTCTTTTTTTTTTTATTCTTCCCTTGACTAATCTCCCTCCCACCCGCCCCTGCCAGCACTTACAGTCCCTGTGCAAGCGTCACAGCACCCTGCTGAGGCAGCGCAGGGTCCCCGGGGAAAGCGGAGGACGTGGAGCTACTGCAGTTACAGTGTTATTATTATTTTTTTTTTTTTTTTTGCAGCAACAAGAGATTGGAGAGCAGAGAATGAAGCCAAGTAGCACCCAATGCTCTGGCTTAAATCCATCTTCCGCTCCCCGAGCCCCCACCGGGCCCCAGCTCTTCGTCTCGTGTCCCTGGGTCACTTGGTGCTCCACGGGCGACGCGCTGTGACGCATCGCGCTCGCACGCCCCTGGGGAGACTCAAAAGCTGCATTGCCGGCACTGACCCTTTTTTTTTTTTTTTTTCCCCTTTTTATTTTGGGTTCTCATTATAAATATTAACAAATCTGACAAAAAGTACACAGATAATACTGAAATACAAAAATCTTTTAGGATGCAGGTAAGGACAGTTTCTGCAGCCTTCACATGGTAGCAAAACATCGGTATCAAACATTTCACGAGGCCTGGCATGACGACCACCACTCTGCATGCAGCTGGGACAGACGGACGGACCGTCCGCTTAGAAAAGACTGGGATACAAAGTGAGGGAACACACGCGCACGCACACACACACATCATGTCCTACTCCACCTCAGGCATAAACCAGTTTCATGGCAAGATGTGCTGAAACAGATGGTGGATTGAGAGTAACTTTGCAAGAAAAGGGAGGCACAGCCGACCCGGCGCTCCCGTAGCTCTTCTGGAAGCTTAGCTCTAAACCAGGTTTTAAGGTGCTGGACCAGTGACAGAGAGAGAGAGAGGATTACCGGGAACATCCTACTTGATGCGCTGCTGGCATTCAAATAAAATCCATGCATATCAGTAGACTGCATTACAAATATTAAGTAAGTAAGTTATTAAAAAAGCCCCCCCCCCCGCCCCTATCAAACAAGGTGTAATACGATCGTCACTTTGAAAAGTAAACGTAGGTTTCCAGCGAGCCGATTCCTATCCAAAAGAAGTCAGCAACGCACGCACGTGCTCGCACACGCAGCTACAGGGCTCAGAAGCTGTAGGTAGTAGAGACTGAAGGGGAAACAGCAGCTCTTCTGAAGAAATCACCGGTTAAAGGCTTCAAAAGTTTCTGGCAAGGTGCAGCATTTCGCAGAAAGTTTTGGCTCATCCCACCGGGCGCACGGACTTCGTCACGATTGCACAAGAGCCGGCGCCCGGTGGGATGAGGATGCAGAGCCTGAGCAGGGTGGGCCACGGAGGATGAGGGCTGGGATGATGATTACTGTGATATTGTTCTATCATTGCTGTGCCGTACACAGAAATTTGGTTTGGATGCTGTTTGAGGCAGAAAATGGACCAACCTGGCGGTCGTGCCAGAGCCGAGTGTCTCTGCGGACATGACGCCGGCTCAGCAGCTCAGCTCGCTGCTCGCAGCGTAAAGTGCCTTGGTTGAATTTTAGGCAATGGCATGAATTAGAAAAGGATGAACAGGGGAAAAGCGATAGAAAAATTTAGCCTGAAAGTCAACTTTGCTGGAAAAAAAATAGCCGCACTGAAGCCTGGCTGCAGGGGAAGGCATGGTTTCATTAGGAGAGCAGCTGATGCGAGGGCAGCGTGAGACTTTGCTGCCGGTGCCGGGAAGCAGGAATGGCCGGCGGCTTCACTGAGCTTTTTATTTTGCCTCCCCCAATTCTGCAAATGTGAAGCCGCCCGATCCTGGGGACCGTGAGAGGGAAGCCGTGGTCTGCACAGCGCCTTCAGCTTGCTGGCTAACGTCACATGGGTTATTGGAGAGGACGAGCACAACACTTCTGGAAGAAAAGCAAACAGTCTTCCCAGGTTATCAGGGGACACAATCATTCCAACAGAGGAGTTTTAAATGCATAAAAGACTGTTTAGGCCCAAACCACAGAGACTGACAAACCACCAGAAATATGGCACAATTGCCTTGAGGAAATAGTTCCAGGTTTTAGTGACACCTTTTGCTCATTATTAGATACACGAACGGAGACTGATGCATTCATTTTTGCCACTGAATTGCAAGGCAGCGAGAAGGTAATTCAGTATAGCAAAGAGTTAGGAGTCAGAACTGCAGTGCATGCAGGCGTGTGGCATCCGTGTGCGTGGGCACACGTGTGTGTGCGCATGCATGTGCATGCTCGTGAGTGGGTGTGTGAGTGTGTCAGGGTGCAACGAGGCATTTTGGAAAAGCCTTAGGGGACGGCACCTGCTGAGCAGAGCAAACCGCTGCTGCCTTGTTCCCTGGGAAGGGTTTCCCTGCAGCCGGGCCGTGGCGTGGGGTGTGCCGGCTGCCCCGGTACCACGATCCCCTGTATCCAAAGCCGTAAATGAGAGAAGTCCAAAGGCTGGGGCCGGCAGAACGGTGCCTGCCTCAGCTCAGTCGCTGAGGACGGCCCCCGGCAGCTCGTTCGTTAGCGTGTGCCAGCGCTCGATTTTCTTGTCCTTGTTTTTCAGGCAGTCGAACCAGTGCTTCAGCCGCTCGCCTTTGGCATTAATTCCTAACACGACTCCACCTTGAGAGAGAGACAGAGAGAGGGAGAGGTGGGGGTGAGCATCAGCCCTGAGAGGGATGCCAGGGGACACTGGGGGATGCCAGATGGAACCAGGTCATGCAGCTACTCCCATGGCATCCGATGCCCTGACCTGCTGTGACACACAGGCAATCACAGCCCAGCTTCCCCGGCCCCTCACGGCTGTGGTCTGGGACCTGCCCCGGGCAGCTTGTTCTTACGCCAAGGGCTGGATGCTCATTACAATTGCAGTGGCTGTCAGAGATACTGGGCAGTTGTTAGCAATAATCACAGTGACCAGTAACAAAATCACAACAAGCCTAGACCGCCAACAGAGATAAATGAAACTTCCCTGTTAAATCTGTGTTTTATTTAGAAGAAAAGATCTGAAAACAGAAGGGGAGAGGGAGATGCAGCTTCTCCCCGTTTGGGTGCTCCTTGCATGGGGGATGTCTGAAGTGAGGAGCATCAGGGCCGGCTGCAGGAGAGGAGGCCCAGGTGCAGGAGAGGGGTAAAAGCAAAACAGAAACCCAGCAAGAATGAACGTGGGGATGGAGAACAAACCAGGGGGCTGGAGAAGTGCAGAAGAGCAGCAGTTGAAAAAAGAAGAGGCACAGAAGGTGAAGATTAAAAAAAAAATAGGCCAAGGAGACCTTCTGGAGTCCCCACTTACTTACCTATGAAATCGTTTGATTTCCCGATATCATAGTCCCACACTGTGACTTCCAAGGTCTTTTTCGCCAGGTCGCCGTGCTTTATCTCATAGCAAAACTCCTGTTGGGGAGCGGAGACAGAGCCAGGATGAACTCATGCTGGGTGCCTGCAGGGGCTGGGACCCTGGGAGGGGGCTGGGGCTGTCCATTCTCTTCCTCAGGCTGTTGCCCTTTGCCACCCACAGGGAACTCAATCTCAATCCCTCACCTAATGACTGAGGTTGGGTTTTTTTTTTTTCCTTTTAAGTCCAAGGACTGAGAAAAGCCCCTAGGCGAGAACCACAACTGGGGAAAACCCACCTCATTGAACTCGGGGTTCAGCGTCTTCTTCTTCACCGCCGTCTTGTGCTTTGATTTCTTGTCCTCATCTGGTTTCAAGTAACTGCAACGAAACCAAGGCAGCAGGGTCACACACAGGTCCTGTACCCTCTCCCAGCGAGGAGGGCAGGTAGGGCTGCCCAGGCCCTCCCCTGCAGCCTGGGCAGGGGTGGGGGCACCTGCGGCTGCGGGACCAGCTCCTGAGCAGAGGCAGGGGGAGGTGGGGACCCAAGCCCCCCCCAAACCTGCAGCTCCCTCCTTTCCTCCCCTCCCCTGCCAAAATGCTGGAGGTGGCTGGAAGGAAGCAGCAACTCCCCACATTACCACAAGACAGTCTCTGGCTGCCATCAGAGAGCACTGATTATCCCATCTCCAGTCCCTAGGGGACACTGGCACCCCACACATGCTCCCAGCTCCCAAAAGCAAATGCTCCCAGTCCAGACTTGGGACTGTGCAACCGGTCTGCTCATCCAGAGCCTTGCCAGGAGGCAGAAACCACACGCAGGTGCGTAGGAGGGAGCAGGACCAAGTGCAGCAGCTGCAGTTCCGTGCACCACTGTTTCCTGCAGATATTTTGCAGCACAACAGCAGGGTCGAAAAGCAAATGAGATTAAAGTGTCATCAAGTAGAGAGGGCACCTGAAATCTGGGCCAGGCCAAAGTCAATCCATCATCGTTTCACTGCTGCTCCTTTAAACATCAGTTCTGCTTCCTAGTTGGACTTTCCAGATCTTGCTCATAATTAAAAAATTAGGGCTTGTACCGAGAAGCATCACTTGTCTATCTGCTCTGATTCAAGCCCTGCAGGTACAACCTACTGCAGATAGCACAAGGGGCACCTACAAAACGACTGTGTACAACAACGGGAATTATGTTACTTCAGGGACTGAGCTTCTGATGGGCATTTTAAAAAAGCAGGAGTGGATTTTTATGCAAATACCTCCACTCCTAATGAACAATTAACTAGGAAGGCAAAAGCGTGCTGCCGATAAACTGCATTACTGGCCTCCCCGGTGTCAGGCATGGCTCATCCCAGCAGCTCTGCTTTAACAAATATCATCCCTGAAAGTGCCAGAGTTTGGGTCAGGGCAGTGGGGACAGGGAGGTGGGATGGGTGCGGGGGGAACTGCTGGCACTTCCTTGCCATGGGCCCCCTGCTTTGCAGAGAGTGAGTTTGAAAAATGCCACCCACCCAAAAAACAGGAGCTGCGGCCATGCAGGGCCCCATGCCAGCCCAGCTCTGTGTCAGCAAACCATCCCCTTCCTCAGCAGCCCTTAGCAGCCCCTGGATGACACCAAATTCCCTGAATCACTTGGGTGAGGCCGAGTCACAGCAGCCCATTACAGTCATTTTAATGTGTCTCTCTCTCTCTCTCTTTTTTTTTTTTTTTCTTTTTTAGTATCACTGGTATTTTTCAAAAGTAAGGTACTCCCAGTCATTTGCATCAGAAAGTGTCAGCAGGACCCATAAACGTGCCCTCAGCTCTGTTAACCAGGCCCTGGAGCCACTGGAGCCACGGGTTGCGATTAAAGTGCTGTCTGACCTAATTACACACACACTGTAATTAGAGCCTTTCTAAAGCCTGGGGTGGTGACCCTGCTGCCGGGCTGGGAGCTGAGCTGGGAGCCTCCTCTCCCTTGGGACCTCGGAAAAGGGGCAATTAATTGCCCGTCCCCTAGGGCCAGGAGGGGGGGATGCCTGCGCCCCAATGCCACTGGCCACAAGGGCCAGACCTGACCCAGCAGGGATGGTGTGGGCTTCAAAGAGCAAAATGGCTAGGGCTGTCACCAGGAAGGAAAGCAAAGGCGTCCGCAGGTGCTGAGCAAGGTCCAGGACCATTGGGCACAAGCACTGTCCTGCTTGGGAGATACCCAGCCCCACGCTGCCAGCTGCGACCCACCACCCGCCAGGCTGGGGCCGTGCCGTCAGCAAAACCTGACCATACCTGCCTGCTTTGGGCCACCAATTCTGTCCCCAGGGGCCGTGTCCATGTCACAGACCCTCTCCCAAGCAATGGCAGTGCCGAGCCTGGCAGTGGGGCACCACAGCCACCCAGATGCTGCTGAACCAGCGGGGATGACGAGCTGCCCCAGGACGGGGTGGGCACGGCCACACGCCACCAGGCAGATCCTGCACCCACGTTACTTTGAAGCGCTGTAAAATAATCACCGGGGAATAACACACTCCAGGCGAATGCAAGCTGCTGCCGTGACGCCCTCATTTGCATCTCCTAATGAGATCAATTAATTTCCACTGCAGGGAGAGGCAATAGGGGACAGCACGGCTGGCAGCGTCAGCGTCTCGCCCGGCCCGGCACAGCCACAGAGCAGCACTCACGTTTTGACGTAGGGGTCGGAGTAGCCGTTGGCGTCCATGGCAGCCAGGTGGGCGCAGCGGATGATGCCCACCAGCAGTCCCTGCTTCTGCGAGCTGTACTTGAGGGAGATGAGGATCCGGCCGCGCTCCTCCAGTGACTTGTCCTCTGTTTTATCTATCTGGGGGAGGGAACGCACCCAGTCTGGGGGCTGCTCCAGGACACGGCCACACCTGGATACCCACCTCCCATCCCATCCCATGGATGCTCTGCCCCCAACCCTGACCACGTCTGAGGGGTTGAACTAACCCATACTCCCACGTGCCACAGGGAGAAGCTACTGTATCCAGGGGCCCATGGTGGGGGACGCTGCTGTGAACCCTCCACTCACCGGCAGCTGCTTCTCCAGGCAGATGCTGAAGTTTTTGGTCTGGTTGGGCTTCAGTTTCTTCAGCGGGATCCGCGTCTCCCCAATAAACTCATTGTGGCGGAACTTGTCCTCATCGCAGACTGAGATCCTACAACAAGCACAGGGTGAGCAGGGCTGCCGGGGAGAGGAGAGGCGATGGCGTGAGGGAAGGGGCTGCCCCATTGCACTGCAGGTACCCCGCAGTAAGGGGATGACTTTGAGGCCACCACTCCCCGGGCCAGTGACCGGACACCTTCACAGGCATTGGAGGGCATCAATCTGCTGCTACAGCCGGGCCGGGGAATCTTGTGATGTCTAAATGTGTTTAAAAGTAATTAAATAGTGCTCTGTGATCCTCCCTCAGAGGAACTAACTGCACACCATGCCTCTGGCCTGTGCAGCACCTGGAAGGTTTATCCATGAATGGTTTATCCATGGACAGTTTGCCCACCCTCATGTTTACAAGTGAATAGCAAGGTGGCAAGGGAGCCATGGGGACGACTCAGTCTCATGGCACAAGGACCATCAGGGCTGGGGAGTGGCAGAGGAAGGGGGGGTTTGGAAAAAAATAATACAAGTGGGAAGATGGGGAATGCTGCTTTCCAGAAAAACGTAGCTGGATGCAGCGTTACTATAGATACCCATGAAAAAACCCACCCCACCGCAACAGAAAAATCCTCAAAGAGAATCTCGAATGCAAGCACAGTATTTCCTATTTCCCTTCCTCCTCTCACCTCTCTTTTAAAGAACAAAACCGAAAAAGGAGCAGCAGCAGCTCCAGACAAGAAGCGGCACTTGCCAGGCGTGCACAACCCCACACCCATCTGGCCAAACCTCTCGGGAGGGAAAGCAAGCGCACAGTTAGGGAAGCCGGGCTGCAGAGGAGAGGATCGTGGCCCTCCCAAGGAGCTGACAGCCCAGGGCTCTATTTTTACACCCAGCAATTGCAGAGTGGTGCCGACTCCTGCACACTCAGGGGGAGGCAGGGTTTGGTGCCGGTTTTACCTCTTAAGAACACGAGTAACAAGCTCTTCCCCCGACAATGTCTAGATACGCCCCAGAAGGACAAGATACCGAATGCGATGTCCTACTGGCTGTGAAGCCCCAGAACCACCCAGGATAGGCAGAAGCCCAGGAAGGAAATGGTTGGAAAACTTCAGTGGTGGTGGCAGGGAGAACATCTCCAGTGTCACACTGGGAGAGGCTGGAGAGCCCCACCAAGCCCATGGGAAGCCCTTTGCTCCCATGTTAGCAAGCGGCCCTGAGAACAGCAGCCCCTGTGCAGCAGGCTACAGCTCAGAGAGCTTCAGCTCAGCCCCAGGCAGCTGCAAGCCCCTGCGTGCCATCCCCAGGGATGGCTCCTGCACTGCCCCAGCCCTCCCTTTGCAGCAGCCAGGGCACAGGAACACCCTGCAGTAGCCAAACCACCACAGCTGTGGCCCACTGAAGGACAAACCCTTCCCCAACAGAGAAAGGCGATAAATCAGGGTAGTGTCGGGGTCCACAAGCCCCAGCCTGCTGCAGAAAGCACTGGGGCGATGGCCAGCCTCCTTGTCCCCGCTGATGTCCCAGGCTAGTTCAGGTGTTTGTGCAGAACTGGGTCCCTTGGGAGGCAGTTTCTGGCTCATCTGCAAGACCTGGGAACTGCCACTGTCTCTGAGCAGCACCATGGAGCCAGAGACACCACCAAGTCTCTCCCAGCCCCATCTTCCCTCTGGCAGCTCTGGCCACCTCCCAGGGGGGTCCCCATCTGTGTGTGATAACCAGAGGTGGTTCAGACGCAGAGTTTCGTGTCAGCCCTCCAAGTCCCTCAGACTCAGGCCCCGAACCCCGGTCCCTCTGGCTGGCTGCGGTTCATCTTCACCAGGAGGGTATTTTTAACTCGGGGAGGCTGGCAGTGCACCGGCCCCATAAGTGGAGGCAGCGAGCGTGAGTCAGATGAGCAGGCAGCTCCGGCCCCAGCCCTCCCTTTGGAGGGAGGCATAATGCAATTACATCGGCTTGAATTTTATTACGAGAAATCGGTGTGATGGAATTTTTATGCCTTGGGTTAGAAAAATCAGCTCCATGACAAGCAGCAAGAGATGCCTCTGGCAGCCACACTCACCTGCCATCCTGAGCCCTTTAACTCCAATGTCACCCCTCCCTCGTCTCTCTTTATTAAACCCAGTCCCTCGAGCTCGGCTTTTGATTTGACAGCTTCCACTGCGGGGTCCTGATCTTTAAGTTAAGGGCTGTGAAAACCACCTTGGAAGAAAACTAAGCAGCAAGTGAACAATCATTGCTCATTAAACTTATTCTCCCTCCTACTCAGCCCAGGTTCCTGGGTTACAGTCCTGACTCACCACGCAGCTCAAGCAACCCCGCTCCGCTGACTCACGACTTCTGCTCGCACACACGTTCCTCCGGCCTCTCTCCTGGCGTGGAAAGGGGAGAACGGGGGTCAACAAGGACCCTTTTCCACAATGTACGTGTGCATAGTAGGCAGCGGAGCCTGAAGATGCATCTCCTGTATGGTCCCTATAGCAACTTAGGAGGCTCTCGATGGAGGAACAGACGTGCAGGTGATACCTGCTTGGCTTAAGGACAAGCAACACCTGGCAAGGAGAGAAAATAGAAAAAGGCGGCATCCAAGGGACTGTCCAGGTCTCCTAAAACCAAAAGGAGGATTCAGTGCTGGGCTCTGTCACAAAATGCCTCAAAGTCTGAGCACAGAAACCATAGTAAAAGTTAGATGAAATTACGAGTGCGCCTGCAGTTCCAGAGCAAACCTCATTCAGCGCTTCTGGAGTAAAGCAATTTGGGACCCCAAATCTGTAAGTGTCTGCAGTACGCCTATTAGACCTGATCAAATACTATTTTCTGAATAATATATTTAATGAGTCATGATGTTTGTCAAACACATGATTAAACAAAAAATTCCTGGCATTCGTGGGCTAGCTGAGTATCATATGAATAATGCATCACTTCGCCAATATATCTGGATATGAATAATTGTATCCTATATCTGGCCAGCTCTGATATTTATTATGAATACAATCTATTTATTGCATATTACATGTATTATTTAAATGTAGGCGATTGTATTCTGCCTATTCCAATTTCCCCTGCAGCATTTCTCTGCCTCCCCCCGTCACACACCCCGGCTTCCCACCACCGGAGACAGCAGCCAAGCTGCCGTGTGGCACGGCCGTGCTCAGACCGCAGATGGGGAGCAACAGTGCCCGCAGACAGGGATGCGGCGTGAGGGCTGCAGGGTGGGATTTACCCCTGGTGCTGGCAGGGAACCTGCTCCCAAGCCCAGCTATCCCGGCCCTCTGAGCCCAGCATCTTTCGAGCGGCTCTGAATTTGCCTTCTCTCAGGATGGTGGGTGGTTTCATTGCTATTAAGCCTTGGGCTAGACTCAAGGATATTTAATTCAATGAATGGATGAGACCTTTCAAGATCCTCCCACCTACTGCGGTTCATGAAATCTGAAGTATCTGGTGTTTTTTGAGGGGGTTGATTCATTAACAAAATCCTGCTTGCCAGCGCAATTAGCTGGGCTGCCTTCACCTCTCCTTCTCCCTTGAGGGTGGCCCTGCTCGGGGAGGTGAACCCCAACAGCTCCTGGGGCTTGGGTCCGTCACAGCAAAGTCACTCGACCAGCACGGACAAGGCTGCAGGGGATGAGGGGCAGCCTGTTGGGGCACAGCATGGGGCTGGGGGGCCCAGGCAAGAGGGGACCTGTTACTCCACTCTCTAGGAAGCAGAGGATGCCCCTACTCCAGCCCCTGCAACGAGGTGAATGCCACTCGTCCCCCCAGGAGGGCTGTAGGCATGGGCAGAGTGCCCTGTGCCAACACTGACCCACCAACCCCTGCCGGACATGTCCCACCAAGAGCCCAGGTGGGCAGGGAAGATTTTTGGGTGCTTTGCCAGCTTTTCTGCTACATCACACACTCTCCAGGCAGCAGGGAGGCAAAGGCTGGTGGCAGCTTTGATCTCCGCCATTATTTTTACATTAAAGAGACTTTGCAATCGCATTCCCTGCCCCTCCGTGAATCTCAGCACCAAGGAGGCACCTGGGGAATGACCACCTCTCAGATCGAGGGGAGCATCACTCATGCTCTTTCAACTAACATTTTCCTTGCAGGAGCCTCACCTGATTAGTGCAAGGAACGCCAGCATCCCTGCAGCTTTGAAGCTGGCTTTTCCTGGTGGAGAAGGAGACATTTTGCGAGACAATGGGTGGGCAAAGTGAAGCACCAAAGGCAGGACAATAGAGAGAATGGGAGATGCTTCCTGTGGGAAGCAGCACCAGGAGGGTGAAGGGCCATTGCCACTGGTTTTATGGAGAGGATCATAGAGGAGAAACAGCCCAACCCACACCATAATAAAAAAGCCTCGGTGAACCACCAGGGATCCCAGCCCGTCTATCCCTCCTCATATAAGCCAAAGATCCCTCCCCAGCCAGGCAGTGAGGACACAGTTCAGCAGGTATCTCGATGAGGAGGTGCAATATTTCCCAGCCTTGCATCTTTCTACGCGATTAAATATTCATTGTTTGAAAAGAAGAAAATCCAAGGAAGGAATTAAAATAAAAGATGGGTCTTTCTACCTGGTGGCTGGTTTGCAAGAAGTCACATCTCATCTAAACCTGCCTCAGGATAAATAAAAATCTCCTTTACCAGTATCTTCAACCGCGGAGATGGAGAGAAGTAAAAAGGGGTCTGGGGAATTGCTCTTAAGGAAAATGAAGAGCACCTGAACTTTAGGTGGCTCCCCCATGCAAGATAAGAAATAGAGCCATGGTGCTCAGAGACTTTGTTTTAGCAGAGGAATTCCCTGGGCCATAGGCAAGATTTTGGGTTTCCCCACTGAAACTCTCTGAAACCCATGGGGCTGAGCACATGCCCAGCGCCCGAGGGCAGGCTCGGCCCTGCTGCTGCGATGACCATTTGTGCCAGCAGCCAAAGCTTGGCACGGGAAGAAGCACTGAGGGCAGGGAAGGACGTGGGGCCACCCAAGGGTGTCCCAGCACCCACCCTGTAGTACACTGGGTTTGGAGATGGAACTAAGAAATGTTATTTCATTTGAACCTTTATGCAGCCATCTACATATGGGACATTTTTTAAGGGGATCAGAGTCCTGACTAGAAATTTTTTTGGGGTCCCCACAAGAGAAGAGGCTGAAAACTGCCTGGGAAGAGCCACCACAGCCAGGGGAGGAGATGGCCCACACAACAGGCGGCAGTCCTGCAGCAGAGGTGCCAGCTGGGAAACCTTCTCCACCCAAGTTTGTTTCTTTAATTCTTCTCCAGAGTTGTTTCCAGGCAAAACCAGAGCCACACGCCCCAGCCCTAGAGCAAGCTCCACTTCACAAACTTCTCCACTTTTCTGCTCGCACAACCCTCCCAGGGAGATGGCAGAGCCACCTGAGCCCCTCTAAATAAACAATAGCCAGCCTAGAATTTCCTGGCTTTTAGGTCATCTTTGGCGTGCTGACAGCCATGGTAACACCAAGGATGTGATTCCCCTCTCTACCCCATGCAGGAAAAGGCTGGTCCTGCCAGGCACACAGGGATAGGTGCTACTGAGGTGCCCAAACCTTGAGCCTCATTAGTGCCAGGGCAGTGGGGCTGGGCACTCCCACGCCGCTGCGGTGCAGCCTGCACCAGGCTGTACTAAATGCTGCAGGATGGAGCCCACTCCATCTGGATGCAGTGCCAGGCCCCAGCACTATGCTTGGAGGTGAGGTGGGGATTCACATGGCCCCTGAAGTGCTCCCAGCCACTGGCCGTCCTCATGGCAACGTCATCATGGGGCTCACCACCTCCATGGGGACACGCTCCAGCAAACCCCCTTGGCTAGCTGCAAATGCTAATGCATCAGAATTGTGCTTGGATATTCCTCTGCTTGCAGAGAGGATTTTGATCCTTAATTATCACCTAATTCACCAGGGTTGGCTGCTGGCAAGGAAACCTCAGCTGCAAAGTGCACTCTTCATGCAGAGTGCTGCAGAGCCCAGGAATCTCCCTGAAAAGAGGCAGCTCTGATGGGCGCAAGGTGCGAGATGGATGGCTCTGATAGCACGAGGAGATGCCAGACCCGCGGCAGATGAGGCTTTGCAGGGAGTTTCACCCCCCACAGAGCACCCAGCTGCGAACTTGCACGGGGCAACCACACTGCAGGCGAGCCCGAGGCTTCCCTTGCCTCCCTGGAAAGGCGCCCTTTGAAGCAACTTTGGGTAATTGGCCATTAACTGACCTTGCCAGCACTCTCCTGAGCTCCCTGTGGAGCTCCCAAGACAGAAACACTGTCTCTGTTCAGCCATGTCCCCCTGCAGAGCGAGAGGTCCTTGCACATCACCCCAGGGTCCTGCATGCAGGGTACAGGGATCCGTTCATGGCATTTAGCTTTGGAGGGGACACAAGGAACCCTGTGTGCTGAGCCCTGTGGGAGCCCACAGCCAAGCTTGGCTCCCCACAAAGTGCCTGCAGCGCCCAGGCTGGCAGGCAGGAGCAGGGACGTGCTAACACAGGATTTCTGTGGGGAGAAGGGCAAATCCAGCCCAACCCACACACATTTCTGCGTGTTCCCCTGCCATTGAACATCCTGCACCTCCCTGCTGCCTCCTGGGAGCCGGCGAGTGCAACCATTTCCTGGGGAGAAGCAGCTACCAGGGCCCTGAAAAGGTGGGGGTCAAGCCCTTCCGCTCCCTGGTGCATTTCAGCAAACAACTCAGCCGAACATCTCTCTACAAACCAATTTCCACGCTTGAAGAGGCTGAAAACTTCAAAGCCCGGAGTGAAAAAATAAAAAAAATTACCCACCAATAATAATAATAAACCAGAGGCTTTCCAGCCCAACAAGCCTGCAGCACTTTCAGCATGACTAATATTTTCCATGTGAAAAAATAATCCACGGTGCTAAATTTCTCATCTCTATGCACATTGCAGACAACAGGTGGGCTCTGCCCAAATTCACCTCTGAGCAGGATCTTTTATAAGGCAGCTTTGCGCTCTCATTGTGGGGAAAATAACAAACTCCCGGGGTACCTGCAAATAAGGAAGGTCGGATTCCAGCCACGGAGCTGACAAAGCCCCGAGTCCTCTGAGCAGGATGCAAAATCCTCCTTTTTTTGACAGCAGATCTTACAGCAAATCCTCCTGCACAGAGGTCCCAGATCAGAGAGGTGATGGAGCAGCTGAGGCCGCCCAGCACCCTCCCTGGGCAGGATCCATCCGCAGGCTCCAGGTCACCCTCTGCCCTCACCCAGGTAGGACAGTGGCCGAGACATGAAAACCTTTGCATTCACAGGGGGTCTGACCTTGCAAAGCAGCACTGCCAAGCCCACACGGCCCCACTGCACTGCCCCTGCCTACCTCCAGCCCCATGTAGCATCCCCCAGCCCCTGGGAGATGCTGCCAAGAGATGCTGAATGCGCAGAGACTGAACCAAACCAAGAGAATAGAATAAATACATCCAAACGTTCTTCATTTAGTTTGCCAATAATTCATGGATGCCTCCAGTTTTCTTTCAAAAAATCAGCCTTGAAAGGGGCCCAGAGCTTTCCCAGGGACATTTCCTCAGCAAGATGTGACCATCAGGCTTTAACATGTGCCCGTGAGAGCTAGGCATGAAGAGGTTAAAACCAAACTGGCACCTCCGCAGGCAGGAGGACAGCGAGTGAGTTATGAAGTTAATGACAAAGCAGGACCATGCTCCTCACCAGCTATTCCAGCCCAGGCTCCCTGTAAATCAAGCGTCAGTCACCACAGAGGTGATGGATGTGTGCAGGGCACGCGTGCACATTATAGGTTTTGGTGGGTAATAACTCTGCTCTGCCCTGCTGCGAGCCACTGCTGAGACTGTCCTGTGGGGCTGGGGTGTGGGGGTCCCTGTGAGCTCCCTTGGGAAATCATCACTGGGATGGGGAGGGGTGCCTGGGGTGGCCCTGAGGGGATGGGAAGGGACACATGTCCGTTCCCGCCCCCCAGTGCTGGGCTCAGCACCCTGCTCACCCCGCCAGGGCCCTACCGTAGGGTCTTGCGGATCATGTCCTCATCGGTGATGCCGTAGTAGGTGAGCGTCTCGTTCCAGGTGGGGTTCAGTGTGTTGCGCAGCGTTTTGGTTCTCAGCTTATTTGCCTGGAAAAGCAAAGGAGACGGCAGTCAGCTGAATGCAAAGATGGGCAGGAAGGGGGTGGGGGCAGAGAAGGAAGCACAATTTGGAGATGAAGGGGCAATTGGTGCTGTCGCCCTTCTGCCTCAGTGCCGTAACCTGGCTGGTCCTCAATGGGGTGGCCCAAATCACTCTGCAGCGATAGCCAGAGGGACAGAGACACGGTGACTCGCTCATTTCCAAAGCAATCCAACCCCGCATCCCGAATACTGGAAACAGCCAGCAAAATGGGAACCTTGGCAGAGTGCAGCGAGAGGATGGGGATCTCATTTATGCAGGAAGAGAGACAGGGAAAAAATTGCTTTTCGGGTTCATTAAAAAAATACCAATTTGCTGTTCTGGCTGTTTATTTGCATTCCTGCTCCCAGCACAGCTCCCGCTCCTGCCTGACTTAAAATAACTTCCTTGATATGCATTTTGTTAGCTCTGGCAACTCTTTCCAGCACCAAAGCTCTGCAGAGCAAGAGGCCAGGGACAGAGGGAAAGCAGAAGCAAAGGGCTGCAGGCTTCAGACGGGGCTTCTCCATCAACCCCCCAGCCTGGGACAGCCTGACAGAGCAGCAATTTTCCCTCTAATTAGGTGTAAATTCAGAAAGTTCAATCCCTGCCTCAGCCACCACTTGGCATAAGGAACTCTCATGAAATCAATACTTCAGAGCTGTTTTGCACTTATTTATGGGAAGCTGCTACATTCCCCATCTTTGGCTCACCAGCCCTGTGCTAAAGGCAAGTGGGATGCGAAGCATGGGGTGAAGAAAAGAGCTTGTGCTTGCAGCTAAGAGCAAGGGGTCACCTCGTTGTCATGTCCTTTCCCCACCAAAAGCTCCCCAAACAGGCGACCTCTTCCAGAAGGACTAGAGATGGCCACTGGCCGGAGGAGCTGCAGCACAGCGGAGCCATCGAGGCACCGCGGCACAGCGTCTCACTCCCAAACACTTTGTGCAAAGCAACTGCTTGCTCTGGGTTTGATCTCTCAGAAACAGAGGAAGCCTCTGTATTTTGTGCTGTGCTTTCATTTAGCTTCCCAAAGCCACTTCTGACTCTGAAATAAACTTCCCATGTGGCTCAGGCCGGAATTTGTTTGCAGCGCAGGAGGAGATGTCGCCGGCCGGGCTGCGTGTGGGCAGCCAGCGCTGCTGCTCCCGGGCACCAGCCTTGCTGCGTTGATCCCTGCGTGCCCGGAGGCATGTCCAGGGGTGACAGCAGAGTGATGCAAACCAAAGGAGACTGCAGACAGGTGCTCTCATTTATGGCCTGCCATTGCCACTGATTTAATACCTTGTTTGCCTTAAATCTTTCCCAACTTTGTAAAGTTGCTTTGAACAAAGCACTTAATTGTACCAGGTTTCATCCCACACCTATTTTATCTCCTTCCTTGGTGATATTGTGGCCACCACACCAGGCTCCAGCTCCAGCAGCGAGATACATATCAGAGAGGGAGGTGGGGGGTGACAAAGACAGCAGGGCAAGTAGCAGGCATCCACCGCCTGCTCAGACCCGCTAAGGCCTGATCCTTGGGGAGGTCAGGAAGGGAAATGGGTTTAGCCAAGGGGGTAACATGATGGGCATCACCCAGCAAGTAACGCTGTCCTGAGCAAGGGGCACCAATTAAATCAGAGGAACTGAGCTCTGGGAGTGCCTTTGTCTCCCACCTGGAATGACTTTATAGTCAGTAACCAGCTCATGTGGAAACCTCTGCATGAGGCGAACAAATCCCACCCTGCTTCCCCCAGCTCTGGTCTGGGCTCTGCTGCAGCTGCCCAAGTGGCCGGGGATAGAAACACCCGAGGGACTTGGGGACTGTCCTGCTGCTGGAACAACCGTGCCGAAACATCCGCCCCAGGACACAGCCACAATCCCGCCCCGTCTGCTCACATCTCCCAGAGCAGGTTTGGAAACAAGGCACATAGACAGAGGGATGTGGGGACAAGGAGGGGGTCCCCCCGCGCCTGCTCCGGGCTTGTAGAGTCTGCAGCTCCCGCGCTACCCTCGGCTCAGAGCTTCCCTCCCGCCTCTCTGGTCTCCGTTACCTCCAGCAGAAATGCTAATCAATGCATTTGCAAAACATGGAAATGACAGATAATATCACTGATGAAAGCGCTCCTGGCTCTCCTATTTCTAGTGGAACTTGAAATGTGGTTAAAAACTCCCTCTACCGCCCTGAACATTATGAATTAATTCAACTGAACCATAAGAAGTAAATATACCTCCCCCAAAAGGTCTTTCCTTTAGTGTAAAATAAAAGTGCAATTAATATTCATAACACATACATTTAGCATTTAAATTCAACATCCCCATCAGTTACACCAAGCTCTCACTACCCATCAATATCTTTAATTACTCTTCTCTCCAGCAAGCGCTGAACCTAAGTAGATGGAAATATTTCCCTTACAATTTATACTCTGTTTTATTATGATCTGAGGGGTTTTAAATGCAAAAGAAAAAGAAAAAAAAAAAAAAAAAAAGGAGCTGGTTTGTTTATAGCTCCAGATCGTTTCATTCGATGGCTCATGGGGACTTCTTGAGCACAGCGTTCACACCCCCTGCTCCCCAGGGTGAGGAGTCAGGGCTGGCACCCAGCTCCCAGGCAGCGATTTATCAGAGAGGCCCTTGCTACCCCTGCAAGGATGTTTTTAGCCCCAGTTCCTACCTCCTTGCCATCACTCTCTCCTGCTCACCTGGGTGAGAGCCACACAGGAGACCCCCGGGCTGGCTGCAGCAGCCAGGAGCCCCTGGATGAGGAGCTTCTCCTTGGGGAAGCTCCTGGGTCCGATTTCAAAGGGAAAGGTGCAGCCCCAGGAAGGGAAGGAAAAGCAAAAAGGTGTCTCACCTTACTGGCTCCAGGAAGCAAGTGCAATTTGACGTATGGATCAGCCAAACCATTATGGTCCATTGGCTTCAGGCCCTGGTGAGGAAACAGCAAAAGCAGGAGTTAGGACAACAGCGAGATGCTGGGCAGGCAGGGTGCATTTGCTGAGCCCCTCCACCGATGCCCGTTTCCATGGGACATCGTCGGTCCATGCAGTAATTGCACGGCTTCCCTGGGCCCCGGGAAGGAGGAGAGTATGGTTCAGTGCAGGATCCAGGCTGTGCAGCAAAGCCAAGCACACTCAGTGTTCAAATGTTGTCTGCGGTTTGTGCCGAGGAGGGGCTGCGGGAAGGCTTCTCATCCGCACTTGGCATCGGCCACAAAGCACCTCTCCGCTCTTCCAGCAGCTGACTCTGACACCCTGATCACAATTAATTTGGGGGTTAAGTAAATCAGCGCAGTGATTTTCAAGGTTTAAAATTACAGGGTTTTGTCATTTAATAATTGCTTATGAGCAAACATACACCTCTGCTGTTGTGGTGTTACTTTTAAGCGCTCTCAGAGGGTGTGATAGCACCTACCTACTCTTCATTATTAAGGCACAGCTGAAGGAAGAACAGCTTTCAGGCCAGCGGGAACCTGGCGCCAGCCGACTGCCACAGCGTTTGCAGGGAAATCTGGGGGTACCAAAGCACAAATGCAAGGAAACACTCGTTGTGGCCATTCCTGATGGATTTTCTACTAGACCCTCACAGCTCTTAAAGGATGACGTGGATCATGTTTGTTACAGAGATGCTCTGGAGTTGGTCCTGCTTCGGGCAGAGGGAGGAGGCAAACCTGCTCTTCTTCTAAACAACCAGTGGGCTGAAAATTAGTGAAGGGTGAAGCACAAACCCAGCCCAAAGCCATAACTGCTCAGACCGTATGAAAACAAACTCCACGGGGTAGGGAAGCAGCACAGGAGCATGGAAAATGGAGCCTAATTTTTACTGATCCCTAGCAGAAATGATAAAGGCTACACCATGAAAGTACCTGGATTATTTCCAGCCTGGCTGCAAGAGCCCTGTCAGAGTTACTTCCAGGCCGTCTGAAGGCAATCATCTGCCTGGATCAGAGGAGGGTTTCTCTGCTGAGGTACCCATCCAACCTGGACATGGAAACCAGGCTGGGTGATGCTAAAAACTCGTCACACCCTTTCTGTGATGAGCAGAGTATTCGGTGCCTGGGATTAATGAGTGTGTGCAGCTGCCAGAGATCCACCTGGCAGGAAAGCATTCGTATGGGCTGCTGGTGAAAAGGCTGCATGCGATGAAAATGTAATCATCAAGTCCTGGTTTGGGCACGTAAAAGAGGGAAACGCTGGGGTAAATCACTTCCATACCTTACATGTATGAAATAACACATCCGTCTTAGCCAAGGCAGCCCCTCAGGATGCCCCCATCCCACCCCTCCCTGATATGCACAACTCGGTCAAGGGTCTGAGCTGCTCCTGACCTTGGCGAGGGCTCTGCTTCTGAGAGAAGCATGCTGCCCCGGGGCAAGGGAGACCAAATGGTGCCCAGCAAAGAGGATTTTGCTTCTAAAGCAGAGCCAGAAGGATAAAAATATCAGCAGTGAATGGAGGCTAAACAGCTCTGCTTTAACTGCAGTGCCTCTCGGGTGATGTCCCTGGCCCAGCAGAAGAGGAAGGCAGCAGATACACAAGACGGGAGGAAGATGACGGTTTTGGTGCAGTTCCATGGGCAGCAAGGGGCTGGGCTGGTCCCCAGGCTCTGGAGGGGATCCGGCTGGCTGGGCACAAAACTGCTCACAGCTGAGCAAAGCAAAGGCTCCCCACCATCTTATCTGGTGCCCCACCTGCCCGATGCTGCGTGGCAAACAAAATCAGAAGCAAGCAAGCAAATTCCCCTGAAAATGGATGGAAAAGATAGGTAGCTCTGTAATTCACCCATCAATTCAGTTCAATTAAATTACTTTTTGAGGAGGCTATTAAAGGCTTTTTTAACAGATGTGCTACGGAAGACAGAGTAACAGGAGCCTGGAAAATGGCTCCTAATGTCACATCTACCTCCCTCCCATGTGACTCGATACAAGTTTGGCACAGGGCTGAGTTTAGTATGAGAGAAGCCCTGATGGCTCTGCTCCGCCAAGCTGCTCCCACAGGAACTCACCCCTCCCAGGGACCCACAGGGTGACCAGCAGCATTGCTTCCCCTGCGTGGAGGGACCTCCAGCCTAAAGCTGCTCTGAGATAGCCAAGAGGCAGAGCAGGACCACAGAGCTCGTTCGCAGGGGCAGAGTCTCCCATTGGCTTCAGGCAGCGCAGCTTCAGCTCCAACCAGTCTTCCTGCTGGGACCAATTTACAGCGCTGCGCAACATGGCACAGGCGACGGAGCCGAGACCGAGTTTCATCTTTTCCCTTCCTCTACCCAACCCCAAAATCCCTGCTATAATCCTATTGAGACCAATGTCCCTGCCGCATCCCAGACACTGCCAGATGCTGTGCCAGTGACATTTAACTAATCAATAGGATTTAATTACAAGTCGGGCTAATCGGGCTGCCGATTAACACCACACTAGAGGCATACAGAAATCACAGGAGACAGATTCGTTCCATCATTTGCCCCACAGTGAGCTGCCTGCCCAGTGAGCAGGCTTCCTGCTGCCCAAAAACCAGCCTGGACACCTCTTCCTGGGCCAAGGCATCCCATTCTGAAATGGGGCAAACCTCCACCCTGACAGCCCAGAGGAGACACAGCTTCAAAACGGGAATTTCCCTGCAGTGATAAATATTTATGAGTAAATCCATAAGTAATGCTCAGTGCAGACCTCCAGCAATTGGCTTCAGCCCGAAGCAAGGAAGCATCCAAATGCTCGGCAGGGTGGAAACTCCTGGGTGTTTTCTAGCTGCAGCTGCAGCCAGCGGTGCAGGGGGGGCAGCCCAGGTACGCTCGGATGGGCAGCGTCTGCCCTGCGTGGCCTGCCTGGGGCCAGGGAGCTGCCTGCACCGCTGCCTGCACAGCCACCTGAGGCTCACCCAGGGAAATCTTCCTCCTGAAAGCAGACCAACAGAACTACAGGATAGCACAGACCTCACAAGCCCTATAGATTCCCCTATAGCAAGATATTACCTCACTCCATGCAGCAGGTTGGGCTTTGTAGGACTGAGAAGAAAATGAGACCCTCACCCAAGCCATGGTATCACACGCCAAGGCCCAGACCCTGGCGCCTGCACGTTGATCGTATTGTTTTCTATCACATTTTGTAGGAGGGGGTGATGCCCAGCACAGCCCAGGGGGAGCCCATCCATTTCCCACACGTGTTGGTACCAACCTAACCCCGGGAGAGCACACAGCACTCGTGCACGGCAGCAGGCGGCAAGGGGAGAGCTCTCCTGCCAGCCTGCCACATGGCTGCTCCCGCAGTCCAGAAACGGGCTCCCACATGGCCCTGATTTATTCTCCCATCGATCCGAGCTGAGCCGCAACGTGCCTGAATTCAGCTGCGCCTGAAGCGTGAAAGGCAGGGTATGGGCAGGGCTGCTGCCAAGACCGAAAGCCATTAGCACAAGGCGGCCGCTGGCCGCCTGCCCGCTCCTGCCTGCCCAGGGCCCTGAGCTTGCTGGCAGCCAGGGACAGGTGGCAGGAACACTGGGCACGCCACCGCAGCCCTGCTCCAGCCAGGGAGCAATGGGGTTTCTCAGTTATCTCCCTGGTGCCCTGATATCCCAGGATAGCCTCTGCTGTGGCCCCATGGTGCAGCACTGGCGAGCCTTGTTGCCACAGCAGTTGCCCGGGCCTCACACCAGCATGGCAGAGGTGACAACCTGCTGCTGGTGCAAGCGGCATGGGGAAAGCCACAGTGGCTGCCCCACCTGCTGAGACTGTAACCCAACTGCATCTGCTGAAGGCAACGCCAAAGCGTAGGATTGTCCTAAGAGGTTAAGGCTGGAGGTGGATGCTCCTTGAGCGTGTTGTAGTCTTCCCTCACCCTACAGAGGCAGGACTCACCTCACAATCCAGATGTGGATTAACAGCAGCCCCACACTCAACCTGTTCATCTCCAGGAGGAACCAGGACCCTCGCTTCCCTGGCTAGAGCCTGCAGAGGTGCCAGCCACTCACCTTCCAAAATCAGCTTGCAGATATCCATCTGTTGGCACAAAGTGCCTGATGGCAGGGCTATGTGTTATTAGGGAAACTGAGGCACGAAGCACCTCACTCCTGGTGTAAGCAGAGAGCTGGGACATAGGCCCACAGCTGCAAGCTTCCACACCAGTACCTCCTGCAGCAAAGCAAACCTCCTTTCATTCCCTATTCCAGCTTCATCTGAACCTGGGATACGGGTTTGACCTGAAGGTCTGGAAACCCCCAGCGTCTCACAGGTCCCGCAGTGAACGTGCACCAAGGAACACCTCAGATGTCCCCAGGCTGAGGGCACCAGGGAAAACCCCCCCTGGCACGGAGCAGTTATCCCGACCTCCTGCACAACAGCGTGGCTGATGGCTGCAGAGGAGAAAATTGGTGGCGGAGCACGACTGATTGGATTTAGCCCACTGCTGGTGCCTCCAAGAGCCCACTAACCCCCTTCCCACTCCCCAGGAGCCGATAATGGGACTCAGGAGGGGCCATCAGCAGATACAAAAGTGCTGGAGATTAAAATAAATAGAGAGAAGCAAAAAGATCAAAAGGGAGAGAATTGTTTGTGGGGGTTATCAAAGGGAGAAAGAAAAACACTTCTCACATGGCTGAAACAGTCCAGGTTTTAAAGACTGCTAGCAGCGACTGAGGCTCCAGGAGCTGCTGGAGGTGGGACACGTCCTGATGGCACCTTCCTCGGGGGTCTGAGACATCATACCCAAGACACCAGCCAGACCAGATCCAAGGGCAATGCCTGTCCCGGCACTGTGCTATGGCTCGTGTGCATGGCCCTGGCGCTCGCATCGCCTCCTCTACAGCACTACTTCTAACGTCTACGCAGCCGACACCAGCTCCCATTGACGGCAGCCGGGGTCCTGGCCCTTACCTTTTTGTAGTCAAGTTTTGGCATCTTTCCCCAGGCGAGAGATGAAATGAGAGCGAGCAGATGGCAATGTAAATAAAAGAGAAAAATGGGAGAATGAGAGCAGAATGGAAATGAACAGGACTCAAACGCTTGAATGTCAGAGGGATGAAGGGGGGTCTGCCCACTCCGTGAGCAGGGGTGATGCCGGCGCTGCGTGGTGCCCCCAGCCCTGTGGGATGGGGTCAACAACCGCTATTCCCGTACAGCTGGGCAGGCACGGCAGGGACCAGCGCTCTCCTTCATAAGCCCTGCCTTTGCTCTTGCTGCTGTTAGATCTATCACTTGCCGCTTGCAGGTCCCCTTCCTCCCTGTCTTCCACCCACTGCAAACCCAATTAGAAATCTCCTCCTTGGCACCACTCCCAAGCACACCGAGGGAAACCTGACCCAGAGGCTGCTGGTGAATTCATGGGCAACAAGCAGGGAGGTGGCAGGGAGGGAAGCAAAACCCACCGGCTGCCTCGTCCCTGCCCCTGCAGCCCTGCCCAGGGAGCTGTGGGTGCTGCACTCGTCCCCCAGCCAGAAGCAGCTCCAGGTCTACCAGGGCAGATGCCTCCACACTCACCCTAAAGCCAAGCTTTCACATCCAAGGTCTTATTTCAGATAAGGAGAGCCCTGGGGCAGGGACCTGCAGGCTCAGCACCCAGCTCAGCACCTAGTGCAGTGGGCTTTGGGGTGGGCTGAGGGCTGCAAATAAACCAGTTGCAGCTGGAGGGCAAAGGAGCATCCTATGAAGACAAATCTTCTGGGGGGTAAGCTCACAGCTCGTTCTCCCGCGGTTTCTCCCATCTTCTATAAAAACCCTCCACCCCCTTCCCAAAAATCTAAAGAGACTTGGGTGTTCTTCCACTAACCCACCACTGTCAGGGACCAGCTGTGTTGACCTGGAGCCCCCCCCTGCTCTGGACCTCATGCTGGGTGAAGTAGAGAGGAGCCGAGCAGCACCCAGAAGCACCTTCCACAGGCCCGGAGGCAGAATCAGGACCTCAGTTATCTGTTTCTGCTCCAAAATGTGCAAAAAACTCCTAATTGCTTCAATCAGCAGACGGCAAAGGCACTGAGGCAGAGCACTTTGTGGCAATGATTAGCAGCATTTAAAAGAGCCATTTATAAACTGACAGCCGGTCACAGCATCAAGTAAATAACAACATCGGGTTGGGTGCTTTTCTAAAAAGCATCAATAGCTGCAGCCATCTCCTCATGGGGATGAGCAGCCATCTCCATCCCACTGGAAACGCCCTAAAAGGCAGGGATGGAGGGGAAGGGAAGGGCAGAAGTACTGGGTGTTGGGATGAAACCAGAGATGGCAAAGGGATGGCTGCAGTCTGGGACACGAGAGCCCCCAGCACAACCCAGGGACAGGGGGACACTCGGCTATCCCCAGGCGTTGCCCTCACTGCTGCATTTGCTTGGGCCAGCTGCGGTGCCTGGGTGGCCTTGTGTTTTTGGCAGAGCTCTGGTGGCCCCGTAATGCAGGACAAAGGTGGCCAGCTCTAGGCGTATTCAGTCCTCACTGCTCACACGCCCGGCGCTGAGACGTACCTTGGCTTTACTGATCGTGCAGTGGAGAGCGTTGTTTTCTTGATCATAGAGCAAGCTGAAATCCAGCGTCCCCAGCGTGGCTGCAAAATAGAAAAGATGTTATTAACCCATGGGAACCAGCAAACATTGCCTCTTCTCCCTCTAAGCACAAAAGGAGTGGATGAAGATGCTAGAGAAATGGCTGCAGACGATCTAAAACGTAAAGCATCCTCCTGTGAGCTGTTATGAAACATGGCTTCATGCTGGGAGGCTGGTGTCTATCCCCATGTTTGGCTGTGGGGCTGGCACAGCCCTGGGAGAGGAGCGAGAGGGATGAATGGCTGCGGCTCGCCTGGGCGCTGTGGCCAGGGCAGAGGGTTTGCCTCTGTGGGCTTTCACATGGGTCACCCCCATCTACCAGCAGCCCCACTGCAGCCAGCAGCTTCCCGTCCCCCAGGAGCTTCTCTGGGAAGACCTGGGCATGGCTGGGACACAGCTGAGACCCACTGTCGGCACATCTCCCCTCTCCAGTGCCGCTGGCATTCCCAGAATGCATATTTGTATACTGACACCTTCAAACAAATGAGCCACCAATGGGATCCCTTCCCAGCTCCAATTTGGCTGCAAACTGTAAATTAAACCCAGTGAGAATGGAAATACTTTTATGGTTAAAATTAAAAACACCAACAGCTTTTAATCAGAGCAGTGTTCCCTTATGGCATCTGCAAACCAGGAACAGCAGCAACAGGGAAGCTCCTGAGATGGGACCACAGGGCAGGGGCAGGGACCAGAACAAACCAGAAGAGCCTCAGCAGCAAAAGTACATTTGATTTGAGAAATTCTTTCCCTTTGGACAATCTGAGCATGTCATGCTAATGCAAAGCAGAGGAAAAGCCTTAAAAAGACAGGCTTTCCCAAAACTGGATTTAACCTTCTCCAAGGCTCACAGACCCCATTTGTGCACCAAGGCCCAGACACGGAGCAGCATCTCCACAACACAGCTTTGTCTGCCACGAGCCTTGAACTTCCAGGGCAGCTCTGGATCCTGCAACCCACACCTTTCCATGCCCATCTTCCCAAAAAGGGTCTGCCTGAGCACTGCCCTGCCACCATGCAGCATCCCACCACTGTTTCCAAGGTAACTGCACCTTCCCACCACGCACCCAGGTTCAGAGCAGGGAAAAAAAAAAATCCCAAATGAAAACCAGAACAACTTTGCTTAATATCAAAGCAGGGTTTGCTGCCTGGGAGGTAAGTTAGACGAACTTTATAGCAGGAAACAAGGTGCTTTTTTCCAGCGCAAACAGCCTCTGCAGCAAGGCACCCCGGGAGGCAGCGGATATTCAGGGGACTGAAACCTTCCAGCTTCAATTTCGCAGCGAGCTTCTAGCCCAAACGCAACTGAGCTACAGGTTTGCCTGCTAGCAAATAAAAATCATTGCTCCGGAGCAAATACCTTCAGCTTCAAAGCAGAACAAATATTCAGAGAGATTTCTGACAGAATAATGCACCCCCCCTTGTTCTGGAGTAATTTCATGGCACATTAGCTGTTGGTTTAGGTAAGTCGCAAATCAGTGGGATTTACTTGCCAGGGCTCAGGGAAGATGGAAGTGATACAGGGTGAGGCCAAACCTGCAACACCTTGTGCGTCATCCCTGGGTTTGGCCCAAATGGGTGCTTCCAGAGCAATAACTGGCCAAACTCACTCCACGTCGTACAAGGAAGGGGAAAGCGGAGCAGTGCCCCAGCACGCCGGTGGCTGGTTGCCCCCTGCCCATGCCTGGCGATGAGGAGCTCACGGCTCACAGCCCGGGGGCCGGTGCAGCCCGCTGCGCTGGGGCGGGGTGTAGCAGGAGGCTCCACAGCACACGGGCGACAGCCCAGTCAGCAAAATTCGACAAATCTGCATTTTTGAGAGCGGAAGATGAAGCCTCCGGTTTCGGAGCCTCATCATTTCCACCTGCCCTTTAATCAGCCGCTTCCTGCCAGCCCCGCTGCTCGGCCCTCCCAAGTTCAAGCTGTTATTTTATTTTTATCACAGAAGGGGGCCCGTGGCTTAGCCTGCTGGATTTGGCAATGTATAAAACAAATTAAAAGCTTGGCATGAAAACAGACTTCGGCCAGGAAATACTGACAAAGCCTCCTGTCCCCTCGGTGATGCAACCTGCCCCAGGGGTGAGGGCAGCAGGGAGCCCCGCTCCAGCAAGACAAGCAAAACCCAAAAGCACCGTCACGCAGCAGCAGAAGCTTGTTTTGCAACTGGGGACTAAGGTCCTGCTCCCCAGCGCTGGTGGTCCATGAGCAAACCTTGAGCAGTTCCCACCCATCTCAGAGCTGCAAGCAGGCAGGAGGGCATGGACAGGGCTGCCTGGCTCCCCCCAGCCCTGCCAGGCTCCGTCCCCAGCTCTCTCCAGCCCTAGAGGGGTTTTCCTCTACATAGGGATTTTTTTCATTGGTGGTGAGTCTCGATTCCCAAGGAACGGTCTGCCTTCGGCAGAGTGATGTGGAAACATCAGCAGAACATGTTGTGCTAATTGTTTAAAAATGCAGCCGTATGGAGATGACAAAAGGGATCAGGCTAACTTGGGGTTTGGCAGCTAAGGCGCTGCTATGGAGCCGAGGGCAAATGCTGCCACCAGAGCCAGGACCCAGGACCCAGCACCCAGTGGGGCGGCAGATGCTTGAGGACACATCTCCCGCAGGAGCAGAGAGGCTGCAGCGTGGTCTCAGCCACGTTCTCTCCGTTACCTCTTGGGGATGTGCTGCCGGGCGATGGATCCAGCCCAGCGGAGAAGGCAGAGACAAGGCTGGTGTTCAAGCTGCCTGCATCCCCAGCCAGCCACTCCCAGGTAGACTGGCCCCAGGGTTGCTCAGTGGCCTGAGGAGATGGCAGGAGACCTCCAACTGAATCCAGGGGTGGGAGCTACCCTGCAGCGCACAACAGCTCTGTGCAAACCCCCACAGGACCGCAGCCCAGCTGGAAAGCCAGCCCTGCGCTCCCAGAGCGAGTACCATGCCGAGTGAGCGGCCAGGCAAGCCAACACCAAAACACCAGCACGGGTCTTACTGCTCTCACCCCTCCTGCAAAACTGCCAGCAGCACATCCAGCCCCAGCTGTGGGAGACCCGCCATCTCCAGCCAACATGATTGGGCCCAAAGCAAAGCCTCCGGGCTGTAGAAGCCACCCAGGGATAAATCCTGCTCCAAAAAGGGACCTCTGCAAAGCAGCCGAATCGCCCTTTTTTGATTGCCTTCCTCCTCCCACCCATCCTCACAGCTGAGATACAACTCAATTGTGCTCTTAATTAGGGGAGCGAGGGCCTAAAAAAGAAAAGGGCAGCAATTAGACTCAAAGCGCTGTTACTAGACGTATTTAACTCGACTAGGCTATTCTGAACACTGCCCTCTAATCACACAGGCTACAAATAAAAAAATATAAATAAATGTCTTTGTCAGGCACTACAAAGGCAGCTTTGCGGTCTCCAGACAGCAGGCAGGATGTATCATTATTATTACGATTATTCTGCTCCAATGATAAAATAACCATTAGGAGAGCCGAACTCATTAGCAGGTTCTGACCCTCTTTCCTCTCCACGAATTGGGAGAGATTGATGGGAAGGCGCTGGCCAGGGTCTGGTATTTAACACGGGCTCTAAAAAAGAAAATAAATCTGACTTGCACAGGAATGTGGCCTCTTCTCCCACTGACCTTTGGGCATTTTGATTAATTCAGTGGGCCACAAAATTATTAGAGGCTAGCATAACCGGCAGAAGCATCTCCAGGCTTAGCCATGGGATACGGCGAGCGTGCCTGGAGCCCGCAGGCAGCATGGCATCCTGGCACATTGCCGCTCCTGCCTTTGTTGGTGGAGTCGGCAGAAATTGTTTATTGCTTACATTTCCCATCAGCGCCCAGGGTGACGGGGAGGCTGAAGTAGCTTCTATTTATACCTGCGGGATGAAAGGCAAAATGCGGTGATAAATCTGTGCTCTGCTCCCTTATCCAGCCCCTGTCCTTGCAGGCTACGTGCCCTTGCCTGGCCCACGCAGGGCAGCAGATCCGCCCCCTTGGTGGCCTAGGACACCCCAAGGAGAGGAGTTTCTCAGCCCAAAAGATACTCAAGACATGGAAGAGGCACCAACGCTTGCAGAATGGACCCACGAGCTTCGACACAGCCCACAGAGGAGGGAACCAATGACTGAGTGGGCTCCCTACCTTCCAAAGTCAGGCAAGCTTTTGCATTGTGACTGCCATTAGAAAGCCCAGCAAGGCTCTACGCTGGAAGAAACTGAGGTGTGTACAAAACCCCCCACTACAGAACTAATTAAAAAGAAGTCTAAAAGCATTAAGACCCTCTGCTTATCAGCATTGCTGCTCCCAAGATAACCTGCTCATGGATTTTGTGCCAGGAAGATCAGAGCAGAGCAGTAAAAAGACTGCTGGGGATTGTCTGGATTAGCTCTCCCTTACAGAAAGCACAGGTTCAGTAACCTTCAGACTGGGTATTTTTTAATGCACTATAAAAGATAGGTCCCTATTCTTCCATTGCTTTAATTTTCCTCGGCAATGGAGATAATTTTTAAGGTCCTGAAAGGCAGCAAGTAATTCTGTGCACTTACAGCCCCATGTAAAATGTTGGTAAATGACTCCTCAGAAGGAACAGAAATTATTTCTTGCCATTTCCAAGTAGAGCTGCTGAAGATCGCTTTGGCAGGTCTCTGTGTGTGCTCCTGTCTCCCCAGATGTGGCAGTGCCTCGTCCTGGCCCACCGGCACACGGCGGAGCAGTGCGGGCAGTGAGCGCCGAGGCACCTCAAGGACCAAATCCTTGCCCCACGTGGGAGCAAGCCCCTGAAAGCCCCCAGGGTTACTCCTAGAAAACAGCACCATCAGTCCCAGCAGCCTCCCACAGCCGGGGCCAAGCTTGCTCAGCACTCACAGCGCTCCTGGTCCATGCACAGACCCTCTTGGGCTGCTGCTTGCAACTCACGTGCCTCCGCGGGGAGAGGGTGCATGGCTTGTCAAGGATGGATCCCACAAGGTGCTGAGTCGAGGTGCTGCAGGACTGTGATGTGGCTGCAAGCCCCCAGGTCTGATGGTAGCACTGACATCTGACATGAACCTACAGCCACAGGCATCGCTGCAGGTTTCCACATCAGCTAGGGAAGGTGGCAAAAGCAGGAGGATACGGGACACTTCTGAAAGCGTCACCATGAACTGCTCCATGAAAAAGGTGTCCTGTGGAAGGTTTTGGGACATGTCCCAGGGGCAGCAGACCAAGCTGGGACACAGACATTCTCCTGGACCACGTGGTGCCAGTTGGCAGCACTGTGCGACTCTGGGACGTTGCTGCAGGCAGGGAAGGATGTTCCCAGTCCTATATAAAAAGCCAGCAGGGACCAGATCCAGCACACAGGCAGGAGACCTTCCTTCCTCAGATGTGGTTGAATTTAACAGGACCAGGAGTGAGGAATGAGCACAACTCTTCCTTGCAACTGCTCCCTGCCTTGTTGTTGGTTTTTCACTTAAAATCTATAGCAATTAATAGTTCTTCATTTCGGAGACACAGCGCCAGCTCCTGGCAAGCTCTGGAGCAGGGAGCTGCTGCTTCATGAGGTTGCTTGATGGATGCTCATCAGCTCTTCTGTCTTCTCCAGGAGGAGTGTTCAGAGGAACACTTATCTGCTCAGAACAGTTCAGAGATGCAATTATGTTTTACAGCACTAAATGGTCCCTGATGTCAGCAGCAATTAGACTTTCAGCAATTTCAATTTAGAGATGGCCTTCAAATCTCTCCCTCTCTCTCCCTTTAATGAAATACAGTATTCCAATTAACAACCCCCCAAAATTGCCTTCAGTGTTAAATACAAAGATGAAAGATCTGGGAGCCCCTTGGGCTCGAGCGCATTGGAATGAGGGGTGTCATGAAGGGATGAGGGTGGCAAAGCCGGGACCCTTCCTCCTCCAGCCAGGCATCATCTCCCAGGAGGGGAGATGCCCATAGCAGGGGAAGCTGCTGGGGAGGGAGGGAGCCAGGCAGAAGGGGAGCCCCTTGTTAACCCTTCATTACCCCCTCCTGTTGGAGGAGGGATGCCTGGACAGACCCTGCTCACCCTCATATACTGGCCCTGCCAGGTGCTCCACATTTTATCTGCAGCATTTCAGGGTGTCCCCAGCCACAGCCACCCCCTGGGAATGAGCATCTCCAGGGGCTGAAGAATCCTCGGAGGCCGCAGAGACAATGGAGGCCATGGCCCACATGCAGCCTCCACTTGCACCATTGATGGGGCGGCTGGCAGGAGAGGGCAAGAGCTCCCCCCACTCCAGCGCCTTCCTGATACCTGGGTATCCCACGGGAAACCAGACAGGAGCTAATCCAAAGTGATCTCAGTTAACACCCGGCCTCTCCCCTGGGAGGGCTACAAGATCCCTGATGCCCTTAAACCTCAGGTCTGACACTGCCTGGTACCTACACGTTTCCTCGGTGTAGGCAGATCTGGTTGCGGTACAGTTGGCAAAACCATGCTCCAGGCTCTGCCGAAATCAGCAGTGGTTTGTTTAGTTTCCTGAGTAAAAAAAAAATACTTCTTTTGGCCTTGTCTGGATTGAAAAGACGATTCAAAGGTTATAAATAGCAGTGGCAGCATATGCTAAGGAGCTTCATTTCAGAAGTAAATATCCTCATCGTTTCAATGCACATTTCCCCTCGTCGTCTCTCCTGCCTCCTCCTGTCTGGCCGAAAACATTGCCAGGTGACTTGCAAACCCTGCACCCCTTAAGACCTTCATTCTTCTTTACGTCTTTAAGCAGCCAGTAATTAATATCTGCATGACAGCTTTGCCTGCCTAATTATCTTCTTTGCTCAAAATAAGAGTCTTCCTAAATAACTTCTGTGGCGTTGCTTGCAGCAGGCGTCACGAGCAGCCGTGCACCAGGACAGGCCTCTCAGCTGTAGTTTGGAGAAGTCATTTTTATGCTGCTGCAGCTCGGGAGCTCGCGAGCCTGCTCCTCCCATGAATAAAGCTGGGCATACTATAAAATTGGCTGGGTTTGTACATATATAAACAGCCCCGGAGCACTGGCAGGAACAGTATGGGACAGCTCTTCCAGAAACACCAGCTCCTGCTGCAACCCCCTGCTCCCAGCCTGCCTCCCCATCTGAAAACCCAGAGCCACAGACAAACAGAGGCGGGAGGAAATTTCAGCACAGGCCAAAGCCTCGCTCCAAAGCCAAGCAGCAGCTCAGGGGAACGGAGCATTTCTTCAAGGGGTAGAAACTTGCTTGCACGTTACAAAAGAAGGATGGCCACTCCATCCAGTGCTGTCCCCCAGTGAGAGCAGCCACGGCAGCGCTCCCTCAGAGGGGCCACATTTCTACCTCCGTGCTGCTTGCGCAGAGATTTTGGAGACCTTTAAAAATCTGCCAGGTACAAATTCACACTGGTCCTGCGGAGGGGAAAGCGCAGCCACTCAAGGGGCAGCAATTTGCTTAGAATCAGGGGAGATGGGAGGCGAGACCCAGCTCCTCGCAGGTGGCACATTGCCACCTAGCTGGCATTTGCTTATTTTTCTTGTGAAGCAAGTTCCCCTGGCAGTGTGCCGCCAGACTGGCTGGGAAACCTCCCTGGTGACTGGGGACCCCAGGGGCCAGGGTACTGCTGCTGTCACCGGGCACCAGCCAGAGGAATCAAAGATGAGCTGAAAGCCAGCAGTCCCGAGGCAGAAGGGAGCAAATCCCCTCCCTCCCATCCCCAAATCCCTGCTGGTCCTCTCAGCTCACAGCAGATGCTAGTGCTGGTCCAAGGGCACCAAACCACCCTTCTGCAGGCTTTGTACCAAACACGCATTTCCCCACCTCTCCTGCCTCATTCCCCCTCCTCAGCAGCTCCATCAGGGATGATCCCACTGTGGGAAGAGTCCTGTTCTGTGCAGCTTGGGCTCTGGTCCCAGAGTGTCCCTGCAGACTGGGGACAGAGGAGGCACAGGGCAGCAATGAATCCCTTTACCAAGAGCTTCCCAAGTGCCCCGGGATGGCAGAGGGTGCCAGCTAGGACACTGCAAATCCTCACAGCAGTGCTGCTGGTGGGTCTGATGGGAATGGCTTACTCCATGCAACTCCCAGTGTTCTCAGAGCCAGCCCCAACATCTCCGCTCATTATCTGCTCTGTCAGCTCCCCAGCCCTGCTTGCTCCCTGCCACTCGCAGCATTCAACAGGCTGCTTACGGCTGCCCTGTAGGATCACAGCTCCGCTGAGCACTGTGCTTCCCAGCTCCGCAGGGCTGCAGTGTGGCACCCCAAACCACTGCCCCCAGCCCCACATGCCCCAAAGCCATCAACCTCTGCATCAGCCTCCCAGTGACCAGTGCCATCTGCCCATGGCAGTCCCCCCTTGGGGTCTCTGCCCATCTCTGGAAGGATCCCACCTGCCTCCTGCAGCCCTGGGATTCTTGGTTTTCCAAAGCACCAAACACACGCATGCACACACACATATCCCTGCTCCTTGTGCATGCCAAACTGCTGCGTCAGGCTGCCCTGCTCAGATGGGAGCAGATGCTGATGCTTCTCCCAGGGCTGCCCTGCTCTGGGGCTGCCCACGTCCCAGGAAGAGGTTGTCTAGAGGAGCGGAGCTCCTGCCGGCTCCGCAGGCACCTCCCAGGATTGCTGGTGGGGTTAGGAACACCACTTGGCAAAGGATTAAGAAATGAGTGTGGGGAGCCAGCCCAGGCAAGCTGCAGCAGGGCGCAGGCAGGACCTACCCTGCACCGCTCCCTGGCAGCTCCGGTCCAGCCCCTGCCCGATGCCACCCTGCAGTGCTGCGGTGACAGAGCAACGCGGCCCCATCACCCATCAGGCAGGTGCTGCTGGAATGCCAGGAACACCCTGCTGGAGAAGTAACCCCGGGCAGGAAGGTGTGCAGGGAAAACCCAGACAAATGCGACATTTCTCCAGGCAGGGGCAGCTCTACTCCTCCCACCCAGCCAGCCAGCACCATTGCTTCAGTGTTGGAGGAGGGAAACCCGCAGGCAGGTGGGACAAATGGGAAGAAGCTATCCTCTCCTACTCCTCCCAATGGATCCTGCCATGGCAAAAGCCTCTCCCTGCATCTCTCCGGGGGCTGTGCTGGGAGCATCTCTGGGGAGCAAGGCAAGACGCACCCCTGACCAGCAAACTCTCAACTTGTGGGTGCTGCACCCAGGCTCTGACACCACAGTCCCCAGAGACCTCAGTCAACTCCCCAAAGCCTGTGTGTCACTGGAGGGAACTGACACCACCTAACCCCCAACAGTGTTCTGCCATACAGGCGGAGACAGGTTCCCCAGGGGAAATTTAATGCAGGTGACTAACGCAGCAGCCCTGAATCACCCGCCAGGGATGTGGGGGAGCTGAAAGACACTTTCCAGCATAGCCAATGGCTCAAGTAAGGCTGCATGAATCCCCTCCCAGCTTTCTGCCTGAGAAATGGGGCCAGCGAGCCCTTGTCTGGCTTTGCGACTTGGCTTGCTAAACATGGAGGAGTGGCAGTCTCCTCCTGCACATTTATGCCAACCATGCCCTGAGAGTGGCTGGGACCATCCCGTGCTGTCCCCAGAGATGTGACACCAGCAGTGTCACACCTCCCCGCTCTGTTCCTGGCACCGCTGTGCCTTTGCCAGCGGAAAACCCACCACATCTGGCAAAACAGCCTCAGCAGTTTGCCTGACACCTGTTACACTGCAAGAAACACTCTTCCTAACACCAGCCAGGGTGAGACAAACACCCGCCGTCCTCCGGCACCAAGCCACTTCCAGCATCGCTGGTGGGGCTAAATGCAGAAGGCAGCGCCCTGGCCAATTTCCCCACGAGTCACCCGGTGAAAGTGCTGTGCCCCACAGCCCCAAGCATTTCGGTTCCCGCACACACCTCTGGCCCTTGAAGCACAGTTGCTCCCATTTCTATTGCTGGGATGAGCAAAGACAATCTAATAATTAGAGCAGCAAATAACCCAAATCCGGTTAAAGTCACTGTTAACTGCCCAGCTGGGACAAACACGGCTTAGCAAAGATGTTCTCCCTGGGAGTGCAGCAGCTCTCACCTCCTCCAAAGGGAGCGTGACCCCAGCACCGGGATGGGGAGAGAGGGAGCATCAGTTTGGGGCTTGAACCCAGAGCCCCAGCTTCTCCCGGAGCCGTGGCTGGTGGTCAACAGGCAGAGGAGGGCACAGGGGCGGCTGTGCCACCCTGCAGCAAGCACAGCCCTTCAGCGAGCTCTACCTGGGGTCACACAAAGCTGACAGCAGCCCAGGCCAGCCCAGCACCCAGCAGCGAGGGAGTGACGCCGAGGCAGGGCTGTGACATTTTGCACAGGGAAAGCCACCGCCTGCCCAGCGCTGGGCCGTAAACAGCTCAGCCTCCCTCTTCCCCCAGGACGAGCACGCAGCACCACTCAGCAGCACTGACTCCCTTCTTCAACATCTCCCGGCTTCAAACTTTGTGCTCAGCCCCTTGCAGGATCTGGCCCCTAAAGGCTGGGCTGAATTGAGACCTTACGTTTTAACCGACCTCAAGGAAAGCAACGCTATCTCAGCCACCACGGCTGGCAGAGCCAGACAGCAGCTGCTTTGCAGCCTGCAAGCTCCACCGAGCTGGGTGGCAAGGACGTTTTGGGTGGGGAGGGGTTAAACCTCACTGCAAACACCTGCATCCACCAGAACTAAAGCTTGCTGTTCAAAAACACACACACACACACACCAGGTCTCACAGGGCTCTGTCTGCAGCTGGAGGGTGAGGAATGACACTGCTGGAGTTTGCCAAGGGAGAGGGCAGAGATTTCCCGGGCGGATGTCATTCCGAACAAACCTCCCCCATCTGGAGCTGGGCGATGCTGGAGCATATCGCCAGCTAATCAGCAGGGTGGCTGGAGCAGGCTGCACCACCGAGACGGATTAACCGAAGGGTCTGAGCCCAGCTGGCTGCCTTCGGAGGCAAGGAGCTGAGCAGGGATGAGGCAGAGAAGTGCATCAACCGCAACAGCAAAGCACAGCAACTGGTGGCTCTTGGGAGACTTCCCTAGTTTGGGTTCAGTGGCCAGCCTCGCTGCAGCAGGGACACTCCCAGGGCCTCCCTCCACCCAGGGACAGCGCTGGAGCCATGCTGTGACAGCCTCCCTGGCTAGAGCAGAGGGCTTGTCACTGCTGCAATGTAATCCCAGGGATGGATAGCATGGCTGGCAGCTGGAAAGGGTGCATGGCTCAGGCAGCAAGATGGGGGACCACTCCTAAGACCCACCCTTGCCCTCAGCACCCAGCAAACTCCCGTGGAAACTTAGGAACTCACTGCAGTCGTCGGACTCGTAGCCCTCGGGGTCCACCACCTCCTCCGGTGCTTGGCACTTGGCTGGCTGCTCAGTGGGTGTCGTACCATACGCCCCGAAAAGCTGGTCCACGTCTTCGTCCTCCTCGCGGGGGGCCTCGGCGGGGCTGACGGAGGGCTGGCTGACGGCAGAGCGCAGGGCACTGCTGCGGCCGACGGTGGCAGGGAGCCCGCGGGGAAAGCGGGGGAAGTAGTCAGAGATCTGCTTGATGGGTTTGATGGGGCCAGGGCAGACGTCAATAGCCATGTGCTCCTGGATACTTATGGTCATTTTCTCTCCTTTTCGGAGTGTCATGCATGCGGCTGTCGGTGCCAAGCTCCCCCGGAGAAGCCCAGACTGTGCGTGAGGGAGCCGTGAAGTTTCTGCCAGGGGAAGCGGAGGCAGGCGAGGGGGGAAGCTCTGGCGGGCACCTTACGTGGTTCTCGCGCCCTGAGCCTCAGACGCCGCACGCATGCTGCTGCCGCCAGCTCTGGCTCTCGCACAGTCCCTGATCCTGCCAGCGCTGCCTGTGAATAAGTGAGCTAGACGGAGAGACGGATAAGAGGCAGGGGGTGGGCTCTCGGGTGATGTCACCAGCTAGCAACAAAGCGGTACCCAGCAGCAGAGAAATGAGGGCTGTGGCCGGCCCGCCGCCCCGGCCACACGGCTTCCAGCGTGGGCAGCCAGCCCCCCACCCCTTCCCCGGCAAAGCCCAGCCATGCCCAAGGGGGAGCAAAGCAGAAGTTGGGTCAAAGCCCCCCCTCCCCATACCCGTTCACTCCATCTCCCTGCCAAAGCATGGTTGGTCCCCGCCAGACCTCTCCAGAGGGGGGGAAGGTCACCGTGTGGGGTCAGGAGCCCCTGTCCTGTTGGGTTGCATCCCCTGCACGCTGCGGAGAGGGAAGCAGGGCTACCCCAGCCCCTGGGGACTGTGGCAGCCCCTGTGCCCTCCCAGCTCACTGCAGGGCCATGCCGGGGTGCTGCATACTGAGCAGGGGCGCGAGTGGCACGCAGCCTGCTCCCAGCTCAAGCCGCACCTTTGCTCACAAGGGCAGCCCAGATTTGGTGCCCCGCTGCCGTAGCTGGCCCCAGAGCACAGTGATACCCCCTCCGGAGCTTAACATGAGCCGGGCAGGCTGGGTGAGCTGCCCGCAGCCTCTGGGGCTGGGAACATACCAGGGACTGAAGCAACACATGGCACTTGCTCGCAGCCTGGCTAGCGCTGCCTCTCCCAGCCAGCTTGTGGCTGCCGGCACAGAGCAATGCAGCAGGTAAAGCATCGCAGAGGAGCGAGTGATGGGCTGGGCCAGGGCCCACAGCCAGCGTGGCCACGCTCAGCACTCCTCCAGCAACCTTACGGGGCCCTGTCACCAGCCAGGAAGGGGACAGGCTCCCTGAAGACTGCCAGAGGCTCCCTGGTAAATGCTGAGCTGTGGTTTGCTCAGGGAGTTGGTGTCAAATTGGCGTTTTTACCCACTCTCCTCCTGTGTTCAAATCAATAAATCTGTCATTCCACAAACTACTGGAAGTGGACTTTTGAGCAAAGAGTGCCAGAAGAGAAATGCTGTGAGAACATGGTGCAAAATGCTGCATAGAAACTCACCTTGCCCAGGAAAATGTGTCCAAAATATTTTGTAGGGGCAACTCCCCCAGTGCAGACTTTCTGCTAGCTCTGGTATGATGGGTCTGGCATGAAGCTGGGACACACTGCGTGCACTGGTCACCCACCACCATGTCAAGCCGATCACAGCCAGTACTGCCAGGTAACCTGACAACACACAGATCCCATATCAATGCACAGAGAACTTCAGTCTCCTGCAGGATGGCATGCAGATATCTATAAAAAATAAAGCTCAATTCTTTGGAGAATTTTCCCCAGAACCCAGAAAAATTATACCCAACCTTTTTGTCTAATGAAAAATTCAATTTTTAATTCAGATTTTGGTAAATGTTAATGAACTTCCCTGACTCGTAACATGCTGACACTAGGCAAACTAACCTAATTTACTTCTTGCCGGGAAGCAAACATTTCTCTTCTGAAGCATCCAAACTTGTCATCACTCTGTACCTAGACATGATGCACACGGGTGCTCTAATGACCTGGGAGAACAGGAGACTGCTCAGCCGCTCCTTCCTCCCTCTGCTGTATTTTCGCTTTGAGGCGGCTCCTGGTTATGGCACAGAGGTGAACTGTGCTGCTCTGCCAGGAGGCAAACTGCTCTCTTGCAGCAAGGTCCAACAGCAGATCCAGCCCGAGACAGTTTAACCCCCTTCCCACATCCAAGGACTCCTAGTAGATTAATTCAGATGGAAATGCCACCTGCTTCGCATTCATGTGGTCGAGGCTGAAAACCTTGTGGGTGGGAAGACAATGGGTGGGAACATCAGGCAAGGCACAAAGAGCTGCCTTCAGGTTTGGAGCAGCCTGGATGTGTCCATCCACACAGGCTCCATCTTTGGGTGCAGCATCCAGGATGTGGTATGGACTCAGACAGAACGAAGCAAAAATTGGGCCCGATGCCCAGAAAATAGCAGCAATTCCCTCTAAGAAAGGGTAAATAAATAAGTAAGTAAAATTATGTATGACAGCCTAATGTCATTATTGTCATTACAAAAGCATCGTTATTTCAAATGTTTCCTCAAAGAGCACAAGATCCAAACAGAAAAGGATTTACAGGTCAGAAAATCAAGGCTCATGGGAATTGAGGTGAGCCCGAGCTCTGCCTCCTCCCATGTTGTGCAGTACCCTGAAAGCTGCCCCGCACCTTGGACAGCCCATGGCTGGGATCAAGGCCCAGCAGCACTGATGGGAGATGCTCAGCTCACCCAGGGATGCAGAGAGCAACTGGTGACACAAGGGGCAGGGTGCACACAGCGACCAGATTAAGGGAAAAAGCAAAGACAGAGCTGAAGCCAGCAAACCTCCCTCCTGTCAGGGCAGGACTGGCACTCAAGGGAGACCCTGTCCCCAGACCTTATAGACTGAAAGAAACAAAAACAAGGCTTACTGCTAATAGCCCAGGTGGGACTTTCTAGTCTCTGGCTGATCCCAAGCCTACTGAAAGCAGCTGGAGCCTTTCCTTAGCTTTTAATGAGTCCCAAAGCAGCTTGTTTTTGATAAACCACACTTTTCCTACCGTCTCACACTGCCTGAACGTTTCCTCCTAGGTCGCACAGCCCAGTATTTACTGAGGGCTTCCCAAACGTGGCTGGGGCTGGCTGCACAACCAGGCACCAAGCACTGGCATACATGACACATGACAGCACGGAAGGTAAAAGGGACAAAAATAGAGAGTTGGGCTGAGAGACAAAAGCAGGGCTTGGAGATACAAAGCCAGTTTCCAGGTAAAGCTTTTAATTCCCACCGTCTGTCTAATGCCCTGGAATGCGACTTGATTTGATCCCTCGCTCTGCTGGGGTGATTCAGAGCTACTGCAGTGCCCACGCATGCGGCCTTCATTTCCCTGAAAGGGGGAACGCTGGCTTCCTTGCCAGCCTGGCAAGAGGGGAGATAGTTTAAATATCACATGTCTGCTTTCAGCAGCGGGACCAACAGCTCTGCCTGGCAGGGAGCAGAGCTGCTCTGCAGGGGGATACTCCATCCCTGGAGTAAGGGAGGACTTCTTTAGAGAAGGTGAAGATGGCCATCACAGAGTCAACATCAAAGCAGGAACGGGATGATGGAGAAGAGCACGTCGCCCCTGTCAACATCTGTGTTTCCTCCCCATGGTGCGTGCAAGCCATGACAACATCCTGACCTCAGCACATGCGAAATTGCACTTCAGCAGCTTGTTCTGAGGTGCAACAGAGTGGTTCAGCTGCTCACATCAGATGAGGGCATGGGCTGGTGTGCCAAAAGCATCCCATAATGAGAGCTGGGATGTGGGATGCATGAGCCACCCACTCCAACTCCAGCCCAGGCTCAGAAAAGGATCCTGTCCTGGGACAGCTCAGACTTTAAATGTTGTACTGAACAAAGGGCATAAGCAGAGACTTAAGCCCATCTCAAACAAAGCCTGTGCCACCAACTCACCCCTGCCCAGAGCAGAGCCATGCAGCAGCCCAGCTTTCTTATGTGACCAGGGAGCTGTCCTGCCAGTGCCGCACAAACAGGCAAATAGAAGGAGCATTCCTACAGCAAACAAAACGGTAGCATGTAGATTAAACATGCATCCAAAAATACAGTGTCCTCAGGACACACTTGAAACAAATTTGTTTCAAACTCTAAGCATCGAATTCTGCTGTCAGTTACTCCAGGTTTAAGACTACAAGAATGAGAGCTGATTCCAGTTCAATCAATTCCTTTCCAAATTAAAAGTTCAGCTGCAGGACTGCACATCCCTGCCGTTTACCAGAGATTTGATGACTGACCCACTGGTTCTTTATTTAATACTTTGTCAGCTCAAACCCAAACAATTTCACAGAAACCCTCTGCTCTGCTTGTGCTGCTGGAGAAGACATGAGCCTGAAGAGTGCATAAAGAGCTGATGCCAAATTAAAGCCTCTGTTTGGAGAAACTACCTCTGGATCTCACACACCATTGAAATAAGGGGACCCACTGCAGGTTAGGAGCAGGGAGGTTTCACAGTCACCCAGGGAGGTGACACAAGGCAGCACCAGCCTGCACAGCTTTCTTTTTGCTTCTTCCCAGCCATTTTTAAGCCTGTATTAAGCCAGAGCAAGTACCTGCAGCCTTAGGCATGAGAGGGTGCCCACACATACACACCAGCTCAACCTGGCTGCAGGGGCAGGAACAGGGGATACCCATGCTGCCAGCCCAGCTCTGCCAACACTGCTGGAAGAGACCTCTCCCTCCCTTTGGGGTGACTTGGGACCTACATTGTCTTCAGTCCACCCCACTGGTAGGTATGAGAGATTTCTTTTTTCTCCAAATGATCTTAGCTCTAGCACGGCTGTGTGCATGGGAAGGGGGTTAACTGAAAAGCAACATGTGCCTTACTCCTTTGCTCACACAAGGCACTGTCTTCTGGCTGATGCACAGCTACCGGCAATGAGGCTGCTTCCCCTTAAAGATCTCTGCCCTCGATTGCTGAGTCCATTGAGTGCATCGTGGACCCTACCTGGTTAAACACCCTTTGCATTTGCTAAGTTAAGCAATAATAATAATGATAACTAGGAAACTTGGCTAAATAATCCTAAGAGGCTTACTGTGCCGATTAAGGTTCCCCAGCAGTGCCGATATCCCAGCGCACCCTGGCCCCCATTGCTCCTCTGCGCGAATAATATCTGAGGTTATCTGTGCTCAAACAGGCCCTGCTAACAACCATCATTTGACCAGATTTAACCAGCAATTACTAGCTGCGAACAAAACCACTGTGGTAAAATACAGCCCACACTCTATTACAAAGCAGACACAAACAAACCCTTTCAGAAAGCCAGGCAAAGGGCAAATGCCAGCAAGAAAGAGCCCTCTTCCCTCAAAATATTGCTTAAGGTTCTCAGAGACCTTATGAAACACCCAACTTATGGCAAGAGGGAATGGCGTCTTTCTTACCAGCACTTTGTTACCTGCAGATGGACCTGCAAGGGAGCTTCCAAGAGGACAGGAGGAGGTAGGGAAGCATCTGCTCTCTGTGCATCTTCAGCACCATTCAGGATGGGCCCAGAATAGCTAAACTTTCAGTAGGGGCTGATGTTTAATGTGTAGCATATGTTGCCATTTCGATGTGAATCCCAAAATAGTTGGTGTTTTGTTTTGTAATTTTAATGCACTGGTTTTTGGAGTCCTGTGAAACGTCTACTCTCCTGTTCAGGGAGGGAACATGCTGCGCGTGTGCACCCTGACATACCACTTCCAACACATTAGTCACCTGCAAATCAACCAGAGCAGACAATCAGTTGCTGTAAATATTAGCTCTATGGAGCACATATTAAATGCACACAAATTCACTAGGGGTGGATCTGTGTACAGTGAGAAGGGGAAGCTGCAGGAAAATCCAACTGGACGGTGCACAAGGGGAGGGGGTGCTGCCCCTGAGCATTACTGACCTGCACATGTCTCAACACTGAGGCTGAAGCCAGCGGGGCCGGGGAGCAGCCGGGCAGCCTGCAGGCAGGACAGCCTGCCAGTGAGGTGCGGGGCAGCTCTGCAGCTGCGCGTGGCCCACGCACCCGCTGCTCCCCAAACCCAGGGCGAGAGCAGAAGCACCCCCCATCCCATGCACCCATCTCACCTGCGCAGGCAAACCTGCGTCCCTGGGGCTGGGCTAGCTGCTTTCAGGAGTCTTCCAGGGGCAGAGAGGGGACGCACAGTGAGTTCCCTGTGCTGGCAGGCGGCAGTGCCCAGCTCACTCTGCTGGGTTAGAAATGCAGGATGATTTGGGTTCAGCCCTTGACAGAAACATGAGCCACGTTCCCCACTCCAGTATCACCGCTGCCATCATGCTATATTCAGCCAGCACCTACCAGGGAGAGCAAAACTTGCAGGAGAGAGGGGGCAGGGTAGTCCTGGGCAAAGCAGGATCCCAAGCCCTAGGGGGTCCCTGCCCCAAAACACCCTCCTGCACAAATCCTCCCCTTAACTGCTTTCGTCCTGCTTCACCCTTGCTGACATCCCATCTTGGGATACAGGGCTGTCCAGGGCCAGTCCTCAGGGATATCTTCTTAGGAATGAGCCTTTTTTGACTTTTTCCTCTTATTTCACTCATGGTCCTTGGGTTCCCCCTAACTCCAGAGACTTAAGCAGGGTGTTTGCCATCATGAGGCCAGGCAAAGCCATCTTTTTGCATCATGCTTTCTCTTTTTGTTATGTGCCTGTAAGCTAAATGCAGACCAAATCCCTTGCATTGAAGGGAGGGGAGAGTTCTGTATAGCATCAGCTCTTATTAGACTAATTTTATCTGCTCTCAGTGCCTTTCCGAGCTGGAGTCAATGTCCTCTGAGATTATCCAGCTGACTTGTCTTAGTAGTTTTACCCTGCTTTTACCTCTTCCCTTCCTGACTGTCTCCCAGCTGCAGGAGGATGACAACATCACTTCTCAAGACTTTCCAGGCAGACCAGAGCAAAGCCCAATGTTTATTCTGAAGCAGCTCCTTACCCTATGGCAGCTTGGACAAGCCGTGACTGTTGGCCTGGGGAGCTGCACTCAGGCTGGGTACTGCTGCCTCCCGCACACCCAGCTCTTCAGACTCCACAGATGTCCAGAAACAGAGTTAACATCAGCATTTAGGGCTTGGCCCTGTTGCCATGGAAATTGATAGACCTTCTGCTCACATTTTGGTGGGAGGAAGAATTTAAGAAGTCACCACTAGCTTCCAGAGTTAACACATGTGAAGCCAAGTGAGGGCAGAAAGCAGCCGAGCTCTGCAGAGGCAAGGGGAGGACTGCTCCTACCCCACGCTCCGAGAATTTGGGAGTTAGATGCAAGCAGAGGGAAAAGGCCACTGATCACCAGCAGCATCAAGATGCTGCACAGTGAGCTCCGGGGATTCATGAAATAACATCTTGGTTTTGCAGAATTAAAGAGCAATTTGGCTGCATTAAGAACGCATTATAGCTGCTCCTCTCCCACATACACATCAGGCTAACGACATCCTGTCAAAAGCAATCTAACCAAAGCCCCCATTTGGTGCTGATACTTAGTGCAGTAAATGTACCTGTCACAGCCCTGCAATGGCTGGTGGAGCTCTGTCCTGGATGCTGCTCCTCCCAGCACGGCTGGGAGTTGTCCTGCCCATCCCTGGATCATGAGGCTCAACCAGCCTCGGTGAGCTGTGAAGGAATCGGCCGCGAGGGCTGCCAGGGCATTTTCCTGGCCCCATTCACAAATCCCAATATCATACCAACATTGCAAAAGGCAACACAAATGAAAGAGCAAAATGAAAGGCCCTGGAGTCATGCAAGGAGAAGGGCAAATCCGTATCTACTTTGGGGTCAGGCTGCTGGAGGGTGCAAACAGCCCCATATACCCTGAGCTGGGCAGGGCTGCTCAAGTTTGCACCACAGAGACAAACCCGCTCTTTTTGGGACTGCAAAAACCCTGTGGATATACCTGCAGGACGTACCTGAGGGAGCAATCCTGCCGGCTGGGGAGGCAGCGGGGTGATGTGCTGAGCCCTTCCCCGGGGCAGGCAGCTCTGAGCCCTTCATGGCTGCCAGCTGGCACAAAGCTGCAGGAGCAGCCGGCGATGAGGAAGCCCTGCAGTGCCCCGGCAAGCAGCTACACCAGCACCTGCAGGTTAGCAGCAAAGAAATTGAGGCCACAGCCGAGACAAGCAGACTCCTGCCCAGAGAGCAGCTTTACCGTCAGTGTCGAGGAAGGCAAGCCAGCCTGCAGGATCCCTCTCCCCTCAGATCTACAGGCTATTTAGCCGTCTGACCTTATGTCACCCGACCCAAGACGACGCAGGACAAATTTCCATTCCACTGTGGGGAAGCCCAAGCATTTTCCAGCTCTGTAGTGAACCAGGGAAAACGAAAATGCAGAGCAAGGGATAACCACCAGCCAAAAAAAGGGGAGATGGAGGGAGAGGTGGACAGGTACAGGGGCATCGTTTGAAATACTAACATTAAAATTATACCCATCTAAGGGGGGGCACCTCCCAGGTCATTAAGCAGCCAGAGGAGTCACTAGATGGCCCTGCTAGTCCTGTTCATCTGATCACAGCGATGGATATTAAGAAATGCTAGTTTAGCTACTCTGCAGGCTTCTGGGGACTGTGAAATCTGCTCCGAGTCTTCTTCTGGGAGGAAGGCCCTCCCGAGGAGAGTGTGGCAGCCGGGTGGTACCTTGGCCAGGCACGTGGAGGGGGGTCCTGAGAATATGTGGCACCTCTGGTCCTTGCCAGGCAGAAGAATGGTCACCCTTCCTGGTCCAACCATGACCTGGGTGTCCCCTTCCCTCCAGACCGGCTCCACTTGCCCGAGACACTACGAGTCTCTACCTCAGCATAATCATGTTGACAGTGATGGGTGTAAGAGCCAGGGAACCATATTAATGAACATCGTGTTGCTGGATAATCATGACATTAGCATTATTGGATTAGCACATTTGCATAATTTGGGCACGAGCCGCTACCTGCACCGAGACATATGTTTACATGAATTTATATCCATTTGCATCCCAATGAAGCTCATCTGACTGCATCCTCAGCAGCTTTCTGGGTGACCAGTCACGGCCGTTGGCAGCTCAACCCCGGGGACCATCTCCTGCTGTCAGGCACAATCACGGCCCACTCAGATGCCAACAAAACAGCAATATTTTCCCTCCTCAGGGTCTTACACAGGTTACACCTCAGCTGGTATAGGCATGCCCCTTGCAGGGGCCAGGAGGAACTCACCCCCAGCCTCAGCATTGGGGTCACTCAGGCTAAAATTGTCCCCTTCTCAGTCCCCATGGACTCTTGCTGCCTCTTGAAAGCCCAGCTCCTGGGTCCCAGGATAACAGGTAGTTAAGTCCATCCTAGTCACAGCTGTGAAAAGAGCTTGATAAAACACTCCTACCAGGCTGCAAAGCTCTAAATTTAAGAGGCCAATAAAGAGAACACAAAATGAACTCTTTTCTCTTTTTTTTTTTTTTTAAAATCACATGATCTTTGATTCAATTACTTGATTTTACAGGAAGGGGGAGAGAGATTCAATTACTTGATTCCTGATTTCTTAACATAGAAATATGGACTCTGCAACCATGGTCCACAGAAAGGCAAAAAGCCCTTCAAAGCCGCATTGCAACAATTTGGTGGCAACATCAGATTGATACAGCTGTAAGAAATAAGCAGTTTCCCCTCCTGGCCTCCTCAGCAGAACCTGCTCCAGCATTAAAGTAGCATAGTAATATCCGAGCACAGAGTCCTGCAGCCCACCCACAAAATTACAGGGCGAAAGGGGTTCAGCAGGCAGCAGAGCAGCCTGGCTATATGCCCTTAAGTGCTTTTCTAATGTAGAGCTGCAAGGGGAGTTACCAAGTCCCAGTAATTACAAGTCGGGAGGGACCAGAAGGTGCACGCTAACTCCCCGGGCATCTCCACCCCAGAAATTGCCGCTGCGGTCCTTCCAAATGCTGACATGAAAACAGACAAGAGGAACAGCCCACCGGTGTCCAAACCATTTCCATCAAGACTCGGAGTAACCACAAGCCTCGCCGCCACCGCAAGCTTTGCAAATTACAGTGACTTATCTCCAAGTGCTGGCCTGCGAGATGCAAAGAGCTAAACCCCGAAGTGCCCTTGGGATTAAACATGCCTGAACCAATCAATGGCAATGGGAGTAGCAAATCCTGCAGGGAGCTTGGCAAGAAGTTTGCTGGGATGTGGAGAGCTGGAGCAGCCCTCTCTCCCCTTAGCTGGTGCAGGTAATGATGCTGCCACATAAATAAAAGCACTGCTCAGATGAGATCATCTGGTATTTTTGGGGTCTGTTCACCCAAACCAACCCACACCTGCTTGGTTTCTTGCCACCTCCTGCAGTTGAAGAAACTGGAAAGAAAAGAAGCAGCATTAAGCCACCACTCACTTAGAGGAATCCAGCCCCGGGGGCCCTGGCTCTCAGCCTTGTTGTGCCCAGATGAGCCCCTGTGCTGTTTTACAGCTGGATCAGCTGTGTGCTTACCAGCTGGGCTGCACAGCATCTCCCCAGCAAAGCAGAGACCAACCCTGTCACTGTGGCACCAAGGAAGGAGGCCTGTCCCTACCCTGCATGGCTCCTACCCACCACCTCTGCCACCCACCTCATACAAGCTTCAAAGCCTGACATTTAGCATAGCTCTGCTTTAACCGCTCAAGTTATTAAACGGGGACATTTTAACTTGTAAAAACCATGTCAAGACCCTTGGCTGGAAGGCAGCTGAGAAGCTCTCAGTGCCTTTGGTAAACTTTTATCCTTTATTTTAAGTAGAGTGCATTGTATTTCACTCCAAAGAGGTGCTCAGTTGCCATATCTGGAACCTTTTGGTCTCACAAAGTGCATGAGAAATAGAAACAAGCCTGGCAGAGGGGTCAGAGGGACTCCATCTCAATGGGAGGGAGAGAACCAGAATTTCTGGCTGAAAAAATCCTGCTTGGAGGAAGAACACGTTTGCACATGGTTGTGTCAGGTGCCAATGCCAACTACTAATGCCTAATGACTCTGTGTCACAAGCGATGAAGGCAGGAGCCCAACATGATGGCAACCGGAGGAGGGAACGTGCTGGTGCACTGCTGCCAGGATATGGGCTCAGGCAGGGGCAGAGCACTTACATTATTTATGACCACGTAGATGGGACGCTGAATTGAGGCTGCTTGTGTGTTTGATCAGCCCAGGGCTGTCAGCGTGGCTCACAGCTGGAGACACCAGATAACAGGAGAAAATTAAAGCCCTTTTCCTCCCTCCCGTCGCCTCTCTAGTGGGCCTCTCTCAAAAAAGAGAAAGAAGGGAGGAAAGAAAGCCCAGCAATTTAGGTCTGCTGCTGTCAGCCTCTAGCGCTGTGCCTCCTCCTGCCTTCGCTGGGGATGCTGGACCTCCAGCAAGGGCTGTCAGGCAGAGCTTGGGGGATGCAGAGATGAAAGTTCAGGGATGCAGCCTGTGGCACAGGAAAGGAAAGAGCCCAGGGAGCAAGGCACTTGTGATTTCCAGCTAGGGAGGAGCAAGCCCAGCCCAGCTCTAACCTCTGCCCTGATATAACCAGACAAGCCCTACGCAGAGCCAAACCAAGGGAGCACCACGAGAGCGGAGCCAGTGCTGGCAGCAGGCAGCTCTGCTCTCATGGCTGCAGCCCAGGCGGAGGAGCAGGACCAGCCCCGTGCACAGCTCTGGCTGTGGTGGTTTGCAGACCCTGACCAAGGTGGGACTGAGCATCCCTGCCTTGCTGCAGGGTGGCTGTGCTTCCACGGGCTGCTCCCCCATTGAACAAACTCCCTTTCTCTGCCTTTCCCACACACTGGTGTCTCAACCACCTCCTAAATACATCAGTGTGGGATTGAGCCCATGCTGCAAAAATCTGATTCCTGTACTCTTCCCTCTCCACAGAGGCAATGAAATGGGCTGCATCTGATTTCTTCCCTTCCTTTCCAGTCCTTTCACCCTCCTTTCCCTATCTTCGAGGAACAGATGCACCCATTCATAACCATGCAAAAGAAAGTGCGTATTTGCCTTTCCAACTGCAGTGCAGCTGGTAAAGCACAGGAGGGAAAATTATGTTTTGTATGAATACACAAATTATCTGCACTGATCTTATTACACTTGAATGGCAAACCGACAGGAAAAGAAAACATGAAAGAGAAAGGCATTGTTTGGGCTGCGCCGACGTAGCATCATTATTGTTTATCCTCTCCAACCACTCCATCATCCTAATCCCACCGTCTCCCACAGTGACAGGTCAGTAACAGTGATCTGCTAAATAGCATGATACAGAGACTGTCAGAATGAATACAGGCAGGATGCAAACCCAGCGAGGCAATGTCTGGGAGATGGCAGCACCTCTGGACATCTCGCCTGCAATTCCCAGGCAGGTCTAGGCCAAGCATCCAATAACTCACAAACATTATCAGCGTTAAAAAGATTCATGTTACAGTGGTACCAATTAGCATCAGAGCGCTGGAATACACAGAGGTGATATATAAACAAGGGCTCCATAACTCCCTAACCCAAATCCTCGCAGAGATATTTTTATTCATCACACAAATAAATCTCCAAAGCCCATAGCAGAGCTGTGCAAGAGGGGACACAAGGCCGAAGGATCCTCCGTGCCCTGAGGATCATCCCTTACATGGGACCAATGCCTGTGGCTCTGTGCAGGCTCAGCACCTCACGCTGGGGGTCCTAGCTCACCAAGCCAGCACTGGAAGCAGTACAGAGAAACACAAGCAGCTCGCTGCAACCTGACATAGGGCAGCCCTCATGTTCAGCTCCTTAGAGAGGGATTGGGTTTGTATCCTGGCCACGTGGCCAAATCCTCTGCAAGGGTACGGAGCTTATCCTCCCTCCCCAGCCTTCTTCCAATGCAGCAGGGAGAAGAGCCCTTCTTTTAAAATTTCCATGTGGCAAATGACCTCTGTACCCCAGGAGGACAGGAACCAAAAACCATGATGAAACATATTAACTCCACCACACAATACTGTGCTGAAATAGCTTTGCAATCCCTTAGGCCTTAGATGCAAAGACATCCATGACTACTGAGGTCTCAGGCAGGACAGTGCGGGGAGCTCCTCCCCGGTGTGGTGGCATCCGATTAGCCCAGGTGACAGCAGCTAATTCCTGATGCTACAGACAACACAGCAACTCCAGCAAGTACAGAAAAACAATCACAAGGTGGAAATTCAAACAGAACACAAGTCATCTGCTATCAAAACAAGGAAAATTTGGCAAGTTTCCTACTTAGCACTTACTACATCAAGGCTGCTCAATGATGCTAATTAAACAGGTACCTCCCAGACATAGCCAGAAAGATTTATATCCCTAATTTGCGTTTCTCAGTTTATTTTTCTGTCCTCCAAGGCACCATTTTAATGGCCATGGTGTGATTGCTTGGAGGAGTTTAATTTTGCATGAGTGTCATTTGAAGATGAAGGTCTGTCCCATCAGCGGCTTGATGATTACTCACCCAGGGCCCAGATCCTGCCCCCTGCTCTCCCGCAGCGGGGCTCAGCTGTTCACCGAGATTTTCTTGGTCTCTTGAGCTTGGCTTCACCAGCAGAAAATACATAATGCTGGGCTCAGCAGCTCCCAGTGATCCAGCTGCTGTCCTTGTCCAGGGGCCAGGTATGTATCAGTTTGGGAACTCTTTGGGGGGTGAATGAGCCTCACAGATATCCAGTGCAGAGCCAGCACCAGCAGCTGAGCTGGGGAACACTGTGCAGGGTTGGTACTACACAGCAGCACAGCCTTGCAAAGCAAGGACCAGTCTGGGAGGTGTGAGCTCTCCTCCCAGCTCCCAACTCCAGCCCCAAAAACTGAGCCCAGAAGGTAGCTGCTCCAGGGCAGCTCCCACATGTGAGGGGTTGCTCTGATGGGATGAGACAGGGCAGCCGAAGCAGAGATGTATAATTGCAAATAATTAAAAGCATCCAGTCCTGTGATAAATACCTCTGAAAGCAGAAGTCAGTCATGCTCAGGAGGGGGAAGGTGTCTCTGCCAGAACCCCTTGCCCAGATGGCCCTGATGAGGCCCTGATTAGCAGCAAGTTTCCAGCCCCAGATAATAACTGCTTACAGTGATTATGCTGGTAGGAGAGTTGATGAGAAAGGGAGGAGGTAACGCCTGTTTACTGCATTTGGTCAACTACAGAGTAAGAGGGAAGCACCTGGGAGGAAACAGCATATAGCTGGGGGCTGAGAGAGGGCTCAGTGCATAACAGTTGCTGTTAAACTGATACAGTCCACAACAAAAATACTTTAAGACCACAATCCATCCTTCCTGGCAAAATATGAATACATCATGTAGAGCCACTCATTCCAGAGAGGAAAAACAAGAGCAATAATCCCTCCAAGATTTTATAAACAGTTTCCAGTGCCAGACAGAAATCAACGGAAGGAAAAAGAAATGCAACGGATGCCTTCAAACAAACCCACAGAACCCCTGTGAAGCGTGGAGGTGAATGCATACAGCTTCTGCTTCAAGGGAATTTGAATTCATCCCTCAAAGGTGCAGCTGCCAGGCACTGACCAGAGTAGCACCCTTGGTGCTGCATGGGCATCTCCAGAGATAGCTCAGCAGTGGGGCTGGGCTGACTTCTTTCACGGTGTGCTATGAAGATAAGAGGAGGAAATATCTCTGCAGGGAGAGAGGTGCAAGGCAAGGATGTATGAGGATGTGCATGGCTGGCACACATTGCATTCCTGTCTCCACACTGCCATGGAGCTACACGGCAAGATCCTTATCTCGTACCTCTCAAGCATCGCAGGCATTTCTAGTGCTACCTGAATATACTGCTAATAGACGCAATGGTCAGGAAGGAATTTGAATAACCAGCTCAAGATAAAACTTTTCCACAAGATGCTTACCCATCACCTGCCATCTCGTGCCTTCTGAAAGTCTCATTATTTGATTGCAGTATTGGCCCTTCAAAAAAACTTCCCTGAACTCTCCTTCAATCATACCCACCTGCAGAAACAAGGCGTTATGATCGGAAGAGCAGTCTCTCTACTGTGGAGAGGAACAAAGCGATGGGAGCAGTGGCAGGAAGAAATGGGAGAGGTGGGCTGGTGAGACATCACTGCCACTAGCCCTCATCCCTGGAAGGAAATATCTTCTGGGAGCAGTGGGGAAAAGGAGAGAAGAGAAACTGCTGCTAAGTTTTACTTTACAAATAAATTTCATCCATCTGCAGAGATTATCTGCCATTTTGTGTCACTGTCCAAGCACTCCAGCTGATAGTCCAGGGCCTTCACTGTTCAATTCAGTAATGGCCAGAAACGCATTGTCTAAACACCAGCTGGTAGCCTGTTTGCTTGCCACAGAGGTTCCCACAGAGAAAGCATCCCCTTTTCCCTCAAACTATAGCTGTAAAAAGCAAACATGGAAACTTGGCGATTCATGGCCAGTGTTTTTGATTCAGAGAGATCCCACAGTTGACTTTCCCATATACTGGTTGTTGTCATGGCAAGCGGAGCGGGGAAGGAACAATGTAAGAGGTGGTTAGTCCTTGACACGCTCCATCCTTGGACTAATGGCAGCTCCCCAGCAAAACAATCCCAACAGCAATTATTGAGGCACTTTTAAAATGAGAAAGGCAAAACCAGATTAAAAAGCCATTTGAAACCTTGAAGCTGAATGCCGAGTGGAAGGGAACACAGAGCAGAGCAGCCAGGGCTGCACACGCTCAGCAAACAATGTGGAGATGCTTCTCTGTAGGCAAAGCTAAATGGATCCCTATTGTCAAACCCAAGCGAGTGACGAGCCTTGGGAGGCCACGGGGACAGCACTTGATAGAATGACAATTGGTGCTGCTTTATGCTTAGTTGTTACAACGTGGAAAACCTTCCACAGAGGGGCTGAGAAGCAGACCTGTGCTCCCTGCCATTGCCAGTGGAAGGTACCAAAGAGGGGCAAGACAAAAGTTGACTTTCAAGTGCAGAATTTAATTACGCTCCAGCCGTGTAAATCGCCATTCAACTGAGGTTTTTTTTTCCCCTGCTGGAGCCAGCCCAAGGATTTGGAGAGTATCCGCAACCTGGGAATGGAAAAAAACTTTTTACTGTTTCAAGAATGGCAAGCAGTTGTTACTGAGCCAAAGCTTTATTGTTTCCAGTAGTAAAACACTACATAAAAGTTGTAAGGGATGGAGATAAGAACAACAAAATAGCAAAGGAAACACAAACAACCAGAGCAGACTGAGCACTATTCACTGAGCCCTTCTTTCCCAATGAAAAAGGCAGTCAACTGGTACAGGTTTCAGATAATATTCCAACCAAAGCTACAAAACACAACCAAGAGAGATGCAACAAAGATAAGAGTGGACTTTAATAGAAAATACATGCACAGAGCTGTGGATGTTCCTCTATCAAATTCATATGTGGGAGATCACATTCTCCTGGGGTAAATCCTTCCCTCGACCCAAGAGGAGACTTTCCACAGAAAACCGAATGGTTCTGGTGGAATTATTCCATGGAGGTAAAACATAGAGGTAAGAAAGAAAGGTTTCCAGTCTCACTGGTACAAGAGCAGTCCCAAATTTATCTCTGACGGTGTTTTATAAAACCTAGTGTCAGTTAAAAATCAAACTTGCGCCTCAAAGTGGCATAGTAAGCTAGCAAGGATTACCAGGTTCCTGCGCAGAGCTGGCAACCCACAGTGTGGTAAACGGCCCTAAGAAGCGAGGGTGGGGATGAAAACACAACTGACCTGCCTGCACTGCCCAAGAATGAAGCACAAGAAACACAAGCAGAGTTAGAAATGACAGGTTCAATTTTATAAACTCTTTCCAACTCAGTGTAGAGTCAGAAAAAGTAACAGGTTTAAAGAAAATGGAGTCAATTTTTAAGTGTGTTTTTCCTTCTCCTTCTTCTATTGAATTAACTTAGTCTGGCAAGCCAGGCTGTCTGAGGCACTGAGGTAATGAGAGCGCGAGCAAGACAGCCTCAGCAGGACTGTGAAAAGCTCCAAGGCAAGACAGGACTTCTTTGGTGGCAAAACACTTCTGAAATTGAAGACCCTTCAGCTCTCAGAAGAAACAGCATGACTTCAGCTCTGAAATCATACCAGCATTTCAGCAAAAGCTGACTTTTGGATTTACTTTTTCAGAATCAGGTAATAATTTTGGCATTACCACTTTCAGAGATGCAGCTGGTTGAGTCTCAATGGCCAGGTTTAAACAACACAGACCACAGCATAAAGCATCCCTCAGTGGAGAACAATGTCATCCCTTGCTTTCTTCAACACCAATGTTGTGAAGCCCACATTCAGTGGTTTCTCTTTATGTCATCTCAAAGAGCCCACATCATCCAAAGGTTTTGTTTTCATTTTAAAAGGGCAGAAACAGATCACAGAGGAAGAGCTGGAAGGATTTTCCCAGAAACTTGCCATAGCGCATTAGCTGAAAGGGAACAGTCCTCTGTTGGACCATGTTCATTTAGAAAGTAAGTCAAGGATTGATTTCCGATCTCCTGTTAGAGTGTTCCAGTACCCAATCTCATTTATCTTCATACTGCAGCCATTTGCAAGAGCATATACTACATGCGCACAAAGTGCCCAGCAGAAAAGGAGAACAGAACAAAAGAGTAATAACCAAGGGAAAAGGCTGACATTAACAGGCACAAATTGCCTTTAAATCCATGATTTCAGAGGGAACTTTTTGGAATCCTTTGTTTGTTCAGCAAAAGACAGGTCAGATCCAAAGCATTTAATAAAATTCCACAGACTCCTACTTGCCTAGTGTGGGTTTTGTTCACCCCTTCAATGATCTAATTGCTCTAGAGATGTCAGGTAATTTGATTTTTCTCATCTGTCAGGCCTTGGAGGGAAATTGTCCATCCCAGAGAATAAGCAGGACTGGGGCACACGGCTTTCTACAACCTGACTCATGATGACACCATCACAGTCAGCCAGATGCTCAAGGCTTGCAGGAAAAGGTAAAACAAAGGCCCCTGCTCATGCAAGAGATGACAAGGTGTGCATGTGGGAGGAGAATCTGCAGAGCTTACCAAGCTAAAGTAATTTGAAAGTTTTTATCCAATTTGGGTATGTGAAGGCAGCCAGCTGGGCCGTGGGGTGGTAGGCATTCTCCCATCAGGAGCTGCAGCACACACACACTGCCCACGACCCCACTGCCAAAGCATCACCTTCACCACAGGACACACAGGCCAGCACACAGCCAGGAGGACCAAAAAATTCATAGCAAACTTCTTCGAGTGTTTCTTTACTAACTGAAGCGTCTCCCTGAGCAGACAGCCCTATCACAGAGAGAGACCTCAGTGGAAGTGAATGAGAGCACAACTTCACCATCCATTCAGGATGCCTGCACCTAACTCATACCAACTCAAACCAGAACAATGACAAGAAAAACAAGGGGTGACACCCTGGCCCATGGGAGTCAAGTGCCAATCACAGCCCTGGTCTCACCCTTGTGGTTCACAGAGGGAAATTCACCCCTGGGCTGCAGTCTCCTCACACCCCATTTCAGGGATGTAGGGGTGAATTCCCCTTTCTCTTAAAGACTGCAAAGCCAGGACTTCGAAGCCAGGAGCTGAGCCCAGGGCTGGGCTTGGCCAGCCAAGAACAGCAGAGGCAGCAGATACTTCTGCAGTTCCAGTGAGCACTCTGCATGCCCCTTTCAACAAAGAGGGGTCTGGGCCCCAGGGCAGCAACCACACAGCACGGCACTCCTCTCCGAGCGGCACCCCAAAGTGTGTGTCGGTCAGCAGAAGGGGAAACCAGACCAAACCAAACCAGTGAGGCAGGGAGGACAGGCAGGCCTCTTCCCAGTTGCCATTCTGTTGCTAATGCCTGTGTGTGAGCTGGCATCGTACAGTCACCACCGACAGCAGTTGTCATCTGGAGTGAGGTCTACAGGAGCAGGCAAGGGACAAACATTGGATCCAGGCAAAGCAGCTCCATCTTCACCTTGATCAGCATTTCGTCCTGGTGTGGATGCACCGTTTGCCTTCAAAACATACAAAGACAAAAGTTTTCTTTGGAACGAAGTGAAGGGGAGAGACTTGACAAAGTTATTTTATGTTGCTTTTATATGCTCAGTGCCATTTTAAGAGCTTCCTAAAAATAATAATGAAGAGAACGTCTATGCATCATTACTCCACACTCTGTCAGCAGTCAGGGACCATTAAACTTTATTAAAGAAAGAAAAGACAGGGGAAAGAAATGGGGAAAGAAGGAGAAAGAAGGCATTGTACTGTGTCTCCCAAAGGGCCAAGTCAGACAGAAAAACAAGGCTCAGCAGATGTTTCCAAACCAGGTGACAGGACCCATGTGCCACAGAGCAGGTCTTCCACATGAACCTCCTGCCCTCTGTGTGCCTGGGCTGTGGACAAGAGCCTCAGCAGAATGTAGCCCTTGCCTGCGGCTGGGGATGGGCGCAGGACAGCAATGCTCTGCTGCAGAAGGCATTCTGGCTCATATCGACTAAACAAACCTGAGCTAATCACTTCAGCAGCCCCTGGTGAAACTCAGGGTCTGCTGGGGCATGCTGCTTCCAGTGCATGAGGTGAAATGCAGGGCTGGCAATACAGAGAGCTCTAAGGCAGCGGTGCATCAGTACTAACTAACTTCTCTCCCCCTTCTCTGAACTGAAGGGGGTACAAATTACATTGACTGCTAGAGAAAGGAAGAGGGGATGTTTCCAGTCACTGCCATCCAAGGCACGGGGAGTCCTGCAAATTCCTCTCACCAGCTACTGGCCAACATCACAGTTGAAAGATAACCTCCGAAGCCATAAAACCTCTCAACGTGTTTACAAAGACTCCAAAATCCAGACTTTTAACTTCTATATTACTGACTTCAAAAGCTCTTTCCTTTATGCTTTGTTTTGAAAGATTACATCAACTATTGCCCTCAGTGCTTTGTGCAAAATGCTGAATAGAAAGTTGGAAGCGCAAGGAGTAAACGTATTGCAAAGGGCAGAGAATAAGTCTAAGGACATGGGGGCAGGAGGCCAGACAGGCTGTTTGATCAAAGACCAAAGCACAGACCTCTGCAATGTGAAAGAAGGCACAAAAATAGGAGTTTCATCTTCAGCAGCAGACTTGTGTCCAGATTTATTGAGTGGAAGAGGCAAGAGAATGAGTCTTTGTCACTCCTCTATTTTCAGGGAAAAAGTCTGCAATTTAAAACTCCATAAAGAATTACAGAAATAGTGAAAGTAATTTATTTTTTAGGTACTCCAGCCTTTATTCACTGAACTTGAAGGCGGTTTTAAAAGAACTGAAAATGTTTTGGTTCTACTACTTGAGAACGAAAATATTTTAATTCCTTAAAACACAGAAGGGGGCATATGCTTCTTCTGAGGTGCATATTTACAAATGCATTGTATGTGGAATGCAAACCTTAAATAATTTCCTAATGCTGTCACTACCCAAAGACATGTTTTATTTATAAATACAGCAGGACCATTCGGTGCTCTGCAGTACCAATACGAGGAGGCAGAGACAGCTCAAAGCTTCTCAGCCATGAAGGCACAATTCAATTTTTTCACTTTGTAGAAGAGAGACAACTCATCCTCCTTGGCAGCAGGGAAACTCAGTCCTGTGGCAGTGGCAGCAAGCTTTGAACAAAGGGCAGCAAACAGTGGTGCCCAGAGATTGATGAAGCAGCCAGGGCTGAGGCAGCCAGTGCAGGAGGCAGAGGCTTAGAGGGGAGAGGCTGGGTGTGAATGTGGGTCTCTCCTCTGCATCTGACCCCACTTCCTCCCTATCCTATGCCCTCAGTGCAGGCAGAGGCCGAAGGCAGAAGGAGGAAGAGCAGAGGTTGTGAGCACAGCTCCCTCACGCAGTGCCCACCTATTTCACCCCGCTGAAAAGCCAGCCCTGGAAGACCACGCTGTTTGGCTGTAGCTCACATGGACGAGGGAATGAGCGGTCTGAAAACATTTAAGCAATTTTCTTACCAAGCACAGGAAAACAAAAGTCACCTCCCCAAAGACTGCCATGAAGAAAGTCATTAAAGAAATTACTATCCCATTTGGAGCCTAATTACTGTTAGGGCAATTTTTTTTCCTACATGGAATGGAGTAGTTAGACCCACTGAAGCAAAATGTTACCTCCTCATCGTCCCTGAGGGAGCAAAACAGACATCTGAGAAACAGAAGGGAAGAAAAAAAAAGAAGTTAATGCTTTAACTTCAAAGACGCCCTGAGAATTTCCTGCCACAAAAATAATGCAGAATGGCTCTGCCTGTCTCATGTATTAACAGCTTGCATATTTATGAGGAAAAGTTGATGCCTACCCCAGCCAGGGAGGCACTGAGCCACGGTGAGAGTGACACCATCTCATTTCTAAATCCAGTTAATTCCTGAAAGACAGGGCATAAATCTCCCCAAATTAAGAGAGCTGGAAGCAGCGTCTCCTGTCCATCTCAGCTCCAGGCCCTTTTCTCAACTCTGCTCAGCATCTCCCAGCATGACAGCTACAAAGCAAGCAGCCAAAGGCAGGTACCCAGAAGATACAGCTTCAGCACTCTGGGAGAAGGGTCCAGGCTGGACCTGCTGACCTCTGGAGGTGCTTCCAGCCAATCTCACCCTGCAATTGCAAACCACAACGGTTCTTATACCCTACCAGGTGCTGCCATCATCATCTCAGCTCCCAGACTCAGCAACACCGCTGTTTAACGTAGCTCTGTTTAACTGCCAGCTGCTGTACCACTCTTTAAGTATTAATGATTTAGACAACACATTCGCAAACAAGCAGAGATGGGGAGACTGTGATTTGCACTCAGATGTATGCTACTCATTCATTAGCTTATCTTGTGGCTGTTTCTCAAATCTCCTTTTTTAAGCACAAATTAGAGCCTTCTCCAGCCCCGCAGCCCGTGCCAAGCTCACTCACCGTTCCCTACCAGCAAGCTGTTCAGGTGACCCACAGAATACCAAACAGGATTGACCCGTTCCTTAGACAAGGTGCTCAGAAGACACTGAGCACCCCATTAACTGGGACCTGCCAAAGTAGAATTTGATACTGATCTGAGGAGAGATGCCTTTTGCTCTTAGTTTACCCTCTGTAGCAGCCAGGTCCAAGCTCAAAGATGTTACCTCCATTAAAAGCTCTCCATGGGCTAATGAAAACCATTGTAAGATATTGATGATTTATTTAATATTCCCTTTCTTTAATAAAAATGTCATAATTAACAACAGGGAAGATTCTGCTCTTTTTTAACTGAGGCACCTCTCAATATATCAGCTGTACAGCCAGAACAAGGCAAGTCACCTTCCTAGCCGGGGGCAAGCAAGGGGAAAAAGAAAAGATTGTGTTTCTTTCCTGTGTGCAAATTTCATTCTCTTTAGGATACAACATTCTCCAGGAAAACTAGCGCATGGCCTTCTTAACAGGTATCACGTCAGAGCGGGCACCTCCAGGAACTGGAGCTTCCGAAGAAGAAGACAGACTAGACCCTCAGAAAATGACGCTTTTGAAAGGGTTTGAAAGCAGGTGGGGGGAAAAAATAAAAAGAAAAACAGGCAGCCTCTCAACTCACCACTCTCTTCTGCAACTTTGGCTCATGGGCTGAAGTTGCCTAAATCCCAATGCAGCTCTGACAATGAGTCATTTTATGACAAACCCCAGGCTTCATTATCTGCCTCACCAAGCCCCAGCTGGAGCTGGAGCAACACATTGGACACCTACAAACTCTTCTTAATAGCTCCTTGTTTTCCCTTGGCCGCATGACCATGCTGCTGTCTTGGCCTTCAGGCTTAAAGAGCTAAGGACTATGAGAACAACTGCATTTGCAGTACCACTCCCTAATTCCCTGCTCTGGCTGCGGCCTGGGATTTAAGGATGCTAAAGTGTTCTGCAAAGTCGCACTTGAGAGCGGAATTAGAGCAGAGGTGAGAAAAAGAAGTGAAAAGAAAGTCACCGGTAGAACAACACCTAAGGTGCTAATATGAAGCAAAAATTGCTCCCAACACAGCATTACAAAGTTGCAGCGCCTTTCAGAAAAGCTATAGCAAAATCTGCCTTCAGTGTCCTTAGTCTGCAACTGAGGATCAGCAATTTAAACAAGAAAGGATCGTTGCCCCTTACTCTGCTTTTGGGTCAGAGAGGAGCACAGGGACTGTCCCACAGGCAGGGAGGTGCAGTGAAGAGTTTTGCCAGTCCTGACATACAGCACCTGTCGCCTCCACCACTCTCTAAAGAGATGAACAGCAGGAGCAGCCTCTGCTTTTTGGCAAACGGTGGCACCCAGAGGGACCGACCTGACAAGCCCCTCACAGACAGATGAAGCTCTAATCTAAATAAGGAGGGGGAGAGGCACTGCCACTTGTCCTGAGGTTCCCACTGTTTGCACACCCCAGACCTCCACCATCCCAGAGCACATGAACCCCTCTGCAGAGCAGGAGACTTCCTAAGGGGCTGCAGGGCTAGCTTTGCTCTTCTCTTATTTTTTGCTCTCACCAGGCTGCTGGTGAAGCATGAGGGCATTCTGTATTGCAGCCTCCCGGATGCCTGATCTGCTCAAACCACCGGCTACGGAGCCGCACAGAACATGAGGCCATGTGAGTCGTATCACTGCATAATGCTGATTACTAATTTCATACGTAATGGATTGTGATTGCCAATAGTTTCCTGCACAGATCACATCGTGGCAGCATCTCTCCAGCTGGGCACATTAAGCACTCTCAGAGTAAACGAACGTCGACCACGCTCACCCCTGCTGCTCACTTGCTAAAGGGAGGCAAGGCCACATCCCAAACACATCGGAGGGAAAACAAAGTCCCTCTCCTCCCCACCCTGATGTGCTGAAGATGATCCATACTGTGGGGCAGAGCATGGAGCCATGGCAAACACAACAGGGGCACATCATGTGCCTTCCACAATGCACTCAGGTTCCACCTTCACCTTCTTGCAGAGACCTTTGGTAGAACCTCAAAAGCTGCTGCACCAGCCTTCACGAGCACTCCTGTTGCAGAAAGGAGTACGAGGTCTAATGCCAGCACGGGACAGGCTCCAAGGCGAGCCAGCCACTCTGTAGCCCGTCCTGCCACCTTCTATGGCTGCAGAGCCATAGATGTAGTGCCACCTAATTTCCCCGAGAGCCCGTAGCAGCTCCTCAGCCCAGGAGGATGCCTGGCTGCCGGCTGGTTCTCAGACGTGACATGACACAGAGAACCCTGCCCACTGCCACCCTCCATCGGTTCCCAAGCCTGTGCCTGCCAACTGCAACCACCATTGGCTTCATTTCTCCCCGGGCACAGGCGAGCAGAAATACTCGCTGCTGCCTCCCTGCCTCCCTCCCCTGGCTCTGGGGGCCACAGAACCCTCGTACCAAGGCACTCACTGCTGCAAGCACCATGTCTGAACAAAGCAGCCCCTTCTGCAGGACGACTGGGAAATAAATGACCCCAGACATAATAAAGATCTTTACAGATAATTCTCTAGTCAGCCAACCTGGCTTAACCTTTTCCTTAGCAGGTTCCTCTCTGCATCTCAGGGACTATTTTAACTGGGCTCATGAGATTACTGTAGTTTTCATTTTTTTAAATATATGTCCATGCTGCCTGTCATTTTTAGTTCTCCCCTGCCTAGAAGGAGAGATCTCACTGGAAAACATTGACCCCTTGTGCCAAGCTTTGCATATGAGTTTTTTAGCAGGAAAAAGGCATTTTCTGCCTCTGAGATACTGTTTGCACTGTCACGGCCAGGCAGCAGTTAGCTCAAACAGCTGGCAGGAAAGCTCCAAAGTGCCAAGCACTACACAAACACACTGTCCAGGTGTGCATCCATCCAGACTTCAGCAGGGCCATGTAGCACCAGCAGAAAAAGCACCCAAGGGGTCACACCCACCGTTCACCACCATCTGCTTTAACCCCACAGAACAACCTGCTGCTCTGCTCTGATAGGCATCAGAGCCAACACACAACAGGAATCGGCCGTCTCTAATGCCACAGCCAACAGGGGCTTAAAATAAACCACCCAGTCCGGGGCAGCACTATAATCCAGAGGGAGGACAGACAGAACAGAAGTATCACTCATCTGATTTGCTTTGTGAAAACTAAAATTAAAGAAAACTGCAAATCCCTGAAACTTGGGAAGGGAGGGAAGAGCAGAGAAACAATTTTATGCTGGCTATTTCTAGCAGGAAGCGTGGGGAGGGGGACTATGACTCCATGTTGCACTGAAGGATAAACCTGCTCGCTCTAATCCAATTTACGCCTCAACATGCACAGCACAAAACAGGCTCAGGAACAAAAGGAGTGGCAGTTCACAGGGCAGCAGGAACGCTCTGGAGGGAGCGGTGCTAAACGATAACTTAAGGGGTTATTGAATAGATTAGCGGGAACTGCAGAGAGAACACATTTGCATCTCTTTCAGCTGCTCCAGATCAGATGTGATAGCAGCCTCTGCTCTCACAGTCATTTAATTGTTCCGAGGTTGTTGAGGGGGAAAAAGTGTCTTTTTTTTGCACTGCAGAGTTCTGGGAAGAGCCATGCTTGGCTTTAAGAGCCATCTAACATGAGGAAAAATTTTGTTCAGTCTCATAAAGCTGCTGGACTTCTGCTTTGCCTCAGTAAAAGCTCAATCTGTTCTGCTGCCTCTGCAGGGCAGATAGGACCTCTGGGCCTTTGCACGGGGACAGACCCAGGCTTCGGCTGCTCTTGGAGGTGGGTGTAGGCAGCTCCCACCCCAGACGATTACTCATGTTGCAGAATAGATTCTGCATGCGGGGAAGAGGGAAGGAGTGAGCTGTAATGCTGTGACAGCATCTGCCATGAGAAAAGCTGCAGGGAAAGGTGATCCCAGGCTGCAGCTTTGCCAGGTGTGCCTCTGAGAAAGCTGTGCTTCGAGGGAAGTCGGCCCCAAAAGCATAGCTCTGCCCAGAAAGGAGGTTCAGCTTACCGGGGACTCTGCTGCCAACATCACTGTCGTGCCCATCCGCCGGCTGGTCACCCTGGCAGCTCTCCGTGGCGCTGAGGGCAGCCCCCTGCTCGCTGCCAAGGCTGCTGCGGCTCCCCGAGAGGGCAGGGGAGTGGGTGCTCCCCGGCACCCTGCCCATGGCCTGGCTGGGTTCCCCAATGGGTGCTGCAGGGACACAATAGAGAGGTGCTGCTGTGAGAGGGAGAAGTGGGTAGAGATGCTAGGCGAGGTCCCAAGAGAGCAGCAGCCTCCCCGCTCCCAGCCAGGAACCCTTAGGAATGGGGTCAAAACTCAATTCCCATGCTTTGCTCCTAAAATGGCATCAGCGATTCCAGTGCTATAAAGTCAGGAGTGAGGAGCTGGCCAGAAATGTGCTGCCAGGTGGCCAGGAGCAGCTCCCAGCTGCAAGGGCTGACCCTGAAAGGCTGCAGGCAATGAAGTGACCCACCACCAGTTTGAGCCGTTTGGTACTATTCCAGTGAGAAAGGACCAGATCCTCACCTGCTACAGCTAAAGCCAGTGGGCTGCACCCGTGTAGGGCTAGCAAGTGGCTGAGCCAAAACCCACAGTACCAAGGGCCAAACGTTCAAGCACTTTACACTTCCCACCCTCCAGCCACAAGGAACAGCAACTCCTCACCCAGTCCTGCTCGGTGCTTTCTGCCTTGTGAGCCTTTTGACCCCGCAGGTAAAGGCTTGTCATCCAGGCTGGAGGAACTGAACTCCGAGTCACTCTCACTGTCGCTAGAAACCACTGCAGAAAAGATCAGGGGGAGGAGAGGAGAGAGACAGTTATTCACAACGTTCATAACACTTACCAAAGAGGGTGCCAGATGGATCCAAATAAAACATGAACAAATGCTGACTCGCTGATCACGTTCTCCTTCTCCAAAAGGAACCCTACCTGCAGTTCCCCTACAGCTGTTCACTCTTCCTCTCAAATATGATGTGCTTTTACTTTTTACAGATGATTTATAACTCTGCTGCACACACTCCAGTGGTGCCAGTACCTGAAGCAGATGCATGCACCACCAGTGCTTTTCTCCTAAACCTGACTGGGACTATGGGGACCACACTGCTCCTGTGCCGCGCTTTGCTGCCCAAAGTTCCCTACCACAAAGCCAAGAGCCCTGCAGCATGGCTGGCCTGGGAGCTGGGTTCTGCTTCCACTGACCCCGGTGCTGGCACACCAGCGAGCCTCCTCCTCCTGCCGTTTGCCATCTCCCACGTGGGAGCAACTGGCTAAGGGCTGAGCTGGGTGCAAGGCTGGTTCCTGCGCAGCTGCCCAAGGAGCAGTCCTGGCTCCACCATAAGACCATCCACATTTGAGTAATGTGGGGAGAGGGGCTGGCTTCCTCCAAGCCACATTTCAAGTGCAGCAGGGCCTCTGTGGAGGCTCTGGGATCTGAGAGCAAAACACCAGATAAATATTGAGCACATCAAATAAAAAACCCTGCAGTGATTACACAAAGAACCAGCCTTATTAGCTCATCGTCCATTCAGCAGACACTCATCCCTATCAGTATACTGCCCAGAACTACATTACTCCTATGCCTCTAAGACAAGCATCGCTCCTCTTCCTCAAGGAGACTCTTCCCCCATTTCAAGGCCACTTTTTTTCCTTCATTTTTTTCCCCCCTGAATCCTGGCCCTAATCCTGCTGCTTTCCATCCTCCATAGTTTCCACAAGAGCTGAAGGAGTCTCATTTTGCCAGACACAACTTCCCACATTGGCAGGTTGTTTCCACTTTTCCATGCAATTATGCAAGTACCTCTCCTGCTTATACCAGTGTAAAAGATAACTGCCAGCTGCTCTGGGTAAAATGAGAAAGGTGTTTTTTCCATCTCCTGGGTTTCTGTAATGATCTGATCTCAGAATAGGAATGATGGGGCTGAGGAAGGTAACAGGGAAACAGCTGTCTTTTGTTTGAGGGATCGCACCTAGAGCATTTCTCCATCTCAACAAGGCAGACACCAGCTCTCCTGGCAGTTCAGAAGCCATTTCAAACAGCAGGTCACAATTCCTGGTGCAAAGTACAATATTGGCTCATGTGGGACAGAAAGTAGGCAACATTGCAACTTACAGCCTCCACTGTAGAAAAAGAAAGCCCCAACGATTTCTTTATATTAATGAGTATGTACTTATGAGCTCACAATTATACAAGAAAGGACTTCCCCGTCCTGCTGCTGAACAAACCCCTTTGCTCCCACACTGCTACTCGTAGTGCCCAGCCTCACAGTGCTGCCGAGCACAGGAGGGATGTGGGTGCGGTGGTACAAGGCGACAACCATGGAATAGCAAAGAGAGCTGTTCAGTTCATCTCTCTACATCGGCACTAAAATTCACTGCACGTGGTTTGCAGAGCTATAAATCCTTTAATGCTGCCCCGGGCAGGAGGACGGGTATCCCTCCCCTTGCAAAGCTGAGCACAAGATGTCAAACATTTCTGCCAAGCACCTCTGCAGATGCTCCTGTATTCAGGCAGTGATCTGTAGTACACAAAATATTTTATTAAAAAAAAAATTAATACCTAAAATACCGCTTTTTTGGAGTTAACATCTCTGAGGATATTAAAGCTGGCTGTCAGTGTTATTGCAAAGGGTTATTGAAGTTGCCCTGGCAGGCAGCTCCCCGTGCACGCCGTGCTGCTGGGAAGTGCTGCGCAGAGGGCAGGCTGCCAGGCCCCCCCCTTGCTGCCCACGCAGCTTTGCCCCCGGACACCAGCTCTCCCTGCGCCTGCAGCCTTCTCCTCCCAGCACCATCAGAAATGGGACCGCTCACCTGTGGGGAAAGGGGCTGTGCGGCTGAGCTGGGCAGAACTCCCCATTACAAGCAGGGAGGCTGCACTTCTGTCTATAGTTCTAAAGCAAAGGTTTGGCTTTGGGCTCTGCTATCTTAAAAAGAGCTTCACTACTTCCCCAAAACTCCCTGGGAGAGGTGGGGGACTATATATAAATACGGTTAATAACAACCCATACATACCAGGCTCTTTGCTACAAAATCCAAATCTCAGCTGTGAGAATCATTCTGACTGTCCCATTGCCCAATTCCCTCAGCAAATGCACTCCTGTCCCACCTGGTCTTCATACTATTTTGGCCTCTTGGATTCATAAAATCCATCACTTTAGATCAGCTCCTTCCTCCATGAATCCTTTACAAATGCTGGAAGTCAGGATTTATTTGGAGAAGGCCCCAGTGAATCAGTGGAGGTGACTTTAGCTGCCTTCCCTTCTGCCATTCACCAGTTCAGAGAGGACCAGCACAAGAGGAGGAAAATATTAATGACATGAAGGCACTCACACCACAGGAGCAGCACTGTCTGCTCTCATTTCCTCTGCTGCCAAGAAGAGTGTATTTTAGCCACTGCACCAATGTTTCCCTTTAAGGTAATTTTTCTCCCAAAGCTCCCAGACCTTCTGCTGGCACTTTCCACATCCCAGAAGTCGTAAATCTGGTGTTCCAGCAGTTGCTGATATATCAATAAGAGTTGTTGGACGGCTGTACTTTCAGAGAACATAACAGATTTATCCCTCTCCATCTCCAGCTGACTGGAAAAAAGCTCATTAAAAAAAAATATGCTGAGATAAAACTTGCAAGAGAAGCAGTATTCCCACAGGGAAGGGGTCACTCATTGAGGGCCTGAACCTCCACAGCTGCTGCTGGAGCCCACAATCCTTCTGACACGTGGTTCAACCTCCGAGCCAGAGGTACCAGAGCCTTGCGGCACAAGGAGCCGCAGGGAACAGTGGAGGGCTGCTGGGCTGCACTTAATCCCAGCAGCAGAGGATGTGGGGAAGCTGTGCTGAGACAAAGGGGAAAGGAGCACTTGGCTGGAGTCGAGCTCTAATATTAAATGCATTCATTTGGCAGGGGCACACCTGCGATGGGAAGAGCCAGCCACACTCCCTCCCGCTGCCCATCGCAGCGCAGAGCTCAGTCCCTGCACGCACAAAGCCTGGCACTTCTTGCAGCTGCCAAAAATACAGAAAAAACCACACGGGCACACATGGACACCCTGCAGCAACAGCTCCAAACAGCTGCACATGCCCAGTGCAGCCACGATGTGCTGGATGAGCGGGCTGAGCATGAGCCCTTGAGCGCACAGCTCCCCTGCAGCACCCGTATCATCAGACTTTGCAAACATGACCTGTGGGGAGGGGGGAGGCCAACAGCTCCCGGTCACTGTGGGTAGGAGGGTCAGAGATGGAGTGTTTTATTACAACCCAAGTGTCTTACCGTGTGCAGCTCCCACACTAGATCACACCCAGCGCTGCCCCCAGTTGCAGGGACATCTCCCAGAAGGAGGAGGGGACTGGACCCATCTGCTCTGCCCTTCAGAAACAGCACACGTGCAGCTTCAGTGCTGCCCAAACTTGTAGAGAAATTGGATGACTCCTTGGTGGCCTGCAAAGTGCTTGACCTGCCCCAGCACACTCCTCTCTGCTCCATCACTTGGGGATTTGGCCTCCAGCATGCAGACAGCGGACGAACCTGCTACATCCCCCCTGCCCAGCCACTGCTCCTGTGCCTCCGACAGCGCTGAGCGCAGCATGTTGCATTGCTTGGCAACAGGACTGGAGCACATTGCAACAGGAGAAACCACCAGAGACCGAGCAGAGCAGCAGGCAGCCCTCATGCCAAACAGTGCAATACCTCAGGGATCACACTTCTTTTTTCCACCCAGTTGCTTCACATTTTTGTCTGCAGAACTCAGAGTTCAGAGGAAGGAAAACCCTGCTGCTTATTGCTCCCCACCCCCTGATGGCCCCATCCCGCCTGACCCGGTGCAGAAACCCACCCACATTCCACCACATGGAGCAAAGCTGCTCCCCAGCACAAGAAATATTACTGCTATTCTCCCCATGACAATACATTTGTGCCTTAACTAATAGCAGGGTTTCCATGGCAACTGCTTGTTTATTACAGAAAAACTAAAGGCAATGGCAAATCCCAGTGTCAGCAAGCACGAGAGAAATAATGGGTGTGTAAAAATAAAACTTCTTACTGGTGGGTTTGGCATTTCTTCCCAGAGACACGTTCCTACAGTCTCTCAGTCCTGCTGCCTTCCCACCCTCCTGCAGCAGGTACAGACAGAGTGGCTGGTACCCAGGGCCTGGCACTGATCCCTTCCTTTGCAGGGGAAAAGGGACACTTGAGGTTTGCCACATCCCTGCTGAAAGGCAGGTCCTGGCATGGAGAATGTCGAAGGGACAACTGCGGCTCCTCTCTCCCAGGCACTCCAGGGGCTGTGCTGGGACATGGCTGTGCCTGTGCTGGTCCCACCTGACTTGAATCCCTTAATAGCTGAGAGACAGCTCCTTCAGTGCCTTGGGAGGAGAGCGGTGGGGTTAGACACGGCTGGCCAAGATAACAGAAACCCCACTGACAGCAGCCTGTCAGAGTCAGGCACATTAAATGCCAGAGATCGTTCTCGAGAACATCCTGCTGAACAAGCAACAGGGCTTTACTCAGTGCCGAAAGGACGTGTTCAGATGAGGGCGTACAAGGTGCGAGCTGACAAATGCTATCAGCCAGGCAGAGGTAAGGCAGGCTGCCTTGTCAGCCACGGCCTTGTAAAGCTCAGTCCATGCCCAGTCACAGATTTACGCCGGCAATATCACAGCTACATCATCCCCACAGGGGAAGGCGGCTGCCCTGCACATTGCAGAGGTTTTGAATGACAAACAGCAGAAGTCCCAGTACTGGCACGTGAAAAAAAGAGTTAAACAGAGGGGTGAGATGTACAAGCTCCCAGCTTCAGAGATGAATTAGAGCCCGCAATGCCCATTGAAAGCTGTCCAGAGGACAGCTAACAGAGAAGGGCAACAAGGAAAGAAAGCACCAGAAAACAAAACTATAAATTAATATTATCCAACCCATAAAACAGCAGCCAGCCAAAAATCAGAGTACAGGGAGAAAGGCAGCTCACCACCCACATCAAAGCTTACCAAAGGCCACTTTGCTGCCCTCCACCTGCTCCTTTGCTGCTCCTGCCAGTATTTAGGGGGACGCCTCCTCCCAAAACAAAACTCAAATAAAAAGCTGAACTAAAAAGCAGGCCAGGTCTGGGCTTAACATCTTTGACTCAATGTTTTCTTTATCAAGCAAACAGAAAATACCTCATCAATCAGTTCATTTGCTAAGACAACTCCTTCCAAGCATCTCCTGGAGGGAAGCACAACCATCTATTGTTGATCTAATTTGTCTTTAATTACAAAAGTTACAGTAGGGCTGGGAGTGCTTTCCTAACTGGGGCCTGAAGAGAAGGTTTGTAAACCTGACTCTCCTGAGTCCTCTTTATTAAAAGGTTATTTCCCTCTGCACTACTGATAAGATTTATCTTGATGTAGAAGACTCTGTGCTGCTGGTATGCTGAAGAGATCTTCTCCAATTGAGGGGATTAATAGCAAAAGACAGAAGGGGAGAGAGGCCGGACAGTTCTGCTAATCCACACCAGAAAGAAATTAAGAGAAATCAAAGCGGACTGGCAGCAGCTTTCATTCTGCAGCATCCATCCGCTGCTGTGCTATTGACCCTGAGTGCTCAGTTCCTCGATGCTGAGCTGCTGGCTCTAGGCACAGCGCTGGAGTGGGCATACGAGCAATGACAGGGTGGGCAGGTGGAAGGGGGGGGGAAAATCCCTACAAGGCAGCGCTGTGAATGGGATCTGATGTGGCAGCAATCCAAGATGCCACATGTGATACAACAGTCTACTTCAATCAAGGTCTACCTCAAAGAACAGGGATGTGAGTGCTGAAGCTTGTAAATCTTCAGGTTTGGAAGTGCTCTGACCCCAGCCCTGCACAGGGCTAAGTTAATCAACAGCTTCTCTGAGACACATTTAAAGAACAACTCAGCCCTGAGCTCTCCATGCTGCAAACCTCAGCCCCAAGGCCTGGGGAAGAAGCTTCACCCTTTGCTGGTCTCACCTGCTCAGAGGTGTCAGGCAGAAATGGACACAGCCAGCATCAGCTCACTCCTGCCCACTGACTGTAGAAGACTATGTCTGCCCACTTGCTCCAGGCCCCCAGAAGACCCCAGGGAGATGCTGGGGGTGTAATTTCTAACCTCAGCTCAAAGCAACTTGAGGGTTCCGCCCAATGGTGCTCTGTGAAGCAGCAGAAGCAAGGAGGAAGCAGCCCCAAGGAGGGAGGGAATCAGACCAGCCTTTTGTCAGCCCTGGCTACACAATGATGTCCATCAGTGACGCCATCCTACATAGTTCAGCAGGAGGAGCTCTTTGGGCTGCAGTCTGCTTCAAGCATCTGCTTCACAGCTCACCCCTCCCTTGGCAGTCCCAGCAAAACAGCAGGGACTGCAAGGAATGGAGGAAAGCAAGGGTGGACTGAAAGACAGGGACTCCAGGAGGACTGGGGTTAGTCTGGGCCACCAGTGTGCACTTAACAGTGAAACCTGAAAAACATACCAAGCCAATAAAACCCACCACTGCCCACATGGGAAATGCACCACATCTTGTTTGCTATTCCCCACCTCTAACAGAGAGCCTCCCCTACTAGCTGAATCCTGCTAGCCACAGGACCTTCTCCCCCTCTCCCTGGCTGTTTCCTGGGCAAGGAGCAGATAACCAACCTTTTCCCCTGGCCCAGGTGAAGGATCGGCTGGTCCCGACGCTCTCTGCCTCTGGCACGGCTGGCTCGCTTAGCCAAGGCTGTGAGGGCAGCTCACTGGATTTGCTGCTGCTCTTCAAAGGCGTGATGTACTTGGGCAGCCCTTTGTAGAACCACGCACCAGACCTCTTCCAAACCTGTTGGAGATGGAGACACACCACCTTAAGCCTGGGTTTTACAGCAAGAGAGCACAATCAGCACCAAACAAGCTCATCCCCAAGCTCAGCCCAGCCACTCCCTCTGAGCTACCCTGACCCCGCTCAAACACTGCGGGGGTCAAGCCTTCCAGCTCACAGAGCCCAATGGTTCCCCTGTGCCCTGCAACTACTACAGCATCCCAAATTCCTCCCAACACATTGTCAGCCCAGCTGCACCTTGATCTTTCTTCCACCACTAAAAAAAAAAAAAAAAATTAAAAAAAATCACAAATTTGAGTAAACAACAGGCAGATTGAAGGAGGAGCAGATGGTGATCGTGCAAACCATGGAGCTTCTTATGTTCTTTGGGTCAAGACTAAGACTAAATGTTTCTCTGATGCTGTGCTTGAGTCAAACACACATTCCCAGGCTTACAAGGGGATGAAGTTCCCTGCCACTAAGCAGTGGGCAGTTCAGATTCTTCCATCTGTTGCTTTCCCACTGGGAATCCACAAAAAGAAAAGCTTCCCAGAGAAAGCAGGCACACGCCATGGGTGGCAATAGCCCCAAGCATATGCTTTGCTTAGAAAAAAAGCAAGTCTTGCACTGGCTGGAAGGGCAACAAGTCCTGACAAGTGTCTCCTCCCAAGCCAGGTCCCTCAGCCTGGGTCACTTCTGAGAGAGTCAAAGACCGGCAGAAGCAGCAGGATGCAATGCCAGGACAGCAGAAACTCTGCCTCGTGCCATACCGAATGGCACAACCTTGGCATTCCTTTCACAGAGCAATTCAGGCCAAGCCAGATCATTTAACGAGTGTGCCTGAAAACCCCAGAATGGGAAGAATGACACTCAAATAACCTGAACCTGCAATAGGAAATGGGCTGTGAGTGCTAAACTGTAATATCTCCTGTAAGAACGCCCTCTACTCTCCAATTTAGTTTTAATGCAGCTTATGATGAAGGAGCTCTATTAAGTGTATTTAATATAAAGCTTGCTGTGAGCCAGAGGAAAGGAAAAGGATGGCAGCTCAGACAAGGAGAAATGGCCTCTAAAAACCTAAATCTTTTGTGCCTTCCAGCAATCTAATAATGAGCTAATGAGACAGTTAGGGCAAAAATAAGTTAATATAGTAAAACTATAATTTTCTATTTCAGGCAAGGGGGTAGAAACATTGAACTTCTGTTCAGAGTAAAGGAGATCATCAGTGTTTCTATTCCAAGTTCCCAAAGCATTTTGCATATAGAAGCACCATGATACCAATGGGTGCAAATGCAGATATCCCTAACTACAGCAATACATTTGCAATTTGCATTTAGGGCTTAATCAAAGCAGAGGGCAGTGACAACACCTGGCACTCATGAGAAGTTCTTCTTATGCAGGCACAAAAAGCAGGATACCACCATCACCATTTCACTGATGGGAGGAGATTGCTCAGCAGGTTGCCTGGTTTCTAGTCCAGAGCCATCAACACAGAGAACTAAAATCTCTGCATTTGGGGTCTTGAAAGCCAGTGAAGGTGATCTGAATTCACAGGGGAACCTGGGATTGTGCTTTTTAAGAAAAGAGCACCCAGCAGAAGAAAGCAGAGCATCGCTGTGACCCAGCACACACATTAGTTGCTGTAAGAGTGCAAGAGAAGCTCGCGTGAACCACAGCAGGATGTAGAAACCAGGAGGTGAGAGCACCCTGCAATTACACCAACATTTTCCTTCTGGGTAACAGCCCAGTGGGACGGTGAGTCTGCTGTCCAAGTGAAAACCTGGGAAGCCTACTCCCTGAAGAAGAGAGGACTGCACGTTTTTCTTTTTCTACAGAGGGGGCCTTGGCAGGCAGGACACTTTACCAGCTCCTTCACCAGCATGCAAACAGCCCAAACGGTGACCCAGCCAGTCGAGGCACAAGCTGACACAGTTCCTTCTGTCCCCTCTGGTAGCACGTAGGGCCCGCACAGCATTTGGTACAGCTGGTACAACAGCGCTCATCAGTGCAACACAAAGACCCTGGAGGAATGTCCTCTGCTATCCCCGCAAACCCAAGAACTGGGAAATGCAATCTTTTTTTAAATCTAGGACAGACATCTCTACATGGAGCTTAGCCCACCGCACCTCAGGCAAACAATACACGATGCAGGAGCTGCAGGCTGGGCAAGCCCTGGTCTCCTTTGTCCCAGGAAGGCAGGAAGCCTCAGGCGCAGGTGCACACACAGGACACAGCGGGCAGAACAGGGACTGCTGCAGCCATGGGGTTTGCACCCTGATCAGCGCCATGGCTTGAGGAGGGCAGATTGTCCATCCCCTGCTGCACACTGGGTAGCTGGGGCACATGTAGCTTCCCCGTGCAAACTGCTGGGGAAGAAGCAACCCTTTCTTACAGTCATTCTCTGAACAGACCTCACAACATCTGTAATTTAATTTGCAGCACTGAAGAGACCTATTATCTTCAGGCAAACTACAATTTAAGCACACCATAAAACCAATCACACACAGCAAGGATTGCTGTAAGAAAAGGCTGGTCACCCTCTGGTTTCTCACTACCCCAAAGCAAGTCCAGTTGTAGAAAGAGTTAATGATATAATACAGCTAGCTCTGATGTAGTAATACTAAGTATAAAATTTATTCTACACATACATATTCACTTTCAAACTGGTGCTTCTAATAGAGTTTGGTCTCATTACGGTAATACTGAAATTGTTTTGAAATCAGCTCTAAAATAGCTGCAGCAAAATTATCTCCCCTGTATTAACTTAGTACCTCTGCTTCCCCCAGGTTAGTAGAATGCCCCATCCAAAACGACCGCGGTTCACGTTCTGTTCTGCACATGGGCACGCAGGTTAGTTTTAACATCCATACATCAAAACAAATCGATGTTGCTGACTGTTATTGATGGTAGTTTCATTGATCGCAAGAGTGGCCTGACAGCAAACTTCTTGCTTGATTTTAAATTAATAAATCTGTAACAGCACTTCAAGAATAAAACTCCTGTTTATTAACAGGAGTTTCCTCTTTCCAAGGAGACAGTTTTGCTCCCACTGGTCCTATCGGCACGTAAGGTGAAAACTGGCCCCCACAGCAGCCTGAGTTTGGGTGGAGCTGCAATTTCATCACTGAGAGGATCAGCCTGCCCCTTCCAGTCTCTTGCAGGCAACCTAAATTTAAGTAACATTGATCATCCCTTGCTCTGAGTGCTTGACAGATGGGAGTAAAGATCTGTATGTGCATTACCCCAGATCAGGACATGGTGGCCCAGCGTGTGGCTCACGAGAGCAGCCACACCATGGTTCACCAGCTGCAACTGTCCCCAGCCCACTGTACTCAAACTGGCCCAGCCAAACACAACTAAAATCTACACTAAATATTAACATCCTTCAGGTTCCTGTCCTTCTGCCTCCCCTGACACCTAAACAACCCTAAAGCAAAGTGGGGGAGGACACAGGGGAGAAGAGCTACTTTAGTAATAGACTCCTTCAAACCAATTTAACGGCCATGGCAAGTCCAGAGACCTCAATGCCTTTTATAACCCCGATAATATTCCTATTAGAGTTGCATCAAGCCATCATTATAGCTACAGGATGAGACAGTCAGAAGCAGATGCATATTTTACCTAGCACATTCAAGTGCAGCTTGTAAATGGGACCTAACTGGGCCCTGGTGCAACACATGTTACTGCTTAAACGTCTCCCTCCTCCTTCTCCTTCTCTGAACATACAAGTGCTAAAACAAGCTCCTAAACAGAGAAAACATTAGGACTTTCTGACCAAAGGACAGGGTCACAGCTGAAGGAATCGTAACAAACACTTGCAGTCCCCCCAGAGTTTGCTTCACTGAGCCACGAGTCCCCCATACAGAGATGCTTAGAAAGGCTTTTCCCTGCAAAGCCACATTTTGCTCTACCACTTACTGCTTGCCACACAGTAGCTGTTCTCATTCTGCAGTCCCCTTCCTTCTCAGCAGTCCAGGTTGGGCTGTGCCAGAGGAAAACTGCTACCTTTAGCTTCCCATGCTGACACCAGCATTACTGGCTCAATCCCCCAGCAGCCGAAAGGCAGGGGAGCAGGTTCTCCTGGGCTACAATGCTTAATGAAGAGAAAGGCACCTGCAAATGCAACCACCCTGGGAGGACTTCGTTGCCATTGCTCTCACGCAGCACATGCCCACACATTCACTTTGTCCCAGCCCTCCACCATGCCTCTGGCATGCTGAAAACCACTGGCAAGGAGAAAGAGCAAGCACTCTTCAGCTTCGTTATTTGCATTCATCTGCTTTTCCATAACACAGAGATTTCCAATTACATTATTTACAGCAATCTGTTGTCAACTCCCACATTCAGCACTTGAGGATGAAGAAAATTAAAAGGCAGTGAAATTGCTGCTCGGGGCTTTGTTTCCGGAATAGCAAAATCTATGGCACCTCTGACCCCAACATTTCTCAAGCTGCCAGCCTTCAATGATTTATCATTCCCCTCTCAATCAGGCCTTTTTTTCCCATGGCTCTATTCTAGAGGACACTATTTTGAGTCTAACCACTTGCTACTACCCCCCAAAATAATATGGCAGGCTATTGATGAGTTCTTTGAATTGCAAACAGGTGCACATTGCTTCAATTCAATCCAGAGTCACCCAAAATAAACACTCCCCTCCATCAGCATGGTATTTTGCCAAGAAATCATCATGCCAGGCAGGAATAACCCTGAGCTATGTTGGTTTATAATGTTCAAAATGGTATGAGTGTATATGTGAAAAGGGAAGCCTTGGGGGCAAAAGGGGAGGAGACAACTCCGTTCTTCCAGCACAGTAATCTTCTCCCTCTGCATGGTTTATTGTGATAAACCAAGAAATGCAGCCAGCCATGAAAATGCCATTTAGCGAAGGAGAAGAAATTAAAGGGAAAGTCAAGCAGAGGGGGCAAATTAAAACTTTAACAGGTCCCTGATAGCTGACATACTCTTTCATACTCGATGGAGTTTAAAAAAAGCTATCTCCCCCCACCCTACTTAAACTGTTTTCATTAATGCTACAATTTTGGATGTGTCAATTCAAATGTAAATGTGCACAAACGCTTCCAAGAGGATTTTAATTATGATGATAGCATCGCTAATTATGGATATAAAAAAAATATATATATAAAGTAGTAATTCAGGAAGGTGCTTTGCAGAACCTGGTGGTATCAGTCAAAGCAAGGCTGTACAGAAAGTACAGGGATTTGACAAAACACAGCAGGTCCCATTTCCCCTTCAGGCCAGGAGGTGACAGGCAGACATCAGCCACACGCAACTAATTCAACATGGGCATTGCTGCCCAAGCTGTTATCAAGCTCACGTGCTCTGCCAGAGGCCTGGCAGCAGGGAATCATTCCAGCTGTATCACAGCTCCTCCCAGGCAGTTTTGGTCCTCTAACAGTCACTGCAATAAGCCCATTTTGCTGGAGGACTTGCTCCCTTTCTGTCGTGCACCCTCATTCCCGTGGGTGCATCACTGCCACGTGAATCAGCATCCCCAACCGTGCCACGGGACTCCATATACGTGCAGAAACAGGACTGCCCCAAGGAGGATCAGCCCTCCATGCTCAGTCTCCAGAAAGCCAATGCAAGATGCAAAGTCAAGAAAGGCAATGCAGCACATGGAGGAGGGAAGAAGGAAGGGAAATTCTTGCCCTCAAAAGTGAATGTGAGCTTGACTGAATTTGCTTCTACCCTCGGCTTGCAGGAACAATAAAACAATCCACACCTGCTTTAATTCCATTGCCCTCAGAAGACGTTGCAAAGGAAAACATCCACAGAATGCTGGAAGAACAAATGGTTTTCAATAGATGCTTCTGCAAACAGCTGGGACAAGTGGTATCTCCAATAGGCCAGTTCTGGTCTATAGCAGATGAGTTCTATCTTATTCAGGAAAAAGAGATGCACTTATGACACAGGGGTGTCTGCTGGTCCTCAGGGATGTTCTCCTTGCCTGGAGAAACATCCAGGCTCTGTCAGGTCCCGGCCATGTGAGAACACAGTACTTTCATCCCAGCGCCTCTCTGGCAGCTCGGAGACCCTCACCCTGCATGTACACATCATGCTCGGCAGCTCAAGTGCTGCCATATGCACCGTTTTGATTCTGGATGATTGGGACACAAGCAGCAGGCAGAATCCATTAATCACCTCCACTCTCCAGATACAAGACAGTGTCAGAGAAACGTGTTCCTCATTGCTATGCAGCACAGCCTTCCCAGTGGAGATTTTTTTTGAAGGAAAGAGGAAGCAGCAAAGAACACTTCTGAATGGCTGAGGCTGGGATTCCCAAAGGGATCTATGGGCATCAAGCATTCAACTCCAACTGAAAGATTGATGTAAACAATAGCTTGTTACTTTCGTCTTCATTTTGACCCAGGCATACTGATGATTTAATCACAACTGAAGCCAGCAGAGATTCTGGCCATGTGGCAAAAGAGGGAAGATGACTGCCACATGTCACTAAACTTACCCTAACTAAAATCAAGCCTACAGGGATAAATAACAACAAGGAAGATGGAGGGATGGAAGCTTTAGCATTTATGAACAACGCTGCACTTTAGCTGTTAGCTAGTATATGTGAACATCCAACCCCACCATCCTGGCTTGACATCCTGGTGGGCCACAAGACTCACGTGCTCGCTCAGTGCATGGCAGAGGCGAAAGGGGACAATTATAGTCCTAGGCTCTTGTACCACCCAGAGGACACTTATTAACTCTAGCCAACATCATTTAATCCATCCAGGTTTCCAAATGACCTCCCTTCCTCACTTCAGTGCCTGACAGCCTCTCACTAACAGGGTTGAGAGCTTCATAAATATCATGCCCAAATAGCTTGAGCGGTGGTTCAGAAAATTACAGACGGCGATCAAAGCGCTGATGTGGAGGGAATCACCTAGCTTGGAAACACCACATCTCATCGCACCTGCTAGGGAGGGGGCACTCTGGACCAGCATCAAACACTCACCCACCATAACTGGCCAAGTTTAGGGGTCTGAGCATGGCCTGACAAGTTGGGAGGTGTTGCCAGAGCTCTGTGGCCTGGGACAAGCCTAATTTAAGCATGTGCTTCATTGGCATTGGCTAAAGAAGAACCTTGCTCAGTCAGGCTGTGCACCGAGAAGGGTAGTATTGGCTTGTTACTGCGTAACACAACCCAAAGTGCTTCGGTGGGTTCCTGAAGCTCCCTTCCTGGATCCCAGGAAATAAAATGGGGCTAATACCTACTTACCATTCAGAGGTTAAACAGAAACGAGAATATCTGATCCCAAAGAGCAGACATCCATCTGCACTCATTGACAGCAAATATAACCTTCAGCAAAGAGTATGGCCAAATGGGTTTGGTCCAGAGCAGATGGCAATAAAAGACAGATCCAGATCATAGAAACAGACGGCAACAAGGAACTGGTTGTGAACACAAGCCCTTAAAAGAAACCTGGTCATTTAGTGCATGCCATGTAATATCAAGGCACCTGAACCAGCTTCAAGCACTCATCAGCCAGCGGCCTAAGAGCCTTGCAGCCTTACATAGACTCTTAGGGAAGACCTGATCAAAGTCACTTTTCAGGCATTTACTCTGATACAGCCTCAACTTCCTTGCCCTGTCTGACATGCCTCAAGGCTTCTGCTTATTCTCAATGCTTCCCTGCCTTCCCCCAAAATAAAAGCAGAGCATGTGGGAAGACAGAGTGGATGTATGATTTGATGCCTGACTGCGTGTCCACACTGTGACCCTTCCAACTTTCTCCTGGTCAGGGCATCGGCACCACTGCAAACAGGAAAGGAGACAGACCTGAACCGACCTTAAAGAGAATCAAAAAGATAAAGATGAAGCTTAGGACTGGGAGGTAAGACAAGGCTAATTTTTTAGTTAGTCTAAGAGGGAAAGTTCCATCCATTTTCATTAGGGAAGCACTTTGGACATATCTCAGGTTTCACAGAGAGAGTGAGCTCTGAAGGTTACCGTACCCTCACACATTGGTGGCACATAACACTGGGTTGGTTAATATTCTTCTCTGTCTGATGATCATGGCTTCTTATTATTTTTATATGAAATAGGAAAAATAAATTATACAGTGGGGGGTTAGAAAAAAATACGGGAAGAACAAAACAAAAAAGAAAGTCAATTTTAGTCCCACACCTATCTCCCTGAAGAACAGAGAAAATATCTTGACCTGCTTCACTCTCCATTTTGGGACCTACATCCAGAATTCAGAACATCTGGATGATTCAGTGTATCAAATTATTAGCAATATCCAGAGAGCTGAAATGGCCTCTGCCTGCCCTACCCACACCCACACTGCTGCCCAAAAGCTAAAGGCCAGCAGCATCCATGTACACCTCATCTTACCTGAACATGCATTTCACAAGTGCCCCCACACAGACAATTCCCTCCTATGTAAAACCTAAGCAATGCTAAGTTACCACAACTAGTAGGAAAACAACATTCAGCATCTCAAATACCTGCACAAATGCTCTCACTACATTCAAAAAATTGATTTAGCAGAGCACCCAGATTTCACAGTTGGTTGCAGTGGTCAGAAATAGCTGCACTGGGTTGATGTTCAAGAACCACAAGGAAAAGCACAAAATAAATTGATGGGAACAAGGGAAAATCCTTCTGTAATCACAGAACAAATTCACTGACTTCACTGTAGAGCAGCATGCCCTGATGTTGGTGGATGCTGACTGGCAGACCAGAATTGAGGCAGGCCATTACTTTTTGTAGTGTAAAGTCAAGGATGAAGATATAAAAATTTAGAGATCTACATTAGAAGTCTCACATACTGGCAAGTTATGGGATTTTGCAGGCAGGGAGGAAAACAGACTTAAAAGCTGCAATCCTAGTTATTTTTAGACGGACAAATATTGCAGCTATGGTATAGATCTCTCCAGCTGTATTAAAGAACCAGCATTAGCCAAGTTTATTTGCCACAGAACTAGGAGGGAGAGCGCAGCAGCAAAAGGTAGCAGTCTCCTTCTGACCATAGCTAGAAAAATTCCACAAAGCCATACAGGCTGCAGGGGCTGGTGTGATTTTTTCTCTCCACCCCCTCATAAACCAAAGTTGTCACCATTGTGTGTATTCATCAAGACTGGCTGGAGTCCAGCCAAGCGTCCCAAACTCCATCCCAACTTCCCTTCCCAGTGCCCAGGCACAGGAAAGAGCCCACACACACGCAGCAGACTTGGGGCAGGTAGGTACACACTGCCGAGCCCCATCTCTCCATAGTCGCATTTTACCTCTCTCTGTTCACTGCAGATCTTGCACAACCAAAGAGGACGTTTCTGCGTTCCAGAGGTCTCTATTCCACACTTGGTGCAAACTTTCTGAAATAAGGAGAGAGAAAAAAAAAGAAAAATAAGGTGGCATTAGCAACTCCCCACAGCCATATAGCCCTTGGGAGAGAGAAGGTCGAGAAGCATCTGTCCCAACAGTTCTGTTTTGCTTTCCTTAAAAATCTAAATACGGCACAATTTTCTTACTTATCCTGGAGAACCACTGATCACAGGAAGCTGCTTCAGATCCATACGGACATGAGACAAAGGCAAATCTACAGCACAGTCTTTGACTGGAGGTTGAGAAGAGAACTGGACAGGGCAAATCAAACCCCATGACCAATAAGCATATTTCTAGAGTGTGGTTTTTGTTTTTTTTTTTTTAATTCCTCTAAATCCTAAAACCCTGTGGCACAGAAAGCAGCTGTAACCAAGTACAAAACAAGCACGAGTTTGTGCAAGACTGGAAATCCTCTCCTCCCTTTCCTCACATACATAGTCTAAACCCCACGGCTTCCCCTCCATTTCAGCACGCACTCGGCAGCTATTGATTTGTGGCTACTTAGGAAGCGGGCACAACCGTGCCTACATGCACATTTCCTGAGCAGAATGTTTGATAGCGCCGCATGGCCTCTATTGCTGCACAAGGGAACTTTCATGCCTCCGCTGGCATTACAAGCCATTTACAACCTGAATCACCTAATATTATATAATGAAGCTGATGTGTATCAGGCTCGGCTTACAGCTTGAATGAGAAATTGGATGAATTCTTTGATCCTCACAGAGCAAAAGCCACTCACAAGAGGGCCCTGGAGAGCAAAACCTTGCTTAGAGACACATGCGAATTTAATCTCCCCAGCTAAGGTTTTACTTATTCCCCCCCAGCCAGGCTGCTCCTCCTCTGAGCCAGAAGGTCTGCGTCCAGGGACGAAAGCCTCAGTGGCTCACTCAGCCCTCAGTGCCCACGCCTGGGGGAGAGTAGCAGAATGATGGCACCTGAGGCAATGACTTCATTGCATGAATAAACACACCCAACTGTTTTGGTCAGTATAGTCCAGAGGCAGGTCTGTCCCTGACTCATGCTGCACAGGAAGTGGGAGGTGGCACCAGCAGCCCCACAGAGGTTGACGCTCTTCTCCATCTCGCTGCTCCTGTCCTTGCCCTCATCCTCCCAAAGAAATAAGGAACAACCTCTTGGGTCTGCTACATCAATACTCAACATGGTGCTACCCAAGCCAAGAGGGATTGCAGATGCAATTAGCAGACACCACCTGAACTACCCAAATTCTCCCTCCCTCAAACCAAAATCTGAGAGAGTAACTCAGTCTTAAATACCCTCAAAGATCCCAATCCCCATACGTATAGCACATTCAAACACTCCCTCTAGTGGAAGTTTCCAAGCAATTTTATACCTAGCCTTAACTTTTGAAAGTTCCAGTATAAAATGGGGCTTTCCTCCTGCCCTTCTCTGCAGACTTGCTGGAAAATGGAGCATCACTTACAACCCCTCAGAAGAAGACATAAGAACCAAGGACATTAAACGCAGCCCCATTCCTCATTAAATACAGGATAAAGCACTTTCTTATACGTCACCTTTTATACATGATACTGATACCCTCTGCATGGTAATTGACACCTTAGGCTTTGTCTAACTACTGCTATTGTTAACACATCTGAATTTGCATACATCTTTGTCTTGCCATAAAGCATTTACTACTAAGATAATAAAATCTAATATTAAAAACATTCTTCACAAAACAAAAACTGGCACTTCGAAAATCCACCAGGCTACAAGAAATACAGAACCTCTATTCAGCAGAAGGGACTTGCTGAAGCATCGTTACCACAATTCCTGTTATTGAATTAAACAGACTGCAGTGAGATGGTAACAGAGCAACGCTAGTAAGAAAAATATGCACTTTAAAAATCCATAATTCCCTGACAAGCCATTGCTTATTGCATACAATATTGCATGAGTGATGGATATCCCTGGATGAGAGGGAACAAGCTTAAAGTAACAGTCCACTCTGTGTGCTCTGCCAAAGGGCTGACTGTTCCCCGAGCTCACTCCACAACATTAAAAAGCAGCAAGGGAAGAAGCTCAGGGTGCCCAGTCAGCGTTGCTCTGAGCTTGCACACAGCTGAAAAGTGCAGCCAACCTGAAAGCAGCTGCAAAATGTACACTGGAAAAGTAGGGTCTCACTTTATCAGATATGAATCAACCCAGACATGAACTGCCCAACAGACTTCAGACAAAAAGGGAATAACTACAGAAAAGCCACCCCTTCTCTGGGGTTTCCTGGTCAGAGCCCTCCCGGAGCCTCAGGCTCACGCAGCCTCACTAGCTGGAGTGGTTACTACCTGCAACTGCAATTGGACAGGGCAGGGAAGTGTCTGCGCCAGCTTTTGCCTCCTCATTAGTGTACAAGGCTCACAGGAAGGAGGTTAGAAAGTGCTGTGGCAATGTGACCTAGCTGGCTTCGGACAAGGTGAGAGCAGAATCGCCAAGGGAAGAAGGCAAGAATACAGCACATCCTGTTATTCTGCCTGCTTGAAATTCAGGAAACAGCTAGCCGTCTCCTGTCTGCCATCCAGCCCTTTATTCTCCACAGACATGTGTGCACAGCGCCCATGCTCCTCTGCAAGAGCTGCCCTGTAGCTCCCATTTAAACCAGACCTTTCACTTCTCAGTAGCTTACTGCTGCTTCCTTCCCCACCCCTTCCTAAAAAGCTACTTTATTCCTGGCTCAGGGACCCAGGGGTTCAAAGATTTCCATTTACTTTCCCAGTCACTGCCTTACAAGCAATCCTCTGCATAACCCCTACCTCACTCAAGCTACTTCTGCAAATTGGATCCAGTGGAGAAACTTGCTCAACAGCAAAGGCAGCACAGCTCACAGCAGTTCCCTGCCCAGCGAGCACATATGGAGGGATGCTGGGACCTCAGTTCTAACTGCAAGGGACACCCCACCTCCCTTCCCTCCCTTACAAGAGCTCTAAGCCCAGCAGTGCTGCAGCCAACAGTGGACCAGCGCAGGCCTAGCCCGGCAGCCTGCACTGCACAAGAACTGCATCCACAAACTCCATCAGAGCCAGCACGCAAGGTTCTCTGTCGTGGCCTGCATGGCTGTTTAACCAGAAAGGTACCAACATGCACTACTCCACGGTAAAGGAGCAGGTTTTTCTAGGTGCTGTCCTGTGGGCTCCATGGGACAGGGTGGGTGACATGGACAAATGTCTTCTTGGCTCCAGTATGCACCAGGGGCAGAGTAAGCACAGGCTGCTCCCTTCCACCCTACCACCAGCAAGTCAGAAACACTTCTGCACCCAGCAGGTACCCTCACCTATCCCCAGGCAACATGCTGAGGCAAAGGCACTTACAGAGGTATCTCCCCAGGGAAAGATGGGCTTCAAGTGCAGGAAAAACAGCCTCCCAGCAGAGGGAGGATAAAGTGGTTGCCTTGGAGATCATCAGCTCCACAGCAACACAGATTAACCCCTTGGCTGCAGAGTCTAGACAAGCAACAGGGCACTGGCAGAACATCAGGCAACCTGATGCCGCCTTTCAAACAGCACCCGTGCAGTCCTGCCAACAACATACACAAACACGGGCATTGATGCACAGGCTAACTTATGTATCAGCGTTGGAAACCTCACGCTGGTTTGTGAGCTTGACTTGAAGATGGACTAAGTCCTCTGAAGAGACATGTTACTGGAAGGTCCAAGGGCAGACCTTGAAGTAAACAACAGTAAAGCACATAGACCATATGAGTTGCCTCTGATGTCCATACATTCCTGCCCCTTCTCTCACTCTGCAACCCCAGAGATGGAGGTGCAGGGGAGGCTGATGCACCCCATCTCAGCACTAAGTGCAGTTTAAGCACTTCAGGATCCAGAGGAATAAGATAACCGGGGTGCAAGAGAAAACCTGGTGGTTTGACAGCACTGACCTCAACAAGTGGGGCTAAGATAAGTTAACTCTGCAGAGCTACCTAGCTTCCGAGAGGCCTAGTGACCTTTTCTAGACAGATTTGCTACAAGGAACAGGCCAAACCTGTGTGACCAAACCCACCTTTTTGCAATCCTGACAAAAGACCGATGCACTGCCCAGCAGCCCGAGCAGTTCACTGCAGAGCAGACACTGGGAGAGGCCGTTGCCCATCGCATTCTTTCTCATATTTTCCAGCCGCTCCACCAGGCGCCTGCAGGGAACAAGGCAGAGCAGAGGTGAGAGCACTCACCTTGGAACTGAAGCACATGGTACTGAGGCATGCCGAAAACCTGCAGGTGTGTGCTCCAGACTCAGCCTATCTTTGCTGCTTCTGTGCAGTTCTGGGCCCCTTGCTGGGACCATATGTACTTTCACTTCAGTCTCTGCATTCAGTATTTCCCATCAGGTGGCTCTTGGACTTAAGGGGATACAAACCTCTGTAAATCCATCTATTGATGCTCACCAAGCCCAAAATAATCAAAACTGTGAATACCACTGACAGGCCTGACTCAGCTAGTGGGAGCAGCGCAGACAGCTCACAACAAGGGCTTGGTCCCAGCACCCTTTAGGAGCTTAGTGTCATAGGGCCACACAGTCTCAGCACAACGATTTCCTGCCTATAGAGCAGGAAAAGCATTTAGTGCTCAGATCAGGGCAAGTCAGACAGCACTGGGAAAGGGCAGAGGAGTTAGACCTGCCAAGCCCTGCTCCATTTTTACATACGCTCCCTGAAAGCAGTGCTGCAGGCACATCACTCGCCCACATGCCATTAGAAGCAGAAAGGCCAGACTGAAGCCATCAGACCAAAATGAGCCCACCTGCAGTACAGGAATGCCAGTAACTGTTCCCTGCTTCATTCGACAGCCCACTTGGAAGACAAGGAAGCACATATGTATGCACAATGTCCATACCAGCAGGACTACGAAAGGGAAGGAAGGCAGGATAAGCAATTAGGATGCAGGATGTGGAGAGCATGCAGAGCAAGGCTGCTGTCATGAGATCACTGCTTGGCAATTCTCAGGCATCCATTTGTAGATGGGGATGGTAACAGCCAGGCCATTTATCAGAGGCAGTGACCAGCCACAGCCACGCACGTACATGCGGCTCAGGGAGGAAACGCAATCCTGCTATCCACGCAACCCCATTCTCATTAGTGCTAATGTCCCATCAACTAAGTCCCGCGCTGAGAGGAAAGCGAGGTCTGTTTGAAAAAGGTACTGCCTGTGGTGATGAGGTCAGATAGCACAGCCAGGCTGAGCCATCATTACTGAATTTATGATCCTTGACTTCAGCACAAGAGAACTCCCAGGAGTTAACAAAGGCAATTCTGAGAATGCTTCAGCATGGGAAAAGCAAGGCTTTCACTTTCTGCAAGCTACACCAACAACCACACAGGAACAATCGGCCTCTCAGGATCGCTGGCTGCTTCCGGGGTTGCTGGGGTCTCCCCTGTATCACACAAACACCACTGTCAGTTCCCTTTAGCACTCACTAACATGCACTGCACAGGGACAGAGGGAAGCACAGGGGCAGGAAGCTGGGCCTGCTGGACATGGGCTGGCAGTCAATGGGGTTTCCTGTCTTGTGAACACGAAACACCACTGGGAACTGCTGCATGACTGCCAGACTCTCCAGCTTTAAAACCAGTCAGTGTAGGAAGACCAAAGACACAGCCGAGGCCAGACCTCCAGCAGAACTGAAAGCAAATGGAAATCTGCAGCAGCAAAAGGATGCCTGCAAATTAAATAATTCAAGATAGCAAACCCCTTCCAGAGGGCTCAGCCAACTAGAACATAAACTCATTCACTGCTCCAGGCAAAATCCCAGGGGGCTGCTGCAGACAAGGGAAAACCTAACTGTGCTGCCAGCAGCAGTTTCTGAACCACACTGTCCACTAGCAGTGGGTGCAGTTGCACAGCTCAGCATCTTCCCCAGCCTCTTCCAGAGCCACAGGGGCAGCTGCCTTAGCACAGGAGCACAGGCTGCAGTTACCAGGGACTGTGTCAGTAGCTGCAACAACAGCAAGCCCCAAGGCTCAAAGAAGGCATGAGAAAGGCTTGAGACATGGCGAGAAGGAAAACATCACATCCTTCCCAATGTTCATCACCTCCAAACAAACAACATGGGAGGGGAAAATAACTGACCTAAGGGATGCTCTGACTGATGGAGGCTGAGCTCAGCCAGTCAGGAGAGCCACTCCTCCATCTGCGCTGACCTTTCCTTCTGAGGGAAGGGGACAAATGAACATGACTGTACCCAATGCGCTGCTGCTCGATGATGTCCAATTTCTCCGCCTTGCGGATGACTTCCAGAATGACCTCAAGTTCCTGCGGGCTCAGAGCCTGCATCTTCCTCTGCTTCTCAGTCTGGAACGTGTGCACTGACCAGCCTGTATGGAGCCTGTGGGAGGGGGTGGAGGAAAGAATTATGCTGTGAAAGGAAAGCACAAAAACTCCTGACCTGCCCCACAGGCCAAACCTGCCAGGCACACAGAGCCTGCATCAGCCTTCCATCACAGAAGTCTGTTCCCTGGCTAACACCCAAAGCAGGAGTCTCTTCTCACTGACCAGATCACCCCGTCACTCCTCCAGCAGCACCGAGTGCTGCACTGTCTCTCCCTGCCTTCTCATTTCCCTTTCTGCTCCAGTTTGTATTTTACCACTCTGCATCCTCACTCCTGTTTGACTCTGCCCGTAAAGAAAACTAGTGCACCTAAGGCTGGCTATCCTGGGGGCACCCTTGAAGAGGTGGGTACTGATGCCAGACACCACAAATGCCAACAACAGACTCCCGAACACCGGGATTACCTGCATCCTCCTCCTTCCAGATCACACATTTCTAAGGCCCTCAGGTCAAACACACATATCGCCAGGCACGCTTGGAAATACAAATTTGGCAACTTCCTCCCTTGGTCTAACCCAGGCCCACATGAGGACTTTAGGAAGCCACTTCCCTCCATGCCTCACGTACAGCAGCTGACATTTCTCCTTAGCTCACTTGGGGACAGACGGGAGCTTTCACAGCTCAATTAATTACCATTCAGTAGAGGTTTAGAGGTCATTGGATAAAGTCATGGCTGCTAGCAGAATGCAGGGCACTATCAGACACAGCTGTCTTAAAGAGGCTTTCAGGTGAAGGCTGGAGAAGTGGCAGTGGCATGCACTGTTCACACTTAGGCAGTCCCCTCAGATGGTGAGTGACCTCCTATTTTCTAACACTCTGCAGCAGGTTGACCCCAGAAGTTCAGACAAGAGCAGAGGTGGCAATGGCATGGTACTGGCTGCCAGAGAAGGAAAGCATCCAAGAAACAAATGCAATTCTAGTGCTTGACTCATCTCCATCCCTTTTGTCTTTAGGTTATGCAGTAATTTAACTTCAGGGGAAAATGAGATCAAATGACAAGTTCCTAAAACAAAAGAGCACTGGCAGCTGGGGGATGCTGTCAATTATATTTAGGGTGCTGCAGAGAAATGAGCCTGCCTCCAAGCCCTTCCTTTCACCCAGGGGAGGGCTGGTGGGATAGACTCCCACCACACACCAGCCACGCTGCAAAATCCACTGCAGGCAGGCAGCAGCCAAGTACTGAGCCCCAGCTTAGCAGGCTCCTGGTCTGCCCCAGCAGCATGCTTCTAGGGTACAGAGGAGTCTGCGTGACAGACAAGCCTCCCAACCCAGCTGTGGATGAAGCCGGTGGTCCAGTGTTCCACAAAGATACCAGGAAACCATTCAGGCCAGTGCTGAGGCTGGAAGGTGAGGAAGCAGGGTGGCAAGGACTCACTTGGCACGCAATGCCAGCTGCCGGTCATTGGGGCACACCCACCGGCCTGTCCCACTGCCAAAAATCGTGTCGGCCATGGCACCACGCTGAGGAGGAGAGGCAGGGATCACACCTGTAAGAAGCAAACACCAGCATTGAGCACAACAGCCACCCCACCCTCAAGAAAGCACAGGGCAGCGCTTGGCACTGCCTTATTAACTGTCCCAAAGGGCCACTCTTCTGGCAAGCAAAAGAGAGGTGATCTGCTGGCATCACACACAGTGGAAGTAGACAGACTGTCACCCACAGACAGCAATAAAAACATAGCATCATCCTCATAAAGTATAAGCCAATAAATACCTTCAAATACCTTGAAGACAAGGCTGGAAGTTTAGATTTTATGGTACTCTGAAAAAAAAGCCAGAGACTCTTTGTCCGTTCTGATTTTTCATTTCAAACTAGAGAAAAGCGTTGTTTGTAAGAATAAGCTCTGCCCCACCAACTCTAGAGCCCCAACACCGCAGTACTGACAGAGAAAGCCACTCTAAAGGACACAAAGAAGCTAGTTGCTTTTTTTTACCTCTTAATGGGGTAACAAACAAAAACCCACGCGACAATCAGCATGAATAGTGGCAAGTCATTTCGTTCATTAAAACTGCCTCCATAATAGCCTGATATTTATAACTACAGCCTACAATAGCAGCTTGTTTGCATTCTCTGATGTTTAAGACAGCACCTCTTGCAACAGATCTCCTACTGCGACTCCTGTAAGCAGCATGGTCACACCAGTGTTTCCTTGTGTTCAATGACAATTTCACTGTGAACTGACCAGTAAAGGCAGCAAGAGCTGACTTCCACGCACTCATGGGAGAAACACATCCCCAAAAGGGACTTTGCAGCTAAGCTGTTCAGAATCCTACCAGCAGCTCACAGGAACAGAAAGCACCAAGGGACAGACACAGCCAGAAGATTTCCATGGAGGCAAAAGCAGTCTTGATGTACTGAGCTTTCTCCAGCTGGATTTGCTCTCCAACAAAGCAAGAGTCTCACAAGCCCTAATGCATAAATTTCCAGGTATTAATACTTACTTTCCCCAGAACAGACACTTGCCGGCTTTAAAACCATACCTGCTGGGCAGAGATAAAGTGGCTAATGCTGTTTGGCAAACACAAATCAGATACAATAGCAGGCAAGGTACATCACCTGCCAACTGTGCAATAGTTCCCAAGAACACACATGTTCCAGGCTCAATCCACAGCAGACTTACCCCAGCCAGTGCCCGGGGTTCAGCGTGCTGCACCTACACTTGCTATCTACTGCTGACACACAGAGCTTTCTGCTTCTGTGGCAGGCACAGAGGCACCACAGGCTGCACGGCCTTGGCCCTCTTACACAGGCAGGCACACAGCTTGTGCAAATTGATCTCTCTCTCCCTACGCTGAGCTCACATGGGCCACATACACCACGCTCACCCCCCGGCACAGAAACACTAACTAACACCCGAGTTAGAGAACTGACAGCTGTCTCCTGCCAAACCCCACATCAGCCTTGAGAGCCAAAACGGTTACCATGAACCAGTTCCCTCTTTTCTGACCATCCAATTTCTGGAGAGAGGTCTGAAAACTCAGTGCTTACAACAGGCAGGAGAGAAGGAATTCCACACGAAGCCAAATTTCTTTTGGTGCAAGGGGACAGTGATATAAAAAGGGCAAAGGCTCTAACAATTCAGCATAATGCTCAGCAGCACAGTCCAACTGTACAGCAAAGTGAGGCATGGAGGAGATGGGAGGCTGCAGAAAAGGTCTGGCAGAGAAAGAGGGTTGAGACAGGAAGGAAAGACAGAAGGGTCACACACAATTTTTTAAACCTTTACTACATTAGTTAAGGTGATCATTTTTGAAAGGGATCATCCCTAGAAAAATCCTTGAATCCTGGCATCTTTGATTTACCAAGCACCCCCACTCTGCTCAGTGCCACACATGCTGTGGGGTTTGCATTTTCATTTTGTCCCAGAACACCTCCTGCTCTTTTCATCTTCACGATCTCAAGCAAGGAGAAAACGCAGTCCCCGCACACGTCCCACAGCAGCTCACACACAGGGGAGCAATCAAGCATTAACAGTAAAAGAACACGGAGGCTCCCGCCCCCATGCCGGTGTTAGAAGCAGAGAGAAACTACAATTTCACACAGAACGGCTGACCTGGGATCTTCCAGATATTTTCCAAGCCTCTGATGTGTTATTACAGGACTATATGCACATGTACCCCCACACAGAAATGCATATATTAAATTACTCTTCAGATATACCACATGCTCTTCCCTCACGCACACCTGAAGAACAGCACAGCCCACACACTCAACGTCCACTGGCGAGGCTGAACGTGCACAACCATACCAACGCAACCAGCACTTGGCAGCTGTGGGATGTTTAGCATAAAAGCCAGAGCTGGAGACAAGCCCCATACTATGGTCAGGGCAGAGGAGTTTGCTTTGCCAGAAGCTGTGCTTTCAGGGTGGAAAGCAACGCTGAATACGTCTGCCCCTCCTCTGCAGAGCTTTATCTGCTCTAACAGAGCTGAAGGCAAGTCAGAATAGAGCACATCAGCTATGCATTTTTCTCAGGAGAGACCTAAACACATTCTCCAGCCTCATACCACAGTGCACTTTTCTCAGCATGACTGAACAAAAACAAGCAATGTCATGCTCTTTTGCCTCTTGTTACTCAGCATACGCTTTCTGTTCTCCACCATTCCCCAAGCAGCATCTGCAAAGAGAGAAGGAAAACAAAACACAGCCTAGAGATCCACCATATCCCAAACCAGTCTTCAGACAGATTATTCCCTCAAATATTTACGGGAGCATTTTCTTTTGGCAGCATCGGGTATCTACTGCTCCCTCTGATGTAAACTGGCATCGCAGGTGGCTTTGTACCTTGGCCTCTGAAAAAAGCCTGGTGTGGTTTGACACAACTACCTTGGAAAAGGAAACAAGAATGATACGGGACTGCAGGCCACAGTCTGCTGAGGCAGAAACAGGAGCACTTGCAGGACGGGAGGGAAAGGAATATCTTGCGTGGCCACGGGAACGATGCCAGAGAAATGGCACCAGTATCTGGAAGGCATGAAGCATCCCCCCTCTTATCTTGGTACAGGACAAGAAGTACGGTGGAATCAGCCTAATCAGAAACACTAAGATAGCAAAACCACGCCAGGCAGGGGAGTCATTTCTATGGGCTGTGGTGAAACAGCCCTCTCCTGCAGTCAGCCTCTACTGCTGACTCAAAAATGCTCCAGTTAGCACCCACCTCACCGAGCCAACCCCTCCCTGTTCTCTGCTCCTCTCAACAAGCTAACAAAGGGCAGAAGCAGCCAGTCTCTAGCAGTGAGAGAGCAAGAGAAATCCAGTTCTTGGTCCTGCTGCAAGTACACTGCATACAGAATACAAGGGAAGCACAAGTACTTAGTGTTACAGAAAGGAAACTTCCCACTCCAAGATTCCACTTTTTACTTGAATTAAGAATTAAAAGGGAGCTCTTATAGATACTCTATGACCTGCTTTAAAAAACCCTCCACCTATTTGTTCCTTTCCAATGATGGAGGAAGTCATGTGAAACAAAAACCATTAAATCTGAGTCCACCTGGCTGCCCTTGGCACAGAAGCTAAGGGGAGCACTGCAAGGAAGGAGTGCTGCCCTGCAGAGAGCCAACCCTTTGCATGGGGCCATGAGCATTTCGGAGGATGTATAACTGAGCACATCTCTGCCGGCAGCTCTGATGTAGCACAGCTTCTGCCATCTCCATGATAAGACTTAGACTCTGTAGCCAGAGAACGTGAGTTTGGTCCGTGAGGGTGAAATCTTTAGGTGGGGTCTGAATGAAGGGAACAAGCAGCAGGGTCACACTGGTGACTTGGCCCCACAACCCTGCAGAGCAACTACGAGACAGCAAAGTGAGCAGGATCCTTCCCACTGGACAGTTCCCACTTCTTGGCCTGGAGGATAAAGGCAAGCTGCAGCCGGCTGCAGGGCAGCACATCCTCCAGGCACAGGCTGGGGAGAGGCGAGCCCCCTTCTATGCCACCCCACCAAGCCACACAGCCATGGATCCTGTGGCAGGCACACCTTCCTGAAGCAGCAGCAGAACATCAGCAGGAGGTGTTTCTGGATGTACTCCTGATCCGCATTCCAATAACCAGCACATTTGGCACCAACTACAAACGGCAGCCACTATGGCAGAAGGTTGCCATGTCGGCACGTCCTAGAGCTAGCCCCAGCTGACAGCAGTACGCAGACATCAGTACAGCCCTTTGACATGATGCTCTTTCAAAGAAATTTCAGGCCAGTCTTCTCAGCAGAATAGCAACATGAACATCACATATCTTTACCTTAATAACAGAGCACAGCTGTAGCAGGTCATGCCAAAGGTCCAGTGAGCATGGTACCTGCTATCTGACCAGCTCCAAAAGCAGATGCTTAAAGAAGAGTGTAAGAACAGAGCACAACACAGCAGTACTTTTCCAGAATACCCTCCCAGCCTCCAGAGATTCCTGGATCACGCACTCCCTGAGCCAGGCTGTAGCTCTGTATTTAACACCCTTAACATTCTGTTCGAAATTTATCAGCTTGCTTTTTCAGCTCATGTACACTTTTAGCATCATCTCACTACACCAAGTCCCTTCCCCACTCCTCCACCTCAAACACATTTTGACTTTACCTTGACTACATGAAAGTTAAAACTGAAGGGTCTTGTTGACATTGAGGTAGTCATTGCAGTAAAAAACACCTCCTCACGGCAGTGAAAGCACAGCCTGCATGAGCCCTCCTGCAGCTGGGCTGATTACAGGTGCCCATGAAGCATGAATTCCTCAGAGCCCTGCAAATACAAAAATGTCCTATACAGGCCCATAAAGAGCTCTCCAGTCAGCTTTTATTTGCCTGGTTATTTCAGCTAAGCAGCTCATGTCTATATTAATTTGTTTTTATAGGAAATTAATTAGGCAATTTTTTTAAAAATACTTCATTTAAAAAATAAAAATTAATCAGTTGGCCAGAGACGAGTTCCCAATTCCCAAGCCAAGTTGTGCTGGTGTAATTAACTTGCCTGCTTTGAGGGCATCACCTCCCCCAGGACTCCCAGCTTGCACCAGGTACCGTGCTGGCCTGTTTTTCCTTTTAGCCGCTGCTCCCTCAAAGAGGTAGTGTAATTACTCTCTGCTCGGAGCACCAGACCCCATTATCCCTGGGAAACCTTAGCAACTAAGTGAGTGTTTGCTCTTGTTGCTATGACAGAGGATAAATGACTAGCGGAGACAGATAAGGTTAACCCAGCCTCTGCCTCCCACCCACCGCTGGCCAGTCCCTTTTCCTCCCAGACACTAGTCGCAGCAGGGAGACAAGTACGAGCAGGCAGGGAAAGGCTATTTAGTCCAGACGCACGTCTTCCCCTCATGTTTTAAAGATTCTAGTGCCACAGTTGTATTTCAAAGCACATGTCTGTTTTAAAGTGACAGAATAACCCTTGGGGCTGTAGAAGCATGGAAGAAGACACACACTTTGAAGATACAGCCAAGTCACAGAGACAGAGAAGGGCAGTAACTGTGCCTGTACAAGCGCTGGCCTGAATCAGGGCTTTATAAAAGTTTTTCTCACACACAAACCACACCTGTTCACACCTACATCTAGCAGTTTCTCAGCCCCTCCAGTGGCAAAGGAGCCTGCTGCAAGCATCGACATTTTATAGGGGCTAAGCAGGGAGGAAGCACAAGCACAGCAGAGCCAAGCAATCCACATCATCTTCCTGCTGCCCACTCTCAGGGAGGGAGAGAGCTGGGCCGGTACACAGGGGCATGGCTGAGAATCGGCCTTTTGCAATTTCCTACAGTGACAAATCCCCGCTGTTAGTGCAAACCCGTGCAGCAGATGGAGAGCCAAGCGACACAAGGAATCCAATATGATCAGACTTGACTTGCAGCTCTGCAGCTTGGGCCAACAGAGAGAAGGAAAACACAATGTCCAAATAAACACCACAAAGCCTTGGCAAGCTTTGGGACAACAACCTAAGAACCCAATCAGGCAGACTTTCTACCCATCTGTCCCACCACAAAAGCTCAACCTAAGCAGTACCAGCACCAGCAAAACAGGGAAGACCTCATTCAAACTCATGTATTTGATTTTGCTTGGCCCAGCTCAAGGCAAACACAAATCCGCATCAGCACATGGAAGTGGAGAGAAGTGTCATTATCATGTAAAGCCAAGTTGGAAAAGGAGCAAGTGGGGATGAGGTCTTGGGGGGAGGAAACAAAGAAGGTTCCCATGTACCAGAGCTGCTTTCCAATACTAGCAGTAGTGGCAGGAAGCCTAACTCCTTTTAAGACAGAGCTTGTTAAAAAGCTTATAAAATACAATGCCCTGGAGGTCCATGCCAGTCTTAGGAGTGGGAAGATAAAATCAGCTCCACAGGAAAACTGGCATGCGGTACCAACAATCCTGTATTAATGAGAGGCGCTTATTAGTGTGGCTACTTGATATATGGTAAGCTATAAAGAACCAGTTTTTGCCCAAGCAAAGCAGTCTTCTGGCTCCATAGGGTGCTGGGGAGGAAAGCCAGCACTACTCCACCTGCCAAGGTGCATCTTTATTTATCAGACTTTGGCCCTATTTCCTTCTGATCCCCAGCCAGGCAGGTGTGTTGTGCAAAGTGAATAATTCATGAAGACAGGAGGCTCTTTCTGACTCACATTCTGGGGCAGACTGATCTGGCGTAGGCCTAGGAGAAGCAAATTAGCATCTAAATGGCCAATTAGTGAGACTAATTTCACTATTCTGATATGCTAAAAAGCTCAGGAGGCCTGCTGCGGCTGGAGGTTGGCAGGGTGGAATCGGCACCTCCCAGTCTCCAGAGAAGCATCAAGTTTCTTAGAAAGAATTGGACACAGGGAGCAAGGGCCAGCATTTGTCAAGGAATCCCTTGCAGGAGAAACGCATGCCAGCCTATTTCATGGGTAACCTCAAGTGAACCAGGAAAAGCACGTTCACGGCCAGCAGAGAAACTCTGCTAAGCAGCATGACCCCAGGCCCCGCCAAAAATTTGGCTACCCCACACGGCTCTGAGCCACAGGCCTGCCCTCACATCTGGAGGATGAAATACCCTTTCTCAGCATCCTTAAGTGACAGTATTGGTTTTAGGCATCCTTTGAAGTGTTATAGTACTGGTTTTAGGCAAGCCTTTGAACAACACACCAGCAGTTAACTCCAAGACCTTCATCACCCTAAGTATTGCTGGTACAAGCAAAAAGTAAGCCATGGCCTTTGACCAGGCCCTGGGGAGTACCTGACCCAAGCTGCAGCCGACTAAAAACCCTAGGAGTGGGCACAGCATGTCATTCTTACTTGCACATACAACAGCACCCACCACCTCATGTCAGAGTGCCAAAAAGAACGACGACAACCCATCCTCCGTAAGATGCACACGGCTGCTGCCGCCACACAACATGCGCAAGCCCAACAACTCCCAGAAGCATGCTGGAGCTGGTAATTTTTTCGATGGAGCACGTCACTTTCAATCTCCCACTTCTGGCTTGTTTCCCCACCACCACCTCTCTCACTTGCATTCAGTTACCTTCAGGAGGCTGCATTCCACCTAAATCCAGCCTGGTGCAGCTCACCTTGCTGTCTTTCCAGACTGCTTTCAGCAGCCCTTTCGATAAGACTCTCGCACCAGTGTAGCTCCGGGTCTGAGTGTCCCAGGCCTCCCCAAAAGCTGTTTCTCCCCGTCCCAGCTCGCCAGGGGAAGGGGCCGTACCCCACGGGCCGCGGACACAGCGGTTTCCCTGCAGGTGCCCAGGCAGCCAGCACGTACCAACACCTGAAACTCTGCTTGAAACTCCGCACGAAGCGCCCGTGCGTCCTCCCCGCAGCGAGCTGCGGACTGGGCACCGCCCGCTGCCCCCGCCGCGCCGTCCTCCTCGGTCTCGCACCCGGCCTCGCCGCCCCGGCAAAACTCGCGGCCGGCTCCGGGCCACGCTGGGACGCAGCGCGGAGCCGCGCCCCCCGACCCGGGACAACGCGGAAACGGAGCGCACCTGCGCGGGGCCGCCGCCGCCGCCCGCCCCCCGCCCCGCTCCGCGCCCTCCCGGCCCCGCCAAGGCCCGGCCCGGAGCTCCGGGGCTCGGAGCGGCGCCGCCCGGCCGTGGTGCGCGCAGCCGCCCAGATGTGCGCTGGGACCGGCCGGCCGCGCGCGGGAGCCCCAAAAGGGAATACAAACCCACTGAAGAAAAAAACCAAAACAACTGCAAACAAGGAAAGCCGGTAGCAAAAAAAAAACAACCCACAAAACAAACAAAAAAACCCAAACAAAACACAAACCCAACAAACCCCCAACAACAAAAAAACCCCCCCAAACCAACCAAAAACCCAAACCCAAAACCCCAAACCAAAAAAAAAACCAAAAAAACACCACCCCAAGAAACAACCCTCACAGCGAAAACCAACCCCACCACTAAAGCAAGTTTTGCAGGGAAAAGAAAAGTTCAGAAGAGCACCGCACAGCAAAGCAAGGTGACCTGCTGGGCCCAGGACAACCACGGGGAGCTCGTAACTTTTAAAACTTAAAGGCCCAAATCTGCAGAGCAATCCTAATAACTGACACCAACTACAGAAGGTTGCCTGGGATCAGTAGCAAAATTTGGTCTCTTTTTTTTTTTTTTTTTTTTCCTCCTGGGACTGCTGTGGACAGTCCTGCGAACGGGCTCCACCATGCCAGTAAAAGCTCAGCCTGCAGGAGGGAGCTCAAGTGCGGACCCAACGTGCCATGGTAAACCCAGCCAAAACCACTTCGACCGACTCACTGCAGAGCAGGCGAGGGACCGAGGGGCTGGCGTGGCTTTTCTTCCACTTTCAACAACTGCTTGTAGCCCACTCCCTCACCCTTCATCGTGATAAAACACATCTCACTTTGCATTTTGGAGGGCTGTGCAAATGCTCATTACTGTCCTGTGCAGCACAGGGAGGGTGGGGAGGGGGGGAGCAAAGCACTTGGTGAAGCGACAGCTTGGGATCATACAGTGAGTCAACAGAAAATCACAGGAAAACAATTACTCCTTTGCACTAGCCTGTGAACACAGAAATTAGGGCTCATTACTGCCTAAACGTCCAGTGGATGCAGTGAGTAAATTTGCCATGTGACAGGAAGGGAGGGAGGGAAAGAGAGAGAAGGAAAAGAGAAAGGAAGAGAAAATAAATCCTCAGTCTGTGCTTTTACCTCCTGTTCAAAGCCTGCTCTTGAGAAGCGTGGTGGCCCTGCACGCCCCATCATTTCCATACATCCACAAGACCTTGCAGGATAAGCTTAGGGACCCTAAGCCACCTTTTATCTACACTGAGTTCAAGCCTGAGTATATGTTTTGCTTTTTGGTTTAGGCAAGTGTTGAAAAAAACATCAGAGGAAGCAGTGTTTGCATTAATACAGAGCCTGTATTTCTGTGGAAGAAAGCACTTGAAGATGACATTTCGCACCAGGGTAAGTCCTCCACACAGTCAATAATATAAATAAATTAAACACATGGTTCAGCCAACTCCAGGAAAAAGATAAATTACCTTATTTAACCAGCTGTACTGGCAGGAGCAACGGGCACAGGAAACAACACACATCTCGGAGCCTGTATCCAGTCTGCTGTTCAATTTGCTCATCGGGATCCCCACAGAACCACAGATGCTTTGGAGTCCGACTGCAAGGCTGGGCCTCAGTAGCTGGCAGTCGCAGAGAATAAATATGGCATTCCATTAAAAATTTAAAAAGGCTAAATATGAGTTTTATCTTGATAGCATAAAGTCAATTTTTAATACACTCGTTTCCTCAGAAAGCAGGCACTTCCAATTCCACCCAAAGAACCCTTCAAAATCTCTCTTTTATCAATGATGGGTTTCACTGAATTATTTACCAGATCGCAGCTGCCAGAGATTTTAAATATACACATGACAAGGACTGTAACGGATAGCAACCTTCTCCTGCAGGCCTATCAGCGAGGCTGGCAGTTGCACTGCAGATGCCCCAAGCTGATCCCATCTCCTCTCAGCACAGCGCATAATTGCACGCTGGGGAGCAGCCTTTCTGCGTCACCCTCAGACAGGCCCATTTCTCAAGAAATGAAAAATAAAGACCACCATTTTCGGAGAGATGTTAAACTCGTGGGCAGGAAGGTGTCCTCTGGAAGAACTACAGGTGCTTAAAAGAAGCCCTATTGTACAGCAAAACAATCGTAATTGTAACAGTCCTGGAGTGCTGCAGGAAATGCTTCCCAGTTTGGACACCGGACTGTAAGCAGGGGTCTGGGCTCCCATTCTGAGCCATGTCCTGCCCGGCAATCAGAGCTGAGGCACCACACCACTGGCCTGCTTTCCACCAGCTTGGCTGTCGTTTCTAGTTAGATCACAGGTTCCTTCAGGTAAGGACTCTCATCATCTGCCTGTTCGGCATTTGACACAAGCATTTGAGGTGGACAATTAGCGTTCTAATACACAAATAATAATAAGAGTATTAATTATGAGCAATTTTAAACACATAGAATAACCAAGGGCCAAACTGGCTGGCTGCTTATCTCTGAAAGACGGTTTCCTGGGGACACCAGCTGACAACTGGCAAGGAGCTGCCACAGGCAGAGATGCTTGGCACTCCCTTCCCGTCGCCCTGACCGCTCCAGCTCAGTGTAGCTGCTCTACAATTCACAGCAAGGCAGCCAGGATTTTTCTCCAAGCTGTTACTCTGATTGCAATCCCCTACTAGTTGGTCTGCAGTGGTTCAATTTGTATTTGTCCCTCTAGTTATCATTCCTCAATAAAAAGGTCAACGATTCAGTCCCTAATCTGAACAAAAAAAAAAAATCTTGCCTGTAGAGCACACCTGCTGAAGAATATATGAGACAAAGGAAACATTTAACAAATGCTGATGCTTCATAGCAAATTAAGCTGCGTTTTTACGTGTTTTAAAGACAAATTCCCCATTCTGATCTTTTTGCTTGCATGAACAAGCTCAGGTCTAATTCTTGTCTCCTTGTTCAGGGTAAGCCTACAGCATCATCTGTAGCATTTCACAAGAAGACTTCCTCAGCAGCCCAGGGCAGTAGGTCTGTATGCAGCTTCGGTGCATTTGTGGCACAGGAAAATTATGCACATTTTTGAGTAAACTGGTTCCACGGGGAAATCTAGAGGAATTTCTCAGTGTAGGTGCATTTGAAGTCAAAAAGTGCACCAAGAACACCACCACCACTGCCAAATAAAAGCCATTTCCATTGAAACCCAGCAGCCATGGGTTATATATTTGAGGTTTGGGTATTTCTTTGATGTTCTGATAAAAATGCACATATACACTACAACTGTGAAGATCCACTTTCTGACACCAGCTTAGGCTGGGCTTTGAATTTAAGGCTTGCAAGTTTCCTTCCTTGTGTCGCCAGATCTATATAATTGCTTATAAAATTACTAATTTTTCCAGTCAGGATATAAGACATGTTCACAAATCTCCTCTGAGAGGCTCCTGCCTGTTGCATCACCCAGATTTTATACTGAAGGGGGAGGTCATTGTAACACTCCTGTCTCACCAAAGGAAATGAACACAACAGTACTTTTACTTCATTTTACACTCAAGCTAAAATTGAAGAGGACAGTAGGAATATTCAAGCAAACTGAAAGACAAATCTAACCACCCTTACACATAGAGACTAGATCTACTGCTTGAATGCAATTACCCTTCCTAGCAAGGGTTTACAAATTGGACTTCTATTTTATGAATTCATGATATGCTTATTTTCAAAAGATATATACCTCCAAGACCCAGAGAAACCTTCTGAGGATTGTGGGAAGTTTGTTCTTAGTATTTGTACTGTGAATTGCAGGTAGAACATCCACTGAGACTGGAGTCTGGCTGCGCTGGGCACAGCAGAGCTCAAGATTCTCAGTCTAAATAGAAAAGGGGGACAAAGAGAAGAGTAACAGAAAGAGGGTAAGGTATTTGCCTGGGGACGATGCCCCTTCAGAATAAGACTCTGCTGCTGGGGAACACCTCACCACACAGCATCCTCCTGACCAACTGCAGCAGCAGAAAGGGCAGGTTAACCAGGCGACCGTTGGGCTAACCTATCCTGGTACTCCACAGAGGAGCTGTAAGAAGATAATTTTTTTTTTTTTTGTATGTAGCTCAGGCCAGTCACTACCACTGGGCTCTAATTTTGGCTGGCAAGTCAGGTTTTATCATAATAAAATTAATGACAACCACCACTAGCTACAAGTAATCCCCTTCCCTCAGATGTTTTCCAAAAATATTATACTCACTTTTCAGTCTGGATGAATTATTTACATCCCATCACTGCTGTTCCCATTTTCCTTCCCTTTTTGCCCTGTGTCACCATCCCTTTCATCCACACACAGGCTTTGGAGACCTGCTGGCTGCTGTAGAGCATTAGTAATAACCATCACTGCGAAACCCCTGCTGTTGACACTTTGAAATCAGACCATTAGCGGCAGTCGGAGAAGTGCTGCCTGAAGCCCAAGGATCCGCTGTGGGAGCAGCCTCGCGGGAGCCTGATTTCATCACAACCTGTCTGAATACAACCGCGAGTGTCTGCCAAATTTCACATCTAAATAGATCAGAAGGAGAGAAGGAAAGAGGCAGGCAGGGAAGGGGAGAAAGCAACCAAAGCAAGATTAAACCTCATGTTATTTCCAGGGAGAGGACGACAAATAAGCAGTGCATTGCTTCAGCAACTGTTGCTAGAGTTCCCGCACATGCTCTTCGTCCAGGCTCACCTCCGAAGGAGACGCACTGGTCTCCCTTACTGGTGAGGCTGTTAAAAGGCTCGCCACCACAACACAGCAGCAAGGGCAGGAGACCTGCGGATTGCAGGAGCCCCAAAATACTCAAGAGATCTATTGCCACCTCAGAAGCTGTCTTGCATGTACCTTTGCTGCTCTGATGTGGGGAAAGGCAGAGGGGAGGGAAGGGAAGGGAGAGGGAAGTTTCCCTCAGCACCTTCATTTACAGGGCTGAGGGACTACGAAGGGGTGGGAAGGACCCTGATAGCTGGTTTCTCCCTGCAATTGATTCAAGTTTGATTTTTCCCGCCGCAGCAGCACTGTGCTGCAAACCCTGCAGCCCTTGCAATACTTCACCTGCTGCCTGGGCTGTACTACCTCAGACAAGCCAATACTTTCTGATGTGGCCCTATTACCTTGGACAAGCCGCAGTACCTACACATGCAGAGGGGCACAGGGGATGAAAACTGTGCTGAACAGGGTTGTTCATGCAGAGGAATGGCCCTGGGCCAAACAGGCAGGCCCAGGCTTGCTGCTGCGCCATGGCTGCCCGGGAGACCTCACTGAAGGGCGGGCACTGAGGGGAGTGGAGGGGAAAAGGAAGGGGGAAAGCAGTGGTGGGATGGAGGGGAAGGTGCTGAGGAAAGGAGAGGTGAAGAGGAAAGGTGGGTGGAAGGGAAGGCACTGAGGGGAGATGGAGAGGGAAGGCACTGAGGGGAGGTGAAGCACTGAGAGGGAAATGGGGGGGAGGGGAGTGGAGGGGCAAGGCGCTGAGGGGAGATGGAGGGGCAGGGGGCCGGGGGGCACAGAAAAGGAAGGGGCGGCCGGGGCTGCTGACCTTCCATCTCTTGCTCCCTGCCAGGCTCGAGGGCGGCCGGGGGGGTCCATGCCAGGCCTGCTGCAGGGCCCTGCAGGCAGGAGAGCGGCGCAGGCAGGCAACAGGGACCGAGGGGTTGCCTGTGCCCCCCTCCACCACAGGCCCTTGGCACAAAGCCACCACGGAAAAAGAAGCAGGAACTGCCACCGTGCAGGAGTGCCGCCGCCACCACCACCACCATGCGGGCAGGTGAGCTGGGCTGGCTGCCGCAGCAGGCGTGGGCAAAGGCCACCGTCCGCTGCAAAGCTGCCGTGCTCCCCATAGCTGTTCCCAAAATGCCCCATGCAGGGTCTGGGCAAGCTTGGGGAGGGAAGGGGGTCACTGGTACCTGACCACTGCTCAACTTCGCATGTTTGTGCAATTGACACTGCACAGACATGGAGGGACGCGCAGCCGGAATGTGCGTACCAGCAGGAAGGCAGCTCAGAGGAACATCCTTGTTGGCCAGAGGATGCGGTGCTTGGCTCTCCCTCCATCCTGCAGGACAACTGCCATGGAGAGGAAAAAACAGCCTTCCCTAGGAAATCATCTATGGCACTTTAAAACCTTTCAATGAACCTGTAGCCTGTTTGTATATATAGTTTCATATATAGCTACAAATCTATCAAAAAAAAGATTGAGTACTTGTAACTACACAGCATAAGCAGTAGGAGGCATAAGACATCTGTCAAGAAGTAGGAAATTTCATAAACTGCCTAAGATTTGGGATGTTGTAAATATTTAGTGGTTTTCTTTTGGTGAGCTACAGTATATTTGTTTAAATATTCACCATTCCACGGGCATGAGTCACAGCACTGATCTAACTTCCCATCAGTGGGGTTGAGTTGCTGTTAGAGCTACAGAAAGGGGAGGTTAATCTCAAAAAATCTTCCGTGTAAAGGAATAGCCATTCACTTCCTGTATCTTAGTACAAAAGTGCCTGAAAGTTTCCAGAAAGTGTACTATAAAAAAAAAAAAAAAATCACATTCCTTGCTGTATTAACAGATAACAGCTTAAAAAAAAATCCCCAACAATTAAGAAGCAATTTCCTGCCTAAATTGAGATAGGCAAGCACTACAGCAATGCATTAATAGCCTCAATAGATACATTTTACAGGTGCGAGAACCATTATGTTAGCCAAATAAATATATATTTCCCACTTAAAAATAAGATTTTTAGGCCATTCATATTTTCTTATAGATTTGGTTTCTTATTAATGGGCATGTAAAGGCACAGCAAGCACTTGTCCCGTCATACTCTTTATGAAATAAGCAGGAAAGCTTCAGAGGTAATGCATATATTTTTGCCAACAGCGTTTATCATTTAAGCAGATAAACACCACCACAAAACCAGAAAGCAGCAGGCCTGCTCCCCTCCATCACTTGAAATCCCAAGACCTGGGAGGAACCCTGACTCAGCCCAAAATAATGCAGAAGAGAATCGGGGGGATGCAGAAATAAACAAGGCTGTAGTATCAACTTCCACCATTCTGGACTCTAGTCAAACAGATCAAGGTCTTCCTGCTCAACTTAACGAAAGCCTTCGATGGGATGGGATTCTTGAAGATCCTGTAGCAGAGGAAGAAAGGCTGCGTATCTATAAGATGAACAGAAGGAAACGGTATGAATCATATATCCAGCAACATTTGCCCGCTGAGCCATGCCCAACTGTCAGGCATTCCCCATTACTTCATCGCAGGGCGTCATGCACAAGCAGCGATCACGCAGTATGTAAAGAAGATTGCTGCAGTTATTTTCCAGAGGAGCAAGTGTGAACTGGTCCTGAATGCTGAACAAGCTCGCACAGTCTCCGAGCTGCAACTAGTGGTGTCACCCAAAATCTCTCAGCAAGTTCTGTAGCTTAGTGCTGATTACTCACTGTCTTATATCTGTGCGGAGAACAGGACATTTACATTTTAAAAACAGACCACCCTGTCAGTTAAAATATGGATGCAACTCAGACTACTTCAACAATTAAAAGCGCTCCTTTCCATACTGCCTATTTGTCCTGGAGTGTCCCTAGTTATTGCTATTAGTTTATTTCAAAATAATACTCACTGCATTACACCTGAGCTTTTCACGTATTCACATGGTGAATTGCGGATCCTGAAACCAGCAAGCACAAGCCCACATGGCAGATGGGGAAACTGAGGGTGAGCAGCTGAATGACCAGAGACCTTGTCGGGAGGCTAAAATGATTTGCAGGCGCACAAACTTACCTAGTACTTGAAGCTGAGCAAGCTGCAAAATCAGGATTGGAATCCAGTCCTTGCCTCCTGGCTTGTGATCTAATTGTTAGGTACCAGATTTTATTTTGTTGTAACAATTCATTGCATCAGACCCGCAAGATTTCACATTCTGGAGAAGCACAGCACATATACAAGGAAAATGGAACGCACCAGTAAGAGTGAGGTTATCCTTGTCATGGTGGGTACTGACTAGAAGCCCATTTGGCCAATATGAATTAAAAATAGCATCAAGCAGTAGGCTGCCTTGTACTCCCCTACTTCAACTTCTCATAATAAATTAACATCTTTCATACAGAGTGTCACTGCACTATTAAAGGAAAACAGCCCAGGCCACACTAAAGGAACTATCTGGAAGTTAGATGGCACATCGGTAAGGGGAGAAAGCTTTTCCTGAAGCCCTCCTGAAAGATACTGTTCTGATTTTTAAAGTTTTTTCTTAATGGCTCTTTAACTGGACTTTTATACAGCAACTGATGTTTATATATGGCTTTTTTCCTGTTTAATACTTTAAACACTGCATAATACCGAAGTGCTTGCACAGACTTGCACGGGAACAGTGGCATGCTTCAGAACAGCTTCAAAGCTCCCATGGTTCCCATAATGTCATTACATGCAAATCTAGAGCTTTTGCAAGCAGATAACCAGATGAACAATAAAAAGTAAGCAAAAAATCCCATTATGAATTAATTAACTGATGTTCAATTGCATCCATTTCTACTCTGCCAGAGATACTAACAAAATCAGCACGCCTGCAAATTCAGAAGGGTTTAAAAAACAGATTAAATATCCAGAAAAACACTACAGCATTTCTCTCAAAACAACAGTTGTAACCATCTATTTTGTTTTTATAAAGTTTAATGCATAACACATTCTAGTCTTATTTTTATGCTGTATTTACTAAAGTAGTATCTGAGCATCTACATTTTTAACCAAAATTAAGAAGAAATTCCTGTCTGGTTAAATACTTGTTATATTTGAAAAGGATAAGTGCTTCACCTGCAGGATATGCTGAAATCCATACCAGAAACTCTCATCAAAAATAAAACTATACCAGATGAAAGACTCAAATACCGGAGAGGATTTTCAGCTGTCTTCAAGGCAGTTTTTCAAGTGTCTTACTAAACTGATAAACACACAGCATTTGGTGTTTTTTGTTTGGTTTTGGTTTTGTTTTTTTTTAAATACACAGTTTTATATAGGAAACGCCTTCCTAGACTACATAAACAGCAGCAACACATGATGTAAGAGAAACAAGAGGGGAGCTGGGATTGGCAGGCTATATTATGTATTTATTACTAAGTAAATACCATAATAAACACCAAAAAGCTTTGAATGAAAAATAAAGACATCCCTATATGATGGTTTTCAGATCATTTATTACCAATAAAGTAAAAGACAAATTGAAAATTAGAAGGAGGGGTGGGAAACGTCACAGACATCGGAACACTTGCACAGAGCTAATCAGAGCTTTGCAAATGTTGGAACATAAATAATTTAAAAGGTATCTCTACCAATTAAAATATTTTAAGAGGTACATAATTAAGCTTGTTTGCTTTATAAGAATCAGGTGCTTTATCCTAAAACCATAGTGTAAGGGTCATTTAATTTCTAATTTAACTAGGGACAATTAATGATTACAACTTAAAATAATCTTCTCTCAGATCTCCTGCAAACGAATTCATTGGAAGAGCATTGTCGGAGCAATCGAGGGTCCATGTTCTTCCAGCGTCCTGTGTCCAACAGTGGCCAGCACCAGATCTTTCAGGAGCAAGGTACACAAAACTGCGAAGCGAGCCATGATGCAATAGCTTCCCCAAAGAAGAGTTCTGTCTGGTTGAAACCCCGCACACTTAGGGGCTGAGCTGTGCCTCCTTGTTACACAAGTGTATCTTGCGGCAATGTTTAGGGGAGAATCGCGGTATGTATTTAAGACACATCTCCTAAATACTGTAGTCTAAAACCAACAGGTTTATTGAGAAGACTGTGCTGCTCTTAACTACTCTGGAGCAATGCCTACCTGACTTTGGCATCCTCTGTCACCCTTGTTTTAGGATCTGGTTTTCTGAGGCAAGTACCAAAGATAAAGGACATTCTGTTCTGAGCTAATAAATAAGAAAAAAACCAAACCAAACCAACAAAAAACCCAAACCACACAAGCTCAAGCTCTCCTTCCTGCTGCGTTTTTAGTCTCCCAAAACGTTGCAGCTCACACTAGAGTACACTTCCACACCACTCATCGCACTTGCACAAACACACGTTAAGTACAGCTCAAGAACAGGCTCCCGAGTTTCTAACTCACCACTGACAAAATTCACCCTTGAGGCTACGCACTAGCAAAGTCCTCTTTAAAAGCAGGTCCTGGGCTGATGCTGCACCAGCAGGTGACCTGCACCTCAGAGGAGTTTTGGAATACGTGGAAAAGCTGTGTCCAGCTAAGTCAAGTCTACCAAGTGTTTCTGAGCTGCTACACCACGCTAGCCACCAATGTAAGCCATACTCCCAAAAGCAGATGCTCTTCACACTATGCTCCTCTCTGTCAATATAGGGGGAAAAAAAACCCCAAACAAACCAAACCATCTGGGTAATGTAAGAAACCTCTCCATATTATTTTCATCAAAGTGCATGATATACTAATGCACATAACATCCAGGTGGCCTTTCATAGTATCTGAAGTTATTCACTTTGGTCCCCAAACTTATTACACAATCAGGACTGGAGGGGTTATTCAGCAGCCCTCGGACCAGCAAATGCTACCCAATCCCAGTGACATCCTGAATATTAAAGTCCAGAGAGGACACAGACCTTTGCAGTGAGAAGCTCAACAGGGGAGCAGAGCTACAGCTGTGGATTTTGCTATGCAATAAAAATTTGCCTGTCCTTTGCCACCATCTACCTCTTCACCACCCCCACCATGGCAGTGTCTCCTTCTCCACTCTAGGTCCCTGCATACACGGCGTGTTTTCTGAAACTCTCCTAGTTACAACTCACTTAGTGCAGACAGAACAACGTCGGTAAAAACTAGGCACTGGTGTTTTTCCATCACCACACTGTCAAGACCTGACTTCCCAACAACAGAGGGCTAATTTTTGGCCTGGTATTCTTCATGACAAGGCCTACCACACATAGTACACAAATGCTAACACAGACTACAGCGCTGTAGAAGTCACTGTCAGTACAGAAGATACATCGCACCGTTCACCTAAAGAACTTGAATTACGTGATCCTTTCTCTGCTGCCTGGAGCTGCAAAAGCAGTTTATCTCCTGATCTACTCAGAATTCTTCTTCCTTCCAACTCACACCTTCAAACCGGACATGAATGCCATAGGATAACATTTTTGTGGCTGTTAAATGCAGAATTCCAGACTTTTTCTCTGTTAGCTTTTTCCAGCAATTTCCAGGAGATGATTATTCTAGAGAAAACAGTCTCATGATCTACACTGAAAGGAACGACAGCTCTGGCTATCTGTAACCAAATGACCTGGTAGATTTTCTGCAAGAGAGCGAGCCGCCCTTATTTTTGCACATCACCACAAAGATTCAAATGGATTTCCACCTGCCAGGCATTATTCCACATTCTTTCTTACCTGCCAATTTTTTTTCTCTGGGAAGATACTTCCCCTTATTTTCATCTGATTACTGCACTGCGGGGAAGGGGAGGGAACTCACAACTTTAAAGGCAAAGAAACAAGTTCCTTCCTAAGTTATGTTCCCACAGAAAACTGCGTTCAGGCCATTCTGAGGCTTAAAGCAGGAATTAAGAGCTGAGAAAGAGGGTCTGTACCCGCTTTAGCTAGTGGACTTAGCACAGTACGTTAGATGGGACTGGGATGGATCAGAGCAAGAGAGAAGGCCGTCAGTCAGCAACCATCCAGGACACAGTCGTTCCCAAGGTACTCCGAAGTTTCAAGCTCTATGCTGGAGAGGAACCGCCGCGTGGTCTTACGACAGTTGTAATCCAGCGTGGTGGTGTACACAGTCTTGGCGTGCTTCGGGTAGACGATGGTGGTGCTGGTGAAACGCTGGGGCTTGTTGCGGGGCTCAAAATGGACCTCCGTTTTGTAATTGCGCCACGTGCAGTTTGGGACACAGATGACCGTCTGACTGCAGGAAGAAATGCTTAAGCCCACTGGCATATAGATGTCATCGATGAAGTGCTTCTCCGAGTCGTATTTAACTGAGGACGTGTACCTGAAATACAAGACACACATGCGTGAGCTCTGCTCTGGAGCAGCAGGCTGCATTTTCTGGAAAACAGAGCTGTCAGGTGCCGGGGTGGCTCCTCAGCCCTTCGCCTGCCACCTCAACGCAGAAACCGCCACATAACACAAACACTGCCTGCTGCTGTCTGTCTCGCTCATTTAAGGAAAAACCCTTACGTTAGCAGCACGCCCGGCGCTGTCGCTGTTGTGTCCAGCTGCCAGCACTACCAAACATCTCAATCCTCATGTCCATCATTTTAAGCCTGAGCTCTATGAAGCTAAGAACCTTCTTTGAGCTCCAGTACCTAAACCCAGAGGCCTAGATCCATGTTTAGGCTTTGCACATAAGCATCCTAATTCCTTGGAGTGCCGAGTTCATGGAAGCACACGTTATTTTCTCAACTCTCCTCTGCCAAGCGTCACACGGGAGTTCTCTGCTATCGCTCCCAGCATGGGGCACTCTCTGAAGATTCAGCTGGCAGGAAAATACTACAATTTGCACATCAAACTCTGCTGGCAAGAAAATCCTCTGTGCCCAGATTGCAAAAGAACACTGCAACACCTCTGTTAGCTTTTTCACAATGTTAACTGCCTTCACTATCAGCCATGGGGCGGGCTCCTTCCCCACACTAGGGCACCCAACGCTTTCTGCCCTCCCCTGAATTAGGCTTCTGTTTGATTATATCAGTCTACCTCTGCATGCACAGTAATCAGCTGGGAGCCCTCACTTCTCATTACTGCAAATCATGATGTTCAAAGGAATAATTCACAGGCTGTGAAGTGATGCATTAAAAAAAAAAAATGATTATGCACTCTCTTAATATTCACTTTTCTTTTAGTTCACACAACCAGCCACAGCTGATAACAGAGACAGTACTTATTACAAACCCATGAGGTTAGGAGCGCAACATTCCTTTCCCCTAATAAAACCATCCTAGAAAGATGGCTGCTTTGAAGATCTTCCCTCATTATTACCTTCTGGTTAATCAGTTGAAAGGCAACATTTTGGAGCACTGCAATGAAGCAAAAGGAGGAAAGTAAAATACAGGAAAGTCTTCCTGGAAAAAAAACTGTACAGGATTAAAAGAGACTGAACACTCCTTCAGTCTGTACAAATGTCCAGGTCCAGGAATGTACAGCTGCATGGAACAATAGCTCTGCAAATAAATTAACTTGACTCACAGGCACTGATAAGGCCTAACTACTCCTTTACATGCTAACTCCTTCAAAACTAGATGACTGTAACACAATATTTACCTTATTTCCTTTGGTGGTAAAGGGTCAAACTCAACTCCTTCGCCAAAGGATAAAGGACACAATCTTGGAGGGCAACTGGGGAGAACAGGGCTGGGAGAGAACACAGAATTCTGCAAAAAAAGCAAAAATAATCCCATTTATGTCACAATTCAGTATATCCTCAAGAAAACACATTCATTTAGCCCTTGGTATCAAGCTGTCAAGGTTCATATTTACGTGCAAGAGGATCTGCTAGTCCAAGACATGCCTACAGGTGCAACCCGCAGCTCTGACTTGACACTGGGCTGCAGCATCAAAGATGTGGCAAGGTGCATTTTCTGAAGACAAAGTCCTAACGCCGGGAGCTTACTTCAGAGGAGCCACTCTGGGAAAGGAGATATACAGCCCCTCAGTGCAGCACAGCTTTCTGCAGCATTAGCTATAGTCCATTCGCTGTATGAGCTCACGTTCAATTTATAGCTAACATTACATGAGTGTAGGAGAGCGCTCTCCTTGCCGGATTCATCAGATATCCCCACGGGCAGATCACAGCAGGAAATTATTGCAGGGCATCTCGCCACGAGCAACCTGCTCGTTTCACAGCTACACCGTGGCTACTGTTTGAAGGCATTAAATCCAACTTAATTCACACGCGATGTGTTGGGAAGGATTAACTCATTCCCACTGGGCAGCGATTCACGGCACGGCCCTGTGCTCCTCTCCTGGAAGGGCAGCGCCACGAGCTGACACCAGCCCGGCAACGTCCCGCAGCCAGAAGGAAACCAAAGTGGCCCTGACAGGAAGCACCCGCTTGTGTTTTTGAAGCCACCTCTGCACGTGTGCTTTAGTACCCAGGGGCAAGGGGGCTGTGAGCATCTCTCCTGTTCAACACGTGGTTCTGCTACGGCCTTTTCCAATTTCACCGCAGCAGCCCTGCAGAAATGGGATGTTTCCTCTAGATCTGTGGTTCCCAAAGTATTTGTACCAACAGATCAGCATCAACATTCAAAAATCATTTTGCAAAACACTAGCGCATCTCTAGCTGATACTGTCAACTGAACCCATAGTTTAAGATACAAACTTCCTGCTCTGGGTCACTCTCTGGAATAACCAGAGTTCATTTTCCGCCAGAATTTTCAAAGGCGCGCTGCGATGCCATCCCAATCCCTACGAGGTGCAGCAGAGACAGGGGCTTCCCTTGCACCAGCAAGGACCGACCCCAAAGCTGGAGGCTTTTTAAAAGCACCCCCGGCTCCCCTGCCCCAACACGGCCCCGGCCGTGGCTGCGGACACCCCGGTTCCCCACGGGCTCCCTCCCAGCGTGGGTGCGTTAGGGGATACGACAGTCGGTGGCAGGGAGGGAGACGGGGGTCCTTGTTTCCAACCTGTCCCCACACCGGCCGCCCCGCTGCCAGCCCCCCCGGTAACCCCAGCGCCGCCGGGCTGGTTTTCCACCTCCCTTTCCGCAAAGGATGCGCGGCCGCCGGGGCGGGAAGCCGAAGGAGAAGGCGCCCGCCGCCAGCCCGGCCGCCCCCGGAGATGCATCGCGGCGGGGTCCAAAAGGCAGCGGCTTCTCCGCTCCACCGGCCGCGGGCTGCCCCGGGGCGCGGGGCCCAGCACCTGCCGCGGCGGGGCCGAGCGGGCCCCGGCGGTCGGGGGGCGGGCCCGGGGCGGGGGGCAGCCCGGGGGGCTGTCGAGCCCCGCGTCGCCCCGCTTCCTCATGTCCGGGAGGTCGGGCACCTCCCGCAGGCTGAGCCGCCCCACCATGGCGGAGCCTCCCTGCCCCGCGCCCGCCGCCGCTCCGCGCCCTGCGCCGGCTGCGCCCGGGCGGCGGCGGGAGGGGCGGGCCGGCCGCGGCGGGAGGGGCGGGGCCGGGCCGGGGCGGGGCCCGCTCCCCACCCCCCCCCGGGCCTGTGCCGCGTCCCCTCGGGCCCCCATCCCGCCCCAGTGCCCCCATCCTCCTGGTTCCCCGTCCCGCATACGCTGCACCCCCATTCTCCCGGTCCCCACTTCCTCCCGGTTCCCCGTCCCGCATACGCTGCACCCCCATTCTCCCGGTGCTCACGTCCTCCCGGTTCCCCGTCCCGCATAGGCTGCACCCCCATCCTCCCGGTGCCCCCGTCCTCCCGGTTCCCCATCCCGCATAGGCTGCACCCCCATCCTCCTGGTGCCTACATCCTCCCGGTTCCCCGTCCCGCATACGCTGCACCCCCATCCTCCTGGTGCCCCCGTCCTCCCGGTTCCCCGTCCCACATAGGCTACACCCCCATCCTCCCGGGGCCCCCGTCCTCCCGGTTCCCCATCCTGCATACGCTGCACCCCTATCCCCCCTGCACCCCCATCCTCCCGGGGCCCCCATCCTCCCGGGACCCCGATCCCACATCCCCCCCATGCCCCCATCCTGCCCCACCCCGGCCTTCCTGCCTGGGCACCGCACACTCACTCCCGTCCCCAGACCAGCTCCTGATGGGCTGCCCTAAACGCAGCCCTAGTCCAGCCTATGGACTGTGCACCACCCCAACGCGCTGCCCGTTCCCATGCTAGCACGGATTTTGGGGAGCACTGAAAGAGTGAGCCCCAGCTGCTGGGCTGTCCCTACCTCCAACACACAGATTTCCCCAAGGGTCCGTGGGGTGTTTTGGCAGCTGGGTTAAGCCCCCCAGACCTCCCTGGACCAAGCGTCACAGCTGCCTGGGATGGAGGGTACAGAAAAGCAACCGGGAATTATCAACAGAGCCCATGCACTGCAACCAGATTTATTAAGTAAAGCCATTTTGCTGAGGCCAGGTCTGACTGCTGTCTGCCCGGGCCCTCCCGGCATGCGAGGAGCAGTTTGGGGCTGGGACAGGCTACGGTGGTTAATGCTGGCACAGGGATGGGGCAGCACTCAGCTGCAGGACACCGGTCCCTTCACGGTTCAGCCACCCTCTCCCGTTGCTCAGCTTCAGCAGCAGCCACCCCAGCTTTCTCAGAGGGCAGCTCGCAGTGAAAACAGGGGCCTTGTTTGTGCTCTTACACAGGGGCTGCACTCACCCCCGACACCCTTCAAAACGCACAGATTTACCCCCAGGGTCCTCTTTCTCTGCTTCCCCCCCCAAGGATTTGGACCCAGGCAGCAGCACTGCCACCCTTAATTGCTTTTTTCAGGCAAAGCTGCCAAAGCTGAAACAAGAAAACAGAGGGAAAAGGTCTTTCTAGCACTAGATGAGACCAAGGGAACGTTTTTTGGAAAATCCTAATGAAATAATTGCGCCGTGTCATCAGATTCAGTGGGGGAATACTCTTGTGGAGGGAAAGCAACTGCCTACAGCTGGCCAAAGTCAACACTCCCCTGTGCAGTAACAGGCAGTCTGGCCTGACGGGCCCAGCACAAGTGAACCCAAACCCCTGAAAAGAATTCCTTCCCTGCCCCAAAATTAAAAGCAGAGCAGAGCTTTCAGCCATAGGCGTCTGTGGTTTGCAGCTATGTGGTGCTGGGAACTCCGGAGACTTCCTCAAGGAATTTACATTCCTTTGAAGAAATACTATGAGGCTGTTTGTCTTTGCTGAAAAATGCAGATGGAAAGAAAAAGAACATTAAAAATTTTGATTCAAATCTTTGGGGTCTGAGCAAATGTGCTGGACAGGTGTTTTCTTCCTTTTGATTTAAATGCATCCCAAAAAAGAGAGATTCTGGTCTCCACGAGCATGGGAAAGCCGATCGCTCCTCGCTCCAAAATCTCCCATAAAAGCCCTTTATGAAATTAGATGCCTCAGAAGGCTCTGGAGCAGTTTCCAGATGAACACGATCATTATTTCAGAGCTGCCGTGCAGCTCCTGGGCTAAAAACCACGCTGCCAATAACCCAGTTAGTGCAATTTGGGGGGGGGGACACGACCTGTAGCACCTCCAAGCAGCCACTTCTGAGGGCTGCGGGTGTCCCCATGGCCACTGCCGTGGGGATCGGGGTCTGAGTGCAAAGGATCTCAGTGCCTGGGGAGCTGCACGAGGCTGCGGCTGGCCGTGCCTGGGATGGGCAGAGCCATGCGGGCTGATGGAAATCTGCTGCTCTTTATTTACCAGCAAAAAAACCCTCCCACTCTGGCCTGGCTTGAAGCAAATGGCAATTCTTTTTGTGCCCTTCCAGGCTGCCGTTTCTGGGCTTGGCAGGTGAAATGGCGGTGTTTGCGCAGCTGAGGGGGCTCCACAGCCCACCCTGGGCTCAGACCCGAGTATCTCTTGCAGCGTCAACTTCCAAAGCTGCAAACTTTCCTTCTAGGATGAAAAGGAAGTGTTTAACCAGAATTTTAGCTACCCAATAACTAAAAATACTGTCAATAGCCACTGTATACAGGGGCCCTGCTTTTAAGGCATGCGTACTTTGCCCTCCCAGAAAGCCCGTCTCTTTTTAAGCCTCTCAAACTGATCCATGCAGGCCCCCATGGCATTGGAAATCTTTTCCCCTGCCTGTACATCACAGCCTGTTTGTCCCTGTTATTTACTTTTTAACTGCCTGCACACAGCCGGGACAGAGCAGATACGAGTATCTTATCAAGATCCTCCTTCCATAAAGGACTTTCCACCGGGCCGGGCGCGCTTGGCTTAATCAGCAACCGAACAATAGGCACATTGATGCAGCACGGGGGCCGTTGCTGCGGACAGGGGGAAGCAAATCAGAAGGATCCCGTGTTATTTGATAACGATGGAAAACTATTTTCAAACGATGGGAAACGCCAGGCTGCTCCCCACAGAGCAAACTGCAAATCCACGGGGCACAGGAGTTGTGCTCACAGCGATGCTTCCAAGTGATGGGATTGACAGGAGCCCTGGGAGGGGTTTGGCTGCAGGGATTAATGCTGATGAGTTTTCATCGGCTTTTACAACCCTGCTGCCGCCGCCGCCCTTGCGAACTGCTGAGCCACGAGCTGAAGTTTTCCCAGGGATTGGGGAAGCTCCATGTGCCACAAGTGGCAAAGGCTGATTTTCCCTTCCTGATGGCAGCCCTGTGGGCTCCCCGTGTCCTGCTGAGAACAGGAGGGCACCGCCACTCCGCAGGGGCCTGAGCACGGGGAAACCGCGGTACTTTGGTCCTGGTGACCCTGTATCCCAGGCAAGGTGAGGGCCCAGGGAGCAGCCCCCTGCCCCGCTCCCAGCAGGGACCCCCCCCCCAGCACCCCCCGATGTCCCTGCACTCTCAAAGGCGAGGCCGGCAAAGCACTCAAGCCCACGTTGCTCCCACCTGGACTCCAGCTTGGGCCCAGCAGAGCTGCTCTGGCTGAGAAAAGGGAACGAGCACAGGCTTTAACGTAGAAATTGTGGGTGACGGTAGCAGTAGCTGGTGTAACCGGCCCCAGCGGAGCAGGCACGCAGAGGAACGCCTTCTGCCAAATGCCTCTGCTGACACAGCCTAAAGACAAACGCTTCAGCTCATTTTCCTAAGCGCAGCAGAGCCGTGGCCTGATGCTGCCGAACAGCATCCGCGTCTGTCGCCCGCCCGGCTGCGGCCAAGAAAAGGCTTGTAGAGACTTGGACATCGTCACTCAGATGCTCAAATTCATGGCTGTAAATCTGGTGAAAGAAATAAACACCCGTGTCGCCTGGCGTGGGCTGCTCCTGCCCAAGGGCGGAGGGGGCAGGACCGGCAGAGCAGTAGGAGAAAAGCAAATGAGTAATGAATTCTCCAAGTGAAAGAAACTCCTCCAACGTCATGCATCGTGTGGAAAAAAGGCGCTACCTCTTCCTTTCAAAGGAAAAATTAGGATCTCTCAGAAATCTCTCCAGCAGTTACAGTCAGCAGAAACGATCTGATTATGTAGGAACACGAGGTCAGCTCTGCTGAACTGCCTGCACGGCACGGGGAGCTGCTGCCCACGCAGGTGCTGCCGGTGGAGCGGCAGAAGGTGGAAAAGCCAGAAAAGAGAGAAGCGGGAGGAGAGAGAGCAACGGAGACAGACAGCATGGAGCCCTGGGTCCAGCACGTTTTGGGTGAGGTCTGTCCCAGCCCTGGGGGTTTCAGTTGTACAGAAAACACCCAGCAGATGAACATCAGTAACCATTTAATTCAGTTTAGTGTCACACTCCGACATACAGCCAGAATTACACCTCAGCCAAAAAACGTAAAAAGTGGCATGTTATACAGAAAAAAAATCATCTGTTATTCCCCAGAGATGTAAACCCCAAATAGCTAACATACGCATACAGACGTGCCAAATCTGATAAACACCCAAGAGCCAGGGGGACAAAACCCTTACACCAAAAGTAGAAAACTGCAGACTTGCACTCTAGAAGTGGAACTCCAAACACCCAGACCTGTGGCATTCTTCAAAGGCTGAAACTAAAAATTAATTTTTCCTTTTATTTCTTATCTCCAGAACGAAACAGGTGAGGCCTTCAGGGAAAGACACGTGGCGATAACCTGAACATCATCTGCAGCTATTCATAATTTAGTTGGAGAGTCATCCATAGACAGAGAAAAGAAAGATTAATCTAAAATAAATTATTCATCCCCCCATGGGAATAATGAATCTCTGCAAACCCGTGTTCCCTCCTGCCCAGCTATTGCATTTGATAACGTGTGAACCATCCTGCACATGCACCTTGAGATAATCTGTCCTTGGGGAACAGCCATTCACAATCCTGACGTGCTTTAAACACTGTTCCTTCTTTTGTCACCCAACGTGAAATCAGGAGAGGAAATAAACGAAGCGGCAGCGGGACTGGGGAAGATTTGTAAAACTGGAGTGACGAGAAACTGCCATTCCTCCCCACAACTGTTGTGTTGTTACCGCTACTCTGCGGACGGACATCACCACTACAGCTCTCTGCAGCCGAGCACCCGCACGCCGCAGCCTGGGGATGCCTGAAAAGACATCCTGAAAAGTTGGTGTTAGCGTACCTGTCAGCACACCTTGCTGCTGCAGCAGATGGCTCTGAGCAGCGTTAGAGAACCTGACCAGGGAGGACTCCATCTCTGCGGATTTATCCTTTCTGCTCAAATCCCGTGATCAACTCCTGCCTGTTCAAGCGCAGGCTGACCTGCCAGCTGCGCAAAGGGAGAACAGGATTTTACCAAACCAGGCACCAAATTTGCCCTCCCACAGCCACAGGGCTGAGGAGAGGGAAGGGGCGCAGCCAGCACCCCTGTGAACACGCAGCCCCGCGACGCCCAAGAGGGGATGGTGCTGAAGCATGAAGAGGCGGACACAGCATCAGCCCAGGCTCTGCCTCACTCGGGGATTTCTCATCTCGCCTCCTCCCTCCCCAGCCCCAGCAAAGCTCTGGGTTTGGGTGGACACAGCTCATTTTACTGGAGCGTGTCCGATCCCCCCTTCCCAGATGTGCAGCAGCGAGTACTGTAATCCCCAGTGAGCACAGCCCCTAATAAATATAGTCCTAAGGCCCAAACTCGACCTGGTGGGGAGCACGACCCTCTCAAGAAGGCATCCGACAGGTGATAGCTCCTCACCCACCAGACTGATACAGGACTTCTTTTTCCTGCACGTACAAGTGAAGCTTGAGTTAAAATAAAGCAGGCACGACTGGTTGATCTGCCCCTAAACCCATATGAGATTCAACTGTTCGTGGTTGGGCATATGCCTTCCAAGTCCCCCAAAAAGGGTACAGAGGAGTTTGGAAAGAAATGCAGTGTTGCTAAGGACGAGGCGATGCCTCCCCGCACTGAGTCTCCTTGGGGAAGCTCACACAATGGGCAGGGCACAGACGTCCACCAACCTCAGTCCTGCTCCATGCTAGCTTTGGGGCAGAGTTATGTGAAATACTTCACCCCTGCTTCTCCTCCTCTCTGCACTGGTGCGAACTGAAGCTTGGAGGAGGAGGAGGAAAGGCAGGCCCTCAAATCTGAGGCTGGCTTAAACATCCCATCCTGGGAAGAGACCCAGGCTCCCTGTTAAAGCCAATGTTTCCAGCATATCTCCTTGCAGGGCAGCGAAGGTGCCAAAGAGGCACACCCCTGCTCGGGACACACCGGCTGGCACAAGAACGAGGGGCTGGCGCTGCTTGATGCTTGCTCCATGAACAGCCCTTTGTGGCGAGAGGGCGAGATGCGGTACGGGAACTCCCACTGGGGACAGCGAGCGAGTCCAGCACATGCGAGAGGAATAACAAGCAGCTGGAGATGGGCTCCGCAGATGTCTAGTTTGGCCTTTAAGCTGTAACAGCGGCCGAGGCTCCTGGCTTGTTGGCAGCTTTGCCAAGGTGCAGAAGGCATTAATTCAGCCCTTTCCTCCTGTTCTGAAAAGAATTTGCCTTGCTGTTTTAATGGTGGTTTATGCACTCCTGTCCTGGGAACAGGGGAGAAATCTGCTTTGGGGTTCTCTCCTGGGCATCTTGTTAATTTAGTGGAGCTGCAGATGCCTGGATCCCAGCTGTTAAAGAGTTTGGGGTCTTTTTGGTGGTGGTGATGGCTTGGGGCTGGGTCCCCAACCAGTAAATAAAGAAACAGAGGAACAGCTCTGCAATGAGGAGTGAGCAGTAACACTGAACTCTCACGCAAAATCCTCAGTGCTGCAGCAGGAGAGCTCAGCCAGGATGAGGGCTGGGACACCAAGTGTATCCCAGCCAGATATCTGAATCCACCTAAACCATTTTCGTAGCTGCTGACTTCTAGATACCTCTGTTTTCTCCACCACGAGCACCCAGCAATGTCCTGGGTTTCACTTCTGCTAAACTGTCTAAGGGCAACCACCTTGGTCAGATCCTCCCTTGGTCTGAATGGAGACGCAGCGTCATGGTGTACGACGGTCAGGAGATCACAGGGGGTGGGAGTGATGGGACACGGATTTTTCAGCAGCATACTGTAAATCGTAAGTCTGACGAAATTTGCTCCCAGTCACTGCAGCTAGTCCTGAGCAACAGAGTTTCCTTCTGCTCACTCAGAGTCTTTTTTTGATGAGTTTCTCCAGTTTCCGTATCCGAGAGGACTCCTGCTCAGGCGTAGGAGTGCTCAGCGAGAGGGAGCCAGTGTTCTCCACTCCAGAGGGGGGAGCCGGTAGGCGCTGGCGGAAGAGGTCCAGCATGCTGCTTTGCTCGCTCCTCTTCAGGCCCTGTGGGAGCAAAGGGATGGTGAAGCAAGCCAGTTAGACTTCATTGACCTGGGAGTGGGCAGGAGAACCCATTTCAAACCTCAACCTTTTGTTCACCCACCACGAGCTGTGTGTAGACCTCTGGATGATCCCGAGGGAACTGAGCTCAGCCCTGGGAGCTGGAGCAGGTACAAGCATGCGAAGCGAACTGAAAAGCTGTTCTTCAGCAGCAACCCTACACACTTTCAGAGTACAGAGGATACACTTGCCTTAGAGTGCTTTTCCCACTCCCAAACCCCTCTACACTTCTACTGAAAAAAAGTCACCAACAATCTCAATGCAGTGCTACCAGATGAGCAGAAACTCTGCGGGACTGGTTCTAACCTTCATGTCCAGTATCTTCTGGAAAGTGTCAGTGCTGCAGTCAGCAAGGAGCTTGATGTAATTGTCAACAAAGACAACTGGGGGCTCATGTGGAGCCATAACCACCTGCCAAGACAAGAAAGGGGGGGAAAAAAAAAAAAAGAAAGAGATCAGACAAATTCCATGAGTTAAAGCCAGTGCTCAGCCAACTCAGGCACACAAGTGACAGCAGGGCTGGCTTCTCCTCAAGATGCTTAAGGAAGAAGAAAGAGGCTGTACGTGCTGCTAGTAACTGAGAGGTAAAGGTGAATGAAGTAAAGAGCAGGGATGAGGACGGGGTCTCTTTTTGCACAGCAGTGGTGCTGGACCCAAGGGGCTGTGTATCATGTTTCAAAGAGCAGCAGGACTTTGTCTGTATGCCTGTGGGCTGGCAGGCACTGGCGTATTGGCAAAGCTCAAGCTTTTATCTTGTTGCACAGGGAAGACTAACCAGGGAGTTGCTTGGGGGAGAAAGGCAGTGCTGGTGGTGGTGGTAACTCTTAGAAAGGCCCCAGCAGATCAGGCAGCCTGGACGCAGTCCAGACCCTCGCTTCGGCTGTGCATCCCTCCCGTTCCCTCCTGCCTGGAGCAGAGCAGAGACAGCGCCTCGCAGGGGAACCTGACAACACTCTGCTGTCACTCCCTCCGTCCCTGGGACAGAAACGTGGGTCAGAGCAATCCGCTCTGCAGTCCTCCTGCTTCTGACAAGAAACCTGATGGGCGAGTGGTGCCACGTGAAGCCGCTCTGTCCTTTGGGTGCAGCTCTTCTTGTTCGCTTCTCTGGAGAGACTGGGATGCAGCATGCGAACCCCCCACTGACTTCTGCCCTGGAGCTCACACCCTCTTAGTGCCAGCAACAGTCAAGTCAGGGAAAAAAAAACCATAAAATAGCCTTGAAGCTGGAAAGATGGTTACTCATGGTTGTATTTTCCTTACATAAGCAGAGCTCCATAGAGAACACATTTTTGATAATGCTGGGCAGCAAACCCATCCTTCTGGGAAAGAGAGTGTGTGCCTGTGTATGTGTGTGTGCAGGGCAGAAACAGCACAGGACCAGGCTCTTCCCTGTCTCTGAAAACATTTCCACATGTTTCCATTGACCCAGCTCATCCCACGCTGTATTCTGTCACTGAGACATTTCTTTCTTTTCCTGCGCTTCAGACCAATGAAACATCACAGCCATGTATACACTTATAAATCCTTAATTTACAGCCCTTGTAAAAATCTTCTGCCAAGATGAAAAGCTGGAACTTCAGACAGCACAGCCAGAGGAGAAAGGAAACAGCTCTGCAGGACGTGCGTGCCCTGACGCCCTCCTCCCTGCCTGCAATTGCGCTTCATAGGGCTTAGCTGAATGAATTTGTTTGTGCCCTCTATGGGCTCAGTGATGCTCCTGCTGTATGAGCTGCACTGGTATAAGCCCGAGCACACTACTGCATGGTGGTATTGTTGTACGCAACGGGGGCATCGCTTCTGAACCATCTCGGTGCTAGGTAGGAGAGCCCTGAAAACGCCGAGGAGGAGCATATTGGCCTGTGCTTCTGATGGGGTGAAATAGTTCTTAAGGAAAAGACTCTTTAATGTACAATTTGGAAACAGCAGAGTCTGAGCACTGATAAAAAGAGACAACCCACAAGGCAAACAGAATGGCCAGAGATGACCGGTCAGCTCTGGGCTCCTGCAAGGAAACCTTTCTGCAGAAATACTGGTGGTCCATCAGGAGCAGCCACTTCCAAGAACCTTTTTTTCTCTCCCAAACCCAAAAGGTGGGTGCTGACACCAGCCCCAAACGCTGTGTGGGGGTTACCCAGGCTCAGGATGATCTGTTCAGGCACTACAATTAACAAACCTGCCCCAGCCAAGCACCCAGCCCCATCGCCCACTGATTACACGGGCATTCTTTTGTAAAACAGCTCTTCTGAGTGCTGAGTGCCATAAGCCTATCACTGTTTCCTTACCAGTTACAGCAGCGTGGAGCCCTCACTTGGGGCCGGCAGAAGTGCTTGGTGCAGCAGCAGGGCAAGCACTGGATGTCACGATGCTCCTCCGCATCCTACGGACCAGCAGCACTGCGCAGCCTGCACTCCCTGCCCGAGGCTCTTCCTACGCTGCTTCCATCTCAACCCTGATGAAGCCAGTGTGATGTTAAGGGTAGACAAATTAACTCCACTACTTTTCTGATTCACATATAAGCTCCGAGGGAAGACCTGTTTCTGCATCCAACAGGCACCAATCTTCCCTGCTCCTCTGTTAGCAGTACCAGGGTGTTTTTCTTCAGGTAGTTCCTAAGAAAATTTAGACTTGCTGTAACGGATCTACTAACATCTCAGTCACCTTACTCCAAAAGCATGGGATCGCAGAGCTAATTTCTGACTTCAGAATGCAAACTCAGCCGTGATATTACTTTGGGAGCAAAGCCACGCGCTGAGCAGCAGGCAAGCACGGCGAGAGCCTGGACTCCGCACCCCTGCCTTGCCTTGGCTGCGGTTTACAGGAGGCTCTGGCTGGCAGCTGCCTGTCCCCAGGTCCCACCGATTCACTCACAGAAACAGCTTCACAGTGTTGCTGCGAGCAGGGGACAATCCCATCGCTCGGGAGGGTACAACTGCACAGCTCCCATGCCTTCTCCTCAGATCAAACCTCACTTCTTACTCCAGCAACAGGGGGGAAGGGGAGATTGCTTTGCTTGTTACTTTTTATGAAGACAACACACTGCTTTTGGGTCATTTTCCAGGCACCAGGTCTGGAAAATGAAAAAGGGCTCTGGTGAATACAGTAACCCAGACATGTTTGCACTGGCTGTTGCACTAGACAGTAAACAGGTGACTCAAGCACGACTTGGCTCCCCTGCATGACGGAGTCTGCACAAAGGCCTGGAGTAACCTGAACTGGAGGGTTTTGCCCTGCAGCACACACTTAGGGATGCTAGCTCTGATTTTCCCAAGCTCCTGAGGGAATGTGGTGCTCCAGCTCTCCTAATAAGCAGAACTTGAGCCCTTGGTTACCTTGAAAAATGACGTTGAGAACTCAAATGTGATGTTAAAAGAGCGTAGGGGCAACACCAAGGCAAATGAGCCAGTTCTGTAGAACAGCTGGCGGCACACCCCGACAAGCTCGCATGCGTTCATGTGCAAGCGCAGATTGCCGCATTCAAAGGAAGGGCCCCCTGGAATTCGCTCGCTCCGATTCCCAGTCCAGCAGTCTGGCTGGCAGGTTATCAAAAGTTTTGAGTTACCTTCAGGATCATTTCAGCCCGAGTCATGCCTTTCACCACTATCTTGGTGTAGCTGGCAGGAGCCTTCCTCACCACCTGGGACCCAATGGAGGGCAGATCCAGGAGAACCATCTTCAGAGAGTGAGTGTCCAGCAGCAGCTGCAATAGTTAATCACACCCTGTTACTCAGGTCCCTTTTACCAAGCTCCATTAGCTGCTATAATCCAACATGCTTGAAAGTGTAATGCTTCCCACGTTGGAAAAAGTCCTGGAAACTGGACGGCAGGAACAGAAGGGACTGACCCACGCAATGACCCTTCAAAGAGACACGATCACCCGTGGCTATGTATCAGCACTGTTTGTTGACTTTAACAGAGTGCCACTTTGCTGACTTGAAATGGCTTAGGGCAGCTCAACACCCAGCACAGGAGGCATGGAGTTCCCCACGACATTATAAAGTGAAACAATCTCGATTACCTGTAGCTGTATCATTATTTAGATACTGAGGTCAAATGAATTAACACCGTGCTTCCTCCTGCACCCAACCACCCATTGCATGAGGTTTTCTGCATTTACTCAACCGCTTGCTGACTATTTTTTTTTTATTTAAAAAGAAAACTGCAACACAATACAGCTACACTGAGAACTGCTCAGTATTCTGTGCTCAGTGGCACACAAACTCACAGCCTGTATGCTGGTTTTTGCTAGACCAGCAGCTAAATAAGCAGCAAGCAGCAGCCACGAAATTCAGCAAAAGCAGACGAGCACTGTCTGATGACAAAATGCTGTGGGTTAGGGGTTCTTAGAGTGAAATTACCCTAAATACCCCACTCTTCTGATTGCATGGGGTGTGTTTAAAGACCAGTGAAGGCCAGAAACCTGAAATCAAACTAGATGGAGAGGAGCACAATTTACTTTTGCAGCACTAAGTGTGAAAACCCACTGGGCTGTCGGCACACCCAGTGCGTTTTTCCTGCAAAAGGGCTCTCGGGAGCAGGTGGAAGCTCATTCTGGAGCAACACACAACGTTACGGGCACTGCAGGACCCCCCGGCAGTCACCGCAAACAATAGGAACATTTACGGTACCACGCTCAGCACACATGGGAATTCAGCTCAAATACAAAGGCCTGAGCCAAGGAGGAGGGGTGGTGGGTCACGCCACTTCCAATCTGGACCCTGTTATCTGTGGCAGCGTATCGTTGCTGCATGCTGCCTGTTTCATGGTTTGCATGAGATGAACCGATGGCATCAATCTCCTCCTGGGAAGTCAGGAAACCACAGCACAAACGAGCAGCTCTGTGCGCCCCAGAGCTGCCGGAGCCTGGTGGCAGCTTGGGCTGCCATAGCTGGATTCCTGAGCATCTACGAGGGATCCCATAGATGGAAGATTTTCCCACGGTTGGAGAATTTGCATCTTTCCCACGTAACCTTGTGTCTAACAGGAATTTTACACGCTCTACAGCCTTCCCTGCAGACGCAGCACTTGCAGGCTCTGTCCCCTCACCCTACGTCCCGCCGTTATCCATTCCAGGCCTCTGGCATTGCTAACTCCCTGCCAAAGCCTGCTGAGATGGAGAACTGTCGTTAAGCCAGAGACACAATCCCACAGAAAAGGAAACCCCGTAGGTCTCGTTCCCCACGCTGAACACCTCTGTAAATACCACCCTGGTGTCCAGATTTCAAACACGATTATTAGCAAACAGCAGGAAAAACTGTGTTTCGGACCAGGAAATACAGGAAGGCATATTCCATGGCAACATGGGCACCAGGGGAGAGGAACTGGTATGGAAAGATGCCAGTGGGAGTGACCGGGGGTGTTCAAAAGATGCTAAGGCAATCGAGGACCTAGATGCTGCAGAGACAGAGGAGACCACCTTCTGAAGACCTCTGTACATCTAACACCAGGAAGGTATGTCCCACTTACAATGAGATATATTCACTCTGAATCAGGCTAATGAAAACCTTCCCAGTCTGCTTTAAAGAACCAAATTGGGCCCGTTATTCCAATACCATAATATTAAAACCTTTTAACATTAGACACAAGCCCACTGCTGGCAACCGGTTAATCACTTTAGATGCTTATTTCAAAAAGGACTTCATTTAATCACTCTCAGGTTATTGCTCATCCCACAAGACGAGCAGGAACCGCGCTTCACTCATTTGCTTTCTATTAAGGAAGAGGAAGGTTTTGATGTAAAGCTCCTGTTTCATTTTGCGGACACACACTGCTCAGAACCCATCTTTGATGCCTAAAACCCAAGCAGCTTTTAAGGCACCGATTTGAAGTTCACAGCAGTCCCATTAGGGACAATTCTGCTTTTTTTTTTTTTTTTTTTTTAAAATCAGCCCACAGGGGAGCAGCTGTACGTGCAGGAGACAGCCAAAAGCCTGCCTCATCCAAACCTCATCCTTGCAGAGTAGTGGGGTCCCAGCCCACAGGCAGGGGTGGGAGATGGGGGGGGGGGTGTCACAGCCCTGCAGCTGCACCCATGGTCTCAAGGTAATGAATACCCTGTGCTGCCTACCCACGTGCAACCTGGGGGCAGGGGCTCCTGTCAAAGGGCAGCACTTCACCAGAAATATGTGTGTTAACTCAAGTGGCAGTAATTCAATGTTTTTTCCTCCCTGAGATCACGTCTCACCATCTTGCAGTATCTACAGCCCTCAATGCGCAACAGGGAGGAAAGCTGGGGCGTCCTGAGCCCCAGATCGTCTCTTCCCCCAGTTTCAGTTCCTGGGTCACAGAGGTGGAGGCAGCTTTTTCCCCGTCATGCAGCAGAGCTCTGACGTGTGCTTGCAACGCCTGAGGAAGCGAGGCGTGGAAGGCGTTTATGCAGGAAAGAAACTGTCCTGTCTTCAGGCACGGCAGCGTCTCCCACCCAGTGAGATTCAAAGCCCCCACCAAACCCAGGGACTCTGTTCAGCAATTTTTAGGACAGAACAGAGAAAACACTGCACTACGCCTCCACAACCCCATCTTCCCAGCACGGCTCTGAGGAGAGGAAGACAGCGGCCATCCATAACTAGCAAGCAGGCAAACCAGAGGAAGCAAGAATCTATTTGCACTGACTGGAACTCAGCCAGGACAGAGGCTCTAGCAAAACTGCCATCAGCCTGCTGAGCAGCCCCTGGGCACCTTAGAGAGGTGAGCAATAAGTTTGTTGTTCCGGTGCTATTGGTACTTTGGAAAAGTTGGAGCTCCCCTGCTTGGGAAGATGCCGAGGAGCCCTCTCCCAGGACAGGTTCAACCGCAGCAGGATCACTACAAACCTGCTTCTACTCTGCCCTCTACCAGTGTATTCCTGCTGCCCCAGCTGTACCAGAGTTCAGGACACGTAACTCAGCTCTCTGCCCCTTTTAACAAAAACTGCCTTGACTTCTTAAACCCAGAAGTGATGAAATATTACAGCCAACGCAATTACTTTTTCTTACCTGTTCTGCGCCCACCATGCTGATAGGTTTGCACTTGAAGAGGTGGTTAATGAATTTAGGAATGAAGGAGCTGCAGAGCAGAGATAGAAAAATGACACAATTACATGTGAGCATTTGGAGTCATACAGTCATCAGTGATAACAAAGCACACAAAACCAAACCAGGGTGGCTTTCCACAAAGACACTGTAAGTGCCTGGTTCTCAAGCTGACACCAGCCACATTAAGTGTATTAAATACCAAACCAACTAACCCCAGGTACAATTCTTCTGCTTTAATCCATACTGATCTCTAAGTTAATTGAGAAGTTGCACACATATTCTATGTAAATAAATTGCTATGAACTATATATGAAGTATTACAGTACAAGGTCAAGAACAAGCAAACAAACTATTGCAGATCATAAAACCAGAAACACACTAGGATTACTATAGCTATTCACGGAGTAGAAGTATCTTGACTGTATCCAGAACCTACATTTTACTGCATACAAGTAATTCCATAACATGCATATTACACACTGAACTTGAGGTCCAGCCAAGGCTGGAGGTCTGCTGGGCCCTGGACGCTCACACAGAAGGGCACTCTTCCAGAAAGCTTCTGGCCAACACCATCAAGACAAGAAAAAGTTTTGTGAAAAGGAAAACACCATTACCCTATTTTACTAACGTGGACTTCAGACTCAGACAACTAAGGTGCATATACTCAACCAGGGAGAATTCTGCAAGGATGGAAATCCAATATTCGCCACCTTGGACAATGTACTCCAGAGCATCAGCTTTGGTTTTAGCTTTTTGCTTCTTGATTTTAGGCTTTGCTGTCGTTTCATTCTTCAATGCAGAAGGCGATGCTCCCTTCTGCAGAAGCGCTGGCTGAGCACCTGCAGGAGAAGCTCCCGCCCCACCTACCCTACCAAGGTGCAGCACCCGGAAAACTCAGGAACTGAAGGTGAGGAGAGGGGCCAGAGCGAGCAACACGAACTCTGTCTGTCAGGACCACACCACTCATACTCTTGTCTTCTTTTTGCTGCCTTATTTGTAACGTACTCTGCCTCTTTCACATGGCCTTCTTTGGCTGAATGCCTACAAAGCTCACGTTTCCAGGACCTTGCCCATAACCTGGTGGCAGGTCTTAGATTTTAATGGCTCTGTCCTAAGTTCATGTAAGCTGGTCTGTTTTCTGTCTTTTTGAACGAGGTGCCATTTATGGGGATGATCTAAATTCAGCATGGTTTCCTCCTTGCATCTGTCAAGCTATTTTATTTGTTTCCTTCCCACGAAGCAAGGAGCACGGACAGCATCTTGTTTGTCCTGCCACCTGTTTTCCAAGCCAGGCCTTCCTTTTTTTTTTTTTTTTTTTTTTTTTTTTTTTTTTTTTTTTTGCCCTTTCTCATGGAAGAATGACAAAAGCATAACTCAGGCACAGAGCACGCCAAGCTGCTGAGCAAATCGAAAGAAATGGTTCAAGGAAGAGTCCTTCCAAGCAAAGGCTCCTTCCCTTCCCCTTCCCTCAGACACAGCCACGACCTCTCGCAGTGAATCATCTTTTCCTGGAGAGGCGTCAAGGAGAACAATTTCAAATTACTGTTGAGAACCAGCTACTGGGCTGCCCCAAACAGCTTTGAATTTGGCCACTGGAGAAACAACCTTGGCAACAAAATATAAATAAGAGGAGGAAAACAAGCCCTGTCTCCTCTTGCATGAAAGCATTACAGCAGAGATGTAACTTATCTGTTTCAAAAGTCCATTTTTTCAGGTGTATGTCTGACTAACAGGGGGCAACTGGAAAGTGCCAAGCACAGCTGGAGCTCAGGTGATCCTATGAAATGATCACTGGGTAGCAGCTCTGGATGCAGCAGCTTGCTACAAGCGGAAGAGCACAAGAGATTAATTGTACCTTTGATCTCACACGTAGGTCCAACTCTCCCTCCCTCTGTAAGGTCAGGCATGGAGCTCATGTGCATGAGAAACAGGGCAAGCCTCTTTCTGGAGGGTGGTAGACCGGCAGTCAAAGGACCCCCTCCCCTCTACTTTTCTGTATAACCACATGGTCCCCCATAGACGGCATTCTGTCTTGGATGAAACAATTCCCAGGCCCCGTAGGACGGCCACCCACAATCAATGCAGAAGGGTAAAGCAACCTTCCATCCCCACATGCCTGTTATTTCACGCTGCCTTATTGGAAACAGCTTCTCGACTCCGGCAGGACAGACAAGACAAACCATAAGATCCAGGGGCTGCTCTGGTATTTTTTTCTTTCTTTTTTTTTTTTTTTTTTTTTTTCCCCTGGACTAGCAGAGACCATCAAGAGCAGTTGCACTTAATTGAGAAATTCACTTGAGTCTCTTGCCTCGGCTGGACTCAATGCTTGGCTCTCTTAGCATACAGCAGGCAGTCCTGATGCGAATAATACGTGCGTATGCAATGGTAATGCTCTGCACGTGGTTTTGTACTCTAAATGCTTTTACTCCCTGCACATCCACAGAGCTAGACTAGATGCCAGAATTCATTTACAGCTTCAGCTATAAAACTGAATCCAGCAAACCCTCCATAGCAGACAAGTCCCCAGTGTAATAATAAAGCAGTGCAAGGCAGATTAGGAACCTAAAGCACAGAAACCACAGCATCTGAGAGGCTCCCATCCAACGGGAGTGGCTCTGCCAAAGCCTGTATTTTCCTAATCCCCTGCACTGACAACGCATCAAATGCAATGCCTTGCTAGGCAAGGCAGACAAAGATGCAACCACAGTCTGTCTGTCTGATGTGAGACAGCTACTACCAGACATCACCCAAAGCGTCCTGGTGTCACTGAGTCACTGCAGCTGAGAAGGGTTTTGCTTTACGCCACCCGCTGAGGCGGTGACCAGTCCTCACAGGCTTGCCCAGGCTTAGCTTGGCCCGCTGCTTCGAAACCTCCAGGAGCCTCCTCATCACGATCTTCTTCCGCTTAACTCCTCTCGCTGAAAGCATGATGCAAAGGCATCGGGGTCCGATGCAAAAGCAACGGGGAGGACGCCTGCTCCAGTTCCCCACCATGCTTGACTGTTCACGATGGACAAGGCACTTTTCTGGCGAGGGGGAGAGCTGTTTGTTTTTCCTGTCTCTCGGTTCTAATCTTTTCCTCATTGAGGTCAGGTCACAGACTTCCCAAACACATCCCGGCACAGCAGCCACGGCTTCACCGCTGCGGTTTTTGATTTCAAAGGATAAGGACTGAGGTGCAGTGAGAGCAGAGCCCCTCACCCTGCCCGTGAGTGCCTCCTGGAAAGCCGGCTGCTTCTCACTATTTCAAGGGAGCGAGGGTTGCATATTGGTCAAAACAAAGCAAAAATGACAAATTAGGTTAGAGGATTGATGCAATTTCTGATGGCCATTTTTCTTCCTCCAGACTTGGCTCAGATCCCTCAGTTTTAAATTTAGTGACTTTAGATGCCTTCTCCCCTGTGGTCCTGTAACTCAACACTAGCGCTTTATACAATCCATTAGAGCCGAGAAGCTGCTGGCAGTTCAAAAAGATACAGGCATTAACACACGGAGAGGCACAATGCCTGTTAAAAGGATTTTCGGCGTTGTGGAGCACACAAAAAGGCCAGGTATTTATATTGGGCAGGCCAGAATATTCCATAAGAATCCAGAGCTTTAAAAATACAAATGTTTGTAAGCATTAAAATGTCATAAGCATTTTAAGTAGGTCAGTCCACCCTTACCACTGGGCTAGTTCTTCTTAAAACCAAGCTGTACGGAAGGATTCTAAATACGATCCAGCAAAAACAAGCTTCAGGCACCAAATTTTCACTTCTACATCTGATCCACGTCACAGTGAATTCAGGACCGTGTCTTAAGTTTAACGTGCTGTAGATCAGAGCTGTAGCTGTATTAGAAAGGTTTTGAAGCGGAGCAGTAGTTTTGCAGGTCTCTGTGCTCTGCCACGGCACAAGCCGTGAGGAAGGCACTCAGATGTGAACTTTTCTCCAATGTGGGAGCTGGGTATTTTATCCGGAGTTTACCTGGTATGTGCTTAGCAATAAAGTTAAAAGGGAGGCAACTAAGCTGAGGTATTAAGAGTGCGCTGTGAACAGCTGAGTAAATGGGGTTTTTTATTTATCACCATGTTAGCGATATAAAATTCAAGCGTAACCACACAGAAGGCTTAAGTGCAATAAATTTTCACTGAGACAGCATTTCAAACAGTGATTATGGGCAAGTCCATGGTATGATTTATCAGGAACTGCTCCTTAATGCAAACTAATGAGTACCCTGAGATAGAAAGGGGGAACGAAACTCTCAGGCCAGCCTCCCCACTGCGAAAGCGAACGGTTCTCAGGAGAGCCTGCTGCATCCTTCCCTGCTGAAGCTCCGGTCGCAAGCCCACACGGTAGCTGCCAGGCCATACAGTTTATTTCAGGATGATTAGCTTACTACAGATGAATGAAACGTTAAGGTATTTTAGAGCGACACATGATATGCACGGTACTGCTCCCAAGTCTACCAGCAGTCACATGCAACACCAAAAGCAGCAGCTACAACTGGTAGAGTCCCCCTGAGGGTTTTTCTTGGGGCATTGGCATACAAAGCTCAGCTGGCCACAGGCAAGCAGGGAAGAGTTCGAAGTATCTTCCCAAAGGACTGAATTTTTGTTTCAGACACAAAGCTTCAAAGTTTGGATGTCCAAGAGATGCTGGAGAGCTGCACCCTCAACCCTGAATCCAGAGACAAGGGGAATTTTTGTCTCACCTTCCAGTTCTTTCACGCTGCCCAACATTAAGTGACTCGCCAAGAAGATGCTCGTAATATCCCCCAAAATCTGAATGTGTATTTCTCCTCTCTTACTGAACTATTTTTGCACAGAAAAGTAGTTTTTAGACTGTGAAGGTAGCATATACACATCACACATGCCCTCCTTACAGTGCTATAGCCATTATAAAAGTTATTTTGAGGCAAAGGATGCACCAAATTTCTCAGTACCTGGAAGCACCGCAGCCTCTTATCACTGGAAGGAAAGTAGGTGCCCACAGCAACAGTTGTGTCTATATTCAGACATTCAAAGCCTTTTTTAGATGTCCAACCCCAAACCTGCTGTACTTGGCAAACAGTGATCATCACAGTATTTTATGGGATGGTTTAGACACATGAAAAGGAACTAATCAATACAAATGTCTGAGGAAATCTGCCTCAGCAGGAAACTCGAGACAAGAAATTGAAGTCTCTTTTAACCTTGCCAGCAGCTGCTGGTTCTTGCTGCCCTACTCCACCTCCCTCTGTGCTCTCCCTGGATGGAGACGGTCTTCACCCCGACACCAAGCGCCACTGACGCTGCACACTAAAGGCAAATAGACTATCACGTACACAGGAGCAAGAACCAGAGACCTGAGAAACTCTGTGCCACGTTGGTAACTTACTTTGCAAATTTTATACAGAACTGAGTGAAATACTTTCTCGTGGAGGCCAGATTGTCACGGATGATGGGGACGTTCTGTTTAATGTGGAGAATCACTGAGGTGACATAAGGACTCTGGTCACCAACATGTTCCACATTCTGCCACTGCATCTGCACAAAGGGGAAAAAACAACCAAAAAGACTGTTTAACTCATTAGGATTCAAGCAATAGGTAAGGAAAACTGCACAAACTTCCTGCCAAAAGATCTCTAAGGAATCATCAAGAGACTGCCTCTGCAATTCACCACCAAGGTCAAGGTCTTTCTCACTATACTGATAAAGCAAACCCCTTCCACAACAAGATACAAAGAAAACCCAGAACGGCCCTTTTTCCACCAGAGCAGAGAGAGATTGTGACCAGTAACCTACACAAATGGGGACCACTAGGATTAAAAAGGCTTTTGGAGCAGGCCAGGATGCCTTAATATTTAACAGCTTCCAGTTTGCCGGGATGAAGTGCCTGTATAAATCCTGATTACAGGCATTTGAGAAAATATCTGCAAGCTTGCAAAGTCTGAATTCCTGTATGGCAGCCAAGACTTTAATACTGGTGAGACTGATGACAGATAGATGGAAGAAATAGAAATAGTCTTAAGTCCAAAGCACTCTACAGCAGCGTAGCTCACACTGAAAACACTTCTGGTGTACAAGCTAGGATGCCAACTTTGGCTCATCCCAAGCACACGTAGAAAAATACAAAACAAGAGGAGTTACTCAACCTCCCGTTTTGTTTTCATTTACTGTCAGCAGAAATGCAACAGAATAGCCCCTGCGAGCCAGATGTGCAACCCCCTTGACCTTCTCTAAGCCTTATTTGCAGTACACAGGGAGTACACAGCCTAAGTCATGTGGGGAAAAAAAAAAAAAGGGGGTAATTGGGTAAGGCCTGGCCAAGCATCCGTGTCTATCACAAAGTCTCACAAGCACCCAGCAGAGTGCTCTTAGCTCTGCTACTGTTCAGAGACTACGCACTCTGCAATGTGCTCCAACTGTTTGGAGATGCTGTTCCTCATGCTGGAGGTGAAACGGGAGGACAACAGGTATGAACTCAGGATAGGAAACTGGGCACGTGCAGATGAGCTTTTTCTTTTGAGGGGGTGTTTGTCCTCAAGCTTGTTTTGTCAACTTCTGGATTTAATTACGGCTACTTTGTCCACTGCAACCCAGCTGATTCAATTCCATCCAAACACCATGCAGCCTAAGCAGGCTCTTGCCTAATGGGCAAGAGAAGCCAAATTCTTTGCAAAACCAGTGTCTGACAGAGCCCACACGCGTCCTACCAAAGCTGTCTTTATTTAAAACAAACAAACCAACCTCTAACTTGCTCATCTCGCATCACCTGGGTAGCTAGAAGGGACTGACACCTCTCTCATCACCTGCTCTACAGGTTTTCATTCCATCTTACTTTCATTTGGAAGATTGCTCAAGAGACACCTGCTTTTCTACTCCTCACGGTACTTCTCAAATCTGAAGAAAATCCATTGTGCCTGTCTCCCTGATGGACTCACACATTCCCAGCGCTGGCCCTTCTTGATGGACACTGATCCTTGGCGAACAGGACCATCCCCATATAGCAGAACGGCCAGAAAGTGGGAAGGGACTGCCGAGTTGAATTATTGCACCAACAATAAAACAGTAGCTTTCTCATTTTGTTGGTCTTCATTCCAAAAGCAATACTTTACAAGCAAACCTTTAAAGCATGAACAGTAAAAATAGCCCTTTGTGTGTGTGTGGGGGGGTGTTTCACCCAAAAAAACCCCCAGTAGCTGCAATGAAAGACATAGTACACATACTGAAAAGTCATCAAAAGAAATATGAGCCCAACTCTTCTGGTAAAGCTTTGTTCCTGTCATTTTAAATTTATTCCTCTTTTTCCCCTTGTCCTATGTTTTTCTTGGGATGTCCACATAGTTTACATACACAAGCTGAAAATGAGCCCAAAGAACAGGAGCAGAGAGGCCTCGCGCTCGCTGGCCAAAGGGAGAAGCCCAGCGCACGGGGCGCCCCAGCAGCAGCCGAAAGGCACCTGCATGCCGCAAGGACATGGGGCAACACGGCCGCCTGCAAGGGCAGGACCTGGGTTTGAAAACCTGGTGCTACCTTCAGGGATGGTTTTTATAACAAAAACCACAGGACCCTCAAGATTTTAGGGCACTTTCATAAAAAGCAGAGGAGAGGAGAAGCACCCTGAGCAAAACTGGGGTGGTTTGGTACATAGCAAGAGATGCACGAGCTCCTGGGCATAGCAGAGGCTCAAGGGTGCTCCCACGTCTGCCTGGTCCTCAATGTCCCTGCATCCCCCCACGTCCCTCTGTCCCCAGAGAGCTGGGAGTGGGGTGGCAGGACCAAACCAGGGACCGCCAGGTTCCCCCTCACGTGGGTCTCTAGGAAAAGGGGTTGCTTCGTGATTTAATGGAGGAGGAGTCTGTCTCCACATCTCCCCATGCTCAGTAGCATCCCACTGCTGTGGCTTATTATTACCGGCTCCAGACTGGGCATGGGAAGCACCCATAACAGCCGGGACAGGACCTTCTCCCTTGACCTTGAGTCGCTCATGCAGGAAGAGGTGGGAGAGGAGAGGGAAGCCCGTGGGTGCTGCAGGCAGCAGCTATTGCTGCTTTTGAAACTGCCTCCACTGCTGTCTGACACGAGCTTTGGTTTGCACTGTTGCACGCTGCACCTTGTTTGGCGGCTAAAATGCACTCATGCTGTCTTTTAATTAGCAGCTGGCAGCTCTGATTGCTCTGCTCTCAGGGATTTCCTCATATGTATTGGAGAGATTATTAGAGCTCCGTGTTTAAGCGCTTGCTGTTGTCCACTCAGTTGTAAAGAGGTAGGAAATTGCAGCTGTGCCAAAAGGTTTTAGTAAAATATAAAAAAACAGCAAGCGATCGACATGATTCACTAAAATGTCCCCCAGCCCCACTTACAAGCACAGTTTTACATATAAATCAATGCTTAATTCAGCAAGTAAATCAAACCTTATCCAGTGCAATCCATAAACTTAATTGGGGCAAAAATATCCCCCACAGATTAGCAGTTCCCTCATCCAAACAATTAAAAATAAAGCACACCAGGCAATTTAAGCACCTGCTGCAGATCAGTACAACACACTCACAGTTCTTCGTTATCCAGAATATGACAGCAGGAGTTGAGGGCAAATTCCTCTCCCACCCCAGATCCCAGCTCCCCATCCTACAGCCGTGTTTAAGCATTCTACACCTGCTGTAAAGTTTGAGTAAAGATTATCACCTACAAATTTTGTAATATGGAGCCTTCTTGTCATTTACCATTTCTTCCAGAACACACAAGGTAAAGAATCAGGGAAACTGGGCGCCACTCCCAGCTGAAAGCAATATTCGCAAGGCCATTTTCTGTGTTAAATCTCTCAAAGTGGCCCACAGCCAAAGTGGATTTAGAGGTTTGAGTATTTCTTAATTTACCTCTATAGTTACCAAACATTTTTGCAAGGGGAAAAAAAAAAAAGTCAGACTCCAAAAAAGGACTGTGAATGTTGAATCTTGGAGGACACCAGAGTGAAATAAATGAAAAGAAGCTAAACAAAGGAAGAGCCCTAATGGAGTAGGGGGTCTTGAGACAGACATGCCTTCCTAGTACAGGAAAATTGTAATGGATCAGGCACATGGTCTTTATTCCCTTAATAAAGACTGAAATTTTACATGTTCAAATACGAACCCTGCATTTAAATAATCATATGCATTTATTATTCAGCTGTCAGAGTAATAAACCCAGCCCTGAAGGAAAGGGAGGGTGAAGGAAAAAACCCCTCTTGCACCAAACCCAGGTCTAGTAAAACTCACATAAAAGCAACTCTGTCTGATGCAAATAGTGGAATGTGTGCACAAGTGACAAGTATTTATTTAGCTAATTTCATAACACTTAGCTTGTTTATATATCATCAGTCCCATCACATGTGCTGCATTTTACCAGTGTTCCAAAGACAAAAATAAATGGCCTACCAGCTGCTGCCTTCTCAAGGTTGTGGTTTACTTGGGTACAAACAGTCAGAGCTAAGCGAGTCAAATACTACTATGCTACATAGGTTCAGGAGGAGATCTGAGGAACTGTCATGGCACACACACACACCACCTGAAGTGCTGACCCCTTCCTAGCGGTGTTATTTTACTGGCCAAAAAAATCCTCTTTTTATTTGGAACATGTACAAGCTCTGTTACCAGCTGCATTCCACTTCAAATATTAGCTGGGGGTGGCGGGGCTAGTCACAGCTGGAATACATCATAAAGCAGAAAGCTATTAAAATTCATGGCAGCGAGACAGTGTGTTGATCCTACAAGAATGGAGCTCTATGTTTAATATTTCTAATTAAAAAAAATAGTTCAATCCACTTTTGTTGTCTTCACCTCTGTCTAAAGCAGTCTGGGTTTTCACAATACTTTGGCAAGAAAGCACAGCTCTGCATTTCAAACATATAAAAGCCAGCAGTGTAATGGCAACAAAATCCTTAAGCACTAATCACATGGGCCTCTCTAGGAATGGCTCCATATGTCCTTGAGAGGATCACAGGAGCAATAGGGCTCAATCTCAATTCCATGTTACCCTTCAAGAACCTCCATTTAACAGCCACAAACAAGCAGGCTAGTAAAACTCCTTGAACACAGAAAGAATAGCAAACGAGAAGGTGTATTTGAAATTTCACACTAACAAAAGTTTTCCCAATTTTAAAGACTCTCACTAGCATTAGGGGTGGAAAGAGAAAGCCTGAGATACTTACAGAAAGTATTTTATTACCCATGTGTTTTAATGTGCTGCAAAAGAATGAAAGCTCTGCTCTGAATCATAGGAGGGTTTGGGGTGAAGGATGTATTTATAACTACAGCTGCTCTGAGAAGCCAGAAGAAATCAATATACAGCTAAGTCTCAGGGCAGCGTAAAAGAATACGTCAATAGCGATATCAAGCAATCAAAGCAAACAAGAACTCCACGTGGACTTTAAGGCTACCTCTTCCCAAAATAAATCCACCCCCTACCTTGCTCATAGCAGTCAGGGCAGGGTCGCAGGCTGCATCCAGGTCCTGCACTAACAGCTGTATGCTGTTGGAGATCACACTGAAAAAAAAAAAAAAGCAAGGAGGAGGTTTAGGATAGTACTCACCAACACGGTGCCAGAACCAGCACATTTGACTGGGGAAAGAGGAAAATCATCTATTAGCTGACAGCAGCATTATGCTGTGAACACACGTGGCTAAAACTTGTACTGAACAGAAGCCGGGAAGTTCTGCACGCTGTTCATCGGGGAGCTACACAACGGGCTTTAGTGGAGAGAGGACATCTTTACAGTTGACCTTTCTCTGTTTTGACACATAGAAGGGGCTGGAGATTAAAGGTGTCAGATAGGGTGACCCCCCCCGCCCACATATCGGGAAGTGGAGAAACCCCCGAGTACTGAGCCCAGACTGGGATTCGACTTCAAATTTAATCCAGTCTGCACAAAACTAACGTTTTTATCACCTCTCCGCTTATTCACAGTCAATATTCTACTATGCACAGAAACTTGCAAAGAGAATTTAAAAAAAAGTACATCTGTAGGAGTTCCGAATGTCTCCCATTTGAGAAGATCAAGGCAGATGTCTTATTTACACTATGTCTAGGATTGCCGCCATCCATTGTTTGAGTTTCTCAGAGACATATACCAGACTAAAGGACACATTAGTCAAACACATTTCTCTCCCTCCCCCCCCCCCCCTTTTTTTTTTAAGCAGCATGATATTGCTTAGAGACATATTTGATGCCACCGTATTACAACGTCCATAAAGGTGCATAAACTGATCCTAAAACAACAGCCAAGAAACACCATCTGCAGCGACTCAGACCACCCTCAAGGGGATGTAACCCAGTACTTGCATTACAGACAACTTCTGCTAGAAGTAATAAGTGACTGTGTTTTGCTAAGTAAGTACAGTTTTAAGAACAGTGTAAACTTTAAATCTGCCACAGACGCCTGTTTACAACTTCAGGATTATAGATGCAAGAACTGTATTTTACTTCTGCTCTTTCTCATGAGGTTAGCACAGATGGGAATCACAGATCTACAAGAAATCTGTGCTTCCTCAAACCATCTTTCCTCCCCCTTGCCGTCTTCATGCAGTTCTCTGTACTGCTCTGGAGTCCACTGTTCAAAATATGAAGTGTCCTCATCAAGACATGGTATCACCCACTCATAACTGCTGCTGGGATCTGGGTGTTGCTCTTTACCACAACCCACAGAGGTTGGCTACTCCCTTTCCAAGAGCTCTAGCACATAAAGACTGGAACAGGATGCCAAGTAAAAGACTGTTCCTTCAGAGCAACTAATTTGTTTGTAAAGGCAAACTACAATTAGTTGGAAAAATTAATATGGGAGATGAAGTAACCATTGGCTTCAAGTTACATGATCTGAAAGTTGCGTTGGGATAAAAAAAGCCTGTGACCGTTTCTGCTGGTGCCTCTGCTTCTGCTGGGCACTAAAGGACTTACTCCCTTGGGGGATTCCACCAGCTCAAGCGATGCCAAGGGAGCCGGACTGAAATAACCATCTCCAGGGCACAGCTGACTCCTGCTGGCAGTGATTGGTAGGAAAAAGAGTTGTGGTTTAGCACCAAAATGAAACGTAACTCTCCCATGGAAGGAAAGCGACTTCATCACTGGTCTCCACACGTCAGGAGTCTGTCTGAAGCTGGATCACCAAGTACAGGTTCTCACCTGAAAACCGCAAGATTGCAAATAGGGAGAGAAACCTATTTGTCTACGTTTCAAAATAAACACACCTGCTATAGAGGGGTAACGGTGTGGTGCAAATGCAAAGCATCATGACGCACCAAGAAGGTTTGGATCCTGGTTCTGCTAGAAGCTGCTCCGAACCTTTGCTCCTGGCAGCACATACCCGTGCTTCAGTGGCAGTTCATGAATGCCCGTACTATCCCCGACAGATACACAGAAGCTGACGGACAGGGAAGCTGAGGCCATAAATAAGCACGTGGTTCTAATAGAGAGCCTTGTAAGCTCAACACTTTGGGCCTTCGAGAGGTCTCTGAATGCTGCCCATAATCTCGCAACAGATCAACAGGGCAGGGGGGTGGGAACCACGGATTTCTGGATTTACAAGACAATTTTCCTCCCGTTGGGCTTCAAGAAGAGCTCATTTTCTTTCCCATATTTCCTAAGGAAAATGCTTAGACACTCCAGGGGTAAACCCCCCCCCCCCCCCAAGTTGATCTCTTTATACACATTTGGGGTGGTTCTGCACTCTCCTTTCTGCAAAGGAGGAAACACCACCTGGGGTGTGTAAGCAGCAATGTTTTATCACCTTCTTTATGATCATGCCTAACAAGCCATCAAATCCCAGAAGAAACAACTTGTTTGATGTTGAATGAGCAAACACCAGAGAGATGTTTATAGCTAGGACTTACGCTGACAGAACACTGGACAAAGAGCTATGCTGGAACAGATTGAAAGTCAATTAAAAAGCCTTTGTTACAAGATACATCAGGCCTGTCAGTTTAACTTTAAACCTGTCCAAAACAGCAAGCATGAACTGTACATTTAAACACTTTCCAAAACACATCATATCAGCTGCCTACGACCAACCACCTCATGAGGCAGCCACCGTGGAAACTGGGCAGCGACTCAAGGTAGCTGGCTCTTGCTGGACAGGTCACGAGAAAACACAAAACTCACCCTCAAACTCGTCCGTGTCAAGAAAACATCCCACCATGCGGCATATTTTATTTCTACTCCCCAGCTACCTTGCTTGCCTTGGCTCAGCGGGCATAGCAACCCCAGCTTTTGGTCAGGGATTCACTCTTAAGAAGATCTGAGAAATATCAAAAGGGAAGGGAGTCTCTGCAGCTTGGAATGGAGCCCAGGACCACATGAAATACCTGGATGGAGATTCAGTGGGATCCTGCCCACTGGAGCAAGAGAGGAAGAATCACAGGAAAGAAGCCTGCTGAAAAAGTCTTACTGCTACCTGAGCTGAATCTTAGTTTTAGGGAGAAAGATTGCTGGTGATAGGGATTACCTTCCCAGCTTTGCCAAGGTTTTCTTTTGTCTGATGCGAGGCAAAACAATTATTTTTTTGCCTCTATTTCCTTCACAAAAAATATTCAATCTGTTTGTCAGTGGTGGAGAGAAAAGGATGTTAGAGGGGAGTATTTTTAGCATCGTTACGCGAAAAGTTATTTTAATGAATGATAATCTTCTCTCAATTATAATCCCCAAATATAAGATTGGATCAGTCTTTTATGTCATCTGAAATGGGGTTTGATCATACTGACAAGGCTGCTGATTAACAGTGGGAAGTTAAAGCGGGAAGGAATGTACTGAAATAGCTTCCTTTCTTGAAATGTAACAGCCACTTCCCAGAGCTGCCAAGATGCAAATGATGTTTCAAATGGAAACTCACTATTTCCTTTCCCCTTTCCAGTGCTCTTGTTCCTCTGGCTAGGATGAGGGGGAACAACTATATCTAAGTCTGTACTACTGCTGCTCTTGGACTAGCCAAAGGATGACCATTCCTTCACCAGGGAAATGCCTATGCCTAAGCTGCAGTTCTGGGTGGGTCCTACCGCTGGCTGGGTCCTACGACACTGGTATCTTGGTCTTGTATTACTCCAGCACCATCTGGCTGACAAAGTAGGATGTTTGATATATTCTGGGAGGATGCATCTGCTGAACATACATGCTGAAAGTGTCCATCTCTCCCGTCAGGTTGATTCTCTCCACTAGACTTGCATCCACTTTTTCTTTGAGTTTCTCTTCCAACTGTTAGGAAACAAAACAAGCAACAGAAAGATCAGATTTCTTACTTGAAATGACCAGTCTTAAAAACTTATATCCTGCAAAAGTCAGCTTCTTAAAACCTAATCTGTCCCCAGACTATATCCAAAACTCAGACTGTAAACAATGGAAATCTCTCCTTGTTGGGCACCCTAGACATCATCATCTGCCAGGATGGCCTACGGTGGCACTGCATCCTCAAAGCAGTAACCTCCATGGCCATATATGTAATGCTAGAGTGCCATGCTAATGTACTAACTTAAGACTGTGGCACCTGCGCTGATAATAAAGATGTTTTCCAACACCCTGTCTGCGCCCAAACTGCAGAGAAGGAGGATCACCAGCTCTACTGCTGGAGAGGTCCTGATATGGCCAAACATCACAGCTCATCTACCAACCTACGGCATTTTGAAAGCACCTGAATGCAAGGAGCACTGTGGCTGCAAAGCATATCAGCATCAATACCTTCTTTCCTCACTCCACCTCACCCCCATATTTCATGCAAGCATTTTCCCAAACCTGTTTTGAATTACTGTTTTTCTTGGGTTTATAAAAGGGAGATTGTGCACCATGTGAAGAATCTTTCTTTTATGAAAAATTTGTTTCCCAATCCAAAACAAATTATGTAACAAGTATAAAAAGATAGCATCCAAAGCTGATGCTGCAAAGCAGGATTACAAGCAAATGACTTTTCTTAGGTAGAAACAGCAAAATCAATACTTTTCTTTCTTTGAAATACAGATTTAATAATGTAGAGCTCAATAATCAAGGGGATGCTATGTGGAGCAGATACTGCTACGGGTATTTTAGTACTTCTGACTCTTCCAGTCTCCAGAGCAGCCTCCCCCTGAAGGGGGAGCAGCACAGCATCTCCTGACAGAAGAGGGGCTGCTGCTGGGTGCCTTCTCAGAGGTGCTGTAGAGGAAAACTCACCTGCTGGGTGGTGGCCAAGCAGTACTCCGCAGTACTAAGGATGCTGCAAATGAGGCAGAGTTCTTCTAAAGTAAACTTAGCCACTTCAGAGCCTTCCTTTTCTTTCAGCAAACTAGTGATGGTGAGCCCACCACTGCTGCTAGTTGTCCTGGGGAAAAAAAACAAAGACAAAACCTGTAAGGCTTTCAGGTGTACAGACACACACAGTGCAAAGTTACGACTCTGAAAATGACAGTTTCCAATGGCACAAGCAGCCCTTATGACCACAGTCTAGTGTCCTGTGCCTCACAGGTCAGTGGCGTTCTACATCAAATCCAAAACTGCTATTTTGGCTAAGGAATATCTTTTAGGAAGTCAAACAGAACTCAATATCAAGTCTTCAGGCAAAGGCCAATTCACTCATTCACAACATGGTAGATTAGGATGCAAGTGGAATACAGCTTTCCCCAACTAGCTTCACCTTCACTGCCAGTCACAAAAAATCTAATTAAAGATCACAGAAAAATCTCAGTAACTATCAGGCAGCTTGTCATATTTATCTTCTCAATATTAAACAGATGTCGACATGCATTTGAAACTTCGGTAACCTGATTTAAAAACTGATGATATCAACACAGTAAATTATAGAAGATGCAGCTTCTTTCCACCGTCTTCCAGTGATTAACGGCTGCGTATCAACAAAGAAAGGCTCAGAACAGTTTAGACTCAGGAAATTCCCTACCTCTGAACTCTTTATAATCCAAATCCATTAAAAAAATAGGACAGCGATATTTATCTTGGACAGTAAAAATGGAGCACACAAAAAAATGTGCATAAAGAATGCAACTGAGGTCTGATGGAGAATGCACATTAAATTTATCTTTCCACTTGTCTGGATGTAACCCTCTCCCCTTCCATCTGTAAAAGATTTTACTGGTTTCAGAAAGTCATTCTGCTGCTCCCAGGTTTACAAAGGAAACAAAGCTAAAGATGGTAAATAGCATACAAAATTATCGGTAGTTAAGGTTGCCAATATCTCAAGTTGCTCCTTCAGCCTGTACACTTACCCGTCTTGGTGTAAACCTGTAATGATTTCCTTTATTTTCACTGGATTTACATCTACATATTTTATTCATACATATATATATAAAAAATTACAGAGCAGAGGGAGTTACAGGTAAGCACTTTAGCATCACACAAATAAAACCACCTTCATTATAAATTATTATATGTAAAACATTGAGCTAAGGCAGCTAAGAATCACAGTATGACTGTTACCCAAGTGGCAGGGTAAGCACAATTCTGAAAGCCAGACCTCTCTGAAGACACTTGGGCTGGCATTTCAAAAGGAACTTCAAGAAACTGTAAATCTGACTGCTAATCAAAGCCAAATATGAAGCTGTCCTCCAGGGGCCCTTAAAAGAAAAACAATGCCGTTACTATCCATTTGGTCTCTTGCTGTTTCTCAGCGCAACAAACTGAACTTTTTGAGAAAATCATCAAGCACATGCAGTCATATTGCTGCTACATGGTTGCTTTGACAGTGAAATGTTAGCGTTCACAAGCATGTATTTATTAATTCTATTTACAAAGCATCTGCTCCTCACTGGAATGTTTCACCAGACGGTCCTGCAGCATTTAGGAAGCAAAACTCACTTGGGCAAGTTTCCAGACAGAATTTTCCAGGCGTATTCCCGAAGGTACTTCTGGAATATGGTGGTCAGGGCTATCATCGGCTCGCCTGTGCTGAGCTGGGAGCACTGCACCATGCACTTCTTGTAGTACACAAAGAGGTCGGCACAGCTGGGCAGGACGGCTCCTCCTTCATCCACGTTGGGTTTGGGGGGACCTTGAGCCTTGAAGTCAGCCACAAACCTGTCAATCAGTTCGCCAAGATTTCTGATGGATGCAGGGAAACAACAGAAAGATATTTTAGTACGTTGGGCGAAGAAACAGAGGGGAGAGAGAGAACAATGCTTAAAAGCAGATGCCCTGCCTTGTGACACCAACAAACACGTTCAGATTTTAGCAGTTGGGTATTCCAGCCCTTTCTTATCTCCACCCGCTCAGCACAAAGCTCATACAATAACGTGGACTGGACCGATGAGTAACAACCTTTTGTACTCAAAGAGGTTTAGTGGCAGCTTCAATCTGTTCTCCAGTCACATATAAAAGCTTGCAAGTCTGCCAGGACTGGGTTCAGCACATCTGATGCAAGTGCATAAAGCCTATGCTCAAGTTTCATTCCTGGCACCAGCAAAAGTAACAGTCGGGCTTCCCATATCAGCGGCCTCTGGAGCAGACCTGGGAGAATATGGCTTTTAAAGGGATGTGCTCAAAATGGTGTGTCATGTGCCATTTCTTGGTCCCATTTGGATACCACCTGGTTTTGCACAACTTCACACATCCTTTAGAGCAGTTTTATTTAGCATGAGCCCAAAGTGCACTTCCTACTTAAACTCTTTTTAAAAGCACCAAAAAGCCTTCCTATTGTCTCCAGTGATTCATTATAGCCTGGTCCTTAATCAAGCATTTTGGTCTTTAGGCAACAATAAACTTCACTCCACCGTTTCATCACAACAAAAAGGCTTTTTAGCATGGCAGAGGGCCAGAACCATCAATACAGGACCAAAGAAGTCTTCTGGTCTCGGGGAGTTCCTCTGGTCCTGCTCCTCCAGAGACAGCACATCCGCGTCAGGAACAAAAAGCAGCCCTCCCAGCCCCGGAGCTCGGCTAAGCGGAGCAACCTTTGCCAGATGAACTCAATTACAGCGATAAACCTCCTCCCCCAGACACACAAATCCATGCACACTTCCACGAGGAAGCTTGGTTTTTGAGGAATATACAGACATTTCAGATGACAGAATGGCACTCCACTGACCAAAAGAAGTTGTGAAGTTTCTGTATTTTTGTATTCCCATTTCCACTATGGTCTTGGCTCCAGTTCCCCAGCTCTCTCCTTCCATGGCACAGCCTTCACCCCTCTCACTGCTGAGGCTGTAACGGCTGTGCCGTGCCATGATCCAGGGTACCCAAGTAGAAAGCCAAATCCTTAGAAGAATGGCAGAAGATAGATCCTGAACTGTAACTCCCACAAGAAACTGAACTACCACTTGGAAAAAAAAAAAAAAAAAAAAAAAGGCATTCCTTTATAGTTAATGTATTATCATTATTTGTCAAGAACAGGCTTGTTTAACAGAATTGCAATGCTGTCCATAGAAATGAGAACTCTTCTTTAAAAGCCCATCAAAGAGTTGCAACTGCAAAGGTTCTCCTGATCTTAGGCCAGCCCATAGGGCACCCAGCACAACACGAGAGTTCATGCATTAGGGTCTCCCAGGATGGGTACGGCCTTACCGCCCGCGCAGGAGCTGCGACTCTCCAGCACATTCTTACTTACCTCTGCCAATGAAAGGGGAAAGACCCACCAATGACAAAAACTTTTCCCCAGTTTCTGTCCTTTTTTTCTCTTCATCTTGTGAAAGAGAAGAACTACTCTGATTCCAGTTTACCACGCTGCACTAGTGGAAAAGGTGACCTGGCTCTTCCCTAATAAACTTACATATTGCTGCACCAAAATGGATGAGCTCTTACCGTGGATGACCCACTGGGCCAAACTAATCTACAGAAATGTGCTTGCAATATCAGGGCTTTAAATCATGAAGCAAGGCTCTTTGGCTTAAGCTAGGCTCATAGGCTATTGCAAAGACAAGTAGCCCCTTTTTCATGCTTATTGCTTACTGCTTTGAGTACTTCACATAGCTCTGATTCCACACACACAGTTCCTCGGCTTTGTTACAAGAACTGTAAAAACATCAGGCTGCTCAACCGATGTGATAAATCTCTACACTGGCACGAGCAATTGAACACTGAACCAAAGCATTGATTGTATTGGACCACAGTGAAGCAAAATACACCTCCCCCCGTAGCCATAGGAGAGCCAAGCAGATGGCTGCTTGCAGGAGGGCTCACACGTGCTGCGAGCTGCAGCGTTCCTTCAGGTTCTCAAGTACGTGGCTTGCTCCTTGTCAAAAGTCCCACTAAATTAAACAGCTGCATTTCCACCTCTGCATCTGTGCTTTGCTCCATCTGCGCAACAAAGCGGAGCTGTCTTAGCATTCACCAGCCACTTTTTTTTTTTATTTTATTTTTATTCTCTCAGTCTCAAGACGCAGTGAGGAGTGTCAGTGGCTTTTGTTTCTTTATGCTTACTCCACGTGTTCTCCTCTTCTCTGAGGCAAAGTGAAATGTATCTACATTTTCCCGGTCCCCCAAGGTCTTGTCAAGTGGGATGCACGAGCAAACGCAGCTGCCCAAAACAGCTGGGGGAGCAGCGCTAGAGCTTCATGCTTGCTCTGATCCTAACCTGGACAAACTGCCCGTCACAGGCGGGCCATGAGGACTGCTCCGATTTCAGCATGGGATTGATACAAGCAAAACATCAGGATATGGTGCACGAAGGGAACTGATACATTATTAATGCACACCTCCATTGATGCCAATCACAAATTTCCACATTAGACTCAGCTGGCCCAAATACAACACGAAGGCTAACAAGCTTTGTGTGGTACAGTGGGAGCACAAAGAACGTGGCAGAAAAAACTACTGGGAGATGAAACATGAAGAAGGCAGGAAAGCTACAGAAAATGAACATTTTCTCTATGTAGCCTCCGCAAAAAAGCTCAAAGCAAATTCTCTCATAGCGCAGATGTGGTATTTCCTAACAGTAGCATACTTACTGGGAGCAAGAATTCTCCAAGAGAAAATATGAAATGACATCTTATAAAGGGAATTTTATTTCACTCCTTAAATCCTTTTATTCCTATATTTCCTCTTCCTTTTTTCTTTCACTCAGCCTGTTCAGTGTTTTTTCTGCATCTCTGGCCATCATGAGAGGAACCAGGCAACTCCTCAGCAGCACGAGAGAAGAACGCGGTGCTTAGTAAGTCAGTCTGTTTGGTGACATGAGCAGTTGGTATCCGTTGGGCGCTGGGGAAGGACAAAGGCATTGAGACACCCGCACCACCTGCAGGATAGTTTCCATGGGCTGGGTGTTTTGGAAGCCCCTTTGCTCATGAGGCCACAAACACACACCACATATAGAAAGTGTTGGTTTTCCAAACAATCTGGAGGCAGGCACGCATTTTAGCACGCTTAACCACGGCTCTGCAGACCTGACAGAGCTCTTCCTTTACTCCACCAGAAGGGCTTAGTTCTCACCTGTACGCTCCCGCTGCTCCGACAGACCACAAAGAAGAGGCTAAAGACACATATCCCAAAGGGGCAGAAATAAAATCTGCTTCGCTGTTAAGAAATCCGATATTTACACTGCAGCTCAGAGTGGAGAGCAGCATCTTTAAAGTCCTTCTTTTAGGTGTCTCCTCTTAAATTGCTACAGATTTTGGCACTGTGCTTCTTTAAATGGGTATGGAAACAATTTTTCAAGACTAAAGGTCCAGGCTGCTTTCTGCCATAGACTTAAGGCAACGATGAACAAAACTGTCACACTACTCTCACTATTCAGAGCCCAAACATACAATTAATTATCTAAGCAGCTCCTCATTTTCGGACCTCAGCAACAGATTCTGCAGAAGTTCAATCAAAGGGGGAAGAAGAGAGAAAATCATAAAGGAAAGCAATTTTTTGGCAGACAGGGCAGCATAGGGAATACTGTGGCAGTTTTTCTTTGAACTCCTTGCAGCCTGTGGCTATAAAGCTAATATAAAACATCTCAGGATTGTAAAAGAAAAGGGAAAAAAAAAAAAAAAAAAGCAGCAACTGAAAGGGCTAGGAGTGCAGTGGGGTAGAATTACCAAAACGGGGATTAAAATGGCCCCCAGTGAGAAGGGAAAAAATATTCAAACACGTTAGTGCTCAGCTGGCTGAGGGCAGGGGGGGGAAATATCTGTTTCCCTTTGTTATACTGCAGAACATAACCTAAACTCAGCGTGACAGACCATTGTGTGAGAGGTTTTTTATTTATTTATTTTAAGCAGAGAAGGTTGATGGGCACAGGAAACCTTTTCCAAGGTGGCTATCTTGGAGCTTAGACAAAATCAGGACACTACGAGAGAGTTACGTGCTCTCTCATGTGTAAGTCCTTGGAAGATAGAAGGGCACAGACGGATGAGTTGCACGAGACAGGCACCTCTTTCTACTTTCCAGCCACTAACCTGCACTAAAAAGACTGTATTAAACCTTTTTCAACTATCTCCTCTCCCAGTTGGCACTGCATTTGTTACAGAGATGTTATTTAAACCCTGGTGTGAATCAAGGTGCACAGGGAAGTGTGGTGAGAGCTCTAAAAACTTCTCATAGCTCTAAGCTGAAAGCTCCTTTCATTTAAGGTATTTTGCTGCAAGTCAAAGAGGAAGATGAAGAAGGGTTCTAGGGATTAAAGCCTCTGCCAAAGCCCCAATCTGTGAGCGATGATAATGTTATCTTACAGCCAGCTCATCTACAGCAGCTTTCATCTAAGGATCTCAAATAACTTACTTCTATAAAGCAAATCTTGAAACTCCTCTGCCACGAAGCCACATGTGTATTTTACAGAAAAAGCAAACCTACTATTTGCGGAAGACACGAGACGAAAGAAAGGCGTATGTCTGCAGTGGGAATTGCAGAGGCAACAGAAGCAATTTCAGAAACACTAAGCCTCTTCCGCAGAAAGGCAGTGGGCATCATTCCTGCAGGCCTTTGCAATTACAGATGAAGCCAATATCCACAGCCTTCTGAATGCTCAGTTTTGCCCAAGCAAAGGTCCCACTCATTCTAACTTTCTTGAACCAGGAGTATTGTTCCCGATGAAATCAGAAAGCAGACTTTCAAGAAATTAATTTCCTGCAGCTTGAGTACAGAATGCAGTACAATCCAACTGTAATATGCATTCAAAAGCAAAAAACACAAAAGAGCACGCTGGTTACTCACTTGTCCTGAGACTCGATATACACGTAAAGGTGAGGCTCAAAGCACTTGGAAACAATGCCATGGAAAGGATTGTCAGGGACCTTTGGCTTCTTTGGCTGTAAGAAAACATTTAGAGTGTTGGTTTCATACCTGCCCTGTAAGACCTAGGAGAAATAGTAATGTAACAATGCGGAAGGATCTAAGTCTTTACAAATATTACAATACACAAATTTGCTGTCAAATAATCAAAGGCATGTAACCAACAGAGTTAACACGGGCAGATGAGGTGCTTAGGGACAGGGTTTAGTGGTGGGATGGCAGGGTTAGGGGAAGGGTTGGACTTGATAATCTTAAAGGTCTTTTCCAACCTAAATGATTCTATGATTCTATTCTATATACAGTGTCAGTGTGTCCAAGTCTTCCCTTGCTCTTGCAGAGCTGTTAGTATTCCAAGGAATTATCTTTTCACTTGTAAAATATTCTTATCCTTAAAGAGAATCTGCTCCATGCAAACAATTTCAGTAGAAGAATCTTAATGCAGTTTGTAAATAAAACCTAGCTGAACTCTTTGAGCAGTTACAAGACTCCACTAATCACCTCTGAAATGAAACGCAGCAGTCATTTGGAAGCAACATTGAAAAAATCCCTACATTTTAAAACATTAAGGATAATAACTCAAAGTTACAGACTTCATCTGGATGAATTTTATTTAGATAAACAGAACGTAGTTACTGGAGGAGCTGGAAGCATACAGGCAACATTACAGGACTGCTTTCACTGTGAAACATGTTTCTGGGGATGCAAAGACTTCTATTTTAAAATCACACTTAGAGCATTAAGCATATACGCCATTTGGGAGCCATCCGGTTTACTCTGATTTTAGTTTAGTGCTGCACTCTACACCATGGCCAAGCACATCTCACTGAAGCCACTGGGACTACTCATATGCTTAAATTTGTGCGTGTTTAAGTGCCAGGCTGGGCAAGGCCTTTAAGCTTGTCTTCGCCCTACAGCTAGATTTTTATTTTTTTTTTACTGATAGACAAATTTTCTTGTTGCTTGCCAGCAAGCTGACAATTTTTCACTGCCTGCAAAGAGGGCTGCGGTGATTCTGGAATGGAATTCTTGCCTCTCTCCAGGATCAGCTCCCAGCCAATGAAGATATGAATTTTTCCAGCTGAATTTTCTTTTTTTTTAGCATAAGAAAAGCAAAACAAGAGAGCCTGAAGGACATACTCTCCTAAATGACAGAGGAGGTGGCCTGAAGTTGTTTGCAGAAACAGCAAAGAATGACAAGGCAAGCATTTCTCAGAAATAATTAAGACTCAGACACAATGAACATAACGGCTACAAACCTAAAGCGAGCAAACAGTTTTATGGAGACCAGACCACCTCCATGAGACTGGCTTCATTAACCTTCCCACTAAGAGCATGACTGGAGAATGTAAGTTTTTACAGCTTTGGGAGAGAGCCACTACCCAGCATTCTCCGCCCCAGCCCCTTTGCCAGTGCCTGCCCATTTCTGCCGGATGCACACGCTCATCGGAGCTCGGAGGAAAACAATAGGTGGTAATTACAGAAACCTTCCAGTCGCCAAGTCTCCAGGATGGCAGCACCAATACAAGGTTGCAGATTCACGATGTTTATGATTATGGAAGAGCCAGCTCCTAAGGCAGGACTGGTTTTCTGTGTGCGCCTGTGTTTTTGCATCATGCTGCTCCCAGCATGTCTGGTGGAGAGAATACTAAATCTTTTAACAGTAGCAGCGAAGCTGTATTTCTGAGTGTGCAAGCCTGTCCAAAAACTGCAGATGTTTAAGCTATTTCCTCCTTGAGTTTGATGGAAATAATAAAAGGTTACTGTTGTCACAGTAAGGAGGTCTGCAGCTGGCCCAGTTTCCTTTCATTACTATCCAAAGTAAACAGATTAAATTGAACTGCTACGATCACTAAAAGAGGTTCTTTTTTAACATGGATTCCCCCCCCAAAACTCTTGTGCTCCCCCTTACACTCCCGAGCATCTTGAATTCTCAGGACTAGTGTCTTGGAAGAGCTCTACCACTCAAAACTCTTCATCTTCAACTCTTGCTGTCCCTTCTCTTCTTCAGCTGGTGACAGCACAAGATGAGACATCCAACGTGAACTCACCAGCACTAACTACCAGCCGCTGGCGCTTTGAAACTGAAATAGTGGAGCCTACGGGGCTCCCATTTGGCAGGCAGGCGCCTGTGGGGCAGCCATCCTGGCAGCAGAGCCCAGCACCATGTTGTGAGCATTAACACAGGGCGTACCCAAAAAGAGAGGGCAACCTTACCACAAACAGCATTGCAAAGGGATGGCTCAATGGCTGGCTTCAAACCAGCCTCCCCATGTACCAGGAGCAGGGCAGTTCCTTCCTCAGAAGCACCCGAACTACTTCTGGCCAGAGCAGTGCATTCTACTGCTCAATAAAACCAGCCCTAAGCAGCCTAATTATTGCAATTATCTCTTCACCTGCCTTCTAGCACCATTGATTTCTCCAAGGGTGTCCTTTCATCCGAACACTGCACATCAGAGCCAACCTTCTCCCAGCCATTACAGACAGTGGAAAGCAAGCTCTTCACAAAAAATACATCACACACATGTCTCCCCAAATTCCCAATCTCTGTCTTCCAGATCACTGATAAAGTGCAGCCAATACCAACTGCCCAAGTTGTATCTGAATGGAAGAGCAAAACTTTGCTTAACCATTCTGTTTCAGGACTTCTGCTGTGGGTGGAAGGCAGAGGGCTGCCCTGCTCATGCAAAAATCTGGAGGGGATGCGGTGCGCCAGCTACCACCCCCCAATCTCCCCAGGGGCAGGGACCTGAGTAGGTCATAGGGCCCTGGTCATCCATCGGGATACCATCTGTAAATGGCCCGTTTTACCAACCACAGCAACTTACAATTGAACACTTAGAAAACGTCCATCTGGTGAGTAAAAAATATGGGGCTTACAGGCTTTGATATTGGTGCCAATTACAACAATTGCATTTACTATTCACTCCTTTAATGTTTGCAGAGGGCTTTGGAAACTGAGTGCTTTTACAAGTGGTTAGGTGTCGCCTGCTTTGCAGACGTAATGGATGAAAAGCACTATAGAGATAAAAATCCCAGAAGTAATATATTTGGAGTGCAAATCTAAAACTGACACTTGAAAGTTCAATGAGTTGCCTGGTGACTCCAGACTTAAGTTTGCTTGGCTGACAAGGCAAAATATGAATTGCAACTGCTTGCAGCGGGAGCTGCTTCTGGGATCTGAAAAGCCAACTATGCTAGTCCATCTTTCTTTGACAGAAATCCTGTAGTTACTTCTGAGCTGTTGCTGCATGGGCTAGAACAGAATCCAACTCACTCTCATGTGGCAGGATTGTCTCTGCACTATTAACTGAAATAAAGATTGCTTTGGTTTCAGCGAAGCAAGCCAGAGCAAACCACGGTCGTACTGGGAGCTGTATGCTGCACAGAGGATCAAAACTGCTAAATTAATTGCTGTGAAACAAGCCTTTCAAATCAATGTGATGGGAAAGGCTTAGGCACCACCAGAGATTTTGACACAGAGACTGCCTCACTGACAACGGGAGAACTTCAAAGACTTACTTTGTCCGTATCACTTTTCTCGATCACAATCTCATCTGTCTCCGTCCCAGTTTCATCCTCCAGGAATGGGTTGGTGGAGGGAGGTGGCACTTCTGGCTTCTTCTGTTAAAAAGAGCAAGCTCCTTAGAGAACAGTCTGTTTTCTCCCCTCTGGCACACAGCTGCGTCCATGTTTTGCTCTACTAAGCCCTTCAAAGCACTGTACAGCGGTTTGTCTTCTCCAAGCACAGAGGAGACTGCAGGGTGCCAGGTAGTGCCTCTCCATCAAGGTTAGAGCGTACACCCTCCTACTACAGGGCTAGAGTCTGGTTCCCTCTCCACCAGCACACTTCATCTTCAGCACCCTCTTACCGCCCGCTGCTCTTGCGCCTACGCTCACCCGCTCTGCCTGAGTCGTCCCTGGAAGGGGCACTTTGACTTGCACCAAATCTCCGCTCTCTCAAACCATGCGCTCCAGAGCATGTGTTCTCCATGGGGAGGACCCATGACAGCAGGCCCCACCACTCTGCTGCCACAGTAAATCCCGTGTTACTGCTCCCATCAGACTCCTTGTCCCACCGTGCACTCACCAGAGAGCCATTTATAATTATGGCCTTCATTTTGTGTATAAAACAGGTCAGATGATGACATCCAGAGTGTCATAGCCTCTAGGCTGCTCACAAAGGGGCACAGGAGAAGATTTTCTTTTATTTCAAGCCACACACACCCCTTCTGTTTTTGTCAGTTTTAACAGCTTCCGTGCCTACCTTCACCAAAGGGATAACAACCCAGTGACGCCAATTTAATTAAGGCTGAAAGTTTCATATAAAATTTGTCAGAAAAAGAAAGCCATGTTCTTGAGAGATCTAAATTCAGCCAGGAGGAGAACCTTAGAGGACTTCCCTTATTAATTAGCAGCACCTACTGATCCACGACAAATTACAAACAGGTCCCGCAGGCTTGCCTCATAGGCTGAATTATCACATCCAAGTAGGCTTCAAGACACCAGCTGGACAGAGAAGCCAACCTCAAACCAGTGGCTTCTGAGCCACACGTGTACTCTGTGCTCCCAGGGCACTTGGCTGGCAGAGCTCTTGGCTGAGATTTCAGGCAGAAAAAGCACATAGATGACCCCAGAGATATTCACTGAGCTGTTTCTCTTGGCTCTGCCTTTATAATCTACCAAACGAGACACTGAAGAGTAGAAGTTACCAATGCCCTGCAAGTAAGACTAAACCAACAGACAATGTGGGATTGAACGATGGTACCGTGCGGTGAACGTGTGGTAACCAGAAATGAAGAGAAGCGGGGACTTTTAGTTATAATGTGTCACTGACATGCAGAGAACAAACATTATAATGCAGTCACCATGCCATAATTACTTTGTGGTTCTCCACAGCAATGTGGCTTCAGTTGCAAACAGCACAGGGCCCAGGAGAACCAAAAAAAGTCCACAACCAGGGTACTCTCCTTCTTGTGAGCCCTGCGCCATCCTCTCGGCCGCACTCTGCAGGATCAAGAGTCACCCACCCAATTACAACCTAACCACACCAAACACCCTAACCTGCCAGCACAAGAGGAGGCTGCAGGTGACACTTTTTGCAGTCTCCCATTACCACAGCTATGTGTGAGAGGGTTTTTTTTTTTCTCCCAAAGCAGCTGTGGACTAAAGGGTTGGTCTTTAGAAATTCCCTTACCACTGTCCCATCAGTTAGAGTGCAACCGGAGAAGCGTTTAGCCAGAAGTCCTTCAAAGTTGGTTGTCCTCTGAATTGCAAACAAAAGCAATTTCACCTCAATCTCCTTTGCTCTTGTGCGCATTATCTTAGCGAGCTCTGTCCTGAAAGAGAGAGGGGGAAACCGAAAAAACAAATGTGGTTTTCTATAAAGAGAAAGATCTGAAACCTAAGACTGTAATTCAGCCTATTCCCTAGAGACACTTTCATCACAAAATTTGAGCTAATTCCTAAGATGCTCTCTTAACACACAACCGCTTTATGGATCACATTTCAAGCATAACCACAGTTATTTAGAGCTTTGTGCGTAACAGGACCCCATCTCCTAACACCCAGCACATCACTGCAGCCAGGGAAGGCCGCAGTATCAAACCTTGGGAAGCATAGTGCCTCTGAATGGGGTCCCAGCACAAAGGCAATGGTGCTACTGGGGCTCAAGCTGGCACCTTCCTCTGGTCCCACATCTCTGGCTGGCAAAGAGCATGGTCCAGGGCTGTCACACCCAGAGTCAGCTCACATTTTTTCCACCTGGCCTCTAATATTACTGACTTCTGCCTTTGTTACATTGAAAATTGATTTCTGCATCATTTCACTCTCTCAACGGTACATGCAGTTTTAGTGAAGCTTCTCGGGGTTTTCATTCTTCACTCGCTTTTAACCATGGGCAATCCTACACAGATATTTGAAGACTGCCTTTAAAGTCCTATGGACATACGATCAGTTTGGCGAAAGACAAGCCAACCTTTTGTTTTAAGGAAGGCGGCTCTGCGGGGAAGCATCGTGAGCTCCCCAGACGCCCACCTCGTGACGTGGCAGAACTCCACAGCGATGCGCTCCGTCATGCACCACTCCTGGGGGAACATGCGCCCGTACTTCTCCTCGTAGTCCACCAGCTGACGCTTTATCCAAGCATAGCGCCGGTCAATCTTATCCAGCCAGGCCACCTGAAGAAGATGGAGTACAACATTTTTAACAGCAGCAGCTGCTAATACTCAGCCTGACTACTTAACTGTGCCGCCACAGTTCGCAGAGGAGCTTGGGCTATCAATCAAAGCTAACTTGACCACTATTAATAATACTCTGAACGCTAACAGTCATTCTTCAAAGTGCTTAAACACATGCCAGACTGAAAACCCTATCTTGTGCAAATTAAGAGAGCAAGTTCTGTTGAAAATGAGGGTAACAGTACTCCTAAATCATGTAGGTACTACTGAAAACTCAATCCAATAATAATTCATTTGATCCCACCCTCTTTGTTTCACAGACAGAGAAGGTAAAGTCCACAGTGGGATGAGAACGCAGGAATTCCTGAATTCTCAGCGTTCAGCTGGTTTTCACGTTCTGGAGACCATGGACCCACAAACTTCTACAGCAATTCTTACAACATGAGCAGGATGGGATTTTCTTCCCTCCAATATTAGTGCTTTCTGGTCAAAAATTAGAAAGATTAATCAAAAAAGCTTTGATGGAAAAACATTATTTAAAATGAAGCGGTTTAGCCTTTTTCTCCTCTTTGTCATGAACTGTCAAAATTTCAAAATTGTTAAAATACATTTTGATCCAATGTTGGGTTTGGTTGGTTTGTTTTGTTGTGTTGGTGGTTTGTTTTTTGTTTTGGTTTTTTTTTCCCCAAATCCAAGATGATTATAATACCTTTTTTAAAAGCTGTTAGCATCAGGACAGGAAGTTTAAAAATTAGCTACAAAGATTAATCCACTTCCCGGAAATCCCTCCCTCCACCCCGTTTGAGGCATCTGGGGGATTTTTTTGTTTGGGGAGGGAGGTGCAGTTGTTTTTCAAAGTTTTTGGGTTTGCAATTTCAAAGTTTAAATTTTCAACGCTTTATAGGGCAGAAAGTATATCTAACTTGAAATTATTTATTTACTATACAAGGGGAAAACATTCCCAGTGCTGATCTATGAAACTGAGGTCTAAGGTGGGAGGAGGTCATCCTGGCAGAGACGACATTGACTCCCAACTCATCGGCCAGTCCAGACCACACCCGCAAGTCACTGCTTCTGAGCCCTCAGGTTAGAAACATTTCACCACAGGAACCTGTGGAAACGTGAACTTTGCGAATGCCAGCAGAGCAAAATGTGAAATCCAAATGTAGCCCGCTAAGCTTCCCTTACATCTTGGTTTTCCTGGAAAAGGACCAGATACTCTGAGAGGTGTTGTTTAATAAATTTCTTGATGATTTCCTGTTTGATTCTGGGATCCAGGACATTGGCGACTAGACACGCATCACGTAGGACATTGCTGGGTCCACCAGGCCTCTATCAAAATAAATAGGAACAAATGATTTAAGGTTAAAGAGCTGAATGGGTGATTATAAGTTGCACTGCATCCAGGTTATCTTGTTTTTATCCTTTGCCATTATTCTTCTCTTTTTCATGCTTCTGCTACTACTCTTTATTATCACTCAGGCATCTTTCTCCTGTTGGATGAAAACTGAGCTGCTTCCATTTCACTGGCATTAAAGTTGTTCTATAGCTCAACGGCCAGGAAGCTCCCTACCACAGAGGAGCAGCCAGCTCCATCTACAGCAAGAACTGTTGCCCCATCACTTCTGCAGAGCCTTTCATCAGCCTAGATATTCTGAGGAACAGCAAAGAGAAACAGCTGACAAGTGGGATGAGCAATCCCCTTTTCTGCAAACTTGAAGGCCAAATGAAAGGGGCAAAAGGCAGCCTAGAGATCTGCAACACAAAGTAGCATCTGCTGGTCTGTATTGGTGCATACCATGATGTTAGTGGAGAAGACAGAAAATTTAGAAACATTTTTAAAAAAAAATCTCTTCTGATGCTGCTTTATGTGGACACTGATTTGCCCTTCATCAAGGATCTGTTCCGAATAGTTTCCTCATTTCTGTACTTGTTAGTTTTATGAAGAAACCAGCAGAGCTGGTACTTTGGAAGACAGAACTCATGTTTTCTTTGAAATAAATTCAAATTCACAGCTACCCCCCATATTGTTTGCAAATGTTTGGATGCATAAACTTGGGGAAGCACACTTGGTGCCTTAGCCCTAGCCCAGATTTGTATCTGTACTGTCTGAGTAAACCAGAGACAAACTTGGTGGCAGCATGTCAACAGACAGCCTGTGCTTGGCTTTCTCTAAACACAACACGAGCCTTCTGTGTCCAACAAATAACCAGTAACCTGGGTGAGATGCCAAGGGAACCCCACTCTGGTCTATCAGGCCGCACATGAATTGCTTGGGCCATTCCTCGCCTGGCTTGCAGACCTCACAGCAATAGGTGTGCGCAATGTGACGGAGGAAGGGTGCCATTTCGCTCCCACGTTCACTCGATGGAAATGGTGAGAAATACACCTAGCACCCTACAGCTTGGGAGACCCATTTGCTTTCTAAAATATCTCCTGAACCAGAGAGACCAAATCTAGATGTAAAATGAGATTAAACCCAATGACAATCACGTTGACTAGTTTTCAGCAGCACTTTTCAATGGGAGGAAGAGGGGAAGCGAGAACTTTACCTTTGTACCTTGAGAAGGAAAGGCTTCCTCAAAGTCAGCCAGGATCTGCTGTCCCAACTCATTCTGTGCTGCCTTCACCCTGACGAGGACAGAGGATGCAAGGGTTTTGTCAGTGGTACAACAACTTTTTCGTTTCGTTGTCTGCAAACTTTACTACGAAGGGGACTGAAACACTAACAGCTACACAAAGGTTTTTAAGGGACAAAAAAAGCACGCTAAAGAAAAACATTCATGTTAAGAAGGCCTGTGTGCCAAAACTGGGAGAGCATTTGCTCCCTGAATGATATTGGGATGACAACTCCAGCTCTACAGCATTAATCCCTGAGCTGTAGCAGAACCCATCCCAGATGCTCTTGCCCTGCTGCAATTTAGTATTTTAATAAGGGCCAGTTAATCAGCTGAGAAATCAGCAGGGTTCCTTTAATCCCAATGTGATCAATTTATTTTAACATTCATGTACGTTGATCACATTTCAACAAAAGTGTGTTTCTAACACATAAAAAGCTTCCCAATGTCTCAATCTTCATCCTGAACCTTTCACAGTTCCAGGTGCACTGACCTCCTTTTAAATGCATCCATGTGAATACTCTTGGCTGCGATTTTATCCTATAAATCCTCCATTTCTTAAGAAGCATAAAAGAGCAAAGGTCTTTTGAACAAACCACAATCTTGTTCTTTATTTAGCTGAGAGAATAAAGCTTCCAATTTCCAGAAATAAAAGTCAATACAGCTTAATTGATACTTCTAGGGAAATGGAAATGCCTACACATACTAGAAAGAGCCAAAACAAACAGTCAGGCACTTATATCCCTCTGCAGCCCTTGAATTCTTCCATCACTTTTTATTATACTGAAAACGCTTTAAGGTCTAAGCTGATCATTCAAAGCAGTGGATTTTTCCACTGAGATTGATATGTTAGAGAGAGCGGCTACATTTACTTTTGTGAAAATGTTTGTTCAGACTGTAGGGAGAAGACTTGGGATTTTTTTTTTTGTTGTATAAGAATCCTCAACCTTATCAAGGAATGATCTGCGTCTTTAATCTTCCCATTTGAGGTCCATTAGTAGCGAAACACTACGAGATGACCTGACAGTGCTGGAGAACAAGCCGGATTCTTTAATGGTGCCAAATGCAGAAAATTCCAGTCCTTCAAAACTAATGGTTGAAATATAACTTTATCTCCGCGATTTAACTGTATGTATGACCTGCCTTATCCAGGATTTTTTAACGGGGATTTTGCTGGCAAAACTTCCTGTCTGCATTGTCAAACATAATTCTCACTTAAGCCCTCTGCTTCCCAGGAATGTTTAGAAACTCCTCTCCTTTTCCAGGTATGGATCCCCAGTTAACACTTTCCTAACTGTGAAACAAAAGGGATTCACTAATATATTAAAATAGGAGGAGTGGGAAATTTAAGCATTAAGGGGGAACCCAGCCCAGCAGCCACAACTACAGGTATAATCCTGCTTTATTTGCACGAGTAAGCACTAGGAACTCGTGTGAGAAAGCATCACAGAACCAAACCCTTTGATCCTTAAGAAAAAGGAAGAAAAAAAGAATTAAAAAAAAGCCACTAAACATGGATTGAAAAAATGTCTCTTTTAAATAACCAAGAAACAACAAGTCTTTAGTATTAGGAGTCACAGAAATGAATGAGTGTGTATAAACTGGATGTAGTGGCCGTGGTACTTCTTTCCTCGCCACCGGGCACAGGGACCTTCCCATCTGACAACAGCTGCAGCGCAAGCACAGTGGGGCACCGAAAAGCGCAGCAGCCAGATTCCTAAAGACTCAACAAATTTAAGAGAGGCACTGTCAAGCAGTTGAAAGCCCTGTCCGCGGGCTTTGTTGTTTTAGGCTCCAATTCAGGAAAGTACTTAAGGATAGTCTTAAGGGGATTCTAATACCCTTAAATTGAGAAACTTGCAGGAATGCCTTGCTGAACTGGATATAAAAAGACATATATTTCTGTTTTAAAGATCTGTCCTGCTTAAAAGTCTCTCAAAAGCAAACAGGGAAAATGAGTTTTAGTGCTTTTTTCTCCCCCCATATTTTGTAAGATAGGAATAGGGCAGAGATATCAAAGTAGCCAAAGGTTTATGTATGTGTGAGCAATGACAGGGCCCCTCGCTGCCCTTGCACTAACCACCACTCTTTACGTAAGCACACACACGCGCACAATTATTTTTTTCCATGAGCATGCAACCAGAAACATGAAAAAGTTTACGCCATCTCTTACAGAGTGGTTGCTTTAGGCAGAGAACACAGGAAGGCATTCGCTTTATCAACTGGAGATTATTGCTCCCCATGGAAAGCAGTGAGCCTTTCAATAATTCAGAATAATCTTCATAGAATCATAGAGTGTTTTGGGTTGGAAGGGACCCCCTAGAGGTCATCTAGTCCAACCCCCCTGCAATGAGCAGGGACACAATTGCATCTTCATGCAATAGAAACTGCAGCAGTAAAAGCCTCGACCCCAGGGCTCGCTTCACTCGCGTTCACCACTGAAGGACCGATTCTGCACACTAAGAGCGTGGGTTTAACCACTTGCAGAAAGCGAATTACCCACTAAGGCTCAGCAACCCCGATAACTGATTTAGGATCTCTCCTCCAGTCGGTTCAATATGGATACCTTTCCCAGACTAGATTCCTGCCGGCAGCACGCTGAGGTATCGCAGCAGCCGTCCTGGCTCGCCGCAGCAGGGAATTGCCTTTTCCTGGGGTTGCTTGCATGTGCCAAAACCTTTGGTTACCCAAGTATTAGTGATTTTAGTTTCTCTGACTTTTGTTTTATTATTAGTGGCTTTTGTTCTCTGTTTCCCCCGCCTTTAAAAAAATAAAAACAAGAAAACCCACTGTTATGTTTCAAATTACATTAAATTACTAGAAACCGCAATTCCTTTCGCCAAAGCTACCAGAAATCTTAGACCACACCTGGCAGCTTGCTGAGATAAAAAGAGGCTGAGCTAGCCTGTTTCTCTGTGGCAAACTTATAATCATCTTTCTCCTAAATACTTTCCAGGCTTTTTTCCACTCTCTGCTAGGCTTTCTCCACCACTTTCATGGGTGGGTTTGTGCCTGCCAATTGTACGCTCCTTCCCCACAGAAAACAGAAGAGGATTGAGAGACAACAAAATATTCTTATTTACTACAACAAACAACTTCCAATGCACCACATAAGAAGTTGTTTTAGGAACACGATTTGGAAAATATTTACGTTTGGATGCGAGTTGTGACATTTTCACATCAATACTCAACAGGAGCAGCACAAGAAGCCAACGAACTGAGATTCAGCCCAGGTTTCCAATGAATGCTTACAGTGGGATTTTGTTTGGTTATTTTCAAAGGGACAGAACAGGTGGAAAGCAAAATCAAAACCACATCGTTAAGTTTTCACAGCATCTAGGAGCAGGAACCTAAACTGAACACCCCATGACAAAGAGCACATCCAACAACACTGAGGAGGCACTTTTCCTTCCCATAGTTTCCAATTCGTATTTGGCTTCACTCCATTCACACCAAGAAAGGAAGGCTCTTGTTTAGCAGTGTATATAATAGACTTATTGTATAGAATAGACTTTGGTTACTGTCACAGGTCTGTGCCAACTTCTACTAAAGCATTTCTTGCCTTTGCAAACATCCAAAAGGCTTCAATTGTACCATTAAACCAAATTCAGGAGATATCAAACCCCAGCAATTTCACAGTCTAAAAATAGCACTGCAAGAAGCCAGGCAAACTTCCTTTGATGTTTCATGAATCACGAAAACTATTTCCAAGCACAGAGAGAGAGAAAAGTCAACTCCAAATTGGGCCCTAATACGTACACGCGTAGGCAAACTCCAAGGCAGGTATTACTGTGCCGTAGACCTCCCCGCAGTAATTTGCTGCCTGGATGTCAAAGCAGTAAAGAGATCCCAGCAACACCCTGGGTGCAGCTCTCCTTTCGCCCCACAAGCAGCCGCTTCTATCGCTACCAGATGGTGCAACTCTCCCTGTGTAAACACTGGAAGGAAAACCCTGCCGAGGCAATTCTAAAAATAGGAGGAACAGACTTTCTTGAGCTTTTCAGATCCTTATCTTGAAGGGAGAATAAAACAAAAGTTTTCCTCCACGTCCTTGCCAGTCTCTCTGGCGTGACTCGAAAACCACTGTGCCTTTTAGCAGCAGCATGAATTGTTTTCTATAATTATCAGCAGCTACAAAAGTATTAAATAATCATCCATCAGAAATGGAAAACCAGCCAGAATTCTGGACTGGGGCTTAAATTATATTTGGCCTTAAAATGGCCAATGACAGCAGGTTTCTGCCCAAGGGCATTACCACGCTGGAAGAAAATGAAGCAAGCTATCTTTCAGAGCACGAGGTTGGAATAGACACAGCTTAAATTCAGAAAAGCAGTGACATATGTTTATATTTCCTTGATGTTCATGTTCACTTAAGCAAATGCCTATGGTCAAATGCTTTGTTAAAACAAGGCCCCGTCTCTCTCTCTGGATTTAGAGTGGATTTTTCTTTTGCTCTGTCTCATGGATTCCATCTGGGTTTTCTGGAAGAGGTACCTCTACCGTAAAGAAAGCCCAACAGATTTACAGAAAAATATTACAAACAAATCATTCAAACACTGTTTCAATCACTAAAGAGCACAGACAGCCAGCTGCTGTCTTAGCAAAGGGAGTCGCCAAAAAAATTAATTACTGTGCCTGGAAGGGCTCCGTCAAGTACCTCTGTAATGAGCAAAGTCATCTCAGGCATCAAGAGGATGGTAGTGATAAATTTGCAATTTTCACACTGAAAAGCAATGCTATCAGGTACAGCTGTATCATTAAGAAGGTTCCTCCCTAACGTTAATAAGCTGTTTTCACCTCTGAGCTGTTCTCAGCACTCCTACAGGCTGTTAAGCAAACATCATGTGTGTGATGTAAGAGAAATAAAGCCCGCTGTGAAGCAGGAAGACAAAGTTTTGGCCAGGGACAACAATGGACCCTAGAACAGGGAGGGCCTTGTTCCTTCCACACTGAGCAGTCACATCCCAAATGAAGCCAAGACCCGAGGAGATGTGGTGGCTTAGTCACCACTGAGCCTTCACCGGCTACTGCTGCGAATGGTGGGCGCTCACTGCTGGAGCTGCACCAAAACTCTCCAGATTTAAACATTAGAAAATCAAAACTATACAAGCTCAGCGTAAATGCTTAGAGCAGCCAGGTGTTCTGCATGCAGTTTTGGGAAGATTTGCTATAAACCTCAAATCTCAGCAGAATTGGGCCATGGGAGCCAGTTTTGGCAGAAGAAACTCAAGGTGCTCAGAATTTGCTGAGTTTGGCAAATGAACAACAAGAAATCCTGCCTGCCTAAACCCTTGGGCAGCTATGCAGTTTGACAGATACTCGACAACAGTAAGGCACACGTCTGGGCAGAAAGTGGCCCCAAGCACCACTATGTTAATGCATATATTTCTGCTTCATGCCAGGCTGCTGAACTGTATCACTGAGGTTAAGAAAGCAGGAGAAGGCATCACCTCAGGGTTCACCACAAACACCTGCCCATGAAGATCACATAAACCAATTTGCACTGCACAGATAACTCCTATGGTAAATTAAAAGCCAGTCAATAAGAAGCACAGATCATTTATGAATTGCATCCATACTGATTACTGTTATTTAACAAAATAGGCTGCTCAAGATCCAAGCAAACCGTGTCCAATTTTAACCTGTTTGTTTTGGCTGGAAAGAAGCTCAAAGGACTGTGTCCAGCACTGAGAAACTGATTCTGCCTAATGTATTTTTTAACCTTCCTTCCCAACAGGCATGCGAGTGCTCAGGGTTTGATCATTTTACCTTTCAGAAAGCTGTCGAATCTGAGGAATCCCCATGTATTTGTTGAAGTGCTCTAACACATTCACGACACCTTGGAGAAGGTTGGCAACTTCCCCATATTGTCTCCTCCTGGTCATAGCCCTGTAGAGGAAATGAAAGATTTACAAAGGCAGGTTCAATTAAAATCCTGGGTGGTAATTCCACAGGTTACCTCATCCCCACTGGGTCATGCTGGTCCCTATTGACATTTATTTTTCTAAAATACACAACTCTTCATTAACATTCCAATGCAGCATTAAAATTTCACTCAACTGATCCTAAAATAAACCAATCCAGCACACATCTAACAATGCTTCAAAAAACATAAATGTCAAAAGCAACACTTCGCAAAGAACATGTAAACTACTGAATGCATCCACTTCCCAGTATGGGTCCGGAGGCAGTAAATGTTATTTCACTGTAATGGCTTGAGTTAAGCCATTCGTCATCACACAAAAAGTGTGAGTTAAAGCTTTACAGGGAGGAGAATCATTGTGCTGAAAAGCTATTAGCCTTGACTTTTCTGTTAATAACTTTCACAGAAACTTGACAGAAAAAAATCAAATTTATTTATTTTTATTTCATCCTTTAGGATCATTCCAATGGAGACAGCAGCCTAAGTAAAATTTAATTTTGAACACTTATCAACCCAGTGTTCGTGCAGAATTTGCTACAATCCAAGAACAGGCTGTGCCTGGGTCTCGCAACTTCACACATGCAATATGTAAAAAACTGGACTTCCCTAGCCTGTGTGTTCCTCTAGCACATTAAAAAAAACCACAAAGGATTATTAGAAACATCATACCCACTTCATACACAGTACAAGCTGTAAGGTTTCTCTGAACTCATTCTCAGAACCAGATTAGGCCCTTCCGAAAAAGAGATCTCATTCCAGTTTAAGACATGGCACTCATAAAAATCCCCCCAAATCCCTGAAAGGCACATCCCTAACGAGGATACCTAACTGCACAGACTGTCTTACTATTTCATGAAGCCAGACTCCTTCCTTATCACCAAGGATCAACACAGCAATTCAAGCAATCGATGCTGCAAACCCTTAAATACAGCAATGTAGCCTGCAGGTCAGCCAGAGCAGCACAGAAAGGATCTGCCAGCAAAAATCAAGACTACAACCTATTCAGCAAACGTCCCTCCAGAAAAACAAGCAGCTGTTACAGACCTATTCAGAGCACCACACCAAGCTTGAGAACTCAGCAGTGGCATCCAAGTACCACTAAAAATTCAGACACTTACTCCAGTGAATCCACGCCCCCTGCCAGCATGTGCAGGTGATTGAGGGTGGTGATGGAGGTAGTCAGATGCCGCTTGGCATGATCTAGCTGCTTGATATCCCGTGTGATTTCTTTAACCTAGTGAAGGAAAAAACAAGAGTCTAGTTAAATATTAAACCACAGCAACAAAAATTTAAGGGGGTAGGAAGGGCTCTCTCCTCTCTTTGGGACTACAAGCATGTTGGCTCCTCAGCCATGTTAACGTGAAGACAAGGGTACAGGTTCAACACATGCTTGACAGTCAGCAGGACCAAAGACAAAACTGTTCCCATCTTAATGAGAACTGGAAGCAAAAGTCAGTGTCCCCCTCCCTTTCAAAGGCTAGAAAGAAACTGCTGCTCACCATTTGTTCAGATTTTTCAGCTTTGTCTTTAATATCCTTAATTTTACCAAAGAGCTGTTGAATGGCTTTCTGGGCTTCTTCCAGGGCCTGGAAAAGAAACAAGGTCATAGTGGAAAGAAAACCTGCTTCAGTTCGCACTTTCTAAGAAATACACAGTGGCTCCCTGCAGCCCCTAGGCTGGGGTGGTGGAGGGGAGCTGTTTTCTTACAAAGAAAGTATGGTCAGTGCATCAAAAGTCAATGTATCACCTTGGGATATTTAACCTGAGTGGACCAGGGTTTCAGTACCCGTTTTACAGTAACGCTCTGGCAAAATCTGATTGAGATTTGCAATGAAAGCACCTCTGTAATAAGAGCTACAAATAGGTTTAAGGTTACTGCAATAAATTTCGACATGCTAAGTGTGGAAAAATATGTAGAACTTACTCCTGATCAATACCTATTTAGAGCAGGAAAATGAAACCTCCACAAAACCTCTATGCTCGCCATTGATTCTAAATAAAAAAATACACAGCATTACACATAGAACACCGTGTGCTTGCCTACACCCCTCACTGAATTACCAGGATATTATCCCGTTGGAAAACAGCGATGCGTATTTTGCTGACTCCTCTGCAGCCTCCCACCCACCTCCATGCAGGAGGAATGGCTCTTTCTGGGCACAGGTTTAGCAGTTAAAGAGGGTTGAGCAAGGGAAACGGCCTCGCCTGGATTTTTGTGCAATAGCAAAGGGGACCAGGTGCCCCAAGAAGCTTGCAGTAATATTTTATATTTAATATTTTACCGCAAGCTTCTTGGGGCACCTGGTCCCCTTTGCACAACCATGATGCATCCTGACCTCACACAACCAGCGTGAGATACACGTGGATTCAATGAGTGAAGCCACATGTCCAAAATCACATGTCCAAAATCTGACTTCTGAAGTAATTCAACACGTTTTGCCTTCCCAGTCTGATAACATTTCCAGCTCCAGCTCCACTTTGTTTCCCACTGTTAAGTGGGCTTCTCTCCCTCTGTTTTTATATCCAATCCCATGACCAAGGTTACAGCACAAGCTACAAGCTCCTTCAGCAAATAAATTTAACACATCTTCATTTGGAAATGTATGAGCAAACTATCTGCCAGGAGCTTTTGCTGGAACGTAGCTGCGTTATAATAAAAGTATAAAGGTTGGAAACGTTTTATAATTCATTTTCCAGAGGGGGGAAAAAAAAAGCCTCCTCTAAAATACCTCCTGAATCATGTGAAAGTTAACACTTTATCTATTAGTGTCACACAGCTATCATATAGCATGTTCACTAGGAAATGTGCTGCAGGGACAACTGCATCAGGAATGAACACCACCATCTACCTTCTCATTTGGCTCCAGCCTAGCCACCTTTTAGAGTAAAGTTTTCTCTTCCATTTAAAGGCACATGGATTAAGTGCAAACCAAAGAACTAAAGAATGCTCATTTCAACATATTTAACTCTAGCCTCTGTACTCTGTCCCAGACCACGGCTGCAGCACATTACTCAAGCAGGCTACTAAGCAAGCAGCAACTGTTCTGCATATTCTGAGATTTGGACAGGTCTGTAAAAAAAAAAAAAAAAAAGCCAACCTAAAATTCTTCCCAGATGCCAATTGCTATGTTTCCCCTTGCTTCAGCACTGATGTTAAACGCTGATTTCTCTGCATGATCCTAGGGAAGTCAGAGATGCTGAATTCTCCAGAAGAAGAGATGAGGATTTAGTCAGCCAACAAAAAGATCCTCCAAAGAGATGTTATCCTGCTTTGTATCCAAAGCCAAGGCAATCTCACAAAACTTACTAAATCTTTGGATCATCTCAGGCCAACTTAGGATCTCACGCATGCAGAACCAGGGGGAAAGTACGAGGATCCCTTTAAAAAGGGAAAAAAGGAAGAGCCGGGGAACTACAGGCCAGTCAGCCTCACCTCTGGACCTAGCAAGATCATGGACCAGATCCTCCTGGAAACTACGCTAAGGCACACAGAAAAGAAGGTGACTGGTGACAGCCAACATGGCTCCACTAAGGGCAAATCATGCTTGAATCATTTGGTGGTCTTCTATGATGGGGTTACAGTATTGGTGGATAAGGAAAGAGCAACTGATGTAATCTACCTGGACTTGTGCAAAGCATTTGGCACTGTCCCACACAACATCCTTGTCTCTAAATTGGAGACACATGGATTTGACAGATGGACCACTCGGTGGCTGAATGGTCACGCTCAAGGAGTTGAAGTCAACGGCTCAATGTCCAAGTGGAGAACAAGTGGCATTCCTCAGGGATCAGTATTGGGACCAGCACCGTTTAACATCTGTGTCGGTGACATGGACAGTGGGATTGAGTGCACCCTCAGAAAGTTTGCCAACAACACCAAGCTCTGTGGTGCGGTCAACACACTGGAGAGGAGGGATGCCATCCAGAGGGATCTTGACAGACTGGAGAGGTGGGCCTGTGTGAACTCATGAAGTTCAACAAGGCCAAGTGCAAGGTCCTGCACACAAGTTGGGGCATCCCAAGCACAAACACAGTCTGGGCAGAGAATGGATTGAGAGCAGCCCTGAGGAGAAGGAATTGGGGATGTTTGTTGATGAGAAGCTCCCCATGACCCAGCAATGTGTGCCTGCAGGCCAGAAAGCCAACCGTATCCAGGGCTGCATCAGAAGCAGCGTGACCAGCAGGTTGAGGGAGGTGATTCTCCCTGCTCTGCTCTTGTGAGACCTCACTTGGAGTACTGCTCTGGGGCCCCCAACATAAGAAGGACATGGACCTGATGGAGCGAGTTCAGAGGAGGGCCACGAAGATGATCAGGGGGCTGGAGCACCTCTCCTGTGAAGACAGGCTGAGAGAGTTGGGGTTGTTCAGCCCGGAGAAGAGAAGGCTCCAGGGAGACCTTATAGCAGCCTTCCAGTATCTGAAGGGGGCCTGCAAGAAAGCTGGAGAGGGACTTTTTGCAAGGGCATGCAGTGAGAGGACAAGGGGCAATCGCTTTAAACTGAAAGAGGGAAGATTGAGATCAGATATAAGGAAGAAATTCTTCACTCTGAGGGTGCTGGGGCACTGGGACAGGTTGTCCAAAGAAGTTGTGGATGCCCCAATCCCTGGAAAAGTTCAAGGCTATGTTGGATGGGGCTTTGAGCAACCTGGTTTAGTGGAAGGTGTCCCTGCCCATGGCTGGGCGCTCAGAACTGGATGATCTTTAAGGTCCCTTCCAACCCAAACCATTCTATGATTCTATGATCACAGAATCATAGGAGCCTGGGGAGGTCCTACACACCATGCAGCACAACAGCACAATGCAGACACGCAGCAGGACCCCCCCAAATCCCCAACTAGCTGTATGCTTCTTAGACACATCTTTGATCCCATTCCCCTCTCCTAGGTCTAATTTTTCAGATGCGGGCTCGGACAACAGCCACAGCAGCTCTCCTTAGCACGACTGCCAAGGCGAACTCTAAGACTTCCAGCCATTAAAATCCCTGTCCACAAAGGGAAAATTGTCTTATCTGTTTTTCTCATGAGACAGAATATCATCTACTTGAATATAGGGACCTTTTCCAAAGTTATGGCATGTAATTTACCCTCAGATGGGCCAAACCAGGCCCTGAAGAGGATTTCTAGCTGCCCACATAACAGTTTTTTCTTTTGCTCACTGTTAAGAAACCACACTGAATCTATTTCTCTAACGGGTCACGATGCCATTTAATAATATTGTGACAAAACCCAGCAGAGACTGTTTACAGGAAACTGGTTTACACCTGAAGAACATGTTCCTGCTGCTCACCCTGGTCGGTGGAAACCAGCGCCTGCAGCAGTGGGCAAACTCCCCACCTAGAAACTGCCCAAAGTAAAATGGGATTTTGTTCTCGTACGCTTAAAACTGCCAAAAATAAGGTGAACTGGTGTCATCACCTGGTCCTGACTCTTGTAGCTTTTACCTCCTTACAGACTCTGGAAAAACACATATGAGACAACATTTGCTCTGCCCCCGTCTGATGGATTAAAGAACTGTGGTCTCCCACTGCTGTGAAAAATAACATGGCTGGGATGTGGGGGAGAGACCAAACAGCAGCTGCCGTTCTGTTCGAGTTCTGTATCGCACCACTTAACTTAGAGAAGGGGATATGTTTCCATAACTGTTAAAAAAAAAAAAAAAAAACAAAAACCACACAGAGAACTCAACAGCAACCTTAATAGATTGAGTAAACCAGAATTGTTCAAAACCACTCCTTTCGTTTCTTAAAACTTGCTTCCAAATATTTGCTTAGCCATGATGACATAAATCTTTAGCTACTCTCCTGAAAAAGAACTGCATATTCCTTATTTGAGCCAGAACACACTAATTCATCAACGTGCTTGGGTTTTTTACATAATTTACATTTAGAGATGAAAACATTTATTCAAACATATGTAAGATTTGCTGAGAGTAACACTGTGTGAAAATCTCATTTTTAAGTCAGGAGGACTTAAATGTCAGGTAGATCCGATGGGAAGTTCAGAACCAAATTAAAGGTGTTACTTCTTGCAGAAAGCCTACAATTAAACTTTCTTACAGTTCTTAAAGAAACCCATGAAACCTTTTTGGCTGTAACATTCCAACGGCAGCATCTGAAAGTAAAATGTTGCATGTAGATAAAAGAAATAAATAAAATTAATAATGGAAAAACACCGCCTTCCCGCTCACTGTAAAGACAGAGTAAAGCAAAGGGCAACCTCAGTGAAATACAGACACCGATTTTAAGAAAACACCTCATATTTGATAAATGCTGTTCATTGGTAAGAGATTAGAGACTGACATCTAGGGCATAAAAGTAGGTCTAACTGTTCCAGTGTAATATAGAAGTTTATTAATGTACATAATGATTATTTTTTCACCTGTAAAAGAGCAGAGGGGAAACCACAGCCATCTTAAAAGCTATACTGTGTGTTGGAGAGAATGCACTTCCCTTCACACTCCGCTCCCATTAAGACAGCGAATCATGAGTTTTAAAAGCATTTTCTTACTGCTTTTGTTACGTTATTAATCGTGGGTTTATCTTGGACAGAAGTTCTAAACCCAAGACAATATCAAGAGAATAGGAATCGCTCTTTTTCCAGCATAACTGGTTTGCATGATGAACGACATCCAGTGATGTCACATCTGTGGCTTGATGCAGGGTTCACCTTGCATTACTAATTTAGTGGTTTCCTCATCAGTGCAACTGGGAAACATGTAAATGTAGGCACATACACATACCCCGGCATACAAAAGTTAAGTTTTGTGTTTCCTTTCCTACAACAGCAGTTCATTGCAGGGGCAGAGGATCACAAATAAATAAAGAGACCGGATACATAATCTGTTGCGGTTATATGAAACAAGGATGTTGAAATTAAGGTTGCGATGTACTGGAAAAACACCATATGACTCTAATCAACAGCTGAGCCTGCAAGCTACAATTAACCCATCAGCATTATTTATTAAACTTTATGCAACCTCTGAGATCCCTGAACATCAGGCACCAGCTGAGAAATACAGCACGGATAGGGCTCGACTGCCCGAGAGAGGCAGAGCCATCGGTCAGCAGTGTCTGAGCGGCGGCCACGGCTACTTAGAGGCTTTTTCCTCAATGTTTACCCCCAGGGTACCCCAGCTGCTCTGACAACAGTAAATTTAGCAAAGAGGGCAGGACCAGCAACAGAGGGAGAGACTCCAGACAGAGCTCTCAATGCACGACAGGCTTTGGCTATGTATCACTTCCCTCCTCCTGCAGTGAAGCGTCTGCTCCCCTGTCCCGGAGCGGGTTCAGGAGCACGTCCCAGCTGCGGGAGGGAAGGGGGCGATGGCAAGGGGGCCTCTGCGGGACACTGCCCAGCTCCACGAGTAGCTCCAGGGGAGGTACAGCCCCAGCGCCCGCGGAAGCAGGGACCCAAAACACAGTTCTTGGTGCAGAACACTCAGGGGGATCTTCCAGTTTAGAAGCATGATGTGTTTTTAGCCCTTTCTCAGCCAGGTTGTATTTATGCAGTGGATGCTCCCTTGCTCTTTCGTTAACAGCAGAGATGAAATGCAGGAGACTGAGAAGCCACACGCAGGAGGTGGAAGAGCCAACTCCGTAGCGCACAGCCAGACCCCAGGTAAGCTGGGCAGAGAGTGAGCTACACAGGTTTTCATCAAATTCTCCAAAGCCGGAGAGAAAAAAGCAATACATGAATCAGCTACAGCTCATCAACCTTCTTCACCTTGAGATGCAACAGGAAAAAGAGTCCAAACACACCAGTATAAAACAAGGGAGCAGAGTTAAAGCATGAATCACTATGAAAAAGACTGCCTAAAAAATAGCTTTACTTGGCACTATCCCAAGCAGCTTCCAAGGTCAGCCTGCACATCATCACTTGTGTCACCTTTTTACATGAGATCTTCCAAGCAGCAAAAGGAAGAAAGAAAATAACCCAAAGCGGGCAGGACAAGACCACATCTAATTCATTAGATTTTGAAGTGATGCATCCTTTAAAAGATTATGTTCCAGCGATTTACAGTACCAGCTTGACATTAACACACACAAGAACAGGACTAGCAGCAATACTCAAGCCAAAAACACAATTCAGTGAATTACAGCCAGTCTCTCTGAATCCCCACAGCCAGGGCAGACGGACAGAGCCTCCTCCTTCCCCTCCCAGCCTAGGCAGGGACCTGTCACATCACTCCCACGAGGCAGCCGTGTCTCATTAGTGGGTGCATTGCTTTCCAAATACTCTTTATTCATCCTATCAGGAATCCCATGCAAGCAAAACAATGAAGTACTAGGAAATAGGAAAACAGGAATTAAGGGAGGCCCGTGTGCTACTACAAAATGTTGCTTAGCTGGGGAAAAAGCAAATTTTCAGAGGAAGTTTGCTTGCTTGAGAAACCCTGAGCTTGGGGACTAACTGAACTAACACTGTTCTGTCCCCAGTAATGGTTAAAATACCTCGATAGTTTCCATATGGTGTGCTAGAAATGTGCTAGTTTTATTTGATTCTAGCCGATATATATTTCAACTGGATGTTATTGCTCACATCAGAAAGCTGCCTTCTGCTAAGTATTTTATAGACACTTGACACATCTGCCAAATTCACAGCATCCAAATGTATTTTTAATGTTACAAATTGGGCTGTGGTCAGGATGCTGAGAATTTAATGCTCCTGGATCAGTCCCCACTCTTGAATACAGAGCGTTAACGCTTCTTTCATTTGCTGCCACACTTACAACCCAGATCAATGAAAATCTGGACCATGACTAAAAATAAGCTCCCATCCCCAATTCTCCAAGGAGTCTCAGCTGCAGAGATTTCAAAGAAACCCTTGCACGCTGTGACCAGCCTAACAATTTCTGCCGCTAAAACCTCATACAAATGAGTCCCTCCAGATTGAGAAAGGGTGGAAATACACTTTGATTCTCAGTCTGATTCCATTTTAGAGAAAACTCTTAGGTTTCACAGCTAGGGATAAACCACTGCAGCTGAAGCCGAGAGGGCTTGCCTGTCGGAGCAGGGCGACATTGCACCGTGGCTGTGCCAGCTAATTTCCCCGAGCAGACAAACCTGAAGGGCTACTCACGCTTGGGTTTGATTTTAGCAATTTCTACCCTAGGAGTTCATCAAATACTATATAGCTACTACAATTGTCACTAAAGAATAGAGTTTTCGATCATCAGCTCCAGTCCTAACCCCTAAGGCTGCACAGGACACTTTAAATCAACAAAGCAGATTATGTCCAACGCTGCACCAAGCTTAAAATTGCTACTATTGCCCCTTCACTTAACCCCCCCAAATCATGCTTAGAAATCAAACCTCATGTTCTGAATGGCTGCACAAACACTGACAGACACAGAGGGTGAAGTGAGAGTCGATTTCACAGAATCACAGAATTGCAAGGGTTGGAAGGGACCTCAGGAGATCACCCAGTCCAACCCCCCTGCTCAAGCATGTTCTCCTAGAGCATGTTACACAGGACTTCGTCCAGGCAGGCTTTGAATATCTCCAGAGAAGGAGACTCCACAACCCCCCTGGGCAGCCTGTTCCAGTGCTCCGTCACCCTCAAAGTCAAGAAGTTCTTCCTCATATTCAACTGAAACCTCTTATGTTTCAGTTTGTGCCCATTGCCCCTTGTCCTGTCCAGGTTTGCTGGTTGAACCCTTGCAGCTTAACTCCCAAACCGCACTGCTGTGCCAGTCCCGCACCCTGCTGAGCTCCCAGGTTTTACTGCATCGCCCGGCCCTGCGCACTGGTGCCTGCACCATGAAGAAAGGTGGTGACGTGTCACAAGTGACAGGGGTTTTAGTGGTCTTGCTCCAGTGAGTAATTTTACACAAGTTTTTACAGTCATGCATCTGATTTGCACCAGGGTGGCATGGCTATTAGATGTTAATTCTGCGAGTTGCACAACCCCCTAGCAAAGCCTTTAGCTTCATCACGCTCTGACCTCACGGTGGGTTACTACAGCTTCACCACCCGGCTCTACGTTGGCAGGTGAACGGCCACAGCCTTCCCCGCGCCCAGCCCTGCTCAACACCTTAAACACTATTATTATGCAGGAAAAACTCCCCCATGCAGACACTTGTTATTTCCCTTATCACCTTTCTTTATTTCAGAATAGCAAAGCTGCGAGTCCCTGCCCTTCGCATAATTTCTGTTTACTGCACCTCCCTGCGCCCGTGACACACCTCGGTGTGCAGGGCTTCTCCTCCAGCGCTGAAGAACCGACTGCCCTTGGGGGCAGTGACGCTCACCCGCTCCTTCGCTCACCCTCCACACCAGCACCCGGATGCCTGGGTTTGTTGGCTGGGAGTGCCACACGCTAAATTTGCCTAGGAAGTCCATAAATGACCGAGTCAATTTTTCTGCTGACGAGTTTGCATACTGCAAGCAGTATTTTGGTCATATCTGCAATATCAGAGCCACCCTTGACTTACACGGGGGTAAGTTTAGCAACCACTTGAGTTGCATCAGATTTTGCAGGATGAATTTATGTGATGCTTGAGACCTTTGAGGCAAAATACAGGTGGGAGGAATGGACAATCACACCATGAACCCTACAAGTAGGGATTTCTAAGTGGAAACGCTGAAAATTCACCTGCTGTAAGCACGGAAGCAACACAGCTGGAATAAACATTACTACACAGCAAAAATGTGAGAGAACGAAAAAAAAAATCCACAGCAAGACGAGATCTCCTGCCTGTTGTCAGGATTTCTATTTTCAGGCTGGGCTTCTCACTTTGCTGGCATCAAAACCAAACAGCACTGGCTGTGGAACAGCCCAGTCTTATTTTGCAACTTGCACTGCCTTCAATGCCACCAGCAAGAAAGCGTTGACTTCTGGCAGCACAAAATGCGACCTGGTTTCCAGCCTCGGGCTGCAGGACGGCAACAGGGTGTAACCACCGCCTTTCCATACAGAAGCGCAAGGCAAGGTCAAGCTCAGACTCGCTTCTGCCTTGAACCAGGCTTTGCAGCAGATGGCAAAAGTTATGCCTGACCTCTTCATACAGTTGCAGATGCCAGTTTTCATGGCCGGCAGCCAGAAGGATAATAAACAGCACTATTTCTTCTTGCCATGCCATTCACCTGAAACCTTTTCAATAAACATGTTCTAGGCTAGAAAAAGCTCACTGTGTCTCTTAGATGGGAAGGACATTGTCCAACTGTCATAATTCACTAGGGAAATGACTCTAAATGTAACTCACTTTTGATTTATGTTGGCAGCTCAACTTCTGTTTATTATTCATCGGTTACAAAAGAATATTATGGGACTTTAATCACGCAACTGGAGTCTTACAGAATCTGTGGCATGACCTTTTTTTTTTAAAATGTATAAAATTACACAGCTTAGGAGACAATATTTAACCCTCGTCCATTCACCATCTTAAAACCTACTGAAATCTAACACTAGTCTGTTCATATTTCAGAATAATGACCCATTCATCAAAAAAACAGGAAATAAAGCTTAGCCATGCAGGAGAGAATGAATATAATTGAAAGATGATGCCTACAACATCAGGGACTGTGACACAAAAAAGCCCCTAAATATTTTATAGACTTAGGCTTAATTAGTTATTAAGAGCTTACGGTGATTTTCCTCATCTGCTCTTAAGGCTCAGGCAAAGGCAGTCAGTGCTGTCCCAGCAGCAGAGGCACATCAACCACGTGAGCCAAACCTGGGCACTGCAGCCAAGGAAGCAGCGTGCAATTCGATGTCTGGAAGTGAGCATATATTTAAATAGATTTAAAAAAAAAAAAAAAAAAAAGGAAGAAAAGTGCCTACGGTAGGAGATGTGAAAGCACCAGCTACCTTATCTTAGCGTGAAATACAACCTGCAGTCAAAAAAGCCACCTCCACACAAACAGGCAGAGGTAAGAGGAGAGGCTGAAGCAACAGTGCTGCTTATTAAGCACATTTATGCAAACAGTGCACAATATCACTGGCCAGGCTGACCCTGCCTGTAACCCAGCACTCGCAGAGCTGAGGAGGGGACAGGCTGCTGACTCCAGTGCCACCATCCGCCAGCTGCCCGGTGGCTCAGGACACCGCTGGCTAAACCGGCACTCGAGTAGCTGGGATGACCCCGTCAGCAGGGGACTACCATACTCCCCTCCGCCACACGCGGCACCTGCATCACTCTCTTCTGCTCACCGTCCATCTTCATCTCTTTCTTCCTCCCTACACTGATTCTGCAAAGGGTTTCCTGATCTCTATTTAAAGAAGAAAAAAAAAAAAAAAAATAGTATTTCACATACTTCCATCTATGACCTTGTCAAACCCAATAACCTGTGGGCATTTTTCTACGCCAGACACATCCTCCTCCTTCCACAAGCTTAAACGATGCCAGAGACTGCAGCACACACACAGGGCAGGGCAGGGCAGGGAGTCTGAGCGTCCCCACAGCTGCAGAGCCGAGATGTTTATTTTTACATGCAAGGAGAAAGGACAGCACTGGTTACCAAAGGATGGGATGGCTAATTGAACTGTCTACTGCTGTGCTGGGTTCAGGCTGGGCAGCAAGAATATATTTGTATTCTTTATCCACAGCAGCTGCCATATCTTTTCTTGCACTGCTGTAGTTATGAAAAAAAATAAAAATATTACTGTTCTCACGGAGCAAAGAAGCAGGAGCCAACCAAAGCAATCCAAGTTATCAACCAGTATCTTCAGCCATGAGAAACATGCAAGGCTTTTCCCAGCCCAAAAAACATCCCTTTTCTCTTCTTGTTAACACTTAACTTTGTTGTAGCACTAATTGAGCCAGACCCTAATATAGTACGAGATCCTAAGCGAAAAACCAATCTTTTCTTTAAAACACAGTCTATACTGATTCAATTTCAGTCATTCACTTTATGCACGTGTGTGCACAGGGTGGGAAGGGAAAGATGGACCAGAGATAGCAGAAAGAAATATTTTTTTTTTTAGATTCAAACTATAAAGCCACAAATCTTGGGATTCCTCTTGAATTCTTGATTCCTTTGGAAATCAATTTTGTACAAAGCTGCCTCACCTTTACCGACGCAGGCACCCACATCCTGGTTGCACAGACACTGTCAAGGGTTAAACTAGACTACGTTATCACAAGGACAAAAGCCTGATAGGTGAAGCAGCTTCAGCCAAACAACAAGTAAAGGCATGTCAGCAACTGTCAAAAAAATTACAGCCAGTCCATGCAGAAGGTTTAGCAATAAACACAACTGAAGAGTGACAAATAAAAACGTACGGAGTATGTTAAACGCTCAGTGGAAAAATCTATGGGAACTTTTTATACTGCACCCTAGGGCAGAGAGGAAATTATGCCACAACTGAACTGCAGCTCTTAGCAAGGTCAGCCCAGACTCCAGTTCAGCAGCAGCTCTGAGAAAAACCTTACAGAGGAAAAATCGGACAGCACTGGCTCCCCAGAAAGCGCAGGCGCAGCTTGAACTGCGTTTTGTTACAACTGAACCACAGCAGCTCCTGCATTCCCAGCCTCTCCCAAGGCATCCGAAATAGCCCAAGTCTGGGACTCCCAAGGAAAATTTTGTTACACCCTGCAGAGGAATGTTCCACCCGCGACTGTTGTTTCCTCCCATAAAAGGATCATTAGCGAGATAATTTCTGCAGTTCATGGTATTGTCTACAGATTTTACTGAAATATTGCACCAGGAAGGGGAAGCCAAATGAGCCAGACTATTTTAAGGCTTTTGCATTTGGAGGAAATTCTAGGGCAAAATTTCAAAAAGGCAGATGCTTTGAACTGGGAAACGTTACACTTTGTGGAGAAGGGAGCATTCCTGTCTTTAGAGCTGCTTAAATAACTCTTTTGGGGCCACATCTATTTGATCAACTTTATTTTTAGATTTAGAATCTGCTTTTTCAGACACCTAAGTACTATTTTATATGAACATGTGCATGTGATCAAGGCTATTTGGGAAACAGTTTAAAAGTTAGACTGACTATAAAAAGCTACTCTTACATCCTTCTCATACTTACAATTCGCCTCGAAGACATGCTCAATCATCTCGGCACCCAGGTGGAGCACAGAAGTGTCAGCCCCATCATTACCACTGCCACATTACCAGCCAGACGGGACAGGAGACTCGATCACAGCTGGATCTGCAATTAGGATTTTGAACTTGCTATCCCTAAGGTCTCCCTTTCCTTAAGGAGCGTGGAGAGCACATTCCCATAACTGCATACTGCATATTCCCCACTGGATCCGACTGGGGTTTAGATTGCTCTTAATTGGGAGAATAACATGCAGCACTATTCAGACATGTCCCTGCTGGCAGCACTCCCTCACCATCAATGATCACGAAAACATCACCCTGGTCTCAAAACCAAGGCTGGGCTCCCCTCTCCTGGACGGCTGCAAAGGTGCAGCTTGCAACAAGGCTCAGTAAAGCACTGCTCCTCCGCACAAGAGGGAAAGCTGCTTTGCTGGGCTCAGTTGCTAAATGACCCCTTCCCCAAAGACAAAGCAAGCTGTTAAAGGCTAAATATCACTCAGTTTGGCTTCTAGGAACCTGCCTGGTGTCACTGGTGTTCAAACACGCTACCAAAAAAAGAGATTAGATAGGTTGATGGCAGGTCCCAGTGATTTGTGCAGCACTTGAACCAACAGCCTACAAGAGATTCCCACCCCCCCTGTTTGGCACCTAAGGCTGTCGGGAGATGGAAAAGCCAGAAGATGAGCTTCCTGAATCAGCTTCTGCACCCACGGCACACGGTGCTCCCTCGCCTGCGAGGGCAGCAGGGATGGCAACCGCTCGCTGCGCAGCTCTGCCTCCCCACGCAAGCCCGAGGCAGGCAGGGCCCAGCTAACCCTGCGAGCGGGGGCTCAGCAGGGAAACCCCTCCTGGCTTGCTTGGACTTAAGAACTTTTTTTTCTTCTACCACTGCATCTGAGGTTTATGTTTCCTTTGGAAGGAAGTCAAAGATTGAAAGGATGTTTATGAAAACTATTATTTACTCTCCAGACAAGAATGGCTCCTCTAGCTCCAATAGCACATAGTCAGACCATTCTGGCAAATGCCGATTACAGATTGCATGGTGAGTTGCTAGGAGAGAATGTCACTGAAGAAAAGAGGCTTTTGCAAAACACCTTCCAGGCCCAAACTTGAAATAAATACACAAGATCCTGAGCTCCCACTGAAATCCAAGCAGTTGGAACGTCAGAGTTCATATGCATTTTTATTTACAGCATGCACTTTCAAGAACACGATGGATTGCATGGTTCTTTTCAGTGTGTCGAGGGATGGAAATATCTCAAAAGACAGGAATGGCTTTTTCAAAAGCTAGTCTGCTGCAAGTACTGCATGTTACAGGCTATAGACATCTCATATGGTAAGAAAGTTATAAATAGGAAAGGGCATCTGAAGATTAAACTGTTCACTGTGGCTGGTTTTAAGCTTTGTTTCAAACCTATTGCAGAAGCTGGTTGCCAACTGTTTCTTTATTAATCAAGGGCAGTTTGCAGTTGTGGTTAATACAATAAAATGCAATAATAATCTTCAGACTGGGCTTCACAGGGTGACACTATCTATCCAGGTGTATCCTTCTATCAAATTTTGCAGGGAAATATTGGTCTTGAGGATACAAATTTCCTACAAATTTAATAAGAATAGAAGATCAGTAGAAGAAACTGATTTTATTATGGGACCAAACTACAAACTACTACCAGAAAAGGTAAATAAGGAAAAAAGCCTCTTTCAGCAGCACTGATTCCCTTCGTAGCAGAGTGCTGACTTGTCTCAGTTGTTTTAAACCAATTTCTTACTATACATTGGAGAATGAAACCCTTCCTCTCCAAGCGGGAGAAGCCAAACCTATTGCTCTATAAAAACTGAACATTTCTAAGTGTCCTTGATTCCACTGAGAATATGCTGGTAAAACAAAGGCACTTTTCAGCACTGGAGCAGGGGGCTGAAGCTGAAAAGCAAGGTTTTTGCCCCCACAATCAGCAATCAACAGGGTGGTCATGTGAAAAAGGCTGCCTCACTAACACACAGGATAAACTACCCGGAGAAAGTAATGCAGGGAGTGACAGGAACAGTAAATGTTTCTTCTAGCTTTCCTCTGTCTGGTTCTGGGGAGACAAATATAAAATTCCATCTCAAACTGAAATGCAATTCAAGCATTCCTCAACACTTAAAGATGACTTCTTTCACTGCAGGTCCCTCCGACCTGCTGACATGCAAGGCCTGAGCTTGCTGACGCTCCTTTACTGCTTTAAACTTCGAGGCCCAGCCAGGTCCTGCCACTCTAACAGTCTGGTTCCAGCAATTCACATCCAAAATGCACGTACAAGTGTGAAATGGTGGACTTGGATTAGAAAGACAGAAAGAAAAAGCTCAGAGTATTTCATTTTAAAACAATTTTTCTTACCAGAGAACTATCACTTTCCATAATTGAATGGTTCCAGTATTTGTTACAACCTCTTAAAAGTACAAAACAACTGTTAGGCTTCTGGGAGACTGTCTGGCCTTAGCCCATGCAGTCCGTGCAACTGCAAGCTCTGGCATCTCTCTTAAAGTCTGCTTCTACCTTGCAAAGCAGCAAAGTGATGGAAAATGGGAAAATTCACAGCTAAATACAGGAATATTCGTGATTAGCTGCAGCTCCAGGTCACTTGAAAGATGCCCTGCACAGACACACCACGTACACATGTGTGTTTGAAGGCTTTTTACTTGGATAGAAATATAATTGGTTCCTTTGCAACCAAACTAAATGAAGGGCTGCACCCACAGACCTGCCTTCCCAATAGTTCAGAGCAGGATACTGTCCAAGTCCACCTGTACATGCTTTGGAAAACTTCAAAGGGATTAAGGAGTGAGAGCAGAGACATAAGGCAAAGTTCTAAACAAAGTTTGCCGAATCTCCATAGCACAGAGCCACTTTTGTTATCCTGCAAGCACAGCTGGCCACAGCACTGCTTTTGTTCGTCTCTCGCCACGTTCATCCTTGGGACCTGCAAGTCCTGAGGCACTTCGGGCAGTTCTCAGCCACAGCTCTTCTTGACCCCGCTTTTTTGCAGTCGTCTCTGAATTTGTCACCCCGAATGGGCCCAAAGGGCTACAACAGCATCAGCTTTCCAATCATACCCAAACTCTCCAAGTACTGCACTAGTTTCCACTCCCTCCTCTATTTCTGTACTTGACTGCCCAGTTGATTTCTTGTCTCATCCCTGCAGTGATTACAGGCAGCACCACTCCGACGTATGCCACATCCCAAGCACATCCCCAGTTTAATAGCAGTACCCAGGGAACCATGCAAACGCTAGTTCTGCTCGGAAACATAAGCATCTCGCATTTTTTTAAAGCAATATGAAGGCATGGAGAAGTTAAACAATTCACTCAGGGCCACGGACTCTCTGGCAGAGGTAGGATTAGAAACATACACCAATGGCAAGAAGTGGAAAATAGAGTCAGCCACGCTGGTGAGGGGATGACTATCCCATCCCAGCAACCTAGTCTTAAATCTGGTATTAAAAAGGTGAGTCAATGTTGACAATGAGGAAAGCAGTATGATGGACAAGTCAAGATATTAATGTTCCTGGTCTAAACCAGAACAGACACAGGAAATACAGCAGCACTGGGTGCACCTCAAAATCAGATAACACGTGGACCAAGCTCAAGCGTTCACAAACACCGCAGCCATGGCCATGCTGTTCAATACCATACTCCAAGCAAACACATCTGTCAAGCAAAAGACAAGTGAAAACCTGATGGCTGAATAGGACATGCAAGATGAACTGGCAGCCAGTCATCAGGCTTAGTCACTAGCAACTCAGGATGCTTCAGCAAACAACCTAGTTAGAAGGCTAAATATCCTTTTATTGATCCTCACTCAGTAGCAAATGTGCTTGTATTGATTTAATACTGTTCATTTTATCATTAGCTTTGGAGCAGCATGACTGCAAACCTCCCGGTTTTGCTTTTGATTTTTAAATCAATTTCTCATTCACTTCCCTTTGGAGGGTGATCAGAAAGCAGGCTGTGAGCAGTGAGCAGCTCGCGCCGTCATTAGCGTAAGAGACAGCAGAAACACCTCCCTAACAACGAGAGCAGGTTTCTGTCTGCCAGAGCCATTCCTCAATTTAGCATCGCAAGGTGAGAACCCTTGGCATTACCGGAGATGAGATGCACGTACCTGCCTGCCATCTTGTCCCACGTTGGTCTGTCCTCTCACTACAGTTCGAATGTTGTCATCCAGCCTCCTGCAGAAAAGAATCCATAATGTCAAACTCATTCTCTGTGTGCCTGACCCAAACGATTGCAGGAACCTTGAGAGCTACAGAACAGATTTTATAAAAAAAACCAAACTGGTGCTACCAATGCTAAACTCGCTTTCCCCCCCACAGGACATCACTATCTTACATAATTTAAAACTCCTGTTACAAAATAAAAATGCATTTCCTAATTTAATCAGGGCTTCTTGCATTTCTCTTCCCTGAAGCAATACTGTCAGTTTTCCCCTGTCCGTTTTCACTTCCACTTTCCACATACTAAAGTGCTGTCTCAGTCATTTCAGGTTGGTAATGCCAGTCTGCACAGACAGTTTAAGTATTTACTGCACGCTTCTCTTTATTTTGTACTCTTAGTACCAATAATGACAATTAAAAAAATTAAGAAATAAGAGGTTTTACAGTTGCTATTTTGATCTCACAAACAGAATAAATCTTCAGCAACCGAATGTTCTGGGTAGTTTGTTCTCTCAGCCTTCAGACCATACTAAAATTTGGTACTTACTGATTCACTGTTTTTTCAAAGCTCTACTTTGCAACCCATCAGCTAAAATAACCTGAAAGAGAGTACTGTACAATAGGGGCAAAGTATAAGAAAGAATTATAAATACAGGGAGTAATTTTTGTCTCTGTCCCACTCTTGGGCTCAAGACTGACCCTATACATGCCTTTTAAGCAAATTGATTCCTATCAGCTGTAGTGCAAAGGCTGTATTTATGAAGCCTCGGTGACAACCAGACTACTCACCACCCGAGACGCAATGAAATGGAGAAACATTTACCTTATTTTCAATCTGATTTTGTTCACAACTTCATCGATGTTTGCCAAAGACTACAACATGAAAAAAACAAAACAAAACAAAAACCAAAGAGAAGTGAAATGAGGAGTCTTTTACTGCAATACACATCAGCTGTGATACCTGATGCTTGCTCACATGTGGCACTTTACAAAGAGGAGAGCAATGACTTTGTTTTGCAGATGGAGGAACTTAGACACACAGCAGCTTAGCTGCTCCTTAGGTCACATAATGAAGAGCAGCAAGAGATGGGGCAGGCCAGGGTGCAGCCCTGCAGGTCCCAGAGGCTCCCCTCTTCCCACCCAGCCCTGAGCCCTGCCTCCTCAGTAGAACTGATCCCGAACCGCTGTGGTGACAGTGACCTCCAGTGGGCAATGGGGACAGAGCCTTGGCCTCCCCTGGGCAATGGGGACAGAGCCTTGGCCTCCCCTGGGCAGAGACCCTCCTGCAGAGCCCGGGCACCCAGCACATGGGGTGGAGGAGGCCTGGCTGCTGCCGGCGCTGTAGTGGGGGTATTGCAGGGGAAATAGCTCTCCACTACCGGCAAAGGGAAAAAGCCAAGCCAGCACCACCAGCAAACTAACGAGGAACAGCCAAAAGCCAAAAAAGCCAGCGCTGCAGAGGATCTTAAACACAGTAAATGTTGGAGCTGCCTCACAACCCAATCTTCAGCTGAAGAAACACCTCCCTTTTGCAATAGCTTAGTCCAAAACTGCCCCTGGGGCTGATTTGGGGAAGACAAAGTACAGATACAAGCCCACAGCAATCTCATCCTTTAAGTCTCAAAAGAAACAACAGGTTTCAAACATGACTCTCTAGTGACATTTCACAGGCAACACCTGCCTTACTTGGCTGAAACCCCTGAGGATTTACCGACAATTAATAGATGGCAAGTTATGAAATTTACTGCATGAGAAACCTCTATATAGAAAACTAATTTATTTCTACAGTTCAAAGCAGGACTTTTACTGTAGTGAGCACTTTGGGTGGAAAGAAACTATGTAAAGACAGTGAGCTGCGTGAGATGCTAATTTAAGAAGCTCTAGTCTTACTACCTGTGCCACTGTTTAAAAGAAAAGGCTTGGGTGCAGGTTTAAACACTCCTTCAGTCACTTACTATCAGCTTACCCCTCGTACCGAGAGGGCCGTACTGCGAGTACTACTTACTTGCTCAGTGGGAAAGAGAGTGTTAATATACTCCACCGCGTTGAAATCTGCTCTGTCCAGTGGATCTTGGCTGGGAAATACCTGAGGAGAGGGAGGAAGACAAATACAATCAGCAATACATCATGGTTGATTTCTGTAACTTCACACAGTATCTACAACCTGTTATTACTCCGGCACCCACTTCCGTTGCGTTTCGCAGCATCGTTCTAACAGGCGTGCACAGAGAGAGGTCAGGCCCTTGCCCCCTACTACGTGCTCTGGAAGTCTCTGACCTACAAAAGTTCCTGTGGCTATCAGCCTGGATAAACACAGATAATATCCATGTACAGTCCCAGCACAATCAGTCATGGGCAAGGAATTCCTGACACATGCGAGCCATTAATTATGCATCCCAAACCATTCTGATGCTTCTGCTGTGGTTTGGAAATGACCCACACACACACTGAGGCACTGCCCTTATCTTCGCCTGGGCTTTGCAAGGCCCCGTGGTGAGAGACACAGGATTTGCTTTTCACAGCCGCGTAATAGGAAACACAATGAATTAAGAAATGGTTGTACAAGTTCTCTGGAGACTTGGGTTTGCTACTTTCACATGAAAAAAAGAGAAACAGAATCTGATGAATGATTCTTCCTGCCCACGGGAAAGGGAAAAGAACAGCTTTAGTGCAAACAGATCTCATCTCTCCTCAGAAGTAGCTCAAACGATGCAAAGGCAGCTGGCCAGCCTTCACTTTTTGTCCCCACAGAACAAAATACGTTGCATTCCCTTCTCTGCTGCCATATTTGTTCCATATTTATACAGCCATCAGTTCTGCGCTGCAGGTCAAAACCCCACCTAGCAAACACACAGCTCACCCCGCAGCATCACCTCCACACGTCACCCCGCTCACTGAAACCCACCACAGAAATCTGCGTTACCTGGACACACGCAGCGCTTCCGCTATTTTACACATTTTGCAGCACAAGTTTTGAGATCATTTAAACAAGAGCAACTTCTCCCTGAAATAAGCCTCTTCAGCAGCTTTCCCAAAGCTGCTCCTGTGGCCAAGGAGAAGCAGGCAGTGGTTAAAAATGCATGAGGCCATGCCTGAGTGAGGAAGATGCTCTGATGTTAGCCCATCATAAGAGCGCAGCTGCAGCATCCCGACCAGCCTGTCCTGGTCTGGGCTTGCAATTCCTGCAGGTTCCATTAATCCCAAATCTCCACATGCATTAAGAGCAGCTGAAGCAAGGGGCAGGTTGGAAAATAAAGGCTAGTCAGGAACTCCACTCTCAAACTGCTGACAGAGATCAATGCAGCAGGCAGCTGTACCAGCTAAACTTGTTACTCCTTCATCTTCACCACCACCCATTAACCAGAAATGGCTACCCCACGTTTAGTGGAGCACCACTCTGCGTGCTTCAGGCAGAATTCAGCTGAGCCAGTCCTGCTCATTTAACCAGAACCTGGCAGGTTTTGCCCAAAGCTGATTAAGGGACACTCATGGGAACAAGATTATTGGGTGGGGAAGTGCCAGTGAGGAAGTGGCAGCAGGCAGTGGCATCCTCAACATCTCCCCTTGCTCAAGATGTGAATATCTGCCTACAGCCTTATTACCTGTTAAAATAACCCAGCCAGGGATAGGGTGGGCTCCCCACTGCTGGAAACCTCAAGTCAAGACCGTCTCTAAAAGACGTGTTTTACTTTGAAGAGACATTTGGCGCTTGATGAAAATGTCATTAGGTAACTTACTTTGATTGTACAATGTTGGAAATCATAGAAACATAGAATGTTTTGGGTGGGAAGGGACCTTTAGAGGTCATCTAGTCCAACCCCCCTGCAGTAAGCAGGGACATTTTAACTCGATCAAGTTGCTAAAATCACACCAGGCTTCTCTGGCTTTCAAACATGCAGGGTCTATAAAGTGGAGAAGATTCTTCTTCTGGACAAGTTCCAGGTTTCCTTTAGAAGTTGGTAATTAATTTAGCAGTTCTCAAGGTTTCAGCAAAAATGACTCAGTGGTTTACTGCCGGGCGTGCCAACCCCATGCAAAGATACAAGTATGGGGGGTGCCTCCTGCTTTGGAGCAATAATATTCCAAAGCTGGCACGGCACCCGCAGAGAAACCGTGGCACCTTCCTCACCTCTGGGTGCTGGGCTCACGTGAGACACTCTGCCCGCCACCGCAGGTCTGCCCCAGGCCTTTGAGAGCCACCAAGAGCGATCCACAAGCCTCAGCACTCAAGAAAGTGAAAAAACTTTTTTGAGCAACACTTTGAGAGACAGCTCCCATTGCTGTCCACAGACTTCTGCTACCAGAAAGGGCCCATCAGTCGGGAGGGCTGGCTGAAGTCAGTGCAAGCTCGGTCAGACTCCAACGGACACATGGTTTTACCCCGGGTTCTCAGGGACTTTTGCTGGGCTCCAAGCACCACCAAGGATTTCGGGGAACACCAGAGAACTTGGGCTAGAATATAATATAAATCACAAGGGTCAGGCCAAGACATTTTGATTATCCTGATTGGAAGCGAGCAGCAGGCCGCGGGACTCCATCACGGGATGGAGGGCTGGGGAGGCGGAGAGCAGGCGCGCCCGGCCGCAGAGCGGCGATGCCCCGCGTTCCTCGGCCATGCGGAAGGATTAGACGGGAGACGCTCAGCTGCGGCCAAGGGCCCGGCCGGGGCCCCCGGCACCGCCCCCGGGGGCCCCCGGCGGCCGGGCAGCCCCCAGGGCAGCCCGCCCCGCCCCGGGGGCCAAGGGGCTCTCCCCCACGCCAGGCACCCGGGCGGCACCCGCCGCCAAGCCTGGGGCATTCCGGGGCCCAGCAGCGGAGGGCCCGGAGCTGGCTGAGGGGGACACCGCCGGCCCCATGCCCCGCAGAGCCCCCCAGGGCCCTCAGGGAGCGGGCGCCGAGCCGCGCCCTCACCCGCCCCCTCACCAGAGTGGCCTGGCCTGGCCCCGGCCCCCGCCCGGCCGTCCCGGCGCACCTGCTCGATAGCGGCCTGCACGGCGGGCCCGCCGCCGCCTCCAGCCCGGCCGCCGCTCCGGCTCGTCCTCCTCCTGGCGGCGGCCGCTTCCGGGCCGCGCGGGGCGCCGGGGGGGGAGACCACCCCCCCCGCCGGGGCGGGGGGGGGGGGGGGGGGGGGGGGGGGGGGGCCCCCGGGGGGGGCGGCCCGGCGGCGGGAGTGGCGGGAGCGGCGGGGCCGGGCTGAGCCCAGCTGAGCCGAGCCGAGCCGAGCCCAGCTGAGCCGAGCCGAGCCGAACCGGGCCCTCCCGCCGCCCTGCCCGCCGTTGACACGCGGCGGCGGGAGGCAGCGCGGCGGCTGTCCTTCCCATGTGGCGGACGCTGGCCCTCGCCTCCGCCTTCTTCCCGGGGCTCTTCGCCCTCTGCATCCGGTTGCTGCGCTGCGCCGCCCCGGGATGGAGCCTCAAGGACCGCATCCTCCTCAGCGGCAGGTACGGGCGGGGTCGGCGGGAGATGACCCGGACCCGCCACCCGGTACCCATCGCGGCGGACCGGGACCGGGAGCCGGGCGATCCAGGCGGGCCAAGAGCACCGAGCCCCGGCGGCTGGGAGCCTGGCGCCCCGACCCGCGGCGCTCCGGGGGCCGGACCCCCGACAGGGCCGAGCCCATGCCCCGCGAGGGGAGCAGGCAGGGGCCCCTTCGCAGAGCAGGGATGCTCCGGTGCAGCTCTTCTGCCCGCGGGGAACTGGGCAGGGCTACCGGCTGAGCCACGGGAGTGGAAGGGACGAGAGCTGGCAACACCCCTCCGCCGTGTCCCCGGGTGACAGCGCCAGGCGCAGCCACCCCAACCGCGTCCCACGCCGCCTGGGCACGGGGCCACAGCTCCTCGCCATGACAAGGCTTTCGGGGTGTGCACGGAGTAGACGTCCAAGCGCTACCCTGGTGCAACTGCGCCGAGGCCACCACCCTGCTCCTTGGCCCTTCTGGGGCGAAGTTTGGGGTGACCCCTTTTCTCTCTCTTGGTTTCAGGTTGGTGTCAATAGTCCAAGCCACCATGGCAACAGTGTCAGGGATCACGGTTGTCCTTAACTGCAAGAACGTGGTGTACGACAGGTAATCCCCTCCGAGAGCCTTTCTGTCCCACCAAGAGCTGGCGGAGGCTGTGCCCGGCCAGCTCACAGCTGGGATATTTTGTGCCAAATGCTTGCACATACAAAGGGGAGAGGAGAACCCGTGTCGTGTTCCTCTTTCCCCTGCCTCGGGTGACGGGTTGGGCAATGCGCTGACTGTGCACCCTCTGAACTGGCTGTTCAGTGCGCTCGGACCTGGGGCTGCCCTGCCAGCATGGAGGGTCTTCTCCAGAGGATGGGCTGTAACACGGGCCCATAGGTGAGCAAAAAATAAAGATGTGATCACTTCTAAAGGGGTAGGGGGTCCCTGTGCTGGAAGCTGAAATTTGTGGTTGCTAACGAGTCAGGCAGACCTACTGAGAACTGATTTTAGAGGTGCATCACCTTTTGTGTGCCAAATGGATGCCGAAGGAGTCCAGAAATGAGAAAGTCGGTATGGGGTTTGCTGTGAAGGAAAAATCACATCACCTTGTCCTCATTGCTCCGAGACAAACTGCCCCAGAAGTAGCTTTCGGCAGGAGTGATAGCGCAATCCAGGTCAGAGGGCTTAAAAACAGAGCTATTATCCAGAACAGCAGAGAAAATTGTAGGAGGGAAGAACATAATTATGCTGAGCTGGCATTTGACCATCACGCTGGATTTTAAGGAGGGCTGTCCTCTCGGTCGTGGCAGATTTACCTTTAATACACAGATGTGAAATGCCGTACCTTGCTCTAGATGGTGAGATCTATCCAAATTGCTCAGTCCTGCTTAACCCAGGCACTCTTAATGAGTTACATTTTTGCTCTAAAATAAAATATCTGCTGTATAGGTAGCTCAGATGATAAATCCCAGACTCACACGGACGGAAGGCGCTGCTGGTAGCCGTCCTTCTCCCAGGAGCCATGTGCTTGCCCGGGTGGTCTCTGTGGCAGCAGCTCTGTGCAAACACTTTGTGGTCAGAGCCCTAGATTTTCTTTGAATCTGGAGGAAAACCAGCCCAGTGCTCAGCAGGGAAGGTCTCGGAGAATGACAGCAAGACAGAGAGCCAGGAAGCATCACAAAGGTTGCAGTAAAATTTGCCAATTTATTTACACAGGCAGACAATCATTATATTGCTGGCACTATAATTGCCCTCCAAAGCCCTGGGCAAGTTTTGCAAACTCAATAGCTGGTCACTTCCCTACCCTGCTTTACATCACTTACATCTTTCTATCCGAAATAGGAATGCATGCAACAAATTTTTTCTTGAGATGGCAGGAGAGCAAAAGCAGATTTATTTGGGCCCTAAGCTACATTTCTTTAAGCAGCAGTGTAGCACGGTTTTGGGTTGGTTTTTTTTTTTTATCAGTGTGATTTCACTCAGGACTTTTTAAGGAGCCCGGTCTCCCTGCAGAGCAGGGCTTGCTGCTGCCTGGATTGTGCAACCAGGATTCCGACGTGCTTTGGGAACAGGCAGCTGCCTGCAATTATTTCCCAACAGACAAATGTCTTGCGGGGGCTTATTGCTTATGTTAGATATTTTACACTTTACTCTCCGAAGCCCAGGCCAGGCATTTCTAATTGAGACTGAGGTCTCCGGGTGCTTTCCAAGCGCTCCCCAGGTGAAGCAGCCAGCCGAAGTGGTGTGGCAGGCAGGAGGGACCCAGGCTCAGAGTTTTTCCCCTACCAAGCTTCAGCCCTGGGTGTCTCAGGGCTTAAGGGAGAAGATTACCTGCTGCAAAGGTGCTGGATTAGTGCTGGATCCCGAGTGGTGCTGTGACCCCGGCCCGCACGGCAAACACCCGGCTGCAGGGCTAATCAAGATCCTCCCATTAGTGCCGTGTTTGTGCTTGGCTGGGCTGAGCTTGGTGCCTGGCACGGCCAAGCGTGAAGCTGGGCCAGCACTGAGGAGGCCTCCTCCACGCGTACCAGGTACCTTTTCTCTGCTGAGCCCAATCAAGTTAAATTTCGATACCTCTCAGCTTCAAAATCCACTGCTTCCGTTTCAGACCTAAAGACTCTCTTCCACCTTTTAGAGCATCGCGTGGTGCTCGGAGCCATTGCGATGCCTCTGTGTGTGCTGCTCCTCCCCCAGGCACTGGCTGGCTGTAGAGTACATCTGGGTCCTCGTTCCCTACATGACCTATGACATTTACGTCATGTACCTCTGCCACTGGCACAAGAGCCGGGACAAGGGAGTCACGGAGAAGAAGCACTCGCTGGCCAGCGTGCGGAGCTTCCTCCTGCAGGAGCGGCTGATGGTGACCCACCACCTCTTCATCCTCATCGTGCTCACCCCTATCACCCAGGTAAGGTCTGGGCACGGCCGCTGTGAAACCCGGCCCGAGAGGAGCCCCACGTGGCTGCGAGGGCTTGCAATGCAAGCTGTGCCTGGCAAAGCATCTCTGCTGGTCAGGAGCCCGTGAGCCCCTGGAGATGCTTGGTGTTAGCTCCTGGCCACCTCCCCAGGAGGGCCCCATGCTCACTGCTGGCTTCATTTGCAGCACTTCAGGGGAGAGCTGGGGGACTTCTTTGTGGGCTGCATCTTCATGGCAGAGCTGAGCACGCCTTTCGTATCGCTGGGCAAAATCCTCATGCAGGTGGGTGAGGAGGGACGGGGCTCAGATCCGGGAACCCCACAGCAGCTTCCCCCCCCCCTTTCCCCACCCCAGCCCCCTCCACCAGCCCCTGTTCATGCGGCAGCTCGGCTGGGGGGCTCGGAGCTGTAACCCCAAGCTCCCCCACAGTGCTGCCCTCCTCCCCGTCTCCTGTTAGGTGCCCACCCCTCTCCCCAGTAAGCAGCATGCCCAGGGGCATCCCCAAACTGGGGGCTGTTCTGGGTCCTGGTGCTGACCCCCCATCTGTATGTCCTCCCTTGCACCACTCTTCTTCCTGCCCCAGCCCTCTGCCCCCCATGTCTCCCTTCCCGCTCGACCCCTTCCCACCCTGCTTTCCTGCTCCTCCCATCACACCTGCGGGTGCTCAGCTCCGTGCTCCCAGCACAGTCAGTGCCTGAGGAGCAATGGGGTGCTGCTTACCTCACGTTCGCCTTCTTCCTTCCCCAGCTCAAAATGCAGGACACACTCCTGCACAAGGTGAACGGGATCCTCATCCTGGTGACCTTCTTCCTCTGCCGTATCCTCCTCTTCCCCTTCATGTACGCGGCCTACGCCAGGCAGGTGGGAATCCCCATTTACATGGTGCCTTTCCGCATCCCCCTGCACTGCAACATAGCCAACGCCTCCCTCATCGCCCCCCAGCTCTACTGGTTCAGGCTCATCTGCCGCAAAGCCGCCCAGCTCTACGGCGGCTCGCCCACCGACAAAAGCAGATAACGGCTGGCGGCGGCAGCCCAGCGCGGGGGCTGGAAAAGGGTTAGCCCCCCCTCCCCGGCTCTTCCACCTTCAACGCCAGCGCTGCGGGGCCGGGGAAAGCAGAAGCAGCGACCCCTCCCAGGCAGCGCAACCGAGCTAGGAAGGCTTTCTTCCCACGCCGCTCCAGTGCCTTGTGTCCTCCCACCCGTGGGAGCCAGGGCAGGAGCCAGCGAGGTCTGCCCATAAGCACAACATTCCTTCTAGGATTCAATACTCCGGCACAGAATTAACGGTTACATGAGAGGGATTTGTTACAACTCCCCCCCCACGTCTTTCAGGGCTGACACCAGACACCAGCACTGAGCGTGGCGAGGCCCGGAGGCGGCAGCGGCGGTGATGCTGGAGCGTGCCCAGCCCCAGGCAGCAGCACTGGGACTGGGGGAGCTGCGTGCCAGACCTGCTGCAGCCCCAACTCGCTCCTCCAGCTCCAGTTTGAGAGCAGAGCCAGTCCCTGGGGCTGCAGCGTGGTTCTGCACAGCTTGTTCCTGACCTTCACTGACTTCGCCTCGACACTACAGCCACGGTCAGCGTCTCACCTCCCACTGCTGCTGGGCTCAAACTCATTTTAAGACTCCACTTAACCCAAAGGTGCTTTTCACTACAACTGCCTGCTGTCTGTGGCTGACAGTCCCCGGGGAGGGTGGCTCCGGTGTCCCCAGCAGGCCGGAGGGGAGAGGAGCTCACGCCAGGACAGAGGAACGGTTACGCTCTCCGAGAGCAACGCTGGCAAGGCAGAGCACCCGTGGCTGAAGGGCAGGATGGGGACAGGAGACTGCCAAGTCCCCATCTCTGGGCACTATGCAGAGCCCTTCATTGGCAGTGGATGCAACTTTGAACCCCTTCCCCTAACCACAGTTGCTTTTATCTGCCCCACATCCCCCCAGTGGGTACCTGAAAGCCCGACTGGCACATCCAGCCCTGCTCTGCTCCCCCTCCAGCTGACACCAGCAGCCCTGGCAGCACCCCGTGGGTACCGGTACAGCCTGTGCTCTAGTGGCACGGTCCATCCCTCCTGCTCCATCCCACTCCCCCGCAAGACAAGGTCTGCCAGGGAAGGAACTGGGTCAGTGCAGGAAGAACCAGCAACCTCAGAGTAGGGCACTGAGCTGCATCCTTCACCAGTTCAGCACGTTTCCACCTTCAGTTACAGCAAAATGAGTACTACAGCCTTCCCAGCACGCCCCGCACCCACAGGGTTCACAAGCCTTGCGGGTGTGTGCATGTCAGCAGCACTTCGGTTCCCTCCCTGCAGCCAGTGCAAGCCAGGGCAACCACCCACGCTTGCCCAGGAGTCCCCTGCTCCCGGGCGGGTATGCACCAGCATGGCCCCAGCAGCCTCTTTTCAGCCCCTCTGTGCCTGGAGACCTGTGGCCACTCTGTGCCTTTCATTCCGTCTGAAAACAAACAGCTGAGCTCCGGGAGACCTGGTTCTTTTGGGTGTCGAATCTTGTCCCAGCCACAGCTCTATTCTGGAAAGAGTGAAATAAAGGGCCTCTGCCACCACGTCGTCAGTTATTGCAGAAACAACTACTGTTACATTAACGATCGAGACCAGCTGATGTTCTAAACCGCTTGCAACCTGTTACAGATGTTTGTATCTCGCTGTTTTCATTGCAAATAACGTGCCTTATGTAAGGACAAAAAAAAAAAAAAAGCCAGCGAGGCATCTCTGTTTGCACTAACACTGCCCTATTTACTATAAGGAGACCAATAAAGATTTCCGTTCCGAGTCGCACCAGTGGATGTCTCTCCCACATGTGGTTTATTTCTGGGTGTGGGGGGGGTTTAATACACAGGGTTACTGCTGCACCCCCACCTCTGGGCAGGAGCAACATGCACATATTTACAAAGGTTCCTGCCCATCCTGAACTCACTCGACTTGCTTCCCGGCCTCTGGCAGCACATGGCAAACTCAGCAATCCACCCAGGACTACCGGAGCCAGAGGGAAACTATTTCCCTGATGCCAGAGGCTGCTGGGCTCTCTGTATAAATCCAGACTGCCAGCAGGCAAGGCTGGAGCCATGGGATTGGCAGCTCGGCTCAGAGCAGCTGCATCCACAGCTATTCCTGCTGGAAAATTAGAGATGTTGCTCCTACCCATCTTTACATGGCCCTTTCACTGCTTGGACAGGTTGGAAGAAAACACAGCAAGGGGGAGATAAGCTCAAAAGAGAAAAATAGATAGGTTTTATTACAGATCTTACAACTTTCCACCTAAGGCGTCCCCTGAGGCAGGGTCAGTGCTCTCCTCTTGTCGCCCTCTCCAGCTTCTCAAGACGGTTCCCCGGCTGAGCGGGCTCCCAGCTTGCTGAGCTTCTGCAGGAGGGTGCTGCGCAGCGCCTTGTCACCAACGTTGTCCGTGATGGACTCCAGGAAGTGCCTCTCGTTGGCTCTCCGCAGCGCGCTGCTGGGGGACGTGTCGGCACTGCTGAAGGTCTCATACTGCGAGAGGATCTCCAATGCCACCACCACCAGCGGCTCGCTGCACCCCTTGTCCGGCAGCATGGCGGCAATGTGCAGCAGGTGGCAGAACATCTGGATGCAGATGAAGGACACCTCCTGCGTGGGGGTCCTGTCCTCGGCGGGGTGCGAGGGGGGCCCCGCGGCACTCTTGACAGAGCCCAGCAGGTCCGTGAGGCTGCCACAGTACAGCTGGACCACATGGAACCAAGCCTCTGCCGGCAGCCAGGTGGAACAGCTGGAGCTGCAGAGGAGCTGGAAGCCCCGCAGGAAGAGCACAGAGGACTGGAGGTAGCAGGCAAACGGCCGGAGGTTGAGCAGGGGCATGTACTGCACGTACTCCAGTGTGTACGGCACGTGCAAGACTTGCCTCTCCAGCAGGTTTTTGACAACGTGCATGAGCCTCTTCCATTCGCTGTGGCTGCACCAAGGGAGGACCTGAATGAGGGCCACCAGGAACCCTTTGCTGAAAAGATTAACTTCTTCAGGGTTGTCCACGTTGACCATGAGGAGCGTCAGCATCGTCTCCCTGAGTTCTGTGGACACGCAGCAGCACTCCATCCATGCCAGGAGCCCGCTGCCTGGTCCATAAGCTAGCAAAAGCTGGGACGTCCACTCATCCTCAGGAAGCGTGCAGATCTCAAACAGCGTCGCCGGGACCTCGTTCTTGAAGTGGTCTCCGTAAAGCTTCTTCAGCCGGAGACCGACGGTCCAGTCCAGTGACGCCACCTTCCTGTGAAGCCAAGCCAGTGACTGGACCCACAGCTCAGGGGAGGAGGCAGTTTCTGGTCCTACCACCTCACAGAGCTGGCAGAGGATGTTCAGTATCAGGTCTTTGGTCTGCAGTGAGGGGAAAAGCTGGTCCCTAGGCTGATGCCAGTACTTTGTGTAACCATCTAGAAGCTTGCAGAGGCTGAGGAGAAGCGGGAATGGGTGACAGGACTTGATCCAGTGCTCTTCTGAACAGGACTGTATCCCCAAAACCCTACTGAGGATCTGCAGGCTGAGCTCAATTTGAGCAGACTCTGACTTCAAATAGGGAAGGACAAAGGCGTTGATTGCTTCTGCAGGTGACACAAGCGGGGCAGCTGAGCTTGGCTGCACAAGAAAGGCCAGGAACTCAAGGAACTGCTCCTCTTCCCTTGCAGTGGAAAGCCTCCCCCATACTGCCTCCTCCAGACACCTCACCACCAGGCTGCGTGGCCTGCTTGGATCATCGTGGGTCCCCAGAAAGCTCAGTGCTGGGAAGGAGCAGAGGATTTGTGCGAGGAACTGGTGTGCTCCTAGGTTAACTACAGCAAGATTACAAACCTGCTTCACTGTAGCCTCAGGGTACAGCAATGTGAGCCTGGCCACAGAAGCCACAGCCCTAGTCAGGCCTTCATCAGACACGCTCTTCGTGATCTGGTTGAAAGTCACATTCAGATCCTCCTGGAACCCCTCCATGACAACCTGCAAGTTCAGAGACAGACCTGGTCCACCCCAAGATGCCAGGACACCCGAGATTACTTTGTTTTTGTCAGTTAATGAAAGCTCAGTGTAACACTCCACGATGGCTTTAGTCACTTGCATCTGCAGCTCTCGGGCCTCCTTGTCTTGGTGGAACATGGCAAAGTTCACCAGCGTCTCCAGCAATTTCAGAACTAGCTCTGGTGTCTGGAAGAGAACTTTGTTTTTTACAAGGCATTCAACCCAGTCCTTCGAAAAGGCCCAGGTCTTTTCAGATGCAAAAATGGAGCACACCTCCGTGTGCCGGTGCAGCTTTTGCTCAATGATTGTCATGGCAACTGAAGACACAAGGCTGGTGTCCAAATCCTTGCTCTTCAGGCTGGCACTGATCTCCTTGAGGAAGTCCTCGGTGATCTGTGTCAGCTCTGACACTACACATGTCTCGCCCTCACCCAGGTCTCTAGTCTCTGAGAAGCAAACCAGGTTCTTCCCAAAGGTGGTAAGAGTGTCCAGGAGCCGATAGCTCTCATAACAGAGCTTCTCAGAGCTGTTCAGGGTGCCCTGCAGCTCCCCTCCCCAGACATGCAACAAGCTGCAGAGAAAGTCCAAGCTAACAAATTGCTCCTCACGAGAGAGCTTGGCCGTGGACGAGAGGTTCATGCTTGTCTCTGCTTCCTTCACCTTCTCGTCCAGCCCCCTATGGTGGAATGGGCTTTCAGTGTCGCTGGTCCAGAGGCTGACCACAGCACTGACCTTGTCTAGGTACTCTGTGATGGGGAGGGGGCTGCCCTCTGGCTCCAGCTCAGTGAACACAGACAGCAGCTCCACCAGGTTGGCCAAGGCATAGCACCTCATGTGGGGCAGGTCGATGCTCCTGTAGGTTTGCTTTAACCCCTGTATCAGGACTACGAGCAGGCTGGTGGCATCAGGAGGGTCATTCAGAGAGCCAGGGTCACCCTTGAACCTCTTTGGGGGCTGGAGACCATGGTCCAGTGAGGACTCGCACCCATGCTGATGTATGAGAGTGCTGAACATAGAGACTGTTGCATCTTCCTGTCCCTCCTTGTGTTTCATCACCTCCCACCACACATCCAAGAAGAACCTGATGTCCGACGGGGAGGTCTCACTGGCAATGTACTCCACCAAGCGCTCCAGCTCGCTCCGGCACACATCCCGGGGCAGCGCCAGCAGCAGCTGCACGAAGAGCTGGGCCGCGCCGAGGGCCTTGACCAGCTCGAAGAGGACGGTGTGGTTAACGTCAGGGATCATCCTGCCCACGGAGAAGAAGTCATCCTCCTTCCACCCCTGGTCCAGCGAGGCGGCCGACGGGCCCGGCAGCAGGGCTTTAGCCCAGACAATGGCCACAGCCTCTTTCTTCCAGAGGCTGTGCTGCAGCGGTGAAGGGCAGCGGGCCCCGATCTCCCCCAGGGCGTCGGTGATGGGGGGTCCCACGCGTGGCCAGTCGGCTTTGCGCAGCTCCCGCAGCGGCCGGGGCTGGGTCAGCCGGGCGGCCAGCAGGAACCCGCCCTGCAGGATGGCCGTCTGCTCACACACGCCCCAGGGCCCTGCGCGGAGACACCGTTACCTCAGCCCGGCCCCGGCCCCACCCCCGCCCCGCCCCGGCGCGCCCTGCTCGCGCCGCGCGCTCTGACGTCAGCGCGGGCAGCCCCGCCCCCCCCGCGCAGCGCCCCCTGGCGGCCCGGCGGTGGCGCTCCCCGCCCCGCAATTAATTTGCGCGCACGAAGGGCGAGGAGAACCCAATTAAAGGGGTCCGGGGGGTGGGAGGCGGGCGCTCCCACCGTCCTCCCGAATGGCTTGTAGCCGCCGACGGGGAGGCACTGGCAAGCGGCGGCGACAGTTCCAGGGGTGCAGCTTTGGGCGACCGGCGGGGGGAAGTCATCATCCGGCTTGAATCAAAAAGCTCCATCAACAAAATCACAGCGAGGAATTTTTCCCTGTTTGGACTTGGAATATTCATGACAAGCACGGGCGTACCTTGGCGGCTGCTAACGCCGCTGATTTTCCCTGCTTTTCGCTGTGAAACTTATTTAAGGTTTTCATCAAGAAGGATTCCAAAGCAGGCAGAATGCCTGACACGGACAATGCTGGTGATTGTCCCCCGTATTTTCAGCCCTTTTCCCACTAGCAAAAGCAGAGTGACTTCATTCCAATGGAATAAACCCCAAACTTTTACTTCCAAAGGCACTTTCTCATCAAAAGCTAATTGCAAACCCATGATAGACTCATCCCAAGTTGCCTCCCAGCACCTCAGCAGATGGCGCAGCATGGCCCCAGCTCCAGCCTGGAATGTGGCGGGCTCCTTGGTAAGGGGTGGAAACCACCACATCAGCGACATGACCCTGGTGAGAAACACACCACGGGCTTCTCAAGTGAACATTCCACCCTGAAAGCTGGGGAAACCTCTCAGAATGAACATAGGGTTTGTCTCAGAGTAGAATATTCATGTGCTTTAGCAACGCAATTTCTCTGTTCCCAAGAAAGGGGCATGCACTGCAACAGCCAAACTGCTCGAGTTCTCCATACACAGCCCTTCCCTTCAGCCCAACACTTTGCCATGGAAGCGGGGTACCTATGGTGCTCACAGCCACAGCTACCTCTTCTACCCAGGACTGCTAAAGCCAATTAGCTAGAAAACTGGATATTCTAGTGAACCTAGCAACTTCTTTTTCAAGTACAACAACAACAGAGAAATGAGTTTTTCCTCTTAATGGATGGTCCCTGTTTTTGAACCCACATGCTCAATCTGCTCCTTACTGCACAATTTCTTTTTTTTTTGAAGGAGAACATGCTATTTGCTTGAAAGGAGAGAGCAGCAGTAAGAGATACAAGCGTAAATCAACCAGCACAGGCCATTACAGCACCCTCTTACTGGAAGGGGTAATGCAACGCGTTACACAGGATTGGCTCAGATGGAAATGCAGGCACGAACAAGCAGCCCAGTCCTTTTCTCCAGCTAAGCAGAAGCCTTCTTCATTTTCTTCGCAGCAAACCATTTGTCGCTGTTGTCCGCCGCCATGGCCTGCACAAAGAAAAACATCGTGTTCAGAACAGCAGCCGAGTCGCCAGACACCCGGCCGCTCGTGCTCACCAGCGTCTCCCACAAATCCAGATTGATCACAAGGACACTTTCTAATCTGGAGGAAAGCAATTCTGATGGATAAATTATGTTTTGCGTACTAGTAAGGAAAACAGATGCTGAAAACCAGTATTCTCTGCTGCAGGAAATAAATAAGATGATCTGGTAATACAAGAGCAAATCTGGACAGTTCAAACACAGCCTTCCCACACAGCTCACGCTCCATACCAGAGCCCCACTGCCTTGGGAGGATGCCCAGCTGCGCCGACGTTCCCACAGCTCAAAAATAATTTTCTGTAGTAACTACAGCAAAGCGTTGCTGGCATGTCCAGCCAGACACACCACCACCACCCGGCTGCCCCGAGAGCAAGGCTGGAGAACCCTACCCAGCACAGTAAGTGAACTTCAAAAACTGATTTGTGTTCCTTAGCAAGACCGTACAGTTTGCTTCTCAGAAAAACTCCACGTGGAATGGAAGTTTGATTCTACAGGTATCTATAATCCGGACAAAAACATACGTGCAGACAGCATTACTTACATCATCTAACAATTTGTCACCTTTAGGGTCCACCTTGGAGAGATCTCTAAACGCTTCATCTCCCACAAAACAGATTTCATGGCCATCCTAAACCAAGTTTAAGAGCAGGTGAGTTAGACAAATAGCAGAGAGAAATTTAAATCCAATTTAATCACTGTTTCAAATATTACTCACAGGATCAGCCAAAATAATCACTTGCACTGTGGCTTTGCCAGGTGTGTCCAAACTAACCAGAGGTGTTAAAATTTTCTGATTCTCCATTTTCATCAGTGCTTCAATGTTTGGCAACTTGAAACAGAAAACAGACAAAAGCCAGGCCCAGTCAGGTGAAGAACGGGTGCATTCAGCTTGTTCCCATTTACAGCTCCCCACGACCCACAACTCCATTACATTCCCACTGCGGGATATAGACATGGAGTATCTGGTCGGTATTATTTTGTTCACATCTGAGATATTTTGCTAATGCTAGGAATGAGCACCGACCCCCGCTGGTCAGCTCTGGGCAATGGAAGGGGTAAGGGAACTGTGGTTGCTACCTCGTCCTTTGCGCAGGAGAAGGCAATCCGCCCAAATGCCGTCCCGTGATCCACCACTCCTCCAACAGCCTTCAACTCCAGCTTGCACTGAGAGAGGAAAAAAGAAAGCCTGACTTGCAAGGACACTGTTTTCAGCGCTACATTTGCTCCAGGTTCCCACTGACACAGATGATTTCAAGATTGCCCACACATGTATTTCCTAACAAGCCAGAATTGCCAGAGCAAACCACAGCTTTTTTTTTTTAAAAACACGCAGTTAAGCACACGCAAGCTTTAATTTAAATGCACAGAATTAAGTGCACAATTGCTTTAATCAAGAGCTTTTTCATAGAATCATAGAATGTTTTGGGTTGGAAGGGACCCCTAGAGGTCATCTAGTCCAACCCCCCCCCCAGGGAGCAGGGACACTGCTAACCAGATCAGGTTGCTCACAGCCCCGTCCAACCTGGCCTGGAATGTTCCCAGGGATGGGGCCTCCACTACCTCTCTGGGCAACCCCTGCCAGTGTTTCACCACCCTCACTGGAAAGAATTTCTTCCTTATACCAGTCTAAACCTACCCTGCTTCAGTTTAAAACCATTACCCCTTGTCCTGTCACAGCTGGCCCCACTAAAAAGATTTTCCCCATCTTTCCTATAGGCCCCCTTTAAGCACTGAAAGGCCACAATCAGCTCTCCCTGCAGCCTCTTCTCCAGGCTGGGCTGGGCTCCAAGCATAACTCTCTCAGCCTGTCCTCCTAAGAGAGGTGCTCCAGCCCTCGGATCATTTTTGTAGCCAAAAATCCCCTTTAAGATTCCGATCTCATGAAATTAGAGGTTTCTATGATGAGACACAACTTTTAAAGATCAGAACTGTAAAGTTTTCTGAGGACTAACCTGGTTATCCGCGTAGCCTAGCAAAGCACTTTGTTTTTCCTCATCCTTCTCATAGATTTTCATCCCCAGCAAATCAGACCAGTAGTTAACAGACTTCTGCAGATCGGAGACACCCAAGGTTACCTTTAGCACAGGATCTACATGATTGTGATAATTTGAAATTAGTTACAAGTATATCGTAGCTTTAAACTGAGCGAGAAGGCAAACAACAAAGAAATAACAAAATCATGCTCCGTTTCATAAAACACCACCAGACAAATGCACAGCCCGCGCCAATATCCCACTCACAAATCTGTTCTGAGCTCCAGTAAGAGTGAGTGTCTAAGTTTCACCTTGCTTGAGCTGTTCCTTGTCTTCCAGGTAGAACTTGTATCCCCCTGGGGCTTCAGCTTCAAAAATACCAGTTGTGACTTCTCTGAGGGGCCACCCCATCTTCTTCGCATTGCTCACAGCCTGGCTGGACACAAGCGTTATGCCCTAGTGAGAACAGTACAGACACACACAAAATTCATGGGGTGGATGGTGTGCAAGTCCTACCTTTTAACAGTCTGCCCCTATAAATGACCAGAAACAAACAAGATTACACTTTTTATAACAGACCAACCAGATGAGCTCCCGAGAACCAGGTATTCTGCTCCTATAAAACCAGCTGAGTCTTACTGCACATCCCACATGTATTTGGAATGTGTTAACCTACCCTTCTTTCACACCAAAGGGAAATGAAAAGCAAAAGGAATTTAAAGCTCTGATTCAACACATCCTAGAGAAAAGGAAAGGAAAACTGAATTCCTAACTCTTCTACCAGGTTAGGCTCGAAGCAGCTGTTCCCTGACGTCCTGCAAACCGGGGGAAGAACATTAGCTCAGGGGAAGCAACGAGCAAACACGTGACATACATTCATGGAAGAAACACGGAAACTTCACTGGCTGTCAGCTAGTAAATAACAAAGAAATAAGTAATAATAAATAAAAACATGTTTTCCTACAGCAAGATCCTTCTCAGCTAATCATTCCACGTTAGATCTGCCAGCAAATACCAGCTGTCCTACACACACAGAGCAATGGAGTTGGAAGGTGCTCAAGTAAGCACGTCCTGGATCCCAAGTGAGCACAAAGCTTCCCTAGTTCCTGCTCTTCCAACTTGGAGACAACAACAAAAGCAAGAATAAAAAGTGCTTAAGGAACTAAATAGCATTAAAAAAGCAACCAGTGCAACCCATATGCTGAACAAACTCCTAATCATAAAAATAAAAAGAAGTTTATCTTAATAAGAAAGATTTTGCTGCTGAGCGTGGTACTTACCAGAAAGTCATTGCCCAGGCGATATTCTCCAATGCCGTAATTGTAAGTCAACTCTGCAACAAAATGATTGTCTTCTGGCCCATAGCCCACCATTGTTTTGCTCCATTTTCCGTCGTAAGGGCTGGAACATCCACATTTAACCATCATGAGCATTAGAAATAAACATTGACCACTGCAAGCACAGTGTTTTGAGGAAGAATTGCATTTCTAAGGTAAACGCACGGCACAGGTAATCCAGTAACACCCCCCACCCCACCCCCCCCCCCCCAAGCAGGAGCCGACATGCATGAGGGATTCTCGTTGCAGCTCAGCACACGGCAGACAGGCATCCCCCGGTCAGTAGCTTTGACCTTGGGCTGTCACTCACAACCAAAGCCATTCTACCTCCTTCTTAACAGCTCTCATTTTAAGAGTGCAAGCTGCTCACCAGCTGGAATTATATGAGCACTTCCTTATGGTGAGGTAGGAAAAGCGGTTCAGCACCAGGTAAGGTTTCTTTTGTTTGTGAAGGAAGACAAAAGCCTTTGGGGCTACCAGGAGGGATTTTTAACTCAAACCCATAGATAGCCCCATGTCTGTAAAAAAAACAATGTAATTGAATGTAATTCCAGAAAAGTTTAGAAATTATTTTATAAAGTTTAACGTCAGCCTATAGGTGTAGTACAGCCATGCTTGTCTTTCAGCCTATAGGCGTAACACAGCAATGCTTGTGTTCCAATGTTTCGTCATACCTACGCAAAAAGGGGAACTGTTGATTCTAAGGGAAGTGCTTTAAGCGGACCAGCACAGTGGACCCCTATTTTACCTATAAAATAAGAACGCGTGGCTGGTCGTGGCTGGCAGGGGTTTTACGGGACGCGGCGGAGCAGGGGCACTCACCCGTTGCAGCTGGCTTTGCAGCCCTCCTCAAACTCCTCGTGCCTCAGCACCTTCCGAATGAGAGGAGAAAGGCGTCAGGGCGGAGCGGCCGCCTTCCCTTCCCCCGCCATCACCTCAGCAGCCCCCACTGGCCTCCGCGTGGGGCCTGCGCTCCCGGGGCGGGGGAGGAGGCTGCGGCAGCTGGGGGCCGCGCTCGATCGGGGTGGGGAAGCAGCCCAGCGGGCGCGGAGGGTGGAGAATCATAGAATCATAGAATGCTTTGGGTTGGAAGGGACCCCTAGAGGTCATCTAGTCCAACCCCCCCCCAGGGAGCAGGGACACTGCTAACCAGATCAGGTTGCTCACAGCCCCGTCCAACCTGGCCTGGAATGTTCCCAGGGATGGGGCCTCCACCCCCTCTCTGGGCAACCCTTCCAGTGTTTCACCCCCCTCACTGGAAAGAATTTCTTCCTTATACCCAGTCTAAACCTACCCTGGTTTAGTTTAAAACCATTACCCCTTGTCCTGTCACAGCTGCCCCTACTAAAAAGATTCTCCCCATCTTTCCCATAGGCCCCCTTTAGGTACTGAAAGGCCGCAATCAGGTCTCCCCGCAGCCTTCTCTTCTCCAGGCTGAACAACCCCAACTCTCCCAGCCTGGCCCCAGAGCAGAGGGCTCCAGCCCTCGGACATTTTAGTAGCCCTCCTCTGGCCCCGCTCCAACAGCTCCATGTCCTCCTTGTGCTGAGGGCTCCCGAGCTGGACGCAGGGCTCCAGGGGAGGTCTCACCAGAGCGGAGCAGAGGGGCACAACCCCCTCCCTTGCCGCTGGCCATTCCTGATGCGGCCCGAGAAGCCCCCGAGTCCTCCCGCAGCGACGGGCCCGGGAGCCGCCCCCCCACGCCTGAGGTGGCGCCCCCGCCCCGGCTGCCCCCGCCCCGGGCTCGCTCGCCCCCCGGCTCACGCTCATGCCCAGCAGCTCGCGGTAGAAGCGCGCGCTCCGGCCGCGGTCGCCCACTTTGAAGACGAAGTGCAGCGCGCGCCGAGCCCCCATGGCGGAGCGGTGACGTCGCCGACGTCGCGTAGCAGGCGCGTGCGCCCCGTCGCGCGGCGGTGACGGCGGAAGATGGCGGCGCTGAGGAGGCTGGCGCCGGGGCTGGGCCCCTCGCTACTGCGGCGGCCCGGGGGGCCGGGGGAGGCGGCGGCGGCGGGGCGGCGCGGGGTGCGGGCGCTGCGGCGGAGCCCCGTGCGGGTGCTGCCGCCGCAGAAGGAGCGGGGCGCGGCGGCCGAGGGCAGCAGAGCCGCCCGGAGCCCCCCCCGCCGCCGCCGCCGCCAGCGGTGGAGCGGAGCTCGGCCGGGCCGGGGCTGTGGTACGAGAGGGCGGCGCCCGGTGACCGGAGGCTGGGGTGAGGCGAGGCCCGCGGGCGTCGCCGCTGCGGGGTGGGGGGGTGTGTGTGGAGCTGGGCCCCACCGCCGCCGCCGCAGGGCGGGCTCGGGCCGCGCTTTGGGGCTGCCCCGCTCCGAGCCCCCTGCGGAACCGCCCCTGAGCTGCCCGGCGTCACGTTTGCAGGATTTGAGGCAAATTCCGGCACTCGGGGGCTCTAGGTGGACACTGATGCCGCAGCGCCGGTTGCGGCCGGACTGAAGATACCGGGGGAGGGAAAGGGGGGGGGGAGTTCCACGTGAAGTTCTTGGTGGCTGGCAAACGTCAGGCTGAAGGTGGTGTTGGCGTCACAGCCGTTTTCTCTGATTAACTTCTCTGCAGAAAAGTGGTGACTATCGCCAAGTCGAGGAAGTTTCGGGATCATCACGGGAAGGTCCTGCTGGAGGGCCACAGGCTGATCAAGGACGCCCTGGAGGCAGGAGCTGTGCTGCAGACTCTCTTCTTCAGCACTGTGGGGCACCTGAAGGAGCTGCCCGAGGCAGAGCTAAAGCGAGCCAGCTTAGTTAAGGTGAAATTTGAAGACATTAAGAGCTGGTCTGACCTTGTAACTCCTCAGGGGCTTATAGGTAAGTTGCCTTAGAAACGGTCACAACACTGCTCAAAGGGAAACTTCACTCTTAGTAAGTGAATAATGACTCTTCACAACCTTACCCTGGATGCTCTGGCGGGGTGTCAAGAGTGGCATAATTTGAGAGAATTCCCTTTTATTTGGCTTGCTGTGGTAACTCTGAAAGTGGCTCCCAGAGTACCCTGAAGGTGATAATGCTCATTTTTAATAGCACCTCGCTCCAGCTCTGCTGGGAAATAGTTCTCTTTGTCAAGTGACAAACTCTTCTCAAACTTCTCTTAAGCACTGCTTTTCCTAACGCTTTCTCCAGCACCTCTTTAGTGAAATTTGGGCCTACTAAATGAGAGACAGCCCTCTCCTTGGGGCATGTTAGTCAGAAGCCTTCAGCACTTTTGTCTCCTCAGGGATCTTTTCCAAGCCTGACCATGCCAAGATGTCTTACCCTGCCGCTCAGCTCACCAGCTCCTTGCCACTGCTCCTCATCTGCGACAATATCCGAGATCCAGGAAACCTGGGGACTATTCTGAGATCTGCAGCAGGGGCTGGCTGTGAGAAAGTGCTGCTCACCAAAGGTAAGAGCCTTTCCCTGGGGAAAAAAGTTTACTTTGAGTAATTTGGCACTAAGGCGGGGAATAAGAGGTGCTTGAAGATGTTCCTGAGAGTTTGTAAGCAGTGCCCGGCCCAGACACGATTCACTGCAGGAAGAAGCGGCTGCTGAATCAGTCTTTGTGGGAGCCGCTGCAAGCGTCACCATTTTCCTCCCTCCCATCTCAGGCTGTGTGGATCCCTGGGAGCCAAAGGTGCTCCGCGCAGGCATGGGAGCTCACTTCCGTCTGCCCATTGTTGCCAACCTGGACTGGGAATCTGTTCCCAGCAACCTTCCTGCTGGCATCCAGGTCTGCGTGGCTGACAACAAAGACCCCAGCGCTCAGGCTGAGACTGTGTCCGTGCCGAGAGAAGCTGGCAGGGCTCGCTCTGCTCCTGGCAGCCCAAAGGCTCCTGTGAAAGCCAAACCCAAGGCTGCTCCTGAGGATGAGGAGGGAGCAGCGGGCGTCTGCATCCCAGACCTGGCCACGCAGTATTACTACGAGAACTGGACACAGACTCCAGTGGCAGTGGTGATCGGTGGAGAGACCCATGGTCTGAGTCCAGACGCGTTTCACCTCACAGCTAGCACAGGGGGGAAGAGACTGGTCATTCCCGTGGTGCCAGGCGTGGACAGCTTGAACTCCGCTATCGCTGCTGGCATCGTGCTCTTTGAGGGGAAGAGACAGTTGCTGGGGAGGCACAAGCAGGCAGATGAAAGGCAGAAGGTCCCTGTAGTGGGCTAAGCCGCTGAGGTTTGGGTGCTGAAGTTTTGGGTGCATCTCTTTTCCCTTTGGCACACTGTAGAGCTAATAAAATTGCAGCTCAGGCTATTTGGTTTGCAGTAAATGGGTATTAACCAGCTCTGGCAGTGTTGGAGCTGTGTCTGGATGAGTGTGTGGCTCCCAGGCACTCTGGCCACATGGTGATGCTAGTGAGAAGGGAAGGGCCAGCGGGCCTTGCAGGCAGCCAGCTCTGTGCTTCCTGGCTTTTCCGCTCCCTCCTGTTGGCAGCCCTGGGCAGGGCCCCTGCGGGCCCACCCGTCTGACCTGGGGAGGGCTGGGATCTCTCTCTGAGGGGTCAGGGTGCGGCAGCATTTGTGCTGGCCCAGCCAGGATGCCGCTGACGTGTGTCCTTCCTCTCACAGCCCCAGGCTGTGCGGGTTGGCTGCTGCTAGTGGGTTTGGGGTCAGAAAAGCCAAATAGCGGCCACCTGAATAGGTCGTGCCTGTGCTTACCCAGACCCCGTGCTCTAGCGAGCGATGAGAGGAGCACACCAACCCTGCCCTGGCCGCAGGGGCTGGCTGCGGTGTGGGGTGTCTGAGCTCTGGCCCTCGTGACCGCGCTGCTGCCCGGAGGTGGTAGTGTCTGTCCCCGCGCAGCTGCCTGGGTCTGCTCGCTCTGGCAGCTGGGCCTCGGCACGGATAAATTATTAATGAGGGAGGAGAAGGGTGGAAAAGGAGCTGTGGGCATTGCCGCTCGCTGTGGCCGTCCCTTGGAGGGGAATGGGTGCTGGGCCCCAGGGAAGGAGAGCCTGGAGCCTGTCCATGCCTCCCCAAGGGCAACAAGCTGGCTCGCAGCACCCCACCTCTACTGATCCGGGCTGTTCCACACAGCCCATGTCTCGCTGGAGGCCCCTGCCCAGGCTGCACAATGCTCTCCGCATTGCTGGCAGCTGCGTGTGGATGGACGGCTCCTGCGACAGCGCTGGCTGCCACCCGGCTTGCTGTGCATTTAAAAACGCGTCCTCTGCTCCGGCAGAGGTCACACAACCAGCTACTTAGGACCAGCCCACTCCACTGGCTCTGATTTCCTATTACCATGTTGAAATCGTTTATATTGTCTGCTCGAGAAATACCCAGAAACAGAGATTTGGCCTCTTCCACACCCCAGCCCTTGCATCCGAGCAGGGTGCAGTGCTGCCCAGGCTGGGTGTGCAGCATGCTGTCAGGCAGCAGTGTTACCTTGAACCTGAAACTGCTCCAGCCAAGCAATTCCATCTCCGGAGCCCAGTTCCAGCCCCGGTCTCATCAAATTGACTCCAAACAACTCAATTCTCAGGCAGAAAATTGCTGGTTTTCTCCAGTTCCTACCGAGCAACCGAGGGTGGCTGTGGCAGTGCTGAGCTCACTGCCTCGCTAAGGAGCCTGAACCACAGCGTCCGGAGGGGAATACAGATTCTCCTCTCTAAAAAAAAAAAAATCAGTTGCTGCTGCGTGATCAAATGCTACAGATACCCCATGGTCTTTCAAATCACAAACCCATTGCGATTGCCCGCAAAGGAGCGGGCACCCACTGAGCACAGGCAGCTGGAGGCAACGCTGCTGCTCAGCCGCTTCCACCCAGCTTGAACCCAGCCAGGCACAGCTCACTGCACACACCCTTAACCCTATGGTAGATAACTCACTGAAAAGGCTATTTCCTCAAAAATCTCCACTAAAAGGGATACAAGTTAATTTAGTATAGGGGTTGCTCACAGCCCAACGCCCAGGGAGGCGCAGCAAGCTGCAGTTCCCAAAGCTGCTGTGCTGCTGCCCTCAAGTTTATACCAAGAGCCTCCAAAATGTGCAAAACACAGGGTGGATTTATACGGTTCCTGCCTTGCTGAGCTGGTGGCTTTTCCCAGCTCCTGCCAGGGTGGGTTGCTGCAGCAGCGATAAAAGGGCGAGGCCGAAATCCTGCCATGGCTGACTAACGAGCTGAAAGGGAAAAGCCGTGGCTTGCACAACACCCGCTATTCAGCACACACCGCGCACACCTCCAGGACACCACCCTCCCGGGGACGCTGGCGGAAACCATTGCAGCCACTGCTGTGTCCGGCAAGAGCCGTGGGGGACCATCGGCTGGGGGGGGCTGTGAGCCGAGCTCATGGGGTGGGTGGGCACAGCGTAGAACAGCGAGGCCGTGCTCCCCCCTCCACGGTGTCTCCAAACAGCTCCTGGGAGTCTCCATCCCGAGTGAGGAGCAGCGAACAGCCATGGGGGTGAACACGCTATCCTGGCTCAGCCGCCGCAGCGCTGGGAGCTGCCGGCACCAACACCTACCCCATGGCTCTGGCTGGGGGCTCCTCCCACTGCAGGGGTCCCAGGTGGGCTCCCTCTCCTCACCGTTGGAACGCGGCAATCGGCACCTCTGGGGATGAGGTTATTATAACGGTTTTATTACAAAGTTCCAAACACCATGTACAGTTTTTACAATGTCACTTTTCAGGGGCTCGGCTGTGCTGCTTGGGTTAAGGAGGGATTTTTATTTTTTTTGTTGGGGGGTTTTTTTTTGGTTATTTTTTAAAGAACAGCACCATTAACGTTGGGTTTGGGACACAGCTACGAAAAACAGATCAACTAACATAGAGGGGGGAGGACAATTCATACCAGAGAGAAGGGACGAGAGGGGACAGGGAGAGCACAAGGGAGAGACGAGAGAGAGGCGAGGGCAGCCAGGTGGGGGATCCTCCTCCTGGCTCAGAGAGGGAGGGAGGGAACACCCACCCGTCACAGGCGGGTGAGCCCCCGACACGCACAGCCAGCACCGCCTAAGGCTGTCGGTGCTCGGGGTAGGAGGTGGGAAACCCACCCGGAAGGGTCTCACCCCCAGGAGGAAGAGCTCCGCTGCGCCGTGGTCTTTCAGAGGTTGTCAGCAGTTAAGACTTTGTCTCGGCCTCGTCAGGGCACTCGTGTGGGAAAGGAGGACGAGCCAGGGGCAAAGGGGACAGTTTCCTTATTGCTTCCTTAAAGTCACTTAGTCAGCAGGAGTGGTAGGAAAGGAAAGAAGGGGAAGAAGAAGAAAAGAGCCCCGAGAACCCCATCCACTGCCTGATGCATACGTTGGGAAGAACACCATGCAAAAAGATTTGCCTGCTAGCTAGTGCCGTGTATAAAATAACAATACAGTAACAGTTCTGGCCTGGTTATTAGAGAATATATCACCATGAAGCACAAGCGAAGTCTCCAAACGCCAATGACTCCCTGCTGAAAGTGCATCTCAAGGAGTTTGCTTAGGAGAAGGATTCACTGCGTAAAACAAGGCACCACAAGAAGGTTGGATACTGGGTCGGGCGTGAGGACACGCTGGAGAATCCACGAGTGGCGGAAGAGAGACCTAGTTTTAAATAACGTCTGTTGGTGCAGAAGCCCCCTTAGATGGGCTCGGGTTTTAGCTTGTCTGCTAGAAAGTCGCTGACAAAGGCTTCCACGATCTCGGGCGTGATCTCCTCCACATCCATCACGTACTTGGCCCGGGCCGACATGTCCAGGATGGTGAGCAGGGGTGCAGCCTCGGGCAGGTTGGTGTAATCCCGCAGTGAGTCGGTCATGTCATCCTAGAGGCCAAAATGAGAGGGAGAGAGAAGCCATCAGCAGAGCCAGGACAAGCAGGAGCAGTTTGCTGCTTCCACACCGTGGTCCCAAGGCCCCAAGGGTTTGGGCCTTGCACAAGCATTGCAGGACCACTGCCCTGCTGCCTGCTCTGCCCGTGGTTTCCACCAAAACCAAACCGGGATGATTATCCCAGGCTGGGATGGGACCATGCACTCCTGCAACCCTTTCCGTGGAGGGTGCAGCTCCCAGCACCCCCAGACTGACCTGCTGCCCCAGGCCACCCCAGAGTCTCTGGGGCAGGAGCGATTTTGACATCTGCAGCTTAGGAGCTGGGGACAAGTGCTGAATGTGGGGACTTGCCAGCCCTCTGCCAGCACAGCCGTGGCCTCACTGCTCACCAGGGCAGATGTCCAAGGGACCTGGAGCAAACCAAATAATGGGAACAAAAGCCCGTGCTTTGAGCCAGTGAAACCCCACCTGCAGGTCCAAGTGCAAAAGCCACAGGGCTCCCTAGCAGCGAGCTGCTCAGTGGGGAGCGGGCTGCCTTCCCTTCGGCCAGGCACAGCACAGCCCTGGGCGAAGGGGAAAACCAAATTTGTCTCTGCCAAGGCTGTGCAATGCAAAAGGCGTCACTGGGACGATTTCATCTGCTCCTGGCCAAGCCCACAACATGCGGCATCTGAAACGGGGCGTTCCTCCGCGCCCCTTTCCAAGGGCAGTAATAGAAGTCAATCAATCTGGTTAGCGGCTGGTGGCTCTGCAGCACGTGGCAGCAGCCGGCAGGGTAACTCCTGTCGCGCCTCCCCTTCCATTGCAGGGGTTTTTGGTGCAGCTGGACCACGTGGCAAGGAAGGGCGAGCGGGGCTGGGCCCGCTGCCTCAGGGCCGGGGTGCTTGGCCACCCTCCACTCTTCTCGCCTCCCAGGCCGGTTCGGAGCCCAGGTGTCGGGATGTCTCATCCTTTATCCCATCGCCGCATAGGGACCAATTTTTAATCAATGCAAAAACAGCCCAGACAGCACCAGGAGAAGAATGGGAGGTGCCTGCTCTGGCCGTGGCCGAGCTCCTTTGTGCATGGAGGCCAGCAGAGACCCGGGGCCAGCACTCCCGGCTATTGAGGTGAAGGATGAATGGGACATGCTGGACGCTCCCCATTCTTCGGCCCAGCCGCTGCAGCTATGTCGGGAGCTGGATGAATAGCAGCAATGTTTCAGCTACAGCCGGCAAGCAGGAGGAAAATGCTTCACAGGCTCTGGGGGAGGGGGACAGGTCGTAGACCCTCCCAAAATAGCCTTTCCAACAAGGGGCTTATTCAGGGGTGTGGGGCTGAGCTGGGATGCTTGGAGACCCATTACAGCAGCAGCAGTGGGAGCGCCTGCCCAGAGGGGGCCAACAGGGCTGTGGGAGGCAGCGGTAGGGGTTTGCCTGATGGGGGGGGCCAGGGTGCAGCAGTGGGGACCCTTTTGTGTGCAGGGCGGCTCCGGAGGGCCCTGCTTGCAGCACACTGCGGCTGTGACGTGAGCGTGGAGGGACGAGCAGGCGCACGGCCGCGCCGCAGCTGCCACCTGCCCAGGCAGCGCCTGGGGGGGGCCTGGGAGCTGGTTTGTTACCCTTACACAAAACCTTCCTCATTTTCAAGCCTGCAGCAGGACAAAGAGCCCACACGGGGAAAAGGGAGGCCAGAAGCCCCGTTTTCCCATTTCCCATTTTCTCCAGCAGATCCCTGGCTCTGAGCACTACAGCCTGCACATGCCCCAAATACCATCGCAGCCATCTACAGCTTGGCCAGCTCAGGGAACAGCCCTCGTTTCACAGGGCGACAGGTCAGCGAGCTGCAGTGTCATGCCCAGCCGAGCCCCAGGGGAGGGCAGAGTGGCACTGGAATGCTCCTGCTGCAGCTGGCAGCCAGAGCACAGCCCCGTTGCCGCCCCGCTGCTCCCCGAGTGGACCCTGCCGCTCCCAGGGGGGGTTTTGTCTGGCATCACCCACATGGCACAGTAACAGGCCCAGTCTGCAGGATCGGGGCTGCCTCCCACAGGCACCCCCTAGCAAAGGGGCTGGAGCACCAGTCCCTGCCCTCTTCCTGGGGTGGGAAGAAAGGCAGCAGCACCTCAGGGAGGAGGGCAGCACTGGCTGGGCCGGGCTGAAACCCAAACCCCAGGGTTTGTCCCCCTCCTGTCCCCCTGCCCAGCCAGCTTTCCTGCCCATGCAGCCTCAAGGTTAAGGGGGCAGCTCGCAGCCCCTCCCACCTCCCCCAGCCCCTCTCGCCCGTCCCCAGCAGCTCCCTTGCCTGCCATAATTTTCCACCTCTGAGCAAATGCAGCTGGGACCCCTTTGCCAGAACTGATATCCAGCAATGAGTGCAGGGGACTAAGCCAGGACTTGTGTCTGGCTTTGCTCTGCAGTCCGTGACTTAGCTGCAGTAGCTCTGTGCCTCAGTTTACCCACCTGAAGAGTGGCAACAGTGGTACCCAACCCAGCTCAGTCCTCGCACAAAGACACAGCAGGACACAGCCCCGTGCTCTCCTCACGCTTACCTCGCCCGCCACGAAGAAAAGCAATGGTGCCTCCTCCTCTTTGGCTTTGTACTTGGCGATGATTTTTTCAGCTATGGGCTGAATCAGTTGTTTCGCTGCCTCTGACTCTCCGTCATCCTCTGAATCTGCAGGGCACAAAGGTGGGGAGACAAAACAAAAGAGGCATGGCAAAAAGGAGGTTAGGATCAAACAGATGCAAACTGGCCGGGCGCCGGCAGCTCTATCCCACAACACCACCACGCAGGAAACCAGAGCCCGGCTGCGCAGCGCGAACTTCAAAGCCATGTGGCTCTGTAGCAATTAGGGAGCAGCTGAAATGCGCTTTTCATGTGAGACAGGGAAACACGTAACAGAAGAGCAGCTCCTGCTCCCCGAATACTTCACCGCTCACTCCCCGGTGCTGCTGCTGAAGCTCAGGGACAAACAGGCGCAAAAAAAGCTGCTTTGCAGTTTGAGAAGCATCGGGATGTTTTGAAGACCAAAAGAACGTGCTGATCTGAGGCTGCCTGCCACCCTTGCCCGCCACCCACCATCTCTCCGCCTCAGGACGGCTGCTCCACAGCTTTTCTGCTCGAGTCTTGGTGGCAGCAGTGCTGTGAAAGCAGCTTTGATTTGACAGAGGTAGAGTAGAAAGAGATGGCAACATCAATCAAACACCAGCCACCACTGAAGTTCAAATACTGCACTGAAAAGAGGAGAGACTGCGTCCTTGAGCAGCATCGAGATGAAACGATTTCAATTCGGGGACAACTTTTAGCATTAAAAAAAAAAAAGTAAGAAGGCAGAAGAGAGGCCCCTGGTTCTCCCAGTTGTGTGCAGCTCTCGTGGTCCCCGGTGTAACCACCCAACACAACTGGTCCAGCCTCCAGCTGGGACAGGCACTGCCTCGTCCCGAAGTGCTCTCTGCCCTTGCTCCACACATCCCTGTCCTCCTCTCTGGCTTCTCCAAGCAAAGCAGGAGATGCCAGAGACACTGCACGCTGAATTCCAGGGTCTGTCCTGTGTGCATGACAGTGATAAATACATAGAGTTGTGGGGTGTCTGCAGGGATTGATTTTTCTACAAACAACTGCTGCTGGCGGCACTCCAGGCAGCCCTGCACACTCTGGCTAACCCAGCACTAACCTCTCCGGGGACGGATGTAGAACGGTCAGGATTTATTCACGACTGGCTCTTGCTAAGCCTGCCTTCTCCTGTGGCTGTCGCTGCCAGGCAGCACCAGTCTGCTGGGGGAAGTCTCCCAGCAGGACACAGGCCAGCCAGGAGCCCCCATCCCCGGTGCCTGCCTCAATGCAGCACCAGCTTCATCTCCACCCCAGCACATCACCAGCAGATTTCACTGAGGCCGCACATCCCTTCAAGCGCTGAGTGAGAGCCCCAGCTGCCGGCCAGATAGCACTCTCCCAATGAGCTGTTTGCAGCAAGGTGACAGAAAAAGTTTGCTCAGAGCAAGACAAAAATAACTCTTTCCAGAGGTCTGCAGTGCCGGCCCCAATCAATCATGCTTGGCGTAGCCAGCCGGTCCTCCCCGTGCAAGAGTATTTTTGGCTCTGCACTCACATCCCCTGCTGGGCTCTGCTGAATAAATAATAAGGGTCAAAAGGAAATCTGAAAGGGAAGAAGGGAAAGAGTGAGAGCTATGTTATCAGCGCTGCAGAGAAGGGTGTGCTGCTCACAAAGGGCATGCAAGGAAATGGGCCAAGAGCCCTGCCTTGCAACGGGCTCCCTGCACAACCCTGGCAGGCTCAGGGCAAGGGGGGCTCTTCAGAAAACCCCCACTGCTGCTCCACAGAGCACCCAAGGGAGAGACGCAATCTGAGAAGGGTTGTCGAGCCTCCCCCCCCCCTCCCCCCCCCCGAGAGCCCAGGACCCCTTGGCTCACTCCCCAGGACGCTTGTGTGCACTCCTCTGCCGACCCCCCGCCCTGCCGGGGCTCAGCCTGCAGCACAGCTCATCCCAGTCACGGCCCTCGCCTGACTTAACCATCCATCGCTGGCAGGGAAGTGATGAGGAATGAGCCAGCTGTGCTTTGGATGAGCTTTAGGGCTGTTTCCAACCACGGCAGAGCTTCACATGTGGGTTAGCAGTGGAAGAGTGACAGGAGCTTTGGGAAAAAGCCTGCCCTGTCCTGCAGCCAGTGTCCCACAGGGGGGAATACCCAAGGACCAGCCAAGCATGCAAGAGGCTCCTCTGAATCTCACAGCCCTGCTCAGTTCAGGGATTCAAGCCCTGAGCTGTGGTTACCAGCACAGAGTTCCAATCCCTCCCAGAGATGCTTCCTCCGCCTCCTCTGCAATGTCACGTGTGCCTGAAGTCCCTGCTCCAGAAAGGCCTTTCCTGTCTCCACCACCGGGTATTTCTCACACTCCCCAACACCTAATCAGCATTCCTCTCCACAGCCACTGCTGAACCATCTTTGATATGACAGCTCCTCTCCACTGCAAATCGCTACTCCGTCGTATCCCTTGGGTGGCTGGGCTGGAGCTGCAGGAGACCCGCGGGCAGGGGCAAGGCTCTGGCAAACCTCTGTGAGCTGCAGCAGCCTGTTTCTCTGGTACGGGCAAGGCTCCAGGCCTGTTAGCCCCCTTGAGTCCCTCGAGAAGACTCCACAGGGACCTCTGTTTCCCCATGGCCTCTCCAGACCTTCTAGCATTGCTCCTGATGATGGAAATGGGCTGATGTCCCTTCCTGTGGACACTGTCACCACTGGAGGCAGGTTCTCAGCCCTGTGGCCAGCTCCACAGAGCTGGCAGGTAGCCCAGCCCCCTTCCCGAGCGCAGGCTCTGCTTTCAAAGCAGCGATGCTCCATACCTACAAAGAGAACGAGGCAGGGGCCCTCATTCAGCTGCACGGCATTGGAGTCCGTCAGCTCCAGCACAGGCTTGGGATGCCAGGGGAACTCGCGGCATTCGATGTCGTTCAGCACCTCCACCCGCCCCTGCCGCGTGATCACGTCTCCCTTGGAGTCCAGGACGATGAGAGTCGGGATGCCTGTGATGGAAGAAAAACAGGGGGGATCAGCCAAAGCGTGAACTAGCCAGTGACAGGGTGTGGGGAGAAAGGCTTTTTCCTATCACCTCCGGCTCTGGCAGGAGCCCAGCGAGCATGCTGCCTCTCTGCAGCTCATGCACCGTGTGGAAATTGGGGTCCCTGAATCCTGTTTCCGTCCTAGCAAAGCGCTGTAATTCAGCAGCCAGAGCAGGAAGCTGGGAGACGGGTTCTGGCATTGCCTGCCTTTCCCTGCCCAAGTGCAGGCGGGGGTCACCGCTGTCTGACGCTGATGCTCCTGGATGCAAACCCCACCATACCGCACAGGGACCCTCCTTGCAAGCTCCCTCTTGCAAAATGCCAGACAGAGGTGCCTCCTGTGCACGAGATGGAGCAGCGCTGTCCTGCAGGCACCATCGCCCCAGTGCTGAGATGTGGCTGCCGCTGGAAGAGCCCAGACCCTGGTTCACAGGAACACACGCAAATCTTTTTGCAGGGCGGACCACAGACAGCGGCAGCCAGGAAAGCAGGGTGTGTTCCTTCCCAGAAGGAACACCATATATTTTTCAGTCACGAACTCCTCCATGAACCCCCACACCCCTCTCCGGCGCTAAATGCCCAGCCATTTCCAGAGCACAGGGATGCATCTGACAAGTCATGAACCTGGTTCACACTCTGTTTTGCACCACCAAAGCCCGACGAGGCAGGCACCTAACACCGCTGGTGGAGGAAAGGCCCCCGGACCAGCACCAACAACCAGTGATTTAGTGCTCAGGGCCACAGATGTCCCCAGGAATATCCGAAAGACAGTGCATGCCTCTGCAAGGGGAGACGGAGCAGGATCATACACACTAACACCAGCAGACTTTGTCACACAGCTAAACTGCATGCAATGCTTGCAAACAAACCTGCATCCACCTTGCCTGGCCGCTGCCTTTGCAAAAGGGAGGAGAACGTGCTTGCAGCAGAGATTTAGCCCAGGTCACCTATTCAAACCTGGCCAGGCCGGCAGTGAAGCAGGGTGGACACCAGCTGGTGACGGTCCCATCTGATAAGGCACCGATGAGGCTTTCCGGCCACAAAACGGTCACAGGAGAGTCAACAGGAGCAGCTCATGTTGGTGACTTCATCTGGAAAGCACACCATTCCTCTCTCATCAAGGAGATAAAGAAATATCCCACAAGGAAGGAAGAGGGAAGAGTTGGGATCAGGCCCCAAGAGACGGGTCAAGTGACTGGTGTTAGTGCCAGGTGCTGCTGTCCGCTTCTCATCACCGGGACTTCAATCTGCTCGCTATCCAGCATCTCCTCCTTCACCCAGCAACATCCCCTGAACCACAATCGGCAAACTGAGGCAACTCAAATCCTCCTGCCTTCATCCAAAGGTTAATTTTAAAGCTCATTTGTTAGAAATACCCCGCAGAGCCATTCTCCTAGCAGGGAGGACCCAGCATGCTTGCCCCTGCCGGACTCGGCACTGCACTCTCATGTTTGTACAACAATGGGTTACTCACAAGCTCTCTGAATTCTAGGCATTTCTCTAGGAAATACACGGCTGTCTGTCTGTCCCACGCCTGCCTGCAGGTCTGGGCAAGCGGCTGCATTCCCCTCATTCCAGCCCAGCAGTGCTGCTCACATTCCTGCCGGTGAGCTGGGGCTGCACGCGCCGGCCTGGTGCAAGAGCAGCGCAGGAACAAGCTTGATGGCTGGGCTTGCAAATCCTAAGGGTATGCCAAGAAAACCATTTTGTATCACAAAAAGGCTTATTCATTAGCTGCTGGTATTCAAAATGGCTCTAGGGCAGGGATGGGTTAAACAGACTGGAAGGAATTGGGAAATCTCACTCTGGCCCTATCCTGCAAGGCACAAACTACTGATGAAGCCAGGAAAGGCACACGGTGATCAGCATCCCACATGATTGGGATCTTTATCCATTTATGATTCCCAACCCTGTCCCAAATACCTGCTTTTCAGTCCTCCCCAGACTCGCATTATATGTGAGGGACGGGCTAGAAACATGGGTTCAACTCGGTCCCCCTGTTGCCAGTCAGCCTGAACAACGCAGCATACCAAGGCAGAGACTGCAAATGAGCTTTGCTGATCTGGGAATATTAAAAGCCCAATTTAGACACAGATCATTGTCAGTATGATCCCACAGCTATCGGGGACTTCATCCACCATGCAAAGCATTCAGGCTTTACCTGATTTGCGTATGCAGACACACACACCCACCAAAAGCACCCAGCCACTAAAACCTCCAACTGCAAACACAAAACTGACTCAGAAAACAAAGAGTCTTTAAGATAATTCATCCTGGGTTTAGCATGTTTGGTAAATCAGAAAATTTGGGGCTGGTTTTTCAGCCTGTTTAGCAGGTGCGTGACGTGTGCTGGGTCAATCCCTGCACCTTTTACCTGGCATCAGAGGTTTCTCACCAGCCACGAAGCTCTGGGTTCCTCTCCAGACCTGCCTGGTGAAGGCTGAGGCTGCTGCGATCCAGCTGCCCCCCACTCCCACGGCTGCTCCCTGATCCCAAATATCGCTGCCTTGTCTCCTCAGCTCCTCCCTGTGCACCCCTGGCCAGGTCCCCTGGGCTAGGGCATGGCCTTACTGGGCTCACAGTGGCATCCCATAGGATCAGCCTTGTCTTCCCAGGCGAACCCTGTTACTGCTCCCCTGGCAAATATTCCTCTTTGTGGGGGGAACAGACCAGCAGGACCAGAGGAACCATCCTTAACCTTATTCACACCCACTAACCCCCAATACTCCTCCCCCTGGTCCCCCCCTCCTTGCTCATCCCAGCCACTATTTGTTATTTTAGTGCCTTTTGGGGGCTTTGGTAATTGCCATGAGTCATAACACCAGAATTTACTTATCAAGAAGAATCACAGATCAGACACTCTGCAATGAATATTGTATAAGCCTGGATGAGAATTAGCATAGACAGGCTCAGTTTGATTTTATGCATTAGAAAATGGATTAGGTTCCCAGAGGGCTAGCATTTTATGAAAACACAGGGGCCAAATGATTTGTTACTGAACCTGGCAATACATTTACTTATTTATATATTAAAACCCGTATCTGACATGGAAATCTAATCTGCATTAAGTCTTTTGGGTGAGCAATCAAAATCGACATGAAGCAAACACTCAGAAAACACCAACCAGGTGGGTTTTATTGGTTTTTTTTCACCTTTTCAGAAGAAAGCTCCAGAAACCTGGTACGAAAAACCTCCCATAACAGTGACTTCCAGGCTGCTGCCACCAGCTGGGCTGCGAGAGTGACTTGCGGGTGTCTGGCCTAAGCATGGGGCAGGGGGAGGAAACAACAGTTTTTGGAAGTTCCCCCAAGGGACTGCAAATCCCAAATTGCCACCACGGAGTCCACAGGGAATATTCAGAAACCCAAAAGCTCTCATAAGATACACAACAAAAAGGGCCAATTCCCACCCGAGTGTAACATTCATCTCTGCTCCCCATCCCATCCAAAGGAGAGCCAACATCAGGGGATTCCCCCTACGGCAGGACCACGCAGACCGGGAGCAGCATGCACAACGGTGAATTATTTCTAAGCAGCCACAACACAAGACATGACTCTCTCAAGATAGTGCTGCACCCAGAAGCAATTTAATATCAGTGGGTATGGTACAGCCCACTGACTGCACATGGGTTATGAATAGAGGCATTCAAGTAAACCCAAATAAAGGCCAATAACTCAACTTACATTTTACACTGAGTTCTTGAATGCTGTAGGGGCCAACACAGGACTAAAACAACATGAGATTTGACACTCTTGCTACTTTCCACCACTCAGGAACTTAAAGCAGTTGGGGAAAGACAAGCTGCTGCTGTTGTTTCGGCTCCCAGCCTTACAAAAACCAGTGGAAAAACCACCCCGCCCGCACGCTGCACTCACAACCCAAGCCACCATCAGGATGGTAACCTACGTGCTCTCGCTGGTGCATAGGTGCAGCTCTGGAGGCAGCACTCAGAGATGCAGTTACCAAAGGGCTTCAGAGATGCTTGGCAGGATGCATTTGGGGAAAGGCAGATCAGATCACATGGATCCAATTTTTCATTTAGGTGTAATAACCACTGGTGGCGATGAGCTGAGCCCATGACATCTAGCTCTGTTTGCAGAAAGCCTTCTCTACAGCTGGCGCAGCAGCCTGCTGAGAAAGCCTGACTGCAAACAGGCAGGCACCCGCTGTGCTCATGTGAAGCAGCCCCGAAGTCATTGGGGAGGATCCCAAATCACTGCTTGCACAGGGGTCAAGAACAACCCATAGTCCCTGGGGAGTGGTGTGAGGATTCGCCTCCAGCCCTCTTCCTCATCTTCTGGTGCCCCAGCACCCACCCTGGACCGCAGTGGGGAAACAGGAGCCCAGCCCAGTCTTGCAAAGCTTGTGCGGCGCCTGGGTGGGAAGGGAGGTGGGATGGTGATGATGCTTCCCATGCAGGGTGCCTGCTTCCATATTTCAATGACACTTTGTGGGATCACGGTTCACCCTTGTAGAGAGGTTCCCACTTTATGGGAAAACCATGATAGATAAGCAGAAGGGTTTGCACTCAATCATGTCCAAATCCCAGGGTCAGCGTCCCTGGGAGAGCAGCTGAAATGCAGGGGTAATATGGGAGCTTCCCTGGCAGAGAAATGGGGTCAGGGTGCAGGGGAATGGCAAATATTTACATTTTCAGGTCAGCTCACAATGAAGAGAGACATGTAAGGAGCCAACGGCTGGAGTTAGAGGGAAAGCTGTTGTCACTGTTTCCCTGGCTACAGCATGCCTGGTGCTCAAGTATCCACGTCTGGACACCTTATTTACAGAAAGTCCCAGTGAAACTGGCAGCAATCCTGCAATGCTCAGCCGAAACCAGCACTGGAGAGGTTTGTGAGCGGGCCGGGGCAAAGACAGATGAATTTGGAAAGCTCGTGCCTCATGGGAAGGTAATTATGCAGCAAAATGACGGCTATTTAAAGCAGGAGAATGGTTATTCTTGGTTTAAGGTCAGGGAACAGAGCTGAGCAATGGCACCTGAGCTCAACCCAGAAGGGGTGTTCAGAGAGGACCGCAAGGAGGGATTCTTTCTCTTGCCAATCTCCCCAGGCCCTTGGCCACCTTTGGCAACTCTCCTGCTCCCCTACAGACTGCATTAACACTCTGCCAGTCTGTGCCCACTTCACCGATGCCACAAAGAAATGGATAAGAAACAGGCACATTGCAGCAAGACCCTTGGGAAAAACTGTGTGTATCTACAGAAGACCTCCTTGCGGACTATTCACCTTGCATGTGTCCATGCTGCAGTTTGTCCCCTGCAGGAACAAGGTGCCAGTCCCCAGAGGGGCTGCTATGAAATTTTATCATCTTCAGGGTGCTTTGAAGCCACACAGACAGACCCTCTCCCCTGTCCCTCCAAGCAGCCGGGGCTGCTGGAATTCTGGCACTGGCACATACAGTAAAGGCAAAGCCATGTTTTACATCAAACACACACTCTTCTGTAATTCATGTCACTAACATAAACCAGATGCCATCTTCCTCAGCCTCTGCAGAGAACGATAGCCTGCCTTTGCATTACATAAAACAGCAAGAAAATGAAACTTAAACCTTCAAGAAAAAGCAAAATAAATAAATCAGTAATTAGGCAAAAAACATCCAAGCCAAAAACAGCTTCCAAGTTTCCAGGAAGAATTAGGTTGCTTATGGAAGTCCTGTTTCAACTAACAGTCTGCCTGGCAGGTGGTAGGAATGTGAGTTTGTGGAGAGTAGAAACGTGAAGCGGCTCTGCCTGGGGCACTATGCTTTGCTTTGCTGTTTTCTTGTTTTAGTTAAACAAGAAGAGACATTACAAATATTCAACAAAAGGAGCAGAATGGAGAGCTGTGCATAAGTGCGGCCTTTCCTACCTTGTATGCCATAGAGTCGATTCAGACGCGACCGTCTGGCCTCATCAGCGTATGGTACAGCTACCCAGGGCATCTCGCTGAAATACTGCTTGAAGGAGTCCTCCGACCTGTGCAAGGGGAACAGGGCATGGGATCCAGAGCACAGCCCCTCCACCTGCCAGGCTCTTTCCTCTTCTCATTAAAAACCCAGCCTGCAAAGCTCTTTATCCCATCTACCAAAGCCCACCGGTAAGGGCTGCTGGCAGACACAACCCGGGGAGAGCTAAGACCAAATTTAAAGCCCCCAGTCCCTCAAGAAGGGGTCCACAGTGCATTTTTTCCCGATAAAATATTTCAAACTCCCTGGGGCATCTGAATGTCAAGCTATGATGACAGCAGCAGCTTGAGCATGCTTCAGACCTCAGACCCATGAGCCACAAATCTAAAACCAGAGCTGTTCCATGGACAGAGCTCGCTCTCAGCCCACCGCTGCCCCTGCTGATCCCCCTTTGCACTTCACTGCTGGGCAGCCTTTCTGATAACAGAGCCAACCTGCTCCACCCTAAATCAAATTTCCTCCTCAAATCAAACCAGCAATGCTCAAAGCTTCCCAGCTGGGGGGCAGCCAGCTCTGCCTGCACAAGGTGTTAGCGCTTCCTTACCTGTCTGCACTAACGAAGAGTATCTCAAACTTCTGGCCCGCCTCCTTGATTTTCCGGTAGGACTCCACCAGGACCCTCGTGAGGCTTCGGCATGGCGGGCACTGCAAAACACAACACATGCATAAGGACCCACGCCCAGCAGGTCCAGATGACCTAGTGACCATGAAAATACAGATGTGTCCTCATCTTCGCTGAAGCACTGGGCAGTAGCCCTGAACGTGGCTGGGGCTTACGGTCCACAAGTTGCCAAGAAAACCTCTTTCATTTTAAAAATCTGACCACTCTTCCCCTTCTGAAGGGCTAGCTGAGGACGACAGGGCACTGCAATGCTGCGGCTTCTTCCAGAACAACTGGAGCATCTTAACTGCTTCAACACCAACCAGCCAGAGGTCTTTACCCTCCCACAGAGCTCTGCAGCAAGAGCTGAAGGGGAATCCCCAGAGCACCCCCAAGCTCGCTCTAATTGCTCTGCTAAGTGCCTACTACTCACCCAGTGCGCAGAGAAATAGACCCCAACGTGCGAGCCCTCCAGGGTGTTGCTGTCTAGCGTCTGGCCGTTGTTCTTTAGCAGAGGCCCAGCAACAACTTCACTGAAGGGTTTTGGCCCCCAGGGGAACTCCAGACCTGGAGAGGGGTTGGGATGAAGGTGGAAAGAAGACACAAAACAGCAAGATGCACATGCAGCCTTTACAGTTTCAAAAAGTTTGACCAAACAAAAAAAAATCCCACCTTCTGCAAAGCTATGGGGAGCCGAGGAAGCCAAGCTCTGCACGGGAGCAGGGGCTACCTCTTTCTTACAGGTGGGCTGCACCCTTGCTCGAGTCGCAGCACCTCTGGCTTGACAAAGCCTGCTTGAGTTTTGTGCCTAATGAGGCATCTTTTCCTTATCAACAGCATTTGTTTTAATAACAGTGGGCAAGGTATGTGCTCAGGAATGCAGTCAGACTATTTGCCTTATACTGATACTAACCATATATTTTTATGTATATATACACATATTTATTTATAAAAACTTATATATATATGTAAAAGGTGGGTGTGTATATATATATATATATAAATATATATATAAAACCCCTAAAGTTAAGACTAACCCTCTGCACCCCAAAGCAAGCATGTGTGCGTACACACAAACACATGCTCTGAATCATCTGCTGCCAGCTCCCAGAGCAATTGATCTACGTATTCAGCCAGAGAGAAGGAAACATCATAGATGGCTCAGGCCACAACGTGTACTTGCTGCACAGTTCCTGCCACCTGAAATAAAGGCTCAGTCACTGTGCTCAGTATCTACGGCACAAAGAAACGATGGGTCGGTAATAGGTGTGCACAGACAGCCCAGCAGGTGAGTGATGGGTCTGCAGAGTCTATGAGTAAGGGTGCATGTTTTGCCCATTTTGGTTTTTGCAAATTGGAAGAAGATGGATTTAACATCAACCCCCGGAACAGTAAGTTTCAGAAGCAGAGAACAGTAGCATTTTTCTGTTGCGTTTGTAAATAACGAGGAATTCATTTATCTTAACAGAGTGTGATGTCAGTGACAAAGTCCCACTCAGCATTTTGGAAGGATTCTGCTCCCAAGGTACGGCAAGTCTGGGCCCTCAGTCCGTCTGTCCATGTGCCTCCATCAGGGAAAAATCCAAACTTAATGTTTCAGTTAGTCTAACTCTTTCCTCATTAGCAATTCAGACAAAAATCCTGGAGGGGAACTCTTTGTTCTTTTCAACAAGCAAAACCAAAACACAAGATCTGGCAGGAATGATGCAGAATTTTATGCTGAAAATAATACAGTGCCTTGATTAGTTAAGTATGACAAGAGTTGTTTGTTTCCTTTTTTTTTTTCTTCCCCCTCCGAGGCAATTAAAAATGAACTGAATAGGCAGCCGTGTGCCCATGTTTCTGTGGCACATGGGACTCCAGATCTTACCTTCCGGGTCATCTCGGATTACCAGGAGGCCGTTCCTGCAAACCACCTTCCCGGTGGAGGCATCGATAAATATCAGGGAAGGAATGTTGGAGACTCTGTACTTGTTCCACAGCTTCAGCTGAAAAAGAGATCGAGAGGGGAGAGGAGAAGGGTAAACGTGGCAGCGTGAAGAGGACAATTTTGGGGCATTAGCATCTTTCAGACCAGAGGTCAGAGCTAAGCAAGGAAACGGAGTTGGTGCTACAGCAATGCATATGAAAGCACATGAGGGCATCTCTCCAGAGCTGCTGGGCCAACCCGGACCTCCACTACCCCCAGAGACATGATCCTTCAACACCATCCCCTCGGTACCAGGGGCGAGATCAGCGTTCATCTCGCGCCTGTTGCCCGTGAGCGCAGGTAAAGCTTCTCCTCCTGCTGCATTTGCCTCTTTGCAAGTAAAATGGGGATAATATTTACCATACTTTGAGGTCTTTGTTTAGAAGACATCGTAAGCACAAATACTTTAATGGCACTGCTCTGAAGCAATTTGTAACACTTCCCTGGCTGCTTCCTGCCCTCCCATTTCAATGTTCATTAAACAAACCAGCAACCCCTGCCAAGACACAGCCACAGAGAAAACAAGGCCAACACACAGAAACACAATTCTGCAACTGGGGCTTCCCGGGTTTGTTCCCAGGAGTTCATTAACAGGTTTGACATCGGCCTGGGGGCCACAGAGCCCAGCTCACCCATCCCTCACAGCCAGCCTTGCAGCAGTCCCCGCTGGCTACCGACAGAAGCCGTGCAGACTGCAATGGCCACGTTTTGGGCACCCCAGTCTAGCTGTTGCTGTCTCCTGGTCATTACGTTTTGCAGCGAGCTCGGCTCTGCACAACACCAGTGACTGAGTGCTCTGGGTGTCACATGGTCCTGGGCTGACACTTCTCAGCATATGCTTCTGGCACAGGATAATTTGGAGCTTAACCCACGTACAGAAGCTCGCCGGGATGGGGAGGAACAAGCCGTCGACAGCTGCTGGCATGGCCCAGCCTGCAGGTGTGGGCTGGCTGTGGCCAGAGGAGCCGGTCTCCCCGCCATGCACGGAGGAGCTGCTGCCATCACCACATTTACTTACATTTCTCCAAACATTTCAAACTAAACAGCCCAGCGGTGAATTATCAAACTCTTAAACAAAAGCCAAACTATAGCTGAGAGCCAGAGGGGAAGGAAATGAATCACCACCTTCCCCTAAGCTCTGCTCTGCAAAGCCCCTCAGGCTCTGGGTGTTTACAACTCGCTCGGGTTTGGAGAATAAAACCCAGCGACGGGAGAAAGGCAGGAGGGGACTGAGAAACCCACCCAGTGCCAGTGCAGGTCAGAGAAACCCTCACGCAACATGCTGCTGCTTCCAGCAGTATCTCACGTGGAAGCTGGACCCAGATGCTTTCCCAGAGAAAGAGGCCACAACTCTGTGGATCACCATCCCTGACTTCCAAATAGAGGCAATCCCATTTCCCGAGATGGGAATGATCTGGGGACCAGGAGACGAGAGCACGAAAGGGATGCCATCTTCAGGCAGAGCAAACTGGATCCCTCGGTTTGCTCACCAGAGGTCTAGCTTCAGGTTTTAATGGCACTGTATTAAGTATTTCTATCAACACCTTTTTACAAAAGAGATACCTGAATGAGTGACATAGGCCAGCCTGCTTGCAATGGGGTGTTAGCAAAACCCTCTTGGGTTGGAGGGAAATCGTTAACGCTGACCTAGGAAGACTTTATCAACCTCCATCTACCAGGACCCAGAGAAGGCAACGCGTTGCGTCCTGCCCACCAGTCTTCGACTTCCAATAGACAAATTTCTCGGGACGATCCTGATTCACAAACCAAATGGCCTTGGGCATGAAAAAGGAAGAAGAAATCATACTAAATGCAAACCAGCCCCCTCACAATGAGGGCGTTCAAGCCACAGAAGGTAAAATCCACTTCTGTGAAGTTTAAAGGGTGGGGAAAAGCTCTTTATAAGGATCACAGGCATTTAAGAAGGTGTTGCAAACAATGAGGAAATTACAACTAGCAACTGGATTGTTCTCCTTAAATAGTTGCTTACATTACCCTTGGTTTTGCAAAGCCCTCCCCTTGGGGCACTACGGCAGGTCGCGGCAGTTTGGGAAGCGGCAGGGTCTGCACTGCAGAGCCAAGAGGCTGCATGGACTGGCTGCGCTCAATGGGATGGGGCTGGGGCACCCCAGGTAAGGGGATAAGGCCAAACCAAACCTGCTCTCGCTGGAAGCACTGGAACGAGCAGTGCGTGGCTAGCTCCAGGCAGCCTACAGGGTCCAGCAGACTGGGCAGCTCTCACCAGCAACCAGCCTTGGGTCTTCTCAGGACATGTATGCCATCAGGCTCCACTGGGACCAAACTGCCTTTGCAGAGATGAGCCTTGGCTGCCCCGACATCTGTGGTACAGGTAATTTGCAATACAGATACTCTGTCCCCATGAAGGAGGGCTGCCACTTCTAACTCATCATTGAGGTTCCACAGAAGAATGCCTCAAGCAAGCTTGAAGCTAGGAGTATGTCAAAAGGGTCAAAACGCATCAAAAAAGGTCAACGTGACTGCTGCTGCTGCTGGGGGAGCGTGTCCATCACGGGGCTCTGAGACGTGAACCCAATGAACGTCATGTCACTCAGTCACACCTTGGGCAAATGAGAAAAAGTAACCAAAATGGCCAGGTTTTACCTTGCATCTTTGCAAAAGCTGCAAGCATCATACGGCTCCCAGGCACCACCACCCAACCATCCCAGGTCACGTCAAATGTCCATAGATTCGTACACACTGAGCAGCACTTACTACGAGCAACGTATTTGCTGGCTGGGTTATCACTAAAACCCATTATACGACACGGATGAACAAACACGACAATTGCACGTAAGACAACTGGCACTGGGTTCTCATTTTAAGCCCGCTTATAAAAGGCTTGAATTGCAAATTAATGGTCTCGCCGCATTAACCATATTAATTTCACTGTCTGTATCAGAAAGTACATGAATGTCCTGTTTGAAGTAGGAGGAGTTTGGTTTGATGATTCTCCTGTGCGCTAGGAAAGCTGTTGGGGAATGAGAAACACATGCACTGCAGGATGAGTGCCAGGGTCTAGCACCATTCCCACCGTCCCGAACCCTTCAGCCAGGCTCAGTTTCCAAAGCCTGTCAGGCACTTGTGAAGGGAGCCTGATGGCTCCTTTCACAGCAGGTCTGACCTGAAAGAGCAAAACCTTGATAGGAAATAGGCCTGGCTCATTTTAGCTGGGTTTTTTGGATAAGATTAACTCCCTATGGGATTCCCACACCACACCACTATTTCGCAGCTGAACTGTAGCTTCCAGCAAAGACATCCGATCTCCACCTAAAGCCTCTGAACACCAGGATGACATAACCCGTCTTGTGGCAAACTATTGCACCGTACAGTTTTTCTAAGGGTAAAATGCCAAGGGTTTGCACACACTGTGGAAAGGAGACGAGCTCCTCCTCGGTCCCGCTCGGCATACACATGCTGGGGTTGTGGTCCACGCAGGAAGGGGAGCCCAGGAGAAAAAAAAGGCATCCCTTGTACGAGTACCTGCCCAACCGCACACCTCGCAAAGGATCCCGTGTCGGGCTGGGCGTGGGATGTGGAAAGCAAATTACGACTTGCTGTGAAACCGCAGGATGATGGGATGATAGCTCAGGCAGCAGGGCAGAGTGCTGCCTCAGCAACTTTTAAAAGCTGTTTTTCCTGCCGTGAAGAGGATGACATAGAAATAACATACTCCACACTCTAAGGATTTGATCACCCCTTTAAAGAGGGGATCTCTGCTCTGCTTCCCAACAGCTGTTGCAAATCGGTGGGATGGAGCCAAAGCTAACACAGATGTGGAAATAATCTACGGACTATTCAGCCCGAAAGCAGCTGATCCTCTCGGAGTGCCCTTCGCTCCTGGTTCAGGCTGCACGCCTGCTGAACTCAATACTCACCCCAGAACGCCCGCTGGAGAAGGAGCGAGGAAATACACCCCCTCGCAAGACATGGAACGGGCTGATCAGCTTCACAGAAACCTCTCTGGCTCCTGTGCAGGTGGTTAAGTACAGCAGTCCAGTGGAAAAAACAGAGTCACCAGATTCCTCCAGTAACCTTATCCCTATGCAAAGCATCACCGCGCTGTCCTGGAGGCCCTGGAAACCACAGCCCTGGGCTCCCTCTGCGGCTCCATCCATGACAGGCTTTAAAATGATCGCTTATTATTTGAGGTCTGACGCGATCCCAAGACGTCAGGCCATGCAGCAGTGCGCAGCATCGGTCACAAAGCCGCTCTCTGGCTCGGTTATTTCCCCCACCCTGGTGACTGGGAAATGCCTGGCCAAGAGGCGCATTGGAGAGAAGTTTGCAGGCAGCTGCAGTCATTTTTCCCAGATAAAGGTGTCAGATGAGAGGTCTCCCCAGCAGCTCACGGCTGCTGCTGCGCAGGGCTGGCACCCAGCCGGGGCAGATGAAATCTTCTCCTGCTCTGTGGGGGACTGGTGGGGAAGGGATCCCCTACTTCCAACAGCTGCCGGGCGCTATTTTTGGTTGAGTTGATTGATTTATCAGCCCTTGGTCACATTCACTTACTAGCATAAATCCTGAGCTGCAGTGGTTAATGTTGGCAAAGATAAAGCACAACTGCTTGCAGTGAAATGAGCTCTGGCTGGTGGGAAAGGGGTCCTCCCGCCCCGTTGGGGACTGCAGTTCACTGTTGTGTGAACCTGGACCTCCATCCTTCACAGGATACAGAGCTGCCTCCACCCAGGAGATGCAGAAGTTTCAGAAGCACCTGCCCATGCCAGCAGCAAGGCAGACATTGCCTCTGCTCATCTCGCAACCCATGCTTCCACCTGACCAGTGACAGCCAGACAAAACTGGTTTAAAAACTCAAAAGCAGATCTCTCAGCAATAATGAAGACGTTCCCAATGTGGATGGCTGCTACTTTCTGCTAAAGGAAATGCAAAGCCACTTTTCTCCTAAAAAAACACCCTTGGAGGCAATACCCTCAGAGTCTGGGCAACTCCACTGGTGAGGCATTGGAAAGACCCTGCTTTCCAGCAGCCCCATGAGTGCCCATGCAAGAGCACAGTGGCGGTTCCATTACAGACATGAGCTCAGCTCTTGCCGGTCTCTCATTTTAGAGCCATAGGCTGCAACATGAAGTCTGTCCGAGGAACTCACAAGCAGCACTGGGATGGAAAAGCACCCTTGGTCCAGGGCTATGGGACCGGGAGAGCCCATTTCCCCAGCTCTGCCTCCAGCTCCGCTGCACGGCATTTCCCCAGCTCTGCCTCCAGCTGCCCATCCCCACTGCTCCACTCCCACAATCCGGCACTGCGTGGGACCTCTCTGTCCTCGCTCGCTTGCAATGTTAAATTGTGGCTTTTACACCGTGCCTTAAAGGGTTTACAAGCACAAGGGGCCACCCAGGCTCTGCAGACAGCAGGCATGGGGCTGCAGAAGAGGCTGCTCCCTCACCCCATTGATTTAAATCCAGGTCACGCCTGTCCCTGCGATTCAAACTCAGCTCAAGCAAAGGCTCCTCTTCCAGCCCTCCCTCACTGCTCCTTTCCCTTCGTGCATAAGGGAACCCCCTTAAATGAAAGGGGATGCAGTGTGAGAATGACACGCAGCCAACTAGTGAGGGAGGCATTGAGGGCAGATGGTGCACGCCAAGGTCTGACCTTGCGACAGAGGAGACTGAGCGAGGCTTGGGATAAATTAATGTCTATTGTGCTGCTGTTTCTCTCTGAAAGCAAATCAAAATCTAATTACAAAATACAATGGTGAGAGAGATGTCTGCTCTGAGAACGTTAATGAACTGAGGAGGGAGGATTTGGAATTGCAATAAACAAGATTGATGTGAACGGCTGAGACTGACAGCGCAGGGGCTGCTGGCACACATGGACCGGTGGGCAGCCAGGCTACTGCGTTACCGCTCCCCTCTGCCCTCATGCTGCCTACGGTGGGAGAAAGCCCAGTTAAAACCAACCTTAGGACCAGTTTCCCCCAGCACTCCCCCCGCAAGTCACATTCCAGCAATACGACTCAGTGCGAGCAAAAAATAAACAAATCAAATCAGAAGTCCTGCTCATCAGCTCCATCCTCTCCTTGCTGTGGCCCCATGGTGGGAGACCGGCACAGCACGGTCTGGCTTGCGGCCGCCTGCATCGCCCCGCAGCCGGCGGGGGGGCAGGGGAGACCCTGGCAGGAGCCAGCTTGCAACCCTGGGCTTTTGTTCTTCCCAGCCACGAAACACAAGGGTGAAAGCTTTGGAGCCGAAGCGGAAGGAAATCCTCTCTGCGGGGTTTTCTGGCAAGGCGGCCACCGGCAAGTGCTGCTCTTTGTTCCCCTGAGGAGCTCTGCAGCCAAAGCCCTGGGTGAGGGACCTGGGCCAGCCCAACCTCACATCCCAGCCCGCTCGCTTCTTCCCGTTTTCTTCCTCGTATCACCCTGGTCGCCCAGCACTGGCACCGTTGTTCTTTGCAATTTCCCAGGCTAAGCCATCCAAACGACTGTGAGCCGAGCATTTAATTTGAGGGCGAAGCAGCATATGGCTGGGGCGCACACGCCCGGCTCAGAGCACAAGCTGCCTCCTCTCCTCCTGACACACATGCAGGCTGACAGGCTGGATCCTCCACAGCCCACATCTGATAGAAAAACATTTAATTTGAGCAGAACTGAAGAGCGGTTAACATGATCTATGGAGAGCAAAGCCCCAGGGCCCAGAGCCGACACGGGAGGTGGCCTGGTTGTTTTATATGTGCGAGTTTCAAAGCGGCGCTGGGCTGGCAGCTTGATTTGATCCCAGGATCAGGGTGAAGTAGCGTTTGTCTAAACATACAGATAACAACACAGGCAGCAAATCATGCAGGGAGGATACTACAGACAGGCTGGTCTATCAACACTGCGAGGATGCCTTTTATAAACCTCTTTTTTCCCAGGTGTTCCTCAAATTGTATTCAACAGCCTGAAGATGATGCAGAATTTAAGGATGCCGCATCCTACCCAGGACTAGGAAATACACCTCCGTGCATTTCCAATAGATGGTTGGGGTTTTTTTTCCCTCCACATGCATGCCTGGCTTTACCTCTCAAAAGGAGGCTTGCATGTGAGCATCTCAAGGTATTTCATACACAATTTTTCTCCCTGCAGTTCTGCTTTGGGCCAAGCACTCTGCCTTTACCCCCAGGAGAAGAGTGGCACAGGGCTGGCACAAAGATGGGTGCAGAACCCAGAGGGTCTGCTTGCACCTTGGACCCATCTTCTATTGCCTGATTTCATTGGCATACTTTCACCCTTCCCCTGTAGGTAAGAAAGACAGCAAGACAAACACATAAAAAGCAGTGAGGATGGAGGGAGTTAAAGTGTTTGTGGGAAAAATTTAAGACACATGTAGAAGTGTATCATACATGGCCCCTATAAATTATGCCCCCAAATGACTAGCACTGAGTAAGAAACAGCTATGTAAACACAAAGGTAATAAGAAAAAATAATAATTTCTCTCTCTCTCTATGGGGAAGGGCTATTTTTCCATCTGTTTATAGGAAAGGCAAGGGGTGGGGTGGCAGTCTGGGATGTTGAATCGAAGTTCAGGGTCTCTCTTGGTCCCCAGTCTCATCTGTCATTGGAAGCGGGACGGCTGCCAGAACTGCCGCACGTTACAGCCCAGGTTCCCTACCCACCGCCTTCGCTTTCGCTGCTACCGTTCGCTCGAAGGCAGCCGGCATCGAGCACTGGCAGTAATCTCGAGGTCAAACGCCTTGCAATCCCGGATCATTAAGAAACAAACATTTCTGAAAAGCCCCGAGTTTAGAAAGAGTTCCCACCAAACACAAAAGCCTTTTAAATCTGCAGGGAAATCGGGATTTTTTTTTTTTGTTTAATACACACAATGAGGTATTAGCGTGGTTTCTGTTTTGTTTTCAGTGGTTAATCCGAAAGGGAACCTTACACAATCAGACCAACAAAACGCTGGAAAACAATAGAGTATTTGTTAGCACTGTAATGCACCCAGGGGAGCAAGGGCTTCAGGAAGCCGCAGTGCTGGGAGCCTTGGGAGCAGTGACCTCCCCAGGACGTGCCAGCACCACAACATCCCCCAGACTGGCAACATGGGAGACCCCTGTAAAACTATCAAGACATCTGCAAAACCCCTCCTGTGCCCACTGCTGCTGATGCACCCGCTGGATGGGAAACCTGCTCCTTACACAGCGTCTTTTGAAATGCAATCCATAGCATCACTGCTGACACCTCGTTACAAAAACCTCCACTCCACACAGCGCTTGCATCCCTGCAAGCATTCAGACTATTTAAAAGCAGCTACTTCCCTCCAGTTGATCTCAGGAGAAGGTGCGCTGGTTGGTCTGCCTCTCCCTGCAGCTACATCCATCTCGGCATCTCAGAGCTGGCAGCGCTGAATCTCAGTCTGGCATCACTCCTGGTTCACAACCCAAGGAGGATTTTCACGCAGAGGTTACACAGCTGCAGAGCTAGAAAGGCCATAACCACAGCCCCGGCGCCTGCTCACAGCCCACGCTGCTGGGACAGCTCCGGGCTTTGCATGCAAGACAGGCAACGGGCTCTGCTCGCAGCTCGGAAGGGCGGCACAGCTCGAGGGATTCACTCCGTGACCGCACTCAGGTCAAAATATGCCAGGAGCTAACCAGACCCAGGTGCTCTCAAGCTCCAGCTGGAAAGAGCAATCCCCGCCAGTGACAGCTCGGAGTTATCCTGCTGCTCCTCCCCAGCTCCTGGGGCCTCCATGTCCTCCTAACACACTTCACAAGCACGGCTGAGCCCCAGCGCCTCGGTGGCCTGAGCTGGAGCTAGGTTCCCTGCGGGGAACACCATCAGGCTGACTCGTGACACAGGCAGGATGGATGTAACAGGTCAGGCTGCCTGGAAAATGCTCTCCTGCCGAGCACTTTTCCTCCTGCTCCCCAGACCAATACTCACCCCCCTCTTGCAGAAAGGCTGCAGACTGGGAACATAAACCTGCCTGATGCTGGGCCACTGACATCTACACAGGAGAAGGCCACTGTGAGTCCCACATTGACAATAATCACCTGCACACATGAAAAACCGGAGCGGAACGAAGCTGACCAAGAGCTCAGATGCACCAACATCTCAACTGCAGCACAAGCCAGCGGGCAGGAGGCTGGAGAAGCTGCTTCCCCACCCAACTGCTGCTTTGCAGAGGGGCTTTCCCACCGAGCTGTGCTCCAGCAAAGCTGGTGGCATTAGCTGCGAGGAGAAGGCAGAGGGACAGGGAAATCCAGAGGGCTGGGGGAAGGAGCAGAGACACGGTTTGAGCTGGGCATGGAGGCAGAGCAGGGAGGCGCTTGTAAAAGCCATTTCCAGCTGCTGGGATGGGGATGGATATAACCAGTGCCGGGCAAGCCCGGAGGGGGCCGAGGGGGCGTGGGGTTTATGACATACACACATGGTGGGCCAGATGTGGGGCAAGCAAGGGAACCCGATCCGTCCCACGAAACTCAGCACCGAGATGCAAGAGGCCCCCAGCTTCAGAGCCACTGACCGGGGAGGAATGAGACAGCGGGCTGGGGCTCCCTCTTCTTTATTTCAAGACTTGAGTGGCATGTCTTGCAACTGCTGAACCAATTAAAAAGACGAACAGGGATGGTGATATATCAGTAGCAAGGTCAAAAGCTCCAGTTACATCCTGACTTGACTGACGGAAGTCACAAAATATATAGTTTCTCAAAGGGGCGAGAGCCCATGAGTCAGCACATGGATGAAATACAGCACCGGGAAGGACAGGACAGACCCCTGGAGTGAGCGAGCCTTGGGCACGGTGTCCCTCCCACCGCCCCGAGCACAGCACGAAGACGGCCATGGTGAAATGAGAGGCTGCTGCCAGGAACCGATGACAACGCGAATCCCATGGGGGTGTTCCAAAATGTCAGATAAGATGCGGTGTATTAATTCCCTCCGCTGACAGCCAGCCCCAGCTGGAGGGGGAGGCTCGGAAATTGCAGGCTGCAGCGAGGCGAGGATGCCCGGCACCTGCTCTGCCACAGGGGCTTCGAGTCGATGGTGAACCAGGAGGTGACGCAGAGGGCTGGATGGCGGGAGCGCTACCTCGTCTTTTTGGTTGTAATAAGGGAGATTCTGTGCAAAAGGAAGGGTCGATCGCATGTTGTTTTATAAAACGCCGAAGACCGCTGTGCGCTGGCAGCGACCTTCCTCAGATGTGGCTGTATTTCAGCTGTTACTATATTCAGAGTTTGTAAAATGCTCTGGGATGATAAAAATCACTGCAGAAACAGTTATTAAAACTGTTTCCAGGACATTGATCCATGGAGACGGAGAAAGTCTGGTGTTTTTACAAGAGCTTCAACTAGAAAAAGTTAAGGAGGAAGTTTTGCTTCCTTGTCTTTTCATCAATAAAAAGGAGCTGCATCAGGAGTTTATTTGATTCTGCAACATACAAACCAACCATCAGTTGTTTCCTCAGAGGGGAGCCTGACCTGACACGGGCAGAAAATACCCCTCAAGTCATCTGGAGTTGAAGGCTTTCTGCCCAAGTCAAGCTCTGGGTTTGTCTGTTTGCATTCTAGTTTTATCTTGTTGCTTTCCGTGATTACTGACCATGCAGAAAAAGATCGCAGGCTAACAAAACGCACGCTGCAGGAACAGAGATTTTATCCAGGGAAAGAGCACAAAACGCTGTGGGAGCACAGCCTGCCTTCCCATCCCCACTCCAGCCTCAGTGCTAGGAAGCAACGTGTCTGGAGGTGGATGAGCCATGGGAAACGCAAGCAAATCATCCACTTGCGTCCAAGCGGCTTTTTCCAAGGATCTGCCACGAAGTTTCAGGCTCAGTCACCCCTTCCCCACCCCGGGTCAGAACTGATTAAATGCAGCCACAGAGTCAAACTCCAACAGAGTCATCTCCTTTGGCAGCCCTGCGGTTCGGCTGCGAGCTCCAACCTTTTCCCCCCCTCTCCCTCCTTCTTGTTCAATTATCTTGCTTCATCTTTATTCCGTTTCCAGGAACACTTAGCAACAGGCTCTTGCAATCAGCCACCAGCAGGCGAGGATCTGAGGAGACTGCAGTTACGATGACCTTTTACTACATTCATGCAAATTTTAAAGAAAGTATGTGAACAATTTGCCTTTTAAGTATCCTCCGGTTACATTCTCCAGAAGTTAATTCTCCTTCGCTCCTTAGAGACATCAGAAACACCAGATTTTATGATTTTACACTAATGAGAACAAAACCTGAAGCTTAATTCCAGTTTGGTTTGTGGATTTTTTTTTTTTTCCTGTATCTCATGCAGCATGCAGACCCTGAACAGGCAAAAATTAACCTGTGACACCTACCCTGGCCAAGACTGCAGGTCTGCTCGGATGCCACATGCTCACGCCACTGAAAGCCAAGCGTGGGCTTTGGGGTCTGCCCCAGCAGCCAGCCAAACTCATCCTGAGATGGACAAGATGCTGCTGCTTCTCTTAGCAAACGGCTTTTACAGATGGCTGTCAGAAAGTCTCATTCCAGGACAGCCGAAGGGTATGCCAGGAGCCCAACATAGCCATAGCATCCCAAGGAAAACACAGCAGTTGTGATCTTGGTAATTAAAGCTCATCAGCCATGGTAGCAGTGGTTCAGGACTCTCATTCCCAAGGGACTCGCTGTGGTGACACAGGGAAAGCTCCTGCCAAATCCAGGGACTCTGGCAAGCGGCATCGGTCTCTCCACCTCCAAAACAACACACTGACCACCACAAGGAGTGGCAGCATCGGAGGCGGGCAGCATTGACATCCCTATAGATGGAAATGGATAGACAAACTTGGTTTTGGCAAACCACAGCAGCAAACTCACAGCAGCCGTTTTTGCAGCTGCCTCGATGGGTGCCGGCAGCTGACAAGCCGAACAGGCAGCGGCCTTGCATTTTCATCAGATTTAAATCAAATCCCCAAAGCTTTCCAGCACTTTCCCTGTCACTCAGTAATTTTCCTGCATATACAAACAAGTTTGGAGATGCCCAGAATGCACACACCAGGACAGCCTGTGCAGTTTGCAGGACACAGGGGCATTACTGCATTTAAGCCCTTTCTCCTTGCAATGAATGCTCTGTGCTTGGAATAAAAAATCCTGTATTTCTTGCAGTGACTAGAAGCTGGAGGGAGGCAATGGGTGAATACCGAGGTATCAAAGCAGGCAGCTCATTTCCTCCTGCTTTCTGAGTGGTGTTCATAAATAGGGAAATAATGTGCAGTGCCCTACTCTGGAAGAAAAATTAAAAAAGGCTCATAGATCCTTGATACTTCAGATGATCTTAAAAAGTATAATCTACTTTTTCTCTTTAAAAAATGAGAAGTCTGAACAAGCATGTAATTGATCTGATTGCTGGGAACAGCATCTGGAACATCAATCTCTGCCCGGGACTGCAGAAGCTACAGGAAAGCTCAAAGCACCCAAGGCTGCCCTCGAACCAGATGCCGCTCGCTCTTACAGAAACGCCCATGGATCCGTGTGAAAATGATTAAGCAAAATTGCTCCCTCTTTTTTTCAACTTTATAACTGAAATCTGTTTTCTCTTAGAGGGCAGATGCTCATTACATACCCCGCAGCACATCAAAGGACAGGAAAGGCAGGAAGGCAGCCGCCCCACCACACACCAGAGTGCCAGTGCCCAGCATCCTGCCCGACCCGTCTGCACCCAAAAGCCAAGCTTTTGGCTTGGGGTAAAGAGCTGAGAGAGTAAAAAGGCCTCTTCAAGCTTCGGGCCCCTCTTGGCGACACTATGAAGGATGCTGACCAGGGGCTATTCCAGCAGCAGCAGCAAATAGCAGAGATGTGTTTCTGTAGGGAATTCTCTTGGTGCTTCAGAACTCAAGTCCAGCTATTGCAGCACCCTAGGAAGCCCCGTTTTCTGGGTGCAAAGCTGAGCATTTCTCCAACGCTCCTTCCCTATCGGTGCCTGAGTGTGCAAAGCAGAACACAACGGACTGGCAATCCCCACCTGCACCCAGATCCAGCCAGCATCTTCTGCAGATGCTCATTAACAAAATGACAACATTAAGAGAGTATTGCACAAGGACACGGATGTCAGGAGCCTCTCAGTCATCCATGAGAAGCTGACCTGAAAGACAGAAGGGGGAAGACTTGCCAAGGCAGGGCTGGCCTGGAGCAGGGGCCCTGCTCCCACTCTGCCCCAGCACAGCAGCTTCACATTTGCCATGTAAAGCGAGTCCTAATTACACCGTGCATGGGTGCCAAACAGCAACACCTTCTGCCCTACCTTTTCTCATAAACAACAGGGCAAAATATTTGGGCTCTGACACAACCACTTCCCCTATCCAAGGGTCTTGCATTTTCAACTGCGCAGGTACTTTTCATGATAAACTGACTCCACTTTTACGAACAGAATTCACTAAAGCGCGATGATGCTGCTGTACAGCCCCCACCACGAGCGCAGTGCCTTTGCTCCCATAGATGCCAGCCCAAAAATCCTATTTTCCAGCAGAACTCCCCTCCTGTGCTCTCCCAAAACAGGATGAATATTGTCCAAAGTTTCCTGGGAACTTCTCCCTGCAGATTTGAACCTGGGATGCAGATGAGATATATTCCTATTCCATGAAAACATGCACAAAGAATGGTGAACGAAGGCCCTAAAATCCCAGAGGGTGAACCCAAACACCACACACCCTCTTACCCAAAGCCTCCTTTGTCCTTTCTTTACTCTTAAACTCTACGGGACGATGCTTGGATTTAAAACTCTCGGTTTTCTGGATCTGCGCCAGCTATGGCAAGCACCCAGCAGCTCAGGCAGGCTTAGTGGGACGTGACCAAACACAGGGCACCAAACCCTGTGCGTTTAATGCCACACCTGAAGCAAACCCCTGTCCTCAGAGGTAAAAGGCAAGTGACTGATGAGAGGCCTCATCCTCAGAGCCTTTCTCATTTATTCTAGTTCAAAGAGCTCAGGAAACTCAAGGCAATCACTCACCAGCTGATATTTAAGGAGAAGAGAGGGGAAGGGCACCTGGGAAGCATGAAGCCAACTTCATCCAAGATGCAAGGGCTGGGGAGGGGGAAAGCTGGGCACTTACTTAACAGCTTCTTCCAGGCAGCCCACTGCCTCATCCATCTTAATCTTTGACCACCAAGAGATGAAAACAATTGATCCTCATTCCCTGCTCTTAGTGAGAAGTTACAAGAAATAAAAGTAAAACAAAGATCAATATTATACCCCTTCTCAGACAATCTCTGCCCGACCTGGACTTTCTCAGCATCCTTTTTATCTGGCGGAGTGTTTTGGCTAAAGCTTTGCAGAGGAAAGCCATGTGAGCAAGCCAGTTAAAAACCCGGTACTTTCATGTTTATACAGCCAGCTAAGCAGCACACTACAAAGCCTTTTATTCCAAGTCTCTACTGACAAGCTAGCATTGATAAATTACAGAAATCATCCAAGAATTAGGATGCACAGGGGGGAAAAAAAAAAAACCAAAACAAACCACAATTCCCTAGGTGGGAAATAAGGGCTCAGAAACCCAGGACTCGCGGAAAATTCTGTATAAAAATCACCCCAAGATTAGGGGGCAATTTGTTTGTACTAACAGGGGCAAGCAAAACAGCTGAAGATGGAGACAGACTCCCTCCCCATGGTTTCCCAAGAATTCACCAGGTCCAGAGGTGAAGATAGAGATACCTCAAAGGTACCTCTTCTCCCAAATGCCCCTATTTCCAGAAAAAGCAATCTGAAATGAGCCCCTGTGTGCTGGCAAGTAGCACAACTGGCTACAAGCATGAGAAGAGACGTGCTTCCCAGTCACAGAGGTGCAATGCAGACACTGAGCAATGAGTTGATGTCAACGGGGTGCACTGAAGCTCCCTGGTTGCAGCAGGCTTCACACCCTGACCATGTACTGCATCATGTTGGTTTACATACTGTGCGTACAAGAGCCAGGAAAAATCCATCTTCTTTGTCATAACAAACCCTAAGGTAAACAAAAAGGCAAGGCCATGCATATTATCCAATTAAACAGGCACATAAAGAAGAAAGAAAGTGCTGGCCATCCGCTTGCTCCTGATTTTTGCTGTTTCTCAGCAAGCACATGCAAAAATGGGCTGCATTAAACCCTGCACAAAGGGGATGCGGAAGCAAGGTGTGCTCCCCCTCTCCAAGAACAAACCTGCTGCTCCTTAATAAAAAGCCAGAGAGTTTTTTAAGATAAACTGGCATTTCAGAGTCTTTGCACTGCTCTTCCCCACCACCAAGCAGGCAAGGAGCATGCCCAGGCCTCCTTGCAGACGGATGCCCCAGGAGCTGCTTGGGGCTGGGCAGCTGGAATAAAAACCCAAACCCAGGAAATTCCCAAGCCTGGAGAAACCAAACTGGAGCCAGCTGGTCTGTAAAGCTGCACCCCTACACAAAACCTTTGCTTGTCTTCACTTTATGAAGTTCATGGCGTTTGCCCTGCATATTATAAACTACACACATGGTTTTGCAAGGGAGTGGGCAAATGAAGGGGTGTCTGCGGGTCCAGGTGCCCGGTCCCCGGTGGCCCTGCTTGCCAGGACACAGCCGAGGGAAGAAGTCCACCTGCACAGACCCTTCTACAGTGCCCCCATATACAGCAGCGTAAATCTCAAAACACAGCTGGAGTGGGTCTTCTGTGTTTTCTCCAGGAGAGTTGAGGACCTCCTCGCTCCACAGGGCAGAGCTGGAGACCGAAGGTTAAAGTGTGCGCACACTTATGCGGCACTTTGGATTACCGACAATTTCAAAAAGAGGAGAAAAGCCCTCCTCCTGTAAGTTCTTGCTGCTCAGTTTGCTGAAGGGCATCAGGACAGCCTGAGCCAGCAGCTCAGCTGAACGCTTCCAGACTCCGTCTGGCACGCTGGCAGCCAGCCCGCTCCTCCACTCCTGCGCCAAGAGGGACACCCAGATACGCAGGACCTGAGTTTGTAAAGACAGTTACGAAGCAGGAGGGAAGGACTTAGCTACTTCTACAGAAAGATGCTGCTATAGATAGTACACAATAATTAATACTTTCCAAGGCTGCACTTGCTTATGAAAGGAGAGATGTAAAGCTCTGAGCCCAGCCCATTTGTCAAAAAATAAGCACGTGTCCCAGATTCTGTTCTGGATCCCAGGGAATTAGCAGGTGGCAGATTGTGAAAGCCTGAACAATGCTATTTCAGACATGCGAGCTGAAATATCTCACCGCATCCCCCCTTGCCCCTCAGCAGGTCTACAGGAGGGCCACAGGGAAGATTCAGCATGTGCAGCGTTGGGTTGTTGTGGTTACCTTTTATCTGATTCAGAAGAATAGTACAACGAATTCCCCAAGGGAATCCATAAATAGCAAAAGATTCTGCTTTAATCCCCTATCCATTCCTATCTGGATAATATGGCATTTGGACAAGCACTGCCAAAACACAGATTTATGGGAAAGCTGAGAGTTTGCATGGCCAACACATGCTCTCCAAACTCTGGATTCCAAGGAATAAATAAAAGCCTCTTCTAGGATATAGACGGTTTTCCAGGTACAGAAGCTTCATGCAGATACAAACCAGTTTTCAGGACTTCTGCCTCCCTCTCCCATCCCAGGCGAAAGGCACATTTATACTGACCTTCCTCAACACTAAAATCAACTGCTTTCACTGGGTGTTCCTGCTGGTACCACCACCACACCATCTTCTGCTTGCTTTTAATTTTTTACTAATACTTTATATTATCTATCAGCTATTATCTTTTAGACCAGCTTCAAGCTTCTTTGCTGACAGTGACCAACAACAACGGGGAAAAGAACTATAAGAACTGGTGACCAAAGGGAAAAGGACTCTAAAAAGTACAGCTGACAAGCGCTACAGTCATCACTGCCACATTGGAGACACTGGGAGCTGTGTTCTTAAAAAGCTCCTCGGAGAATGGCGCATTGAAAAAAAGCAAACCCAAACAACAGCAATTTTGTAGACAACTTAGTGCTGCCGAAACCAGCTTTCGTATTGGAAATGCTGGGAAGCACCTGAACAAGAGTCACCGTAACACACACGCGTGGCTGCGAGGGGCTGACCACAGCACGCCGCCCGCCCCAGCAAAGCTCTTTTTTCCTGGGAAAACAGCCCTCCTGGACCCAGCCACTCCTGAGCAAGCCAGGGCAGTTTGGAGAGGCTGCGCTGGGTGTTTTGTCGAAGGCAGGGATGCCAGCATCCGCGGGGCACGCCTCGGCGGCACAGCGGTGCGCAGAGATGCTCGCCTTCCTGCCAGAAACCTGCACCGGCAGGTCGGCGAGGGAGAGCGGCGGCAGAGGAAGCGCGGTGAGGTTGTATTACAAAAGACATCTCGGAAAGGAAATAAAGGGAAGGTCAGGATCAAAAGGAGAGTGCTATATCCTGAAAAATTATCTTCTGCTTCGGGAGCCACATTTTAAAACCAGGTACAAAAGTGAAAAGGGAGCTGGTGGAGGCAGAAAACTCTGCGCCAGTGCGTGCTAAGTGCAAGCAAATACATTTTGCTCAGCTGAAAAGTCAACCTTGTAAAGATGCATCCATTCCCAGAGGCACCAGGCAGGATTGTTTCCTACTCCATATTCCCCAGGTGCAATTTTAAATTACTCACTGATGGGGCTTCCACGCACCTCCCTTGGGAGCCTGTGCCACAGCCGCACGCAAAGGCACGCATCCTGCCTGCTGCAGTGGATCAGAACAGCTAGGTACAGCAGCGGGGTCGGGAAGCTGCACGCTAGGTTACCAAAAAGAAGAAAAAAAAATACAAAGTCATTTTTGACAAAGGGGAAACGCTGCATCCTTGCCGAATCACTGTTGTTGGCTACACACCCTTTGGATACTGGCTACTTGCAAGCAAAACATAAAGCCAAGGCTCTTTGTTCAAAACCCACAGGCGGACACTGCGATTCTATTAAAAAAATACAACTGGCAATAATTCTAAAAACTTCCCACCGCTGGGACTGGGATTCAAAGCCAGTGCTGGGCACTGAGGCCAAAACACACTCAGAGCAGACGCCTGCAGAACACTCCAAGAGAAATTAGTTATGTGGGTTTTGAAACAAAAATAAAATAAAATCCAAGGTTTATAAAGAGAAAAAAAAAAGAAAAGAGGCAGCTTCCCTATGAGACAGCGCTGCGAATGCCCTTTGCAGATAGATCAAGACCTGTCCAGACCCGAGGTTTCCTCGGTTCCCTGTGCCAAGTCGGTGTGTGCAGCGAGGTGAAAACCAAACACGAACCCCGCGCAGGCAGCGGCAGCCTCCTCTCGTCCTCCCATCCTCAGGGCTGGCTAGGAAGGGGCTGCCTTGCCCTGATTCACAAGCCAGAGCCAGGCCAGCTCCCAGGCTGGGCACCAGCCCTCCTGTGGCAGTGGAAAGGAAACCCTCCACCCATCCCCTGCTACACCACCAGCTTCAGAGAGCTGTGGGCAGAGCGGGATGAGCCCCTGGGCTTCCACCGCACCGCTTCTCCCCTCGCTGCTCTGTCCAGACAAGGACACGTTGGGCTAAAAAGCTGGATGACCAACTGCACTTACAGAAAGCCCCAGCCTCCCCTCTTGCGTGCTAAAGTCAGCCTTATACCATAAACTTATTTTTTTCCCTAAGTAATTTTTTTGTAGCTGACTCACACAGAGCTTCTGCCAGAAATTTTTATAATTAGTGAATTAGAGCAAGGTTCTGTCTGTGCATGCTTGACAACATCTGCAGATTTAAGCGAGCTGTGTTAGAAACCTTGCAGAGCCCTGGAGGAGCATGGCTGAGCGCAGCCCTTCCTCCTGACAGCACGGCTGATGGGGCTTTTCTTGCCAGGCTGCTACGAAACATGCTGCTCCTCCTGCAAAGAGCTTTGCAGCTCCCAATCCACATTTTGTGGGAAAGGAGATAAGCTGGAACGAAGTCCTAAGGATATTGGAGAAGGGAGAGGGATGCTAGCTGCCTCTCGACTTTGCAAACCTCTCACTGGAGCATCCCTGTGACAGCACCCGCAGCTATGCGCCTCTCCATCAAGCTGCATAGTTGCAAAGCCATCGTGCGTCACATCTTCCTTAGAGACAGACGATGGTATAGAGTTCCATAAAGCCACAGAAAAAAATAACTTCCTCAACCTCTTTCTTCAATGGACACAGGAGCTATTTTGCAAGTCAGGCTCCAACACACAACAGTGGTCCAACCTAAAGTTTAAACAAAACCCACGTTCAGATAAGCCAAAAGCAGACATCTGGTGTTCGCAACCTAAGCTACACACAAGGTCCTTCTTGATGATCCCAAAACCTCCCACTTTCTGCTGCAGGTCAGAAATGCAAAAGAATTACCACCATCGGGATCGAGCCGTTCAACCTCCTCCCTGCTAGGTTTGCTACAGAGCAATGTCTGTACCCTCTGCACACAAATCCTGACTCACCCAGTCCTGTAATTTATACCATATTTTATCTGAAGGACTGCATTAAGAAAATATTACAGCTGCCAAGCCCAGAAAAGCTAGGATGTACTGGAAATTAGTTTTCTCTGTAGCTTTAATCTGGTCCACTTGTGTAGGGTCTTTACAGTATGGCCACATACCACGTGTGCATACAGTCCTGACGCAGTTAGTACCGAGAATAGAAGATGCTCAACAAGCGAGGAATTACTCAGTTTTGGTTTTCGGCTGGTTGTTCATGAGCACCACTCAGCCCTCTTCACTTCACACTTTTCATGTGCTGCTCCAAGGCAAAAATGAAGGTGTCTTGCCACTGCGGACTGGGCTACTTCTCAAACGATCATGAATTTATTTTCATAAAATCCTAGAGAACTACGTCTACAACACCTCCAGTTTATAGCCAAAGAAAAGATGTATAGAGAAGCTCTAGGCATCCAGTTCCAGAATCAGCCTACAGCTCCCTTTTTAAAAAACAAATAGCACCAAGCAGCATTTTAAATGTTTGACATACAACTTCCCATGAGATCATCTGCAGCAGGAGCACTCGGCACTTCTGCAACTCAACCCTCAGCCTGGGGACCCAGGAAATCAAGTCCCTCGTTGTGCATGAAAAGCAATTTACCCGGCACCACACACGAGCCCTGCGGCAGAAGCAGAGCAGGAATCTCGTCTCCTTAACCATCACTTCACCCTTGCTATTTTTCCATGACTTGCCTCGCTCCCTTTCCCTCCAAATTCTGCACTATGCAGAGCAGAGTCCAACACATGCAACCCCATCCTTCCCTGGGCAGCGAGGGCAGGGATGCCATGGAAAAAACCATATGTGATCCTGTAATTAGAAACTGCATCGTAACGCATACAGGGGGCTGAATTAAGGTTGTAGAGGAATACTGTAAATTGGATGCACATTTCTTGTTCTATTTTACTGCTTTTTTTTTTTTTTTGCCCTCCCCTTTATTTGGCTTTGGCTGCACTTCAGATTAAGCTCCTAATAAGGGTTGGAGTTGGACGAGATTTTTCAGCCCATCAGACTGCAGCCTTCCAAGCCATTGAAATGAGCTTCAAGCTGAACTTGAATTTTCAATAGTTTGGCCTAAAGGCAAGGGTGTTAACAACAGACCTGCCAACACCTTCTCTATGAGAAATGTCTGAAAACATGTCTGCACATCAAACACTGCTCAGGCCCTGGTAGACAAAAGCCACAAAGCTAACATCTCAAACCCACCACTGACTTGCTCGGCCGGTTCTCCTGTCAGTAAAGCTCATCCATTTTCTCTGAAAAACCAGTGTACCTCTATAGTCTCTCTAGGAAAACGGGTTTTCCCCCAACAACCCTAAAACCTGCTGTAGTTTCATTACAACAAGGCAAGGTAGAAGATAAGGAGAGGTCAGGTAAATCAGGTGCACATATAGGAAGCAGACACACACACCAGCTCACCCAACGCAGTCTGCTTAAGTGATACGTATCACCAAGATTAAAGATCTCACGCTGACATGCATGGAGAAGCCATGAGAAAACAGCCTGTCCCATAGCCAGCTCCTCCTACAAGCAGAGCTTGGGCTTGCTTTTCCTTCTTAAACATTTATTTATTTTATTTTTTTAGTTCTAACAAACTATTTTTTTTTTTTTAATCTACACACTATGATTATGTGAAAGAGTTAGCCCGGACCCTAAAAGCAAGTAAGATACAATAAAACTGGAGCCTGGGCAGACCCCAAACCACCCCGATTTTGAAGCTGTCCTTGCCCAAAGGTTTTTTTAACCTAAACCCTCTGATTTCTGCAGTCTTTACTCAAATAAAGATGTCATCCTACGAGTCTCTCAGAAGTCCTCAGGCCACTTCTGCCTAGATGTACAAACCTAAAGCACAACGCAAAGATGAGCCTTTCACCTTCAGATCGCTGCTTTGGTGGAGGAGGGCTTTAAACAAGACCTCTGCCAGTACCCTGAACAGATTTTGGTTCGGGTTTTTTTTAAATGTTGGAAGTGTATTTTCTTGAGGACACAAATCTTCAGCTTCCCTGCCATCGAAACCTTTTCTAATTCACGTTTCTAGTGTGGTGTATCTCAAGAGCAGGCACGGCCGCCCACTCTTGCCAGTGCTGGAGGCAGCAGGGCAGTGCAGGGACGGCGCTCCCCGCCCTTTGATGATAAACGATAGAGAAAAGGAACAATGGTTTCTTGAACTACATCCAAGGGAAAGTAACCCTGCTAGAATGCCTGGCAGGGCATCAACAGCAATGGAAATTTCAGCTTTCAAAGAACAGAAATAAGACTCAGGAAGGGGGGGGGGGAAATCCTGCAGGAGCCGAGGTGCTACTAATCCCATGGATTGTTTTACAAACTCCCGCTTCTCTCCAATGAAATTATATCCTCTGCAGAAAAATCATCTGGCTCCAACCTCTTTTCGCTAAGTGGAGCATAAACAGAATGGAAAAGAGCTCATACCTGAGCAGAAATCAGGCTCGGATAGACTGCAACAGGCAGGAGAGTGGAGGGACAGCAGCCAGACCACTGGGATTTTGCTTTTTTCTTCGGACGGCCGCCGCGGGATCTTTGAACCCTACCAAGCAAACAAGGCTCTTCCAACACAACAGGAGAGCACTGGCCGAGCCGGGATGGTGCCCTCTGCTCACTACAAGGGGAAGGAGAGCACGGGGGGGACACAAGAGCATGGCAATTCCTGCAAAAAGGTCTGGACTTGATTAAACTTATTTTCTTTAGTAACAGTTAAGCAAGAAGGGGAAAAACCTTGCGGAGTTCTTCAGCAGCTCTTAACAGGGGAGCTGAGTGAGACCATTCACCCGCTTAGCTGAACAACGGGCTCTGCGCTGCAGCGGGTGCTGCTCACATCAATACCCATTTCTCTGTCGGTAGGTGCTTTCACCAGCAGAAACAAGAAATACTGAAAATGTGTGAGTAAATGGCAGTTCCCAACTTTGAAATCAGAAGGCGCCTGGCAGCTCTGTGTCAGCGTGATGTACCCTCCATGGGAATTACACACTGGTTCATGTAGGTTGAAGCTCTGAACGAAGCAAACACTGCTAGCAATGGCAGGGAAAAACAAAATTGTGAGAAGTGACTTCACATGAGGCAGGGGGATTCCACCTCTGTGGCACAGTGGCTAATTTGCTCAGCTACAGAATGGGTTTTCTTTCTTCTTTAACAGGGTTCACATTCTCAGCATCCCTCTGGCATTGGGCCCGCTGCACCAATGCCCCACGCATCACCAGTGGGCTCTGTCCAGTCTTCAGCTACTGAGAGGCTGATCGTAATTATTTAACAAGTGGAGGAAAACAGCAGGGACAGCTTGCCTTTGCCCCTCGTTTGTATGTCACGAAGCGGCTGTCGGTGGGTGCAGGCACCACCCTGCGCACGAGCTGCTCGGAGCCTGGCACCATCTCACCAGCTGCAGAGGTTCGGAGCAAACATCCACATGGATGATGATTGACATACACATACCAATTTCTTTTCAGTGGCAGCATGTGCTTTTGCACAAGGTTGGTTTATCCTCAGGGCCAGCAAACACCATGCAAGAAGCACACACAGAACAGCAAAAGCAAGGCATAATCTGTAACTGAGCTAATTGCAGGAGTAACTGAAAAGTAAAAGATCGAACTAAATACCAGAAGTCTGAGCATCACCAAAGAACCACTTGACTTCTCGGGAGCTGCCTCTCAATGTACGACCCCACCAAGAACTGCCTGTGCTGAGCCACCTCCACAGGCCCAAACAACCATTTGAGCAGATGGGGGGGGGGGGGGGGGGGAAGTCAGGAATTTTTCTTTTCAATAGATTTGATCTTATTTTCTCTTCAGTGTGGCAGGATGAAAAGACATTTCTATTGAGCAGTTGAGTTTTCCCCACAACAGACACAAGCTGGCATGTTCTGAGCATTTGGTATTTCAATCCCAATGAAGTAAAATAGTAACTGCTGCACCTAAGGGTTTCTCAACTGCCTAAGAGGAAACGCTTTATACATAAACAGTTTTTCCTAGCTTTACCACCACATACTTAAGACGTGGATTGGGGGATGAATCATGACTTCAAATTCTTCACTACTAAGCCTGGCAATCAACACTGCCACTTTCTGGCAAAGAAACCCTAAAAATCCCTGATCTTCACCCGTGATGTCATCTGCAAACAACAACGTGATTTACATGCCATGGGGCACTCCTGTCCTGCAACTCCTTTGCTGCTGGGGGTGCTGGAGCGAGGAGGGGTTCATCCCCGTGCCCAGCAGGTCTCCACCACAGAAGCAGCTGGGTAACAGGATTTGTTCTGGATAATCCTCACTCCAGCTCTAAGAGCCGAGGGGAGGAAGCAGCCGGAGACTGGCACTCAGCCAGACATGGCAGCCACTGCAGGTAACCGACTTTTATACAACTTTTAAATCCAGCTTCAAGCCCCAAGAAAAGGCAGCATCACAAAACCAGAAAAGAGGCACATGAACCCAGTGCACTGACATCAGGGTGATGGGCATCCCTGTAACCAGGCGGGCAGATGCCCATCCCCAAGAGTTCAGCATGTTTTAACGCTTGTTTAACCCGCTGACCCAAAACAGTTGGTCAGTCTGGGACAGTGCCCGAATCCAAGTGGCAAACTTCTGCCCATTTGCTTTGGTCCTCTCTCCTCCGAGCTGCACAAGCTTGGCCAGAATAAATGCTTTTGTGTAAAGGAGGTTAGGTTCCCAAATCCTGGCGTTAAGGCCAGCAGCACACCTTCATGGTCACACAGATGGACCTCTAGCTGCTGCAGAGAAGAGATGGGCAACTGCGGCGGGCCTGGGGAAGTCAAGCACGGCCAGGGCTCCGGCCAAGCCACCGGGCAGAAGCAGCCACAAGGACAAAACTAAGGATGAGCCACTGGCAGGGAAGAGCTCTGCAAGCTCATGGCCACACAAAGTGCATCACCTCATGTAGGGCACAGCCACGGAGGAGGTGTCTGCTTGCCCTTCCAGATTCCAAATCTCTGTGCCTGCAAGGCAGGAGGCATCTCCGCCAGCCTGGCTTGTCACTGCTCGCGAGACACCCACCCTTTCCCCATGGCACGAGGGAACATTTCCTTGGATAACCAACTGTAGGGTAAGGAATGTCTCTTTCCTACGTGGCTGTCTGAACAGGACCCAGCACAACAGACCCCGAGCCACCGCCGGGGCCGTAAGCTCTGCCTGGGGTTATTATTTTAATAATTAGAGGGATGGCCACAGACAGAGGTGTTATTTAGTGGCCTCTTAACCTACAGTTTTATGCAGACGACTCCACTTTTTCAGCTGTGAAGACTACAGCAAATCCTCATGGAGACAAACATCAAAAACAGGACGCTGGATACAGCCCAACACTGGGCTGCCGCTTGGCCAGCCCGAGCCAAAAAGCAACATAAAACACACAGGGCTCACAGGGCGTTTCATTTTGAAAATGGAGTAAAATCTGGAGCCTTCCTGTGCTTCAAAACCGGGTTGTCTGGAGCAAAGCGCTGTTCCAGACAAGGCACCGCTCCCTGCTCCAGCCTGGTCCTCACGCCTCTCTTCATCCACCCCTCCTCATCCCTCTGCCTGCTCCTCCCACGCTCACCATCCCTCTGCGAGACAGCTCTTCCCAGCCTAGGAGACTCTCCCCAACCTACCACATCATCATCTCCACCTCAAGAGCCACCAGCCCCATGGAGCTGGCAGGGACATGCCCACAGGGAAAGGCAGGGGCAGCCACCTACCCTTCTGCTTCACAACATGGCAATTAACTGGCTTGAAAACTGCCTCTCTAGGCAAAAACCCGTCCTGGGAGCAACCAGGGCAGCAGACATCTACTTTGTGCATCACCTAAGCGATAAACACCTTCTGCCAAGTGGGGCCCTGGATGCTCCTTTCACATGCAATAATTAAACTGTCAGTCAGGAGACAACAGCAAATTAATGCCGACGGAGGCGGATAAGGGAATGAAATTGTTCCACTTGAATCCCCAGAGCTAAACAAAACCTAAACCGGGTCAGATCTAATGAGGAAAAAAGTGAGACTTATAAAGATTCAAGAAATCTCATTTAACAGTCGGGCTTTCCCAGCACTTGCAAGGAAAGCAGAAAACTGAAGACAGAGACCACCCAAGCGTGCAGCGAGCAAGGATTGGGCTCGTGAGAGGACCGAAAGGCACGGAGGGCATCACTGTGCTGGCATGCAGAGGTACGCACAGCACGCTCCTTTCTTGACCGTCAAGAAAGCACTGCAACAGAGGTGGCCTGCAGGTCTTTCGACTACAAGAGAGAGGCAAAATTGCTGGTACAGCGGCCCGTAGCTTTTTACACTCCTTTAAAAAAGAAAAGAGTCAAAGCTGTGCCATACGTTAGCACTTAAGTAGTCCCTGCCCTCAGTTTCCCACCATCTGCACTGCTCTCTGAAACTCCCCTACTCATTTAATTTATTGCTGTGTGTCTCTGCCAAAATCAAAGACATAAATATCAGTAATCTTGGTGGGAGGCATCCAGCTGCTACGACCCATTGTAGGAATAAAACGTTATTTGTGCAAACTCGCATTGAGAAAGCTGGGCAACAAATCTTCCTATGAAAAACGTCCCATGCTTTCAGATTAGAAGATCAAGCTGCCGGCATTGAGACCTTTCCCCTTCTGAACCTGTGAAATCCAGCGCTTAGGACACAAAAATGGGTCTTTTCTAACCCTGGAACGAACCGATTTTGGAAGTGTGCGGCACAACGGCGGCAGCAGCGGGGGGCAATGGCTGCGGCTGATGCGGTGGCGGGCAGGAGAGCTGAGCACAACTCAAGTTCATGTGCTGCACGGGACTGGTGAAATGGGGCTGCTCCCAGGGAACTGGGGTGCTGGAACTGGGAAATCCCAGTGGTGTCGGCTGCAGAGCCCTGCTCTGGTCACTCATCCAAGCCCCAGACCCCTCTTCGCCTCAGTTCCCTTGCCCGTCGGATGAAGACAGCAGGACTTCCCTATAATGCATGCAGCCATTTGCAAAGCTCCCAAGTGCAGAGATTACAGGGACGAGCTCGTTAGAAGCAGCCTGTAATGTAACAGCAATGGGACCTCTGCCTTACAGCCACAAACCAGAATTTAAAAGGGAGCACCCTAAAAAATGAGCTTGTAGAGTCATCAGCCTCTCAGAAGGAAATAAGCACAGCTCCCTGCCCTCTTAAAACACCAGCTATCAGTTGATAAAAGAAGTGCACTCCTGCAAGCTAAACACCCAAGCAGTACTTGCAAGGCAGGATTTGTAGCCTGGTGCCCTTTGATTCACTCTGAGAGTGACAGAACAGTAGCCAGAAAAAAAACTGGGGAAAAAATAAACATTTCTAACATCCTGGTGATCTGCCCGATGCCAAAATCCTGTCAGACCCAAGTAGGTGCGCAAGGACCACAGCGCTGCTGTTGCCCAGGCCCCCAGCTGCATTTGGAGGGGCAAAGGGAGGAGGGGGGTGTCCCTCAGCGGGGCTGGAGGCACTTGCAGGCTCTTGGACTTGCTCAGTTCTCAGGGGCTGAAACAGTCATGCACAGGCGGTTTAATTTGCTTCAGAGCTCTGACAGCAAACCTGGAAATTATCTTCTCCTTCCTGCACCATCACGCAGCTTGGTTCCTTTGAAACCAGTTTTACCCTTGCCGTCTTCCTCCTGGTTGAGTTCAAGTCGTGGTATTCTTGCACATAACAGCAGCAACCAAGCAAAGAGAAGACAAACCAGGACTCGCCCCCTCGCCCAGGACTGGGCAAGTGGATGCTGAACTGCAAACGCAACAGCGCAGCCCCACAACCAGACCTCGCCATGCACACCTCCAGCCCGGCGTGCAACCTTTTAATTAGCGGCGAGCAGGAGGGGATGGAGCTGGGGTCCCTGGCATTGCTAATAGAATTGCTTTGTTTCTCCTCTTTTTTTTGAGAGGCAGAATAATCCTTTGCAGCTATCAAAGAAGGGGAGAACCAGCATCTGTTCAGATTCAACTGCTGGGGTCTCACTGGTTTAGCTCCAACTCTTTCCCAACAGGTGGGAAAGGTCTCTAGCTGTTATACAAAGGCTTTGCCCTTAAACAGGGCCTTTCAGCAGAGCACCTTACAGATATTTAATTAAAACTTACAACCCACCCCAGAGAGGGAGGGATTACGAACAGGTCCCCGGCTCAAACAGCTCAAGCACAAGCTCACCAGCACAAGCATCTCTTTCTCCTGTACAACCAAGGCATTCAGCTCAATTGCCAGAGCGCAGCAGTTCCAGCCTCACCGAGCTGCTAAATACACCCCAAACGCACGGAGCCTCTGAAGAGCCATCAGAGCAGAAGGGAGAGGCCAGGAGCACACGACACCGAGACGGGATGGGTGGGCAGGGGCTGCTTTCTGCCGAGCCACAGTGAGGAGATGGGTTTGGCTTGTGCTGGAGACACAAAAACATGGTTTGTACCCTTTACAAATTAAATATCAAACATTTCCAAAGCATGGCATTGCCAGGGACCAATTCCTGCACCTAACAGACCTGGGAGGTCGATAAAATGGAAAACTACTTTCCATCCCACCCCCCTTTGCTTACCTATGGAGTCAGACTTTTGCTAGTTGAATTAAATCTATTTAGACAAAAGTAAGTTCAGACATCTGCCTTTGCACAGTGTCAGCTGCGAGAAATGAGCTAACATCCAGATGCAGTGGCATGTCAGGATTAGCCCAGGCTAGGGCAGGAATGCTTCCATGTATGGAAAAATATTGGAGCAGTGAAACCATAAGCTTGGAGCAGAGCAAAGTGAGAGGCCCTGTCAATGAAGCTGCGGGCTCAGGTTTAGAGGATTTAGCAGCTCAGATCCGCCATAAGATCCTCAGCATGTATTACAATAAATTTCACACTTTTTCCAAAAGGGACTCCCACAGCAATGCTGCGAGTTGTGAGGGTGAGATCCTACACCCGTCTGTTTGCTCTGGAAGCGGGGCTCGGACCGCTGGGTACCATTAACGCTCCCCACGCTGGGCACGGGCTGGGGCGTTGACGGAGAGGTTCTGGCGAGTACAAGGCTGCCGCTCGCACTCGCCCGCTCACCCATCCCTCGGCGGCTGCCTTCTGCACAGCAGGATTTATAAAAGCCAACTCCGGAGCTGGCACATGGGACGAAGCGGTGGCAGTTCAAAAGAAAATGCTGAGCTGAATCAGCACGGCTGGGGAGCCGGCGCACGCTTCTGCCAACACCACGGCAAGGGCAGCGACCGCCGAGGCACGGGGCAAGAGCCGGTGCAGTGTTCTCTTCAACCAGCCCGGCACGAATCAAGAGGGCTCGTTTGTCAGCATCCTGAGTTAATGCTAATGAAGTAATGGCTATGATTTCATCTCTCCAGTGGGGATCTCTTGGGAACGAGGGAGAACTAGAATTTCTCTCTTTGGCTCACTCATGCAGTTGCAATTCATTTCGGTTGCCTTCTACTCTCTTCTGCAAACATTACCTAATTCTCACCCAGATTCTTAAATCCTTGCACTGAAACATAAAACAACGCTCCCTTCTCAGCTGTCAAAGCCCAGCCTCGCAGAGATCCCTCCCAGCAGGATCTGACCCCCTGCGCCGGCTGCCACCCCCTCCCAGGGGCCCAGCCATACTGAGCCCCACTCACATCCAAGGAGGCCACCAGCTATTTTTTATACCACAGACATGAAATAAAAATCTGGTAACTCTTGGCAAATTCATTTTAAACAGGGACCTTTGCTCCTTTTCTCTATTAAAATATTTTAAAGTCAGGTTTGATTTAGCCACGGTTGCAAAGACGGACAAAACGTTGCCAGAGAACCCTGGACTTTCTCTCCTTGTCTGGGCAGGGCAGCTTCAACTGCTGTAGCTCTTCACGGGTGCAAAATACACACAGCAACCTGCCGCACCACCCTGCTGCTACAGCGCTTTGTCTGCCTGAAGAGGCTGTCGAGCCTTGCCCCCAGCAGCACCGGGTAGCCCCACCGCCTTCCTCATTACAGGCCTTCAGCTTCCAGGTTTGCTCTGCCCCGACTTTGCTCCCCTGCGACCCCGCTGAAGACACTCTCCCCTCCGTGCATCGTTCCTGGTCTCTGCAATTGCGACGGCACCTATCATTTGAAGCGCATCCTTTATGGAGCAGATTCTCCCCGGCATTTAGGCTCTGTGCCCAGTGCTCACCTCCCTGCTCGGGCAGGCAGACGGCACCCCCACGCTCCCCCTTGCCTCCCACCGCTTTGTTTTGAGGCCAGAGGGGCTTGCTGGGCTCCAAGCGGGGGGCTGATCCGATTGCAAAAGCTCAGCTACTGCCCTGACGCAACTGAAGCAGTCAGTCACTCGCACTAAATAAAGACCGCAAATTCTTTACATATTAATTGTTGGTTGCAATTGTTCGCGGTGTTGACAAGACAGACGTGAGAGTATGCAGAAACCATTCCTGCATCTTTTTAGTTCCACCCTTCCATTAATTCTGTGTACCCTAAGCCAAATAAGTAAGACACTACATTTTCTTTGGAAAACTGAGATGATGAAAACACGATCAGCTATCATACAAGACGCTCATGTTGCAATCTGAAAGACTTGTATAATTCACTTTCCCACGAGAGAATTTAGTATGTCTGTTTGCTTACTTGTCAACTCACCCTGCTCCCAGTTTCTCCACTGGCTGTGCCTTTACCTTACCACCTACAGATTTAACCCTAATTGTGTTTTTCACCTATGGAGCATCAGCGAAGAAGCAGCAGTCCCAGCCAGCATGGAGAAAGCTGCCCTGCAGATACCTCAAGGTAGCGCAGGGGCAAAGCCCTTTCCCCCAGCTTAACACCCCCGGGGGCTCCTACCCCGGGAACGGAGGGGAATTAATGTGCACAAAGCCCAAGTCGCAATGAATCCAAGCACCCTCCCCATGTTGGCATTACTCCCCCCCTTTCCTAATCGTTATTATCTGGAGATGGCACGAGCACAAAGTGATCTGTCTAGAAAAAATGTTTCAAATCTATCGTGCATTACGCTGAGATGTGCCATGGAACGGGTTTAGAGAAGACACACAGCTATAAAGTCATGGTAATTCAGTATTCTACCCAGCCTGAAAGCTCAGGAGTCAGCTTGTTATTTGCTGAAAGCGGGGGGCCTGAAATTATCTGTGAATACTTCAAAGCCGCAGTTAATTCAACATCTCTACTTTCAAAAGCATAAAAATCACAGATTCCTGGAGTGTGTAAGCTTTTTAAAAATAACAAACTACTAACTGTCAAATCAAAGCAGCAAACAGAAATCCACATGGCTGATAAGACAAATAGTTGCATTTTAAAGAGTAATTAAATATCACTTTGGAATATTTTGCTTGGAACTTGTTTCCCTGATAAAAAATGGGAGGGGAAGGAGAAAGAGGAGGCGGCGGCAGCAATCTGCACACACCAACGAGCTTCTCACCAAGCAAGTGCTCAGGCAAGCGCTGCTCAAACTTGTTTTCTTCAATTCAGAGTTCAGCCCGCCGCATCACAGCCTCCCGTACCCTCTTAGTTTCCCTATATCCCTACACTTCACATCAAAACGTTAGCAATGAGGAGCAGACGACTGCTAGGTTGAATCTGCCTTGTCGGGGAGGGGCTGGGGCAAGAATCCCCCTGGTCTGATCACCAAGAAGTGCAATATCTTCTGACTTGACTTAGATTAAAACCATACCTCAACTTCCATGCTGGGAGCGTTGCTGAAAAAAACTGGAATGCAAAACAGAGAGCTCTACCCAGACGCAATTCAGGAGAAGTGAAACCCTACCCCAGCCGCATGAGCTAACCCTACCATACGCCGCTTTGAAACACTAAAAGTATGTCCATGAGAAAGGATCAAAAAAACTCCAACTTCAAAACCCCCTGGACCCTCTCAAAACTCGTACCTGCTAACAATGAACTCACAAGGAATTTTGGTCAAACTTTCCCCATATTAAGAAATATCTATAGAAAGTACCTATCAGCAATGGTACAGAGGGATCATTTCCAGTATTAAAGAAGGAGGAGGCTTACTGCGTTTCAAACTAAAACGTTAACAAACTGCTTGAAGAAGCCACCATCCAAAGGCAACGCAAACCTGATGTCGGTTTTTGGGACAGGACTTGCAGAGCCCAGCCCAAGACCTAACTGTGTACAAGCAGCAAAAGCTCCCACTGCTTCTTCCCACCGTGGAGCCGGGAGGATTTGACGATGGAAAGATGTCCAAGGACTTTCGGAGCTGGCTCTCAAACATGAGCAATTACCAACTGAAGGATGCAATAAACAACACGGCAGATGACACATCAGCAAGACATTTAAAATACTAATTCTCTCCTGGGGAAAACACTCAGGCAGGCCACAGTTTGGATATATGGGGAAATCCAACCTCTGAGGATGTCAGTGATGTTTCTGCAACTATTGCAGGACAACACGCAGCCCCTCAGGCTTGCTGTCTGATAGCAGTGAATGCTTCCTGGGATTTCACTGAAGAATTAGGGTCTTGGCATGAGAGGCGACTGCTGATTGTATGGAGGGTCACTGCAAAGCTGGGTAAAATATACTGAGAAATAATTTGGAAAAGCAGCATCGACAACAAAAATTATTACAGAATGTTTTGGCTTCGATGTCGTCCGCACGATGTGGAAATATTGAATAGCTTATTCCTCAGTTGTAACTGAAGTTCACTGTTATAATTCTTCAAAATCGCACAGAAAAATGCCCCTTCAGTACCTTCCACACGTTCAGCTCCTAAAAGACTGCATTTTTGGAGAACTGTGCGCTGATTACTTTGAAAAGTAAAGTCGCTTTGCTTAGTTCTGCAACCTGAGAGTAACAAATGAAATTGTCAACCATGCATTTTTAAATGAATGTTTTCATTTCAACATCTGGATTAAGATGCCACAATGAAAAACAGCACACAGGCTTCTCTCTGCTCCTTTCATAGATCTCCCATTCTTATGTTTCAGTACCAACGAGTTTCAAAGCAAACAAAGAATCAGTTGGTGCTGCTAATGCCTTGCTTCTTACTCAATAGCCTTATGTCATGAAAAGACCATATTTTTCAAATCTACATCTCCGTGAGCCAAAGATTTCATATACATTCCCACCCCAGAAATACAAAGTCAGGAATACAGCTGAAAGTGATTACCTAGATATTTTTGTATTATGAAACTCAAAAGCTGCTTCAAGTGAGCTACAAAATTCTCTGTTAGACAAATCCCACATCTGTGCTGACCACTTGCCTCCCAGATCTCAGCAGATGGCGATTTCAAACAGAAAAGTTACGAGTCCCTGAAAATCAGAGTGTATCTTAAACTGTAATCAAGGGTTTGAGGGTTACCCCCTCCAAAAAAAAATTGTGTACAGTCTAATTTAATGACATGTCTACCTCCCCCCCACCAGATCTTGCACAAACTCTACCTACAAAGCTAGCACCCCGTGTCTTACTAGGAGAGGCTCCTACAGTAGATATCTTTTTAAGCAGAGGGAAAGAAAAAGCCCTTTTCTTGGCAAGGTGGGGGGGTGGGGAAGAAAACATAATTTAGAAAAAAAAAAAAGTGTGTATTTCTTGTAAAAGACTCCACAGAGATATATATTTGCTTGCTCACAAGAGGTTTGTCACATTTTACCCACAGATCTTAAGACCATTCTTTTATTTCTGGTGCTGAGGAAGACGTACTCCCAGCACAGAAGTGTTCTTCTGTTCATCTCTGATCACCTACCACAGTAGTCAAGCCACTAAAACAACAAAATCCAAAAACCACCAACTCGGTCCTTTCCCCCTCCTTAAGGCGAGATGGAACAGACATCTCCTTCACATGTGGAGAAACATCATGTGCAGAAACATCATGTGCCTCTGCCACACCATTCAGCAAAAGACACATTTCATGTGAACACGAGAGAAAATACAGAGAGGGGGGTATACAAATCCAACTTGAAGATAAAAGAAAACCACTTAGTCCCAAACACAGTTTCACCAGCGTGAGCACAGGGAGATCCTCAAACTGTTTTCAGACACTTGACTAAATAATCACAGAAACATAATCAACATGTTTTGCATTTATTTAAAACCAGAGCAGAAGTATTTCAGCTCCAGTGGAAACGGGTTTGCTTTCCCAAGAAGAATCTGGGCAACACTCAAGTAGATGCATAAACACAGCGGAAAGCAAACACAAAACAAGAGGCAAAGCACAGACCCTACAACACTGCGGCATTGCGTGGATGCACCAAGTAAGCGTAATTAGAAAAGTCAAGATTAAAAAGAATGAGGAAGACGACTGGGCCAATTAAGTACCAAGTAAAAACAAAAGCAAAGGCAAATAAACAATGGCAAAAGATAAACCGCTTCTCTCCCAGTGCAGACCTGCTTGCAGCCTTTTCTCCTCCAGCACGCTGACCCTCCTCTCTCCCGCTGCAAGGGGACCTACTTGATGGAGAATGCGGCCAATTTATTTTTCTCTTTAGCAGAAATGACCGAGACTTCCCACAGCAACACAGTGCAGCAGGACGGCACGCTCCTGCCCTCCTCCAGAAAAGCCTGTGCGCCATAAAGCCTTGAAGAGCACCCAAATTCACCCCATGTGTAGGTGGACTCTGCAGCAGGGATAGTCCAGAGCTCACCAGGAGAAGTCTGGGATCCTCCTGACAGTGGGGAGGGTGCTGCCCCGTCGCGGGCACCAGCAGACATCAGGGCACGTAGACAGATGGGGGCTGTTTACATTACCGAGGTTCTCAGTAGCAACCAGGAATTAAAGCTGTTATTAAATCAACCCTCCAGAATTCAAGCAGCTGTTCGTGCAAACAGATAACAACAGGGTGATGTTAAACCAAAACCCCAAACGAAACAAAGACACGGAGCAACATCTCTCCCCCATGTTCTGCTCAGCAATGCCAGGCATTATCAGAAGACAAATCAATTATCAACAGCTGCGTATAGCTACCCAAATCCGGGGCTGAACAACTTAATTGAGGGATGCGTATCACGAGTTAAAGGCCTCCAATCTCATTTGGCATGTTACGGTTTTGTTCTTGAAAAAAAACCCCAATAATACGTCTGGCTGTGGCTCAGACAGAGGCGTAATGCCATCCTCCTCATTAATCAAAGGTTTTCCCCACGTCCAGATGTTTGCTGACTTGTACTGCTTTCTTTTATTACTGGTTTGGAGGCAGAAATTGCTACATGCTAAAGTTACCCAAATTGAACTGGTTGTTGCAAGACGCACAGGCTGTCATGCCCTCGGTAACTGCACCCTGGCATTATTGAGTTACCAAGGCATTCAACGAAGAGTGGCTGTTTTCTTTGACAACCCGTACTACTTTCACCAATAACCATGAGAGTAAGATGGTATTTTAATTTTTGGACTGTGGGAATTTTTCTGTAAGCCTAGAAAGGAGTATGGTTTTTCAGACCTATCAACCTTCAATGCCTGGGGTCTGGAAGAGGGAGAAATAAAAAAAAAAAAATAAAAATAAAAAAAAAAAGCAGCAGAGTACACCAGAAAAGAGACAAGGCGCACGCTGATAAATGTTTCAGCAGGAAACCAGGACCATAATAACTGTATTCTTCAATAATTCTGAGCAACAGAAGAGATGTTACAGCCTATATGGGATAGGAAGTCATCTCTCCCCAAAGCTTTCACGACCTTAGCAGATAAATTAACCAACCCACAATGGGAAGCGTTGGCTGGAAGGGACCTCGGGAGGTCTTTGAGCCCTGCAGTCACCAACACAAGACCCCACTGGCCACAGCTTCACCCAGCCAAGCCCTGCAGCCTCCAAGGACAGAGGCTCCACAGCCTCTCTGGGGGCTGAGAGCTTGGGTATAGAGTTCAGCTCCCAGCCCAATGCTCCCATCTCTCTCTGTTATCCCTATGCTGTATCTTCAAGACTCCTTTCTTCCCATAAATCTATATAATTCTCTCAGGCTTGTCTCGCATGGAGTTTAGGAACAGCCTTTAGTGCGAAGGAACGGTAACTCAAAAGGACTGCCTACATTTTTCCAATGCTTTTGTTTTTAAACAAATTAACCCTGCAAGGTACTGAACATATGCTAGACATCCCCAGGTCTTGCTAATGTGTTTTTGAAAAATAGAAAGTTTGTGCTTCTCTGGAGAGTCGAGTCATTAACCTGACTATTTAAAAACCAGCCTATTATACTAGGAAACTTCTAACTGCCTGAACTACAGGTTATAAATCTCCTGTTTAGAAATCTGATATCCTGACATAATTGCCCTTATAACTTACAAATAGGTTCTCTGTTATCCATAGATTAAGCTTCCTCCAAAGCCACATCACATCTGCTTAGTTTTGAAAATATACAGCACAAGCTTCAATTACTTTACACTCCGCACAAAAATAATCCTGAATTTAACTCAGGCCTTCTCGGAATAAGAGTTCAAGACCCCATAATCTTTTTATTTCATGTTTTCTTGCAATCTAATAGATGGAAGTATTGGTCGGCGTGTAAAATTAACGCCACCTTCCACTTCTATGGTTTTCCAACAATTTAACTGCATTGCAGTGGAATTTTTAAAGCAAATATGGCAAGCAAAAGTCCCACCACCTAAACAGTCTGAAATGTTCTGCAGGGAAATGGCCAGCTACTAATTGGAACCACAATCTTTTCACATCCCTGTAGGAAGAGGGTTTGGTTTTAAAGAAACTGGAATTAAACTGTAATTTCTCTGAAGGATGAAGCTTCTGTTACAACTCCCCTCGATAATGAAACTGATCTCAGACCCCGACCCGTGACCACACGTGCCAGCTCCCAGCTAGAAATGACCGGACTTCAAAGGGGCGAACTGGGGGCCTTCCGCAGCATCACCCAGGTGCACGGTGTTAAACACGCGAGAGCTTTTGTAGAACTGGGGGCTTAGCGACAAAAACCCGCAGCAAACGAGGAAAAAAGCCAAAGCCGGGTTTCAAACCGGCTACGCCTCTTCTCAGCAGAGGGGACATCACACGGCGCAGCCAGACGACAGATGACTTTTCCTTAAACGACTCCGTTGTTCCCCATGAACAGCACGAGGGTTCAGGAAGAAGTGGTCCCTCTCGTCCTGGCACAATCTCACAGAGCCCAAACACGGGGGATGCCTGAGGGGGCTCGGCCGCCCCCGGTCCTGCAGGTACGGGCATTACCCCAATCCCTGCCGGAACGGGGAACGCGCCTTGCTGAGCGCCAACGCCTGCCCGCTGCTTTCAGACCGGCAGCCGCAACCACGCACCGGAAAGATGTTTAGAAATGGCACTGTGGGGCACCATCTTTTTAATTCTTACTCAATAGCTTCCAGGGATTAGATTTGTAAAGAGTTGTTGGTTTTGCTTTTTTTTTTTTTTAAACTACCAACGTTGGGATCTGGAAGCCCAGCCTTTGCCTTCCTGTCCCTCACAGCCCTCCCTGTCTGGGTCTTACAGCGCACTTTTTGTCCGGTATCTGTCTTTCTGATTAAACTCTATGGATGAGGGGCTGTAACTTGTAGAGTATGGAACACACCAGCTGCTAAATGACGACGAATAACGAGCACCATCGCACAAACTCGCCTGGCAGCTTTGCCAGCAGCTCCCGGACGAGCCGGGCTCCAACTCGCTCCGCAACCACCAAATGCCCACGCGCGGCTGGTGGGAGGCCACGGCCCCTTTCTGTGCCCAAACCCACGCAGCAGCCCAGGGGGACCCGGCCCGCGGCCCGCGCCGAGGCCTGCTGCTTTCCTCAGGCTGCGCCGCCGTCCCGGCTCTGGGCTCGGGGGAGCCGCTTCCCGCCCGCCGCGCTCCTCTGAGGGACCGCCGGGGCTCCCCCCCCGTCGCCCCCCGCCCGCGGAGGAGGACGAAGCCCGGGGGGTTTCCCCGCCCGCTGCGGCGCGCAGGCCCCGGGAACCGGAGGAGCCAGGCGAGGCGGCGTCGCCCCGCGGGACGGCAGCCGACAAACACACACCCCCGCCCTCCGCCGGTTCCCCCCGGGAACTTTCTGGAAGGCGCCCGCCACGCGGGACCGGCCAGGCGGGCGGGGGGGTGGGGGGGGCGGGGACACGACCCGGCCGAGCCCCCCGCCCCCGACAAAGCCCGGGGCGCGCCCCCCCGCCCCCGGCCCCGCCGGCCCGCGGTCTCACCTTGCGGTGCTTGTCGGCGAAGGGCAGCGCCAGCCAGGGCATGGCCCGCACGGCCTCCTGCCATGCTGCTCCTGCTCGGCCGACACGAAGACGATCTGGCGCGGCCCGCCCCCCCCGGGGCCCCGGGCCCCCAAGACCCGCGGCGGCCGCGCCGACCGCTCCTCCCCGTCCGCGGCCACCAGCACCTCGCCCAGCACCTCCGGCAGCACCGCCCTGCGCCCGGCCCCCGCCCCCACGGACCGGCCCCCGCCCCCACGGACCGGCCCCCGCCCCCACGGTCAGGCCCCCGCCCCCACAGGACCGGCGCCCGGCCCGCGCCCCCACGGACCGGACCAGTCCCCGTCCCCACGGACCGACCCCTGGCCCCTGCCCCCACGGACCAGACCAGCCCCCGTCCCCACGGACCGGACCGGCCCCCCGGTCCCCGGCCCCCGCCCCCCGGCCCAGACCGGGCCCCCGGCCCCCGACACACACCCCCACGGACCGGTCCGCAGCGGACCGGTCCCCAGGCAGAAACTCTCACGGCCCGACCTGGCTCGGCCCCCTCCGGTGCGGCCCCCGGCACCCCCCCACTCCCCCCGCCAAGAGCGCCGGGGAGGGTGCCGGGCTTGCGGGTAAAGCCCCTGGGCCCGGCTGCCCCGGGGAGAGAAGCGGGCGCGATGGCCGGTGCCCGCCGCACGGGGGGGGCGGCTCCAGCCGGGGCAGGCGCTGGCCTGGCCTGGCCGCTCTGTCCGGTCACCGCGGGGGAGCACCCGCGGCGCCCCGCCCCCGCGCCCCCCGCCCCGAAATGGCCGCCTGGAGCCGGGCAACGACCCCCCGGCCCCGTGTGTGGGCGAGGGCGAGCGAGCTTCACGCAGCCTGCGAACCAAAGTGTTTCCCTTCTTTGTTTCCAAAATCTAATGTAAATACGTGTTTACCCTTATCAACGGCGGGCGGAAAAACCTGAAAGCCAATCTAGAAGTGTAAACACAAGTAAATTTGGCTGCATTGAATTACACCGTCTGGCTGGCTGGAATACAAAAAGGAAATAAAGCATAAACAGTGGCACGCAAACCGGGCTTTAAAATTGATTTGCTCTTTGTAATCGAAGTCTGTAATCTGCAAGCCCGCAGAATTCACTGCAGCAGGGATCCTCAGCCACTTCAGACCGACGTCCGTCTGTCCACGCCGCAGATCCTGACCCGCCTGCCCTCGCCAGCAAACGCTTCTGCACGCGAACACGCGCCCTCCACTCTCACGCGCCGGGAAAGCGAAATAAATGCGTAAGCGTGTGCGAGGCTGAGTCCAGGGGACGGGGTTGGGGGGGCTGAAGTTTGAGGCTTTTGCTCTGGAGCATCTGCCCGTGTTCTCTACAGAAAACACCCGGGGAGCACCGTGTGCGCGCAGGTTGGACACCTTCGCCATTTTACTTTTTGAAAGCCCCCCAAAGCAGCGCTCTTAAATCTTGCTGGCTACTGTAAAAGACACCTTAATTTTTACAGCACTTCCTTATTTGGCTTCTTCTTGTTGCTGGCTTCAATTGGATTTAAAACCGTTGTATAGCATCCAGAGCCATTAGGGGATGCTTTATAAATACAATTAATTATCATTATTATTATTATTACAGCTTTACAATCTCTCTTTTCTTTTGCCAGGACCTGCTCCCTAGAGGTGGTTCAAAGCAAGAGGAGTTTTGTCTTGTTTTTATTTGTCCTGCCTTATCTGCCTTAATTAAGTCTTTGGGCTCTTCAGGGCAGGGAGGCTGTTTTTTAAGTCTGCAGCCCTGAACTCAACCAGCCCATGTGGCAATATAAATATTCTGTTGTAAAGATAATATTTATGACTGCAGTTCATTCGTCTGGCCCCCATTTTTAGTGAACAAAGTGGAAGTAAGATGCTCTGAAATACAGAACAAGTAAAAAACATTTCTCTCTCTTAAAGAACAATAAAATAAAAGGAGGGAACAGCTGTTCTGACCGAAGAGCACCCCAGCGGGAGGTGCGACCGAGCTGCAGTGAACCCCTGCGAACACTTGCAGGGCTGCCACTGCAAGTGGATGTCTGCCCGTGTGGCAGGCTCTGCAGCAGGACCGCGGATTCAGGCTGCCCATCGGAGAACCAGCTGAAATGCTGGGATTAAAGAAGCAGGACAACATCACGGGGCTTTTAGTAGCATTTTCTTGTCCATCCAGAGACGGTACCAATCTGCATTTCCCTAACTCCTCTTCATTTTTTCTAAGTACTGCTTTTTACACCGCATCCCCTTTGACTAGTAAATATTGTATTTTTCACTAAAGTATTTAGCAAATATTTTGCAGAAGTATTGGCAAATATTTGCGTTTGCCCGGATTTGTTTCCGCCACAACCAGTGTTTATTAGGGTCTTGTCAGCAAGAAAAAAAAAATATTTATGAAATGTGGCAAGGTGAAAGTGCTGAACCTAAGGATGCTGACAGGCGAAGAGAAGAACAGCTGGAAAAGGGGTCCCATCCCCACCCCTGGCCTCCCCCTCTGCTGCTGCCGGCTCTGCAGGGAGCGGGGTCAAGGTGCAGGTGCCCACGGAGCCGGGTCAGCGGGAGAGCCCCCAGCCCTAACCCAACAGGCTGGGAGCAGAAATGGCAAATTGAGTTCACACTTGCTGTTCGATTGGGGAAGCTCATCAGGCTTCGTGGCTTCTGCCGAAAGCTGATGACACCGAGCTGTGGGGATGTACGCTCTTCAGGCTGAGCAAATTAAACTCATGGCAGCAAAGAGAAGAAAAGAAAGGTATGCTCAGGGTGGTTTTTAAACAGCAGTACCTGAGTTACCCTAAAACCACAGTGTAAAAGAAGTCGTCAAAGAAAACTCCTGTTTACTAGGAGCAGAGAGGCACAGCCTGGTTAGCCTCAGTTTTTGGGAGAGCAGCTTTCCAGGACACCAAAGGAGCCCCCGGTTCGCTCCCAGCACACGCAGCGGCAAGGGCATGGGCAGGCAGCAGCACACAGTGGCGGATGCACAGCAGTGCAGAGGCTCGGAGGCCGTGCAAGCCTTGCCGGTGCCAGCGAGACACTAGATTACTCGTTGCTTTTTTTTTTTTTAAAGAAGCAACTGCCTTTTGGACAAATTCCATCCACTGTAAACATCGGTTTCAAGCTTCTCTATAAGCCTTCTTACAGAGGCATGTCTGGACTAGCAAGCTGGGCCAAATAATGGTGTGAACAGAATCGCAAGGGTTGGAAGGGACCTCGGGAGATCATCTAGTCCAATCCCCCTGCTAAAGCAGGTTCTCCTAAAGCATGTTACACAGGACTTCATCCAGGGGGGTTGAATATCTCCACAGAAGGAGACTCCACAACCCCGCTGGGCAGCCTGTTCCAGTGCTCCGTCAACCTCAGAGTAAAGAAGTTTTTCCTCATATTCAACTGAAACCTCTTATGTTTCAGTTTGTGCCCATTGCTCCTTGTCCTGTCACTGAGCACCGCTGCAAAGAGTCTGGCTCCATCCTCATAAATTCCACCCTTAAGATATTTTTATGTATTGATGATGTCCCCTCTCAGTCTGCTCTTCTTCAGGCTGAACAAGCCCAACTCTCTCAGCCTTTCCTCGTAGGGGAGATGCTCCAGTCCCTTTATCATCCTAGTTGCTCTCCTCTGGACTCTTTCTAGGAGTTCCTCATCTTTCTTGAACTGGGGAGCCCAGAGCTAGACACAGTGCTCCAGGTGAGGTCTCACCAGGGCAGAGTAGAGGGGGAGGAGAACCTCCCTCGCCCTGCTGGCCACACTCCTCTTAATGCACCGCTGTTTGTGTCTGTTTGTGCCAAAAAATAGCAGGCAATAAGAACACCTGGGTTGATGAGAGACCGCTGAGAGCTGCCCGCTCCCAAGTTCAACCTTTCTGGCAGCCACGTAACTGCAGGTCCTGCAACCGCTTCAGTGCAGCAGCTGCATCACCAGCCAGCACCATTTAAAATATTATTAGACATTATGGTTTTTGACGTTATTGAACATTAATTATACCTTGGAGATGCAGGCAGCAGTGGAACACCAATTCTCCTGAGTCCAACGAAGCCTCGTCAAGCTGCAGCATGGACTTGGGAACATTTCTGTGGGGATAAACAGAAAAACTATCCCTGTGTACCCAGCAGGCAGGCTACCCTGCAGTAAGGGTCACTATAGTCTAAAATTATTAGCATGTTTTGTTCCAGAATACAGTAACTTTCTGCACAGTCAGCTCGTCACGCGAGGGGAGCTATCTGAAGACAGCTATTCTGGTTTCTTCTCCCTGTTGACAAGCCCCAAATCCATGTGCTGTATCCACTGACAGCTCTGATCATCTGATCCTATGGCGCGGTGCTTAAATAAAAACTGGAGTGATTGCAAAAGGCTCTTTAGTTTTTAATTTAGCTGTATTCTGAACTCCACTTTGCACAGAGAGGAGTGGATTTTCCACGGTATCTGGCCATCAGCCAGCAGCAAGGACTCTTAAAAGAAAGGGACACTCTTCAAATAGTTGAGCGTTTGACATAAATCCATTGTGGTCTGACATTTTTCTTATTTGGTAGCTCTTAATCGCAATGGTTCCAGACACGGTATATTTGTGGGGTTTATTTTAGTAACGGGATGTTGGCTGCGTTTCAGAATATGGACATACATATCTAGAGAAAAGCCCTGGGTAGTCATCCTGCTGGCAATCTGCAGAAAAAAGGCCTAATTCTGCTCTACAGACGATGCAAGCAACTGCAATCCTTTTCCCTTCGGCTGCCTTCTTCTGGATTCACATCAGCATCACTGAGAATGGCACAGGGTTCCAGCTGCCGAAACCAGCTCCAATGGGGCAGGCCATCTGTCTGCTCCAGATGGTTTGTAGCTGGTCACACATTAACTCCTTCAAACAAGTCTGTGTTAAGGTATCAGCCTTCTAAAATGCTGCTCCAAATTCACTGGAGGTCTAAACTGACCCTGTTAAACGATGTTCCGCTCCAAAGGAATTTGACCTTTCAAATTCTTCTAACTGGTGTTGCAATATGTTAATATCTGCATTGCTGAGGGCAGCTTGGTGCAAGGCTAGTGGTACCTTTGACCCTCCCCATCTGTCTGGGGGCTCCGGCAGACGAGCCCCGCTGAATCTCACCGGGCAGCTGGCAAGGTCCTTGCCCCCGTCACAGGAAGGGGAGGAACAACGTGCTGGCATCCAGTGCTTGTTCAGCCTGCAAGTTCGCACCGACCCATGTCTCCCTCAGCAGCTCGCAGGCTGATCTGAGAGCGGGGAGGATGGAGCAGAGCCAGGTCTGTCATGCTTGCGACGAGGGAGACCTTGGGCCACCCTCGCTCATCAGACCAGGTCCTGGGGTGCCCGTTCAGCAAGACTGGGATCCACATCTGATCACAGAAACAAAAAACAGCTCTTCTGAAAGCAAATATATCTGATTTCAAACAGCAGCAGCAAAACACAAGAAGAGGGTTTCAATCACAGCCCATCTATGCCTGTTGGGCTCTCTAGGGGTTCGTCCTGTACCTGGCTCCTGGGGCTGGGAGGTAACATTTCTTCCCTAAGCCTTTTTCAAGTTCCCCCTGTTCTTTTCAAAGTCCTTTTCCCCAGGTTTCTGCCTGATTCTCTGCCTCCTCTTTGACAGCCCCGGGTATTGATCTCAGCAGGGTCACAAATAAACTTCAAAGGGACTCACACTTGTGCTGCTTGTTGAGGACCACGAATGGCACCATCTGAGCCTTATCATTTCCCCTCCTGCCTCCATGTGAGATAACGGCACCGCAGGAACCCTCTGGCCATCTCACAGCCCGGCTGGCGACAGCAGTCACACCACCAGGCTGGACACACGTTGTCCTTTGCTGCCAACTACTTGTATTTGTTCATAGCTGCGGCTGCAGTGCAGTCCCGCAGGCAGCACAGGCTCCCGCACCCGTACCCAGCCGCCCGCTGCTCTGCTGACCACAGGGGAGGGAAGGATCATGGAGAGAAGGGGCAGCCCCAGCTCGCCAAGCCCTGCACAAAGCCACACCATTGGGAGCAAACGCCAGTGACACTTGGTGCCTTTTACCTGGCACGAGACTGGAGCGGCACCTTCTCTTTTCATTTCTTCAGTCCATTTTCCACCCTCAGAAGGTGTGGTGGAGGTTTGCACGCTGGCTGTCTTAACATCAGCATGAAAATCTCTATTTAGCCTCTTTTCAGTGGTGCTGAGCGGTCCCCACCTGCAGCTGAGCGCATTGGATGGTGAAAGCGCTGAGCACCCAGGGCAAGAAAGGCCTCCAGTCTCTGAAATATAAATGTAAGAATCTGACTTGAAGTGTCTGTGTCTGAAAACATTGACCCAGCATGTTTACATTCTGCAAATCAGTTCGGTCCTCTCCTTTCCCCTGTTGGACGGGAGCAAAGCCCTCCAACTGAGCCCAGCCTGTGCCCACTGTGAAGTACATCAGGGTGACCCACGCCACCCAGGGTGGGTCATGTTGATGTGACCACCACCCAAGGAAGAAGAAACTGTTCCAAAGTCAAAATATGCTCCCAAACTTCACATTGAACTTTACATCGTTCTCTCCCCATTTGTGAAAAGGTTTTGGTGATCTGCAAACAAAATCCTCTGGAACATGCAGTTCTGAAGAAGCAATTTCAGGTGAATTTTGCAAGTTGCTCTTCCTCCCTTGACTATGGCCAAAATCAGGAGGAACTCAAGACTAGATCGCAGCAGCATCAGACACTCTTTTGTCCTGAAATACCCTGATTTCACCATGGCACATAAAATCAGAGTGACTATGACTCACCACTTTACTACACAATTTTTCATGATGTCACATTCTACCTCAAGGAGCAAGGGGGTAAGTGAAACATTAACAAGACTTTGTATTTCTGGATGGTGACACCACAGCCATAAGGCACCGAGGCAGCGTTTAAACAGCTGTAAAACCAAGCCCCACTTTCCACTGCAATTTTCTGTGCATTAGAAATAATTTGGTTACAGCTACTTGGTTATAGGCTCCTGCACTTAGGTAGAATTTCACCCCCGTAAGAACACAAGCTCCCACCCAAACCAAGGCCTTTTCTTTCCAGGTGCTGGGCAAACATGGCCATAGGCATCTCAACCAAACATGGGGTCCGGCAGCCCCCCTTCAAACCTTTGCACCCTGCTAGCTGCACCGCAGCGCTGTGGAGGCAGCTGGGCTCCAGCCTGCTGGGTGGGAATCCCTGGTTTGGAGCGCGATCCTCAGGTCACCCTGTTGGTGAGGCGGGTGGATGGTGGAGAGGGGGAGGCTGCCTAGAGCCAGCTGCCCCTGCCGCTATCGCAATGCTGATGGCAGAGGGGACATCCCTTCTGTGCTGAGACATCCCTGCCTTTGACAGCCCCCTGTGTTGGGGGACCCAGCCCACAGCCAGCACATGGGGTGTCCCAAGCCATTGCCCCACAAACGGGTCCCCAGTCCGTAGCCACCACCAGAGGTGGTGGGACCGCTGGTGAACCCCTGGTCAACATGCGTGGGATCCCCAGGGGTCCCCACCCCATAGCCAATGCGTAGGAGGGCTCTCGATGTTGGTTAACAACCCGGGGGATCCCCCGCTCCCCACACAGCAGGGACTCAAGTCCCTCATATAGAGGGTCCCCAGCCCATGGCTCTCACAGGGGGTGTCCTCAACCCCCCGCAAAAAAACACGGTGGGCTTTGGCCTGGCCAACACGTGGCGGGGGGGGGGGGGGGGGAGTCCCCAGCTCCTGCCTCCCCACGGAGGGGTCCCCGGGCCACGTCCGGAGCACGGAGGTTGGGGTCCCCCCCCGCTCTGTGGGGGGCGGGGGGACCCCAGCCCCAAGCCGGTGCTCGGAGCGGAGCCGGCCCCGGCCGTGCCCATAAGGCGGGCGGGCGGCGGCAGCCGCAGCGTGGTCCATGGCGGCGGCGGCGGGCGGGGCGGCAGCGCGGTGCCTGCGGGGAGCCCGGCGCCTCCTACCCGCCGGTGCCCGGCGGGAGAGCTGCGAGCTGGCCCGGCTGGCGGGGCCCGTGGTGAGGAGCCGGGGCCGGGGACGGGGTGGCGGGGCGGCCGGCCGGGCCGCCCCGGCGGGGGGAGACCTCGGGCCCCGGCGGCCCGGCACCGCGGGTCCGGAGCGGGCTGAGCCCCGCCCCGCCGCCGCTCCATCTCCCTCCACCCGGGGGCTTCACCCCTGCCCCCCGCCCGCAGCGGGCCGCCCGCCCCCGCCGTCCGTGCCGGCCAGCCCGCTGGAGGCAAAGCGCTGCCGTTCGGTCCCTAACCGCAAGCCAAGCGCTGCAGGAATCGCTGTTGCTGTCCAGCTCGACCCGTGTGCCCTGCTCCAGCGGGGCCCGGCAGCGCGGCTGCGAAAGGGCGGTGGGGTTGGGGAGAGGGGGCTACGCTGTTAAATTGCTCTGTGAAACCAGTCTGCAGCCCTGGCACCCCCACCTACCCCCTGGGGGATAAGTCGCTCCTTGGCCAGCCTCTCCAGCAGACTCTGGGTGCAGAGGTACCCTACGGCTCGCTCTCCTGCAACCCTCCCCGGAGTGTTTGTCTGGAAGGAGATGCATCCTTCGGTAGTCAGGGACCGACAGCGCAGCACTGAGCACGTTTTGCAGAGGCTTCTGCAAAGGGGAGCGTGTGCCACAGCCCTGGTCTAAACCCATTGTGCGTGAAGTTTTGTGCTTTGAATCTTCTACTCTATCCGGTAAATAAGTACCGACTGAACTTTTCAGAGGCGTCCTGCCCCTCTACTCTGCTCTGGTGAGACCTCCCCTGGAGCCCTGCATCCAGCTCTGGAGCCCTCAGCACAAGGAGGACATGGAGCTGTTGGAGCGGGGCCAGAGGAGGGCTACAAAAATGATCCGAGGGCTGGAGCAGCTCTCCTATGAGGCCAGGCTGGGAGAGTTGGGGTTGTTCAGCCTGGAGAAGAGAAGGCTGCAGGGAGACCTGATTGCGGCCTTTCAGTACCTAAAGGGGGCCTATGGGAAAGATGGGGAGAATCTTTTTAGTGGGGCCAGCTGTGACAGGACAAGGGGTAATGGTTTTAAACTAAACCAGGGTAGGTTTAGACTGGGTATAAGGAAGAAATTCTTTCCAGTGAGGGTGGTGAAACACTGGCAGGGGTTGCCCAGAGAGGTAGTGGAGGCCCCATCCCTGGGAACATTCCAGGCCAGGTTGGATGGGGCTGTGAGCAACCTGATGTAGTTAGCAGTGTCCCTGCTCACTGTGGGGGGATTGGACTAGATGACCTCTAGGGGTCCCTTCCAACCCAAAACATTCTATGATTCCTCCCTGACATTAAAGCACTGACAAGCTGCGAACAAGCAGCAGAGGAAGTATAGATGGGTTTCAGTTTCTGTAGCTGAATACATCAGCCCTAGCTCAGTCCCCTCAACCGTTCCACCTGCGGCACAGCCTGCTTCTCTGTGTGCTCAGATAACCTCAAAACCAAACCTACAGCTGTCATTAGGGAATTCTCATTTCATGTCAAACCCTGCACTGGAACAGTGGTGGAGGTATGGACCCCTCCTGCGGGGATTACTCACAGCAGGTTGAACAGGCCCAGGCCTGGCAGGACGACTGCATCTGCAGGCAGCCGTGGGAGGTCTGGAGAGGAGAAGGTTTTGTTCTGTTCTTCCTGTGACCCCACAGGAGCTGGTTCTCCAGCAGGTCACTGGGCTCTCTGCTTGCCAACTGCTGGATGGAAAGGAGTGTGAGCAGACCCTGAGCATGGTCCTCAGCTGTGCCCACCCCTCAGCGGGTATAAATGTCTCTAACTCCTACCATCTGGCTCTAGCTGGGCCACAACTCCTGCCTAAGAGGCTTGTAAGAGGGGGCATCCTCTTGCCAAGGGAAAATGAGGTCTGGAGAGCAGTTGCTGCTACAGCATCCTCAAGCCTTGCTGTAGCCCCTGGCAAGGAACAAGCAGGCTGGACTTGGTGTCTCTCCAGCAGGCAAGGACATTGCTGTTTGGGAGGAGAGTTTTTTTCTAGATGCACACAGGTACAGAAAAACATTGGGATTTTTAAATTTTTTTAACTCTCTATGCATCTTTCATCCTGAAAAAGAGGATTTCTAGTGAAGCCATTAAGCTCCATGTAAACAAGGTCATCTGCCAGATTGGCTGCGTAACACCAAAATACCACAGGGCAGGTAGAGGCCTGCTTTGAAAGGCAAAGCCACCAAGAGCCTGCGTGAGTGCTAGAGCTGGCTCCTCTGCCCCAGCAGTGCTGGTGAGCAGGGACGGGTTCCCAGGACAGCAGAGCACTGGCCTTGAGGGGAGATGCTGTGGCGAGACCAGGAAACCTGATGGTTCATAGTCCAATGCCTGGGGAAGGGGTGGTGTTCCTCAAGTCCTAGCCAGTCCTCATTTCACCATCTCTTCTTCCTCCCATTCTAGTTTGTTGCCCAGTTGCTGGGGTTCCTGATCAGTGTGGTCAGCTCTATCTTCTGTGGTCACCTGGGGAAAGCAGAGCTGGATGCTGTGACGCTGGCTGTCTCCGTATGTATTACTCTGATTCTGCTCTGATTTAAAACATACAAATTATGTGTCACAAAAAAAAGAACTATAAAACCAAAACCTGTAGGAATGGATATGTGAGGACCCTGAGTGTAAGCATAGCCTGATGCAATGCAAACATCGCATCCACAAAACCATTCTTTCTTTTGCCCTGAGCACAGGCAGGGGATGGGAACTGAGCAGTCAGTGACCATGCCAGAGCAAGGCCAGCAGCTAGGCTGGGAGCTGGAGCCTGTGACCAGCTCTGGACCACCAGTCCTAGACATGTGCATGTGGCTAGGAGCAGCTCTGTTTGTGGTCCTTTAGATATTCACCCCATGCTAGAGGATCCTTTTCCACACCAGAGGGGAGAAGATGCTGTTTAGGTAACAAGAATGTGTTATTCTGAGAAACAGAGAAGGGCTGCGAACTTCTCAAAATCTTGTAGCAGAACTGTCTCCCCACCCAGCTGGGAGGGACACAGCGCTTTGGGCCAGGTCCTCTGTCACCCTGCCTTGCAACCCAAGTCCCTTGTCTCTCTCCTCCAGGTTATCAATGTGACTGGCATCTCCATCGGTTCTGGTTTAGCCTCAGCATGCGACACACTGATGTCCCAGGTCAGTAGCAGCTCCCCCCTTTCTTGTGCCTGACGGGGTTTGATTAGCGGCATCTTGCCTCCTGTGCCAGTGTGATCTGGGCACAAAGGGTGGGAAGATGGCAGGTTCCAGCCTGCCCAGGGCTACAGATGCACCAGCTGGAGCCTGCTCCCCCCCTGCAACTCCCCCGAGGAGCCCTGGGTTGTGCCTGGGCAGCAAAGGGATGTGCAATCCACCTGAGAGCTGGTTAAGCCCAACCAGCCTGGCAGTAGCCACTGCAGGGTGTGGGAAATACGTTTAATCAGCCTGTGGCTACCCTGGGTCCTGAGCATTTGCCCAGACGCTTTGGTTCCCTGGAATGCTCACCTTGGTCCTCTCTCCTGACTCAGACGTATGGCAGCAAGAACCTGAAGCAGGTGGGCACCATCCTGCAGCGGGGGATCCTCATCCTGCTGCTGTGCTGCTTCCCTTGCTGGGCACTCTTCGTCAACACCGAGCGGATCCTCCTGCTCATCCGACAGGACCCCGAGGTCTCCAGGTCAGGGGTGGGATCGAGCCCTTCTGGATCAGGCATTTGGCTGTGGGTGGGTTGCCATGTAGTGTTGAAATCAGGGCTCTGTAGAGCTTGAGTGCAACGCTGCTTGGCTTGGCTCTCGCTTTGCTGTATCATTAACTGGGGAAACAACTCTCTTTCCAGGTTAACTCAACTCTATGTGATGATCTTTATTCCAGCGCTTCCTGTAAGTTGCTTCTAAAGCTGTTAGGCTCTGTATCCCCCAGTAACATTAGGGGAAAGGAGGGTGGGTCTTTGCTGTGTGGATCACAGGGCAGCACAGTTTAGGGTTTTACAACGTGCCCCTTGATCTTGGGCCTTGGCAGATGTGTACTGGCCAGCAGCTGCTGGACCAGCAAACGTGCACTCTTTCATCGTACTGTGCAAAGGCTTTTACTGCAGGCCACGTCTCTGCACAACGCGTAACTGGCGGTGGACATTGGAACCAGGGGCTCTGGGGCTCGCTCTTAGCTCGGAGATAAAGGCTGCAGCTTGCTGTTAGCACGCACCCGTGGCTGCTGGGCTCTTGGCTAGTCACTCCGACTCCTCTAAGACAGGGAGCAGTACCTCTGGGGAATAAGGGTCTGTAAGTTAATCCTTTCTTCTGAGGTTTCCAGGCTCTCTTGTGTCGACAAGGAAGCATAGGGGATTTCCCATTTGGAGACTGAACTCTCTTCCCAGTGGCAATGGGAGGTTTCTTTTGTTACTTTTGGCTTTGGGCGCAGCCAGTGCTGGCAGATGCCACGCTTCAATCAGACCACAGGAGCAGGGTGCTGGGCGGCGTGTCCGGCTGGGGCACCCTCAGAAGGCGGTGCAGGGAGCTGAGGGAAGGACCCATCTGTGAGTGTTAAATGGTGGCTGGCTGTTGAACCATAGTGCGGCGGTGCTGATGACATGAATCCTGACTTTTGCAGGCGGCGTTTTTGTACCAGCTGCAGACAAGATATTTACTAAGTCAGGTATGGTAAAACTAGCCAGGTTCTGGGCCAGAGATTAAAGGTATTCCTAGGAACACGGATGAATTTGTGGATCTAAGTTCATCCTGTTCTGGGGAGAGCTGGGCTGAGGAACGTGTGGTGCACAGCCCCCCAGCCAGCCCTGCAGGGGAGGGAGAGCTCATGGGAACCACACTTAATTTGTTCCATTTCCCCATTGCTACCACCCAGCTCTGTATTTTATTGATCACACCAGCTCTTGAGCCCTGCATGCTACCTTCTGCATATCTAACACAATCCAGCTTTATCTGAAACAGGAGCTCCCTTCTTGGCTTTCTCCTTGGGCATTGCTGATGGTGGATGGGGCTTGGGCAGTCTTGGGGAAGCAAACTCCAAAGTCTCTCCTTGGCTTCCAGGCGATCATTTTGCCTCAGGTGTTGACGGGGATTGCAGCCAACATCCTCAATGTGGCCATGAATGCCTTCTTCCTACATGCGCTGAAGCTGGGCATGGTGTAAGTGTGTACAGAGGTGGTGACAGCCTCTCCCTGGGTGCAGGGGTTTTGCTCAGGGCTATGGGGGGTGTCCTGGGTGCCCAGTTCTGCCACCTTTTGCCCCCAGCCAACCAGCCTGCAAAGATAAGGCTGGAAGGATCTGCCTCATATCTGCAGCAAAGTTTGTTAAGGGAGTTACCTGCTCTCTCTTGTAGCTGAGGAGGTTGGGGAGGATGTCGTCTGTAATCTGCCCGTCTCTCTCTCCCCAGGGGCTCTGCCTGGGCTAACACAGTTTCTCAGTACACCCAGGCCATTCTCCTCTTCCTTTACGTGTGGTGGAAGAAGATCCATGTGGAGACCTGGGGAGGTACTGTTCATAGCTTAATCCTTCAAAATACCAGTGTCTGACCCTGGGGATTTGGTACTGTCACCAGCACCTGATAAAGGGATGATCATCCCTTCATGGTGGGAAGATGCTGTAGCCATGTCCTCAAGGTGTTTACCGTAGCGCCAGATACATTCTTGTTGATCATCCTCTCTCAGGAGCACAGCATGGTAGAGCATCAGGCTGATGTCCTGCAAGCTGTGGTGGTGACTGTCCTCAGAGAGCACCCAGAGGAGTGTATGGCTCCCCTTCAGTGGAGGAGAAGGAGAACCTGCATTCATTTTGCTTCATCTCCTTATTGCAGGTTGGACCAGGGACTGCCTCCTGGACTGGGGCTCCTTTATCTGGCTGGCGGTGCCTGGCATGCTCATGATGTGTATTGAATGGTGGACCTTTGAGATTGGGAGTTTCTTGGCAGGTGAGTCCAAGTCCTCTTTTTTTTGCTCTGGTTCAGGAGGTCGTCTTCCAGCCACGCCTGCTCTGGTGGCTGCCTCTTGAGTGTGTCCCCAGAGCACCTCCTGCCAGCAGCCTCCTCGCCTGCAGGGTTGGCTCTGCAGGATGCTGCATCCATCAGATGGGAACCCTGCAGTCACTGCCTCCTTGGCAGCAAAGGAGGAGTTTAATTCTGACCTAATGAAGGAAGTGATGAATCTTTTCCAGGGCTGCTCAGTGTGGTGGAGCTGGGCGCGCAGTCTGTCATCTATGAGCTCTCCTCTGCAGCGTACATGGTAAGGGCTGGGGGTATTAAACCAAGATCAGCCTGCGAGGAGCCCCCAAACTGTGGCCCTGCAGATCAAGGCTGGGGAGGGAAGCAGGAGTCTGTACCAGGCAGCTGATGACTCTCAGGCCTGCTGTGCAGCTGCATACCCAGGGGTGGGCTGCCGGTGGAGAATCCCTTTACAGTTTGCCCCAAATGCCCTGTTGGGGAAGAAGAAAACTGCTGCAGGCTCTGTTGCCACTCACCTTCTCCTTGTCTCCTGGTGCTCAGGTGCCTCTGGGCTTCAGTGTGGCTGCGAGTGTCAGAGTGGGCAATGCCTTGGGATCCGGGGATGTGGTGCAAGCCAAGACCTCCTGCATTACTGCCCTGCTGTGCACAGGTCAGCCCAGGTCCTGCAGAGGGGAATAAAAGGAGCAGGACGTGCTGCCCTTGAGGCAAGCAGTTTGACTGTTTCTTTTTCTTTCAGAGGTTTTTGCTGTGGTGGTTGCAACACTACTGGGAACCCTGAAGGGTGTGGTGGGATACATCTTCACCAACGACAAGTGGGTTAACAGCTTTCTTTTGAGTATTACTACCTTCTTGGAGGGTGTGATTTATATCCCAGGAGCTGCTCAGAAGCTGCTGACAGATAGAGTTCATAAACGTCCATCTGGCAAACGTTCCCCAAAGGTTCCTCCCCACTGCCCGGTGTCACTGGGCAGCACGGATGCTGCTGGGGCTGGGACACTACCATGGTGGTACCCAAGCTGTGTGCATCCCCTCAGGTCTCACGGGCTGGGATCAGGCTTTGCAGCTGGCCAAGGGAGATGTATGAGAACCAGAGTCCCTTGGGACCAGGCTGTGCTGCTTTCCCTGACCAGTACGTACATCTTCCCAACAGGGAGATCGTTATCTTGGTGTCCAAAGTGATGATCATCTTTGCACCGTTCCACTTGTTTGATGCAGCGGCAGTGAGTATTCCAGCATGTGGAGCGATTCCTCTCTGCAGGTTGGGGTGCATTGCAAAGTGTGCAAAGCTGCCTCTAGCTCATCCTTGATCTGTTAAAACGATACGGAGAGGCAAACTGATAAACTGTCAGCAGCTGCTTGCATCAACTGTAGCACCTCAGTGTCCCTTGTGCTCGTTGGCATTGCTGCAGAACAGCCCAGTTCTTTCTCCCTCTCTTCCCCCTGGCAAGGCTTCAGCTTTTTGCTGACTTGTCAGGGCAGCACAAGCGAGCAGCTGGATCCTCAGAGATACCAGGTACTCACAGCAAAGCAGCAGTGCTCATATGACTTGGTAGATGGCAATTTCAGCCTGTTTCCTCCTGTCACGTCCCTGGGAGAGGGACCTAGGCAGTGTGGAAAGCAGGATGGGGTCCACTGGCATGCCTCTGGGTGTCTGCAGACAGCTCCACATTCTGCGCCTGGGTTAGCAGCTGGAATGAGAGGAGCCCTGCACCACGCGCTCTGCGATGTGGCTTTGGTCCCTCTTTGGGAGAGGGCTGTGGGTTTCCCTATTCGCAGGGCTGTGCCATACCCCAGAGCTCCTGTGGTGGTACCTTCCATAGCATGTGCTGTCCCATGTAGTGATCCCTCTGCCCGCTTTCCTTAGGCAACCTGTGGCGGCGTGCTGCGGGGCACAGGGAAGCAGAAGATGGGTGCTATCGCCAATGCCATCGGCTATTACACCATCGGCCTGCCCATTGGCGTCTCACTGATGTTTGCGGCTAAGATGGGGGTGTTAGGTACGTGTGTCCTCTCTTTGGTGCTCGGAGTCTGGCTTTGTATGAGCTGCCAGCACTGCTTCTGCTGGGCCAAACCCTGTGCCTTGAGCAAAGGCTCAGCCCTGGAACTCGTGCTCAGATCTTCCTTTGGCTTGGTGGGGCTGGATTGCATGCTGAAGAGTTTATCTCAGGCAGGCTCCGAGTAGCCTCCATCAAAGGGGGCTAAGATCTCCCAGTAAATCCAGGCTGTTTCCCAGGATAGGACCCTCCCAGGAGCTGTTTGCTCTCACTGCCCCTCAGGGCAGCCCTCCCATCCAGACTGGGCTAGAGATGAGGCAGTAATCTGACCCCCACTGAAGCCCTTGGGCATTTTGGCAAAAGCAGGCTTTCCTCAAGCCCTCCCTGAAGTAACTTTTCCTTTGCTGCAGGCCTGTGGGTGGGGATGATCATTTGCATCTCTTTGCAAGCCCTTTCCTTCTCTGTTTTTGTGATGCGCATGGATTGGAAGAAAGCTGCAGAAGAGGTGAGACTTGTGCTTTTCTCTGGTAACTCTTAAAAGGTGCTGGGTAAATTCCTGTCCCAGCACAATGCCACAGCCCTCAGGGAGGAGGCAAAAGTGAAACGGGATACGTCCCTTTCCTGTAGCAGAGGAGCGATTTGGTGCTGAGCATGCTTGCTTTGGGAGAGTGGAGGGAGGAGGCTCAGGTTTGCTTGGCTGGGCGGGACATCCTTGCTCTGAGAAGAGCAACTCTTCCATGTGTTTTTAGGCTCAAGTCCGAGCCGGAGTCAAAAAACAACTGGAAGATGTGAACTCCAACGGCACAGCTGCTAGCAAAACATCTGCCGTAGGTATGTAATCAGGCCTCACAACGGGGAAGGGAGCCCAAAATCTCCACCCAACCCTTCCTTTCCTTCAGTCACGGCAGCCAGCTCACCCTGCAGGCCCTGATGGCTGGGGAGAGCACAGTGTCTGGTGCTGGTCCCAGGCAGTGGCACTTCTCCTGCATTTTGTAATGGGGTACAAGATACCCTGTTACCCCTGTCACCACCCTGGCTGCTCCAGGGAAGAGCCTGGCCTGCCAGCCAGTGTCTGCCTCGCCTCTGGGAACGCCTGCTGCTTTGCTTCAACATGTCCTGGTGCCCCTGAGCCTTGGGAAAGGGCCCTCAGAACTGTCACTAGCGCTCGTTGGGATCCCCTGGCTCCGCAGCTCTGCTTCCCTACAGCACTCACCTTTTTGTTACACAGATTACATCTCTTCTGACACGGACATGGTGGACACAGTGGTCCTGCCTGAGAACATCGTGGGGGGTGAGAGGCAACCTGACCACCAGCTCATCACCCAGGAGGAGCCTGCTGTCATCCCTGCTCCTCCTGCTGTGGTATGGAGGGCCCTGATCCTCCGCCGCGTGCTGGCTGCTGCCGCTGCTGTTGCTGTCCTGCTGGTGGGCATACTGGTCCGGCTCCTGACTGGCAACGGCTAGAACCAGTGGCACTGAGGAGCTGTGCACAGAGCAGGAGGGCACGTGGTTATGTCCCAGGAGGATGGTGTGGGGGAAGGAATTTCCCCCTCCGTTGCTTGTAAAGAGTCACTTTGCTCAGTTTCTGGTTAACTCACAATGTTTTATCCCACACGCAGAGTTCTTAAAAGGGGTGAGGATGTGGCACCTAGGAAGAAAGTGCTTGAGAGCTGGTTCCTCTCCTGCACTGCACTGGGATGTCACTTGTAGGAGGCGGGAGCGTAGCCTGGGGCTGGACTGGGAGGGAGACAGGGACCTTGTGCTGCTTCCCTACTCCCTAGGAGCATTTGTCAATGTTTGCTGCTTTCCTGCTCTGTACTCCCTGGGGCCATTTGTCCATGTTGTTTGCTAATGGCAGAGGCTCTTGCTGCCCACAGTGCCTTTCCCCATGCACCAGTCTGTGCCAGCACCTGCGGCAGCACAGAGCAAGGCCGACTTTGTTGGAAGACAGTGGATGCCTCTGCTGCTGGGGTGTTGGGCGCTGGCTGCTGGCCCTGTTCCCCCCTGCTGCGTGGCAGGCACAGGGCCTAAAGCAACTCCTCTTTGCACTTTTGTAAGGTGGGATTTTGATACAATAAAGTTTTCTGAGTAAATGTTGGGCTGTTAATGTGGTGTGAGCATGACCCTGGTCATTGGCATGACTGAGCTGTTGGAAGGGGGATGTGTGCCTGGTTTGTGCAGGCTTGCACAGGGCAGAGCCTCGGCCCCCTGGCCCTGCAGTTGGGGGCTGGCTCTGGGTGCAGTGGTCACCAGGGGCTTATTTTAGCTGGGCTCACGGAGCACGCTGCTCCCCTCGGGTACAAGCAGGGTTTGTGCACCTTGATTGCTCCCACACCCTTGCTGAGCTGCACGGGGGGGGGGTGGGTGGGTGTGTGTGCAGTGCACAACCCTACAGAGCCACTGAGGAACTGCCCTATGTCTTAATCCAAATGCCCCTATGCTGCCTGCCCTCCCCTGCCCCAGCAATGAGCCCCTCAGGCTCTTACCTGCAACTGTGTGACAGCAGTGAGGCCACCGCTCAGCCCTGGGAGGGGAATGCCACGTACAGCCGGTGCGTGGCACCTTCCTGCCACCCCCCCTGACTCTCCTGGCGCCAGTTACCTGCAGGCTGGCAATGAAAAGATGTGACATAGAGGAGCTTGAAACACATACAAGTATCTTAAGGGTGGATGTCACGAGGATGGAGCCAGACTCTTTGCAGTGGTGCTCAGCGACAGGACAAGGGGCAATGGGCACAAACTGAAACATAAGAGGTTTCAGTTGAATATGAGGAAAAACTTCTTGACTTTGAGGGTGACGGAGCACTGGAACAGGCTGCCCAGCGGGGTTGTGGAGTCTCCTTCTGTGGAGATATTCAACCCCTGCCTGGATGAAGTCCTGCGTAACATGTTCTAGGAGAACCTGCTTGAGCAGGGGGGTTGGACTAGATGATCTCCCGAGGTCCCTTCCAACCCTTGTGATTCTGTGAAACAGCCCGCAGCCTCTGCCTGGACATGGGGAAGATATGGCAGACTGTGCCCTGCTCAGAGTCCAGGTAGTTTTGGGAAGGGAGCCCGGGGAGAGGAGGAAGCCTGCCTTGCTCCCATCTCTGTGCAGGAGAGGGTCTGCACCGGGGCAGCAGCTCCCCTCTGCCTCCCGGGCCCTGCGGTGGGCCAAGGCAGGATGCTATATTTGGCCTGGCGGAGAAGTGCCGGTGAAACAGCTGCCATGCTGTGCGAGACCATCAGCTGGAGCCAATGGGGCCGGCTTGTCTTGGCCACCGCCGCTGTGATGAGAGGGGCTGAGACGGCCAGAGGCCCCGCCACGGCCAGCGGCAGCTCACGGGAGAGCGCACACAGTCCTGTGAGCCCTCCATCGCTGCTGGAAGAGGAGGACAATCCTCCAGCCCACCAGCTGGCAGAGCCACGGCAAAGAGGAGGACGACCTTCCAGCCGCCAGCCGCCAGAGCCACAACGAAGCAGGAGAGAGGTAGGAGGGCTCACGGGAGCGATTTGGGAAGACTCAGTCCCTACGCCAGCTCGGGGCAGGCAGCAAGCATCGCATCCCACACCACACGTCTGGGCTCCCCAGCGCTGCCCACAGCGGCGCACAGGACCCTCGCCGGGCTCCCCAGTGCTGCCGACAGTGGCGCACAGGACCCTCGCCGGGCTCCCCAGTGCTGCCGACAGCGGCGCACAGGACCCTCGCCGGGCTCCCCAGCTCCATGCCCCGCCCTGCCCCACTGCCCGCGCTCCTATTGCCAACCCAGCAGCAGGGAGCACACGGTTGCAGCTCGCCCGGCCCCGGCTGAAGTTCACCCCACCGTGGTTACACATTGCTCACCCTGGCAGGGTGGCTTTAACAGCGTGCGGAGGAAGAGGGTTGTTTCACTCCCCTGGCAGAGCAGCAACATGAAGCAGGCGACCCTCCCCGAGGAGAACGGCTTCAACGAGGCGATGGCCGCTGGCCAGCATGCTCTCACACCCAGCAGCTGTGGGAAGAAACGCCACTGGCTTCAGCGCCTGGTCCCGGACAACTTCTGGGAGGATGCAAAGAAGCTGCTGGTGCTGGCAGGGCCACTGGTAAGGACCCAGGGAGGAGAGTGGAGCGCGGGGATGTTGGGGCAGCTGCAAGAGCAGCCCTATGCTGTGGCACCCTGCGGGTCCCTTGGCCAGCGGCATCCAGCCGACATGAGACCTCCAACATCCAACATCTTCCCAGAAATGACGGACCCGGAGTGCTGCTAAACACCTGGCAAGGGGCTCAAAACCCCAGATCAGCTTCACCTGATATGTCAGGGGGATTGGGTTGCTTGACTGGTTATATGCGCTCAGCTGGACGCATAGAGCTGCCTTCCCTTCCCATCCCGTGCCGCGGCCCAGAGGTCTCCCCCCAGCATGGCCACCTCTACTCACCTCCGCCTCTGACCTTTGCCTCTTCTCTTCTCCGCACTTAGATCCTGATCCAGCTGCTGATCTTCCTGATACATCTCGTCAGCTCCATATTCTGCGGCCACCTGGGCAAGGTGGAGCTGGCCTCCGTCACGCTGGCCATAGCTGTAAGCATCCCCAGGGGCTGCCCGGCACCAGCTCCCACCCACTGATGCTAGGACGGGATATGGGAACGGAGGCAGAAAAGGACAGAGGAGACTCCCACTTTTCCTTTTAGCCCCTCTCCCTACCTAAAAGGCTTAAAGACTCATCTGCTCTTTTTTTTTTTTTTTAAATCTCCTGTTTCCAGGTTATAAATGTTACTGCCATCTCTGTAGGTTATGGTTTGTCTTCGGCATGTGACACCTTGATATCACAGGTGGGTAAGAGGTGCTGGTGCTTGTCCTGGAGACACGGGGTTTTCCAGCGTCATCTGAAGCTGCCCAGCACTGCATTGCACCCTGGCTGCACCCGCACCCTGGGAACCTTGCCCCCGTAACAGGGAGCTCCATGCTCCCCTTAAAATACCAAATTCTTCCCGGGCAGTCTCCAGGGTGGTCAGGGCTGCTCCATGCTCCATGGGGTCCCCATCTGTCCCCCCAGCACCAGCGTGCTGCCAGCGCAGCAGAGCTTACCGTCCTCTTGCCTTGCAGACCTACGGCAGCAAGAACCTGCTGCGGGTGGGGGTGATCCTGCAGCGTGCCACCCTCATCCTCCTGCTCTGCTGCTTCCCCTGCTGTGCCATCCTCATCAACATTGAGCAGCTCCTGCTCCTCATCCGCCAGGACCCCGAGGTCTCCAGGTCGGGTGGTCCTGTGGCTGTGGCCCAGACGCCGCTGCCTCCTCCCTCCCTGGCACCATGGGGCTGGGGGGACGGTGGCCATGGCCCCTCACTGACCATACCTCTCGTCTCCCGCAGGCTAACTCAGCGCTATGTGATGGCGTTTGTCCCTGCTCTCCCGGTGAGTCCCTGCGGGCACCCTGCATGCTGGCCACGCAAGGGACTGGCCATCCTGCTCCTATTTTCCACCGCAGCAGCGCAGCCCCTGCTCCGCACTGGCCTCATCTCATCCACCAATTTCCTTTTCAGGCGGTTTTTCTGTATAACCTGGAGACAAGATACCTACAGAATCAGGTGGGTCCTGCAGCCCTCGCACCCACGGAGGGTCAGCCCCGGCTTGGTGCCCCCCTCACCCATGCCCCCAGGGTTTTTGTGCTCGTTGTTCCCAGTGGCAAGGTAGCGTTTAGCCCCACCACCGCCTAGGTGCCCTGGAGCAGTTCTGACCCTGGAGCTGGATCCGTCTGCCTGATGGATCTCCCTTCACACTTCCCCACATCAAGGATTTACCTCCAACACACTCATTTTCCAAGCCGTCGACATCATCAGAAGTTTATTTTTTGGCTGGGAAAGCTGGTGGGGGGCTGGCGGGGACCTTCACACATCTCTCCCGAAGCTTTTGTGAAGGCACCACAGCCCCCATCTCCTCCTCTTTGCAGATGATCATGTGGCCGCTGGTGCTGAGCGGGTTTGTTGGCAACGTTGTCAACGTGATCGCAAACTGCATCTTCCTCTACGTGTTCCACCTGGGCATCGTGTAAGTAGTGCCCACGTCCCACAGAGGGAAAAGCACAACGCCTGGCAACAGCAAGGGACTTTTTGGGGACGTCAGCACCACCAGGCATGGCTGAGCATCCGGCACTCACGGGGGCACAGCAGGACGTTATGCTCTGGCACCCCGAGCCGGGGAGGCGTGAGCAGGATGCCGACGACCTTTCTCACTTCCTTTGCAGGGGTTCTGCCTGGGCCAACACCATTGCTCAGTATTCACAAGCCATTTTCTTGTTCCTGTATATTATAGGCAAGAAACTCCACGTGAAGACCTGGGGAGGTAAGGGCATCTCCCCAGCTCCCTCCAGGTCCCACTTTACACGAGCGTTCACGAATCTTCCACCACTTCTATCAAATGAATTCTGTTAGTCCTGACGATGAAATATTAACCTCAGCCCGGTACGCCCTGGGAACGTGGTGCTGCTTCGGTGGCAGCACGTCACGCGTGAGTGTTGGCAGAGCACCACGCCGGGCAGTAAACATTAATTCTGGAGAAATGAAACTTTCTGCTGAGGCTTTGTAGGGTTCAGCCCCAAAGCTGGATGAGCACAGACGTAGGTACAAGGTTGTACTTAGACACTCTGCTCCGGGAGGGATGAACTGAGGGTTGCACTCCTCTGTGGCCCACAGGATGGCATCCACAGAGCTCGTACGTGCACACTCTGCTGCGGGAGGTCCTATGGAGCTGAGGAGCATTGCCCGGATGGCTCTGCAAACAGGAACAGCACCTCCAGCTGCCTCAGGTGCTCTCGAGGATGTAACACACGGCCAGTCTGGTCATCCCTCAGGTGACATTTCTCCTCTCTGCAGGCTGGTCCAGCGAGTGCCTGCTGGAGTGGGACAGCTTCACCTCCCTGGCTGTCCCCAGCATGCTCATGATGTGCATCGAGTGGTGGACCTACGAAATCGGGAGCTTCTTGATAGGTCAGCAGAGATGGAGAGCTGTGACCCAAAGCGGCACCCATGGCACTCATGGGGGCTGAGAGCGGCTCTCCGCCAGGCGCCCGAACCCAGCACCGACCCTCTCCTCTCCCGTCCCCCAGGCCTGCTGAGCGTCATAGAGCTCTCTGCCCAGTCCATCATCTACGAGGTGTCCGTTGTCGCTTTCATGGTAAGGATTGGGGTTATTGTTTCCGACCAGGGCTCCCTAGGGACAGCCCACTACAGGCACTCAGCAAAAATCAGCTCCAGCAAATCTCCGTCTTCCCCCTCTGCGCTTAAGCCTCTGCCTCCTTCTGCCTGTCCCTCCTGTGGAGATGTTTTAAATTAAACCCTGAACTCCGTCTCCCTCTCTGGTGGGTGGTTATTCTGCTGTCGCTGTGATGGTCCCATTACCCAGACGCACACACGAGCCTCAGCCCTGTGGTTACAGATCCCCTTGGGGCTCGGCACGGCTGCTGGTGTGCAGGTGGGGAACGCGCTGGGTGCTGGCAACGTTGAGATGGCCAAGAGATCCTCCTCCACCAGCCTGCTCTGCACAGGTCAGGCCGCCTTCGCTGGGGCTCCTGCCGGGCACAGCAGGAGCAGTGTTTGCCATTCTCTGCCCGCGGCACACACCGGCGTCCCCTGCTCTCTCCCTTCGGCTCCTCCCGAGCTCCCTGTCTCAGCCAGGCCAGGCTCAGCGCTTTGCTCTGTTTTTCAGGGGGGTTTTGCATAGCCGTGGGGGCCATTTTAGCTGCCACAAAGGACATGCTGGGGTACATCTTCACCCAGGACAAGTGAGTGGCCCTGGCTCCCAGCTCCGGTGTGCAAAGGCTGGTTCCCAGAAGCACTCACTGGCTCTTCTCTGTCCTCAGGGAGATCGTTGACTTGGTGGCCTGGGTCATGCCCGTCTACATTGTCTTCCACTTGTTTGAAGCCATGTGTGTAAGTCCCTGGGGATGCTGCTGCTTTCGGCAAGGGACCTCGGTGCTGAGCAGCAGCATCACAGGTCAGACGGGGGTCCCTCAGGGCGCGGATGGGCACCAGCACAGGCACTGGGACCCTGCGGAGCTCCTGGGGTCACCCCTTAGAAAACACCAAGTGCACAAAGAGCTGCCAACCCACAGGACCGGGCAGGGACACAGAAATACCTGGGCAGAAGCGGGGAGTTGTTCTATCACTGGGCTGGTTCACCAGCCCCCAGGCAGCGGCAGAACCCCAAATTCGGCCAAGGTAGTGCTCCCGGCCCTGGCCCCAGCCCCTCTCCCTCTCCCCGGCAGGGCGCCTGCAGCGGGGTGCTCAGAGGCATAGGCAAGCAGAAATTCGGTGCCATCCTCAACGCCGTGAGCTACTATGGTGTGGGCCTGCCCCTGGGAGCCGTGCTGCTCTTTGTGGCCAGGATCGGCGTCATAGGTACTGACCCCTGGGTGTGCAGCTCTGCATGCCCCCAAATCCCCCATGGGTGGATGCGGCTCCCCCCAGCTCCACCGATGGCTCACCATGACCCTCCCTGCCTGGCTCTGCCCTCCTACCTGGCTGGGGACTGGGCACACTGGGGTGGACTGGGATGGCCCCTGCAACTACTGAGAGCTTTTAATTGTACTGGGAAAAAGCAACCACTGCCAGGTTTGCCGGGCAGCCCTGCAGCAGGCACCCACGGCTGCCCTATCCCCGTGTCCCGGCTGACCTTGGTGACATCCCCTTTCTTGACTCGCTGTCCTGAGATGCCATCTCAGTAGGGTTTGCTCTGGCTGTGACACCCGCCTGATGCCAGCATGCCCTCTGCAGGCCTCTGGCTCAGCATGCTCGTCTGCGTCTCCATCCTCTGCACCTGCTTCATCGCCTACATCTCCCGCACGGACTGGAGGAAGGCAGCCGAGGAGGTAACCTGTGTGCCCGCGGCATCGCGCCCTGCCAGCGGGAAGGTCCTCGGGGCCTTGGCTGGAATCACAGTGGGACGAGACAGCATCATGGGCTCGATCCCACAGGCCAGTGCTGCCCAGGGCTGTCCCCTCCAGTGCCCCCAGTAAAACCCAGTGCTCCTGTGACCGTGGCCACGTCCCTGTATTCAGTTCTCTCCCATATGTGCACTCAGTGGCCTCAGGGTTTCCCTCTGCACCTTGTGCCACCCTTGGTTGGGGACATGAAGCACAAAGCAGATGGGGTGACTGAAGCTACCTCAACCCCGAGCATCACCTTGTGCCCCAACAGCTCCGGGGTTTCCACCAGCCAGTGTCTCTCATTTGGGGCATCTTTCAGCTACACAGTGCCCTTTCCAGCCAGAAGAACCCTGTGAGAGGCAACACGTTGGCTTTGCTCGGTGGGGATTTCCCGCACCACGCGCCACCAACTAAACCCAGCGCATTCCCTCCCCCAGGCTCAGCGCCGCGCAGGAGTGACCCAGCCGCCGCCGGAGCAGCCGAACCCAGGCCCTGAACCCTCCTGCAAGGCGCTTCCCTCTGGTGTGGGGCCAGCCCCCCTGCCTCACCCTTACCCTCCCGCCATGGCGGTGAGGGGCTGTGTCGGTATGGCCAGGAGCTGGGCAGAGAGGGATGGGGGAGCCGGGCACTGTGTGCAGTGGTGGCCTTGGGTCCAGGAGGGGTCCCCAAAGATTCACACAAACCGCCCCACGAAATGGGGGTACAGCACAGGGCTGGTGATGCCCTCATTTACTGGGAAAACTGTAATTACAAGGGTGGGCTCAGGAGGGTGATGGAGGCCGGGGGGGAAGGACCTGGAGGGATGGGGCACCCTGGGCAGCTCTCACCTTGCAGAGACCAGGTCCCACCGAAGCTCCGTCAAGGGCTGGAGATCTCCACGCTCTGGGCTGCTCATAATGTGCTTTCAGACCTCAGGGAAAACCTTCCCAAAAAAACCCTCAATCCCCCCAAAAGCCCTCAGCGACACTGCCCTGTTCTCCTTGCAGCGGGAGTGGATGCGCAGAACAGCATCATGCTCACGAGCATCACCAGGACGGAGGGACCAACGTACCAGCTGGAGCGCCAAGAAGCTACTCCTGCCATGTCCCCTCCGGCCACCACCATGGCCACCAAGGAGCTGATCATCCGGCGTGGGCTGGCGGTGGCCGCAGCCATCGCAGTACTTGCGCTCGGCATTGTCATAAAGCTGACGACCAGCAAACACTGACTTGCACCAAGGACTCTGGGGACTCGGCTTTGGGGGCAGAAGCCCCTTCTGACGGACAGACGTACAAAGCACAGACCGGCCAGCGAGAGAATCCAGCACACGCCTGTCCCATGGGAGCCAAAGGGCCCCCATCACCATTTGGCAGCATCTGCTCAGACATCACTTGGGACCGGGCCCTGTGGCTGCTGCAACACCCAAAACTCTGCTCTGGGCTGCCTGACGCACACCGAGCATGCGGGTAACCCCCTCCAGCCCACGCTGCCGGCTATCGCCTGCCAAGCACAGCCCGGTTCACACCGCTGCTCTGTGACAAGTGCCAAATAAAGAATAAATCCAGCTGGACTTGGGCTGGCTCCTTTGGGTGAAGGCTGAGGGCAGGGCTTGGGCTGGAGCAGAGGAACATCCGACGCTGGGGGCTGCAGCTCATGTGGAGCCTGGGACACGTGGGTCTTGCCCTGCCCCAGGTGGCCTTCACAGTAAAACAAAGGTTTTATTCAGTAAGGCTCAAGGTTACTGTTACAGTTACTTTTAGTTACAAGTTTGGAGGCAAAAGACTACCAGTAAACCAATAAAAAAATTGAAATTCAATTACAGATGAGATGGCTGGCAGCTCAGCCTCTCTGGGCCAAGGACATCCCCAAGCCCTGGGACTCCGGTTGCAGCAATGCCCCTGTTATTGCCCCCGGCAGCCCCGAATGCAGTGCACCAGCGGTGCAACAGTCCTGGTCACTCCTCGAGTCCTTGTGGCAGAGTGTGGCCACAGCTCAGAAAGCCTTTGCTGTCACCTCAGGTAGCCTTCGCACGCCTTGGATGGCTAATGGTGGTTTCCCCTGCAACAAGACATCACCCACCCTCTGACGCCCTGTCCTACCTGCGCAGGGTCCACCAGCGGAGGGCACCTCTCACAGCAGCCCAGCATCTCTGGGGATGGCTCAGGCCCAGGGCTCTCGCTAGACACAAGACGCCCTTTGCCCAGGTACATCCTCACGCAGTGAACACGCAAGCCCTGGATCACCGCGTTCAGCCAGGGCAGTGACGCAGCCACCGATGCGTGATTGCGAGAGACCTCATGGCTTTGCCCACGTTGGTGCACGAGGACGGGGGAGCGCTTTCGTGTGCCGCAGCAGCCATCGGGAGCCAACAAACACGGCCCATGCTATCATCCGGATCTGAGCAAACCCCAAACGGGCAGCACCTGTAGGCAGGAGGCAACCAGGGGATGCATTTGCACAGGACAGGAGGAGAAACAGTCCAGCTCTTCCGCAGCTCCCAGCACCGCCTTGCCCCATGCCCTGCCTGCCTCCGGGCAGCTCTTGGGCAGCCCGCCCACACCCCCCTGCTAGAGCCCCAGGGGATCTTTCCCCATGAGCAGGGAGGTTATTGTGCCGGGGACCTGTGCTCCTGTGCCGGGGCAGAGGCACCTTGCACCACATGTGTGGCATTCAGCCAAGCCATGGCCAAAGCCGGGAGTGGCAGAGGATGGGCAGGATTCCCCGGGAGACTGCAGGGACTTACCACGCTCCGTTTGTTATTTAAATTCTCAGCGTTTATTTAGTACTTGCAAAATATATCATTAAAAAGGCTTAGCACATGGATTTTCACCAGGCATGAAGAAATCCAACCTATTGCACAGGAAATGTAATTTTCTACCCTATATTAATTGCATTTAATAATAGTAAGCTTTTAGATTTTCCTTATTTAAGCTTTCCTTATTTAAACATTAATGCTTCTAAGGTCCTTTCACATTACATTTCTCCAGCATCCTCTCCCCAAGCTAGAACAAGCCCCATATTATCTCCCAGTGCAAGATTATAGCAGACCCACAAGCTCGAACACAAAGGAGTACACACTCTTCCAATAATTGTTTTCTCTTGGAGGAACCTGACCAGGAACGGGTTTGTACTGGTTTTGGCTGAGATGGAATTAATTTTCATCATAGTTGCTAAGTTTCTTCACAGATGGATGCTGCTGTGTTTTGGATTTGTGACCAAAATAGGGTCAGCAACGCACATGTGGTTTAGCTGTCGCCAAACAGGGCTTGCACAGCGCCAAGGTCTCTGTTTCTCACACCACCCCACCAGCCGTAGGCTGGGGTCAGCAAGATGTGGGAAGGGGACACAGTTGGGAGAGCTGACCCCCACCAGCCAAAGGCATATTCCAGACCATATGACATCATGCTCAGTGATAAAAGCTGTGGGGGGAAGAAGAGGAAAGGGGACATTGGGAGTTACGGCGTCTTGTCTTCCCCAGTCACCATTACACGTGATGAAGCCTTGGTTTCCTGGGGATGGCTGAACATCTGCCCGCCAAGGGCAAGTAGTGAGTGAATTCCTTAATTTGCCTGCTTGGACGCCCAGCTTTCACTTTACCTATTAAACTTTACCTCGACCTACAAGTTTCCTTACTTTTACCCTTCTGATTTTCTTCCTCATCCCACTGCGGGGAGCGAGCGAGCGGCTGCGTAGGGCTTGGGTGCCCACCTGGGCTAACCCACAACAGGGTACATTGTGACTCCACTTCTCTAAACAGGCCTGGAAGTTCTTTTGTATGAGGACAAGGTGCTCTTATCAGCAAAATGCAGGCAGTGCAGGTATCACCTTTGTAATTTTCTAACTGTCAAACAATTGTTACAGGCACATGTTGAAACCCAGAGCCCCAAACCCAGAGCCTGCACCCCCTGACCAGCTGTGGACAATTCTGGCTTGCAGGCATTCACAGATATTTCACCTCAATTAAAGTGGGAACCTCGCTAGATTTATTCATAACCATCACTACTGGTAAAACGCATCAGCCAGCATGTCCTATCTCAGACTCATCACCAAGAGGGTGGTTGTTTGGGGCACAACAGAAGACAGGCCATCCCCAAAATCACAGGGAAAACTTTGTCAACCCAATCACAGCTGAAACTTAAAGCTCCTCTGTCACTGAAGGAAGGTTTGGTGCAAGACACCATGTGCGCGTCCCTGGAAGCAGCGCTCTGCATGGCATGGGGTGGAGGTAGGGACTGGTATTTCTGGCACTGCAGTCCTCCTCTTGAGTGCTTGTACCCACTGGTCCCTCTGTTTCAGCATGGCTTTTTAGTAAACAGGAGTCCGAGCCTTCTTGTGGTTAGTGCCTCTCTAAGGCTACTCTGTGTGCTCGACAGCTCACTGAAATAACCCAGTACAAAAGAAAAAAAAAATTACTTCTCAGCTTAAGGAAACAGACACAAAGTGAGCACTCAAGAGTACGACTTGCTCACGGCGCCTTCTCCTCTCTTCAGTAGTAAACCATCTGTGAAAGCAAAAAACAACACCAGCGTCCTGTGAAGGATTTGCTGAAACAAAACCAGCTCCCATTCTAGAAAGAACAGCTTGAAGCAAAGCCCCTCTGCTCAGGGTGACTTCCCCAGGGTCCAGCTCCCCTGCCTCCTGCCCCCTCGGCATGCACTGACTGCTGGTCACCTTGGACGCTGTACGAGCTCCGAGCGCTGCCAGGGAAAGCACTGCGCTCCAAGGGGAACCTTCTGCAAGCCCAACATTCACTACTCTAACACAGCTTTTCCCAATCTCAAATCAGGTCTACACACAGGAGAAGAAAAAGGCTCCTACCTCACTGCGACAGCCACAGCAGTGCTCTGAAACCTGCTCCTCCTTACCACACACTGAGCCAGCCCAGCCTCTGAACAGCCAGCACAATCAAGAGGGCTTTTCTCTTCAGCACAGACTGGTGACTCTGAGAAAACCCAAATGATTTCAAGATGCCATGAGATTCCCCCTCTTCACTGAGAAGGCATTCACCTAGACAGGGCCTGCCTCCCTGGCTGGTGCTTCAAGGCCTGAGCCAGTTGTGGGCTCTTACACCTCCTCCTGGACTCAGATATGCAGGCAGGTTATTTCCCACTGCTTGTTGGGCTCCTGCACGTCTCCTTGCAGCAGTAGCAACACAGAACAGGCTGAAGGGCAGAGTCCTGATTCACCCTGCCTTCTCCTGTCCCCTCAGGGGCTGCTCCCTTAAACCTACTAAAACCCCAGGACGCATGGTTGAGCTTTGCAAGGAGCAGCCAGTGCAGGCTCACATAGCGCCTGGTCCACCAGCCATGGAGAACCACCAGCAATCATCCTTGGAGTCTTAGATCTTACCCCTCCACCTCAGGAGGCATCTCAAGTCCTCCAGCCAGCACCAGCAGGCTTCTGCCTCCCGCAGAGAGGGAGAACATCCCGCCCTTCCAGCCAGAAACAGGAGGAAATGGAAATAATTGAACTAAGGTCAGAGAGGGGCTGCAACTTGGCAAGGAACAAGAGCTTGTTGTAGCCCTCGGCGTTAGGGGACAGCCTCCCTTCCCCAGGGCCCCACGGCACAAAGCTGCAGCCAGCTGGGCTAGGCTGTGGAGCAGCTCACGACACCACTGAGAAAAGCCTGGGAATCAAAATTACTCTGAAGAGAGCTGTCCAAATCCTCTGCCTCTGGAGGGAGCTTCTCACGGGTGTCACCCACCAAGGCAGAGCAACGTACAGCAGCCTAGGAGATTTCTCTGAGGGCATTTCTATTCTAGATAGCACTTGCAAAAGTGGAAAGCAGATCTTGGTAATTTCAGGTGGGACAGCTATCGTAAGTCTCAAGACAGAAAAAAACAGGCCTGGCTCTAAGAAAGGACTGCGGTTGCAAAGAGGGTACTTGCAGAGGATCAGAGGAATTGCACATGCACTCATGTAAGATGGCAAAGAGCCAAAGCTCACCTTTATCACCACCGCTGCCACAATCCCCAGCAGTGCCAAGAGGACCAGTCCAATTTGGCCCTTGTTAAACCGCTTCAAGAGGAAGAATTTGGCCCAATCCACCTTCTTCTGGCCGCCAGGTGGGTACCGGAGTTTGTTCATACCCTCCATCTTCAGGTCCTTGATCAAGCAGGAGCGGCGGTGGGAGAAGGTCTCAAAGCTGTGCTTGCCATGGTAGGCGCCCATCCCGCTGTTACCTGAGGGACACAACCCGGGCAGGTCACACCACAGGCTCAGTCAGTCAAACCTTTGGCCACTTGAGGCCACCAGCATGGCAAGAAGCAGCACAGGAAAATTCCAGTGGCGTGCCAGCTGCAGCGCACGTCACGTACCCTGCATCTGCCTTGCTGCAGTCTGAAAGTACAACTTCTCATAGAATCATAGAATCATCTAGGTCAGAAAAGACTTTTAAGATCATCAAGTCCAACCGTTAACCTAACACTGCCATCCCACCACTAAGGTCCCTAAGCACCTTGTCTGCCCGGCTTTTAAATATCTCCAGGGATGGGGACTCGACCACTTCCCTGGGCAGCCCCTTCCAGTGCTTGACAGCCCTTTAATTGAAAAAATTTTTCCTAATGTCCAATCTAAACCTGCCCTGGAGCAACTTCAGACCCTTTTCCCTCGTCCCATCGCCCGTTGCCAGGGAGAAGAGGCCGACCCCCACCTCGCTACAGCCTCCTGTCAGGCAGTTGTAGATGGCGATAAGGTCTCCCCTCAGCCTCCTCTTCTCCAGACTAAACAACCCCAGTTCCCTCAACTGCTCCTCGTAAGACTTGTGCTCCAGACCCCTCACCAGCTTTGTTGCTCTCCTCTGGAGATGTTCCAGCAACTCCATGTCTTTCCTGTAGTGAGGGGCCCAAAACTGAACACAGTATTTGAGGTGTGGCCTCACCAGTGCCGAGTACATTTCTCCTCTATATTCCTTCAGAGAACAACTGTTCCGTCCTCTCTACAGCACTTCTTAGTCTCCAAGATGTCCATCTGCATTCCATCCCTCGTCTTCCCCACCCCATTTTCACCGCTAACTCTCCAGTACTTCGTTGCGTCCCCATGTGCGCTGTTCCCTGTGCCTCTGAGCCATCTCCAGCTCTTCCCTGGATTTAGCTCCCTCTCAAAGCAGCACGCCAAGGCTCTGAGGTCTGACCAGTGCTGTGGGAGAAGGGTTCCTGAGGAGTCCTGCAGGGTACACCTCCGTTTTCCAATTCCAGGACAGCATGTGTCACTCACAGCAGCAGAACACTGCTGGTTCACAGTCAGCATGTGAGCACTGTAACACCCAAACTGTGGCTGTTCCGTAACCTGCTCCAATTCTCCCCAGGCTGACCCTTCCTCCTGCAATTACTGCTAATCAATCGCAGCCAATGTTTGCAACGCACCTTCCACATCAGTCTGCACTAAATGTTTCAACCTCCTCAAAAACGCACCCAAAGGTTTTTCTCTTTTGGCCCCTTTCCTAAGGTACTCCCAAGAATTTCCTGTTGAGATCTGCTATACAGAGACCCATTGGCTGTAACAGGCACAGGGGTACTCGGACACAAACCAGCTGCTGCTGTTCCCTGGGTTCCCTGTCCATCAAGTCACAACATTTAGGGAGCTCCAGTGACTTACCGACACCACCAAAGGGTAAGGTTGAGAGGAAGAAATGCATGATGACATCATTTCCAGTAACACCCCCACTGGAGGTCTCCGAGATCACTCTTTTGATTAACTGAGGAAAGAAAAAAAACCAAACAGAACAATACAAAGGCCCAGACGAGACCAGACCACGTAACTGAGCAGGACTGCGAGGGGAGCTATGAGCCCACAGGCCATCGTGCTGATTTCCTCTGGCTGACAGCTCAGTTGAGCCCTCTCCATGCAATGTTAACTCAAAGAAAGTGGGAAAGTTCAGAGGAGGGATGTGAAAGCTGGAAATCGAGGAGCTTGCTCCCCTAGCAATATATTAAAAGTAACTAAATTAATCATGAAAGACTAAATGGCACCAAAGAGGAAATTCAGCCTTTTAATCTTCTATTTCACAAAGTCACCCAAATGCAAAGCACTTCAGCAGCAACTCTGTGGATACCCATGGTCCCCCGTGAGGTAAACGCTGTGATTCACTTACAAAGAGAAGCCGACATGGGCCCTGCAGGGAGCCATGCCTGGGACTGGCCACGTTCAGGATTGAGCTATGCAGAGGCACCTCTATGGGGGAGCACAGCCCAGACCCACCTTCTTGTTGTTGGAGAAGACGTACAGGGCAAGGGGCTTCTCCCGACAGTTGATGAACTCAATGGCTTCATCCACGCTCTTCACGGTCAGAATGGGGAGGACCGGTCCAAAGATTTCCTCCTCCATCACCTTTGATTCCGGAGAAACATCGGTGAGGATAGTCGGTGCTGAGACAAACAGGAGGGGAGGAGGCAGTGGGAGCAGGACAGAAGACACAGTCAATCACAGGACCTTGCCCTGGGCACGACCAGCATTCAACACACACCAAGCAAGCCACAGACACACACAGAGCCTCCAAAAGACACGCACTGTCAGCAGAAGGTCCCACCCTCCACCTCCCCAACAGCTGCCAGAAGCACCTATGAAGCAAGAGGCTTCGTCAGCCTCTCCCCCGTGAGCAATTTTCTGCCCTTCCAGTAGGCTCAGGATCCTCTGGAAGTGACGCTTGTTGACGATCCTTTCGTAATCTGGAGACAACTTCACGTCTTCCCCATAGAATTCCTGCCAAAAGGCACAGCAGAACCAAAGCGCTTGACAAACCTCCACAGAAACCACAGCTCCAGGGCTGCAGCTACGAAACTCAAGAGCTGAGCTGTAACAGGGACAACTCCCACAGCATGAGGAACTCCACGCTCACCTGCAGAGTCGCCTTGATGTTCTCCACCACCTTGCTTTGGATGGATGGGTCACAGAGGATGTAGTCTGGGGCGATGCAGGTTTGCCCACAATTCATGTACTTCCCCCATGTTATCCGCCTACAGGAGAAAGAGAGATGGGTTCTCCACAGTCAGTCCCTTCCAGCCCCCAAAGGCTGGCCGACAGCACCCAAGTGGCACCCACGGTCTGGGGACAATGGCCCACCGAGGGCTTGCAACAGCCTGACCTGCAGGCAACAGCCAGGTCACAGTCCTTGTCGATGTAGCAGGGGCTCTTCCCACCCAGCTCCAGGGTGACGGGTGTCAGGTGCTTGGCAGCCGCTGCCATCACGATTTTGCCCACCGTGGAGTTCCCAGTATAAAGGATGTGATCAAATCTCTGCTTCAGCAGCTCTGTTGTCTCAGGTATTCCTCCAGTAACCACAGGGTACAGCTCCTGCAGGACAAACAAGAGCCTTACAGTTACCTTGATTTAAAACAAATATACCAAGGGAGCAGCTCTGCCTGGGGCAGGCTCACTTGTGAGCTACATTAGGTTCTGGACAAAAGATAGCGATAACACGGACAAGCTCTGCTCCTTCCCCTGAAATGAAGTTTCACCAGATGTATTGTGCCACATGAACTAAAAGAAATGGAGGTCGAGGCCAGGACTGAGTCAGGCTGTGGACCTACTCCCACACGTTAAGAGCAAGGGCAAGTACAACCACCAGGCTCTCCTGAGAGCTGTCTCCTTCCTCAGCTCTTGCCCCTTGCCTAGAGCAAGCACTGACTCCCCAGAGGAAACTACACAGCAGGGCCCTGCTGTCAGAGCAACAGCCTCAGCGACACAGCGCAATGGATGTCAGAACTGCCAGACACATGGAGGAGAAACAACACCTCCCGCTGTGAGCGTGGTTCAGCAGGACATGAAAACCTGGGACAAATTGCCACTGAGCAAATGGTGCCCAATTCTCAGGAAGAGCCAGGCACAGCCAGTATCCAGCGCAAACTTGTGCTTACCTAGAGGCAACCCTGGCACAGCGTCCAAGAGAGCAATTACTGCAGTGAGAAGTACATACACATCTCTTTACACAGGCATGTCAAAAAGGCTGTCATGTTGCAGCAACATTATGTAGGCACGTTAGGTTACATAAGTACAGAAACAATACGTCAGCGTGTCTCTGTACTCTGAGTAATTCAAACCTTCCTGTATCTCCTGCTTACACTCCTCTGAGAGAGCGGGCAACTGGTTTGACTCTACCCTGCAGGAGCCCTTCAAAAGCACAATAGGTATTTCCTCAAAGCAGTCCCATCGGGCATGGGGCCACACTCACCTGGTCAAGGTACTGGGGGAGGAGATCAGCCACCAGCCGAGCCGTGTTCTCACTGATCTCCGACGGCTTCACCACCACAGCATTGCCTACAAGACAAACCCAGTGTGGCCACTGAGCCCTCATGCTTCTCTCCTGCCTCCCACAGCACCTGCCCACGGCCCCACGGGGTGACAGGGTCTGCGGCGGGTCCCTACCTGCTGCGATGGCCCCCACCAGAGGCTGCATGACCAGGACGAAGGGGTAATTCCAAGCCCCCATGATCAGCACCACCCCCAGTGGCTCAGAGCAGATGTAGGCCTCATCCCGCATGGTCAGCAGGTTCTTCTTCACAGGCTGAGGGGCTGCCCAGGATGGCAGCTTGTCCATAGCCAAGGCCAGCTCCCCCAGCACGCCCAGGATCTCATGGCTGTATGCATTGTGCCCACTCTGCAACAACAGGGAGCTTGGGGAGGGGACGGCGAAGGCACCCACCTCCCGCACCCACCGTGGTGGCCTGGGGAAGCAAGGTAAATTCTGCTGGCTTAAAGCATCTGCCAGGGCAGTTACTAGCAGTGCTGCACCAAGGGATCCCTGACAGAAGACAGTCAGTCTGGGTGCACGGGGCTCAATGTGCAGCTGAAAGCAAAACCTAACAGCCAGGACCTGCCTTTGCAGTCCTGCCTCAGGTTAGCTCCTTCTTAGAAAGGGTGGCCGCAGACCTTGGCAGGCCACAGCGAGAACCAGGGCTGTGGGGAACGTCAGCAAAAGCCATCTGGCATGACAAAGGCAGCCCCTGGCCTTCCCACTTTGCCCTCTGGGCTGACCACTGTCCACACATGGCTACTGGGAGAAACATCCCGACCCAGACCTTGTGCAAATCTGCCTTGATGGCTGCCAGGATCTCCTCCTCTTTCTCCTGCACCATCCGCTCCAGGGCCTTCAGCTGCTGCATCCTGAACTCCAGTGAGCGGCACCGGCCTGACCTGAAGGCGGCTCTTGCCCGCCCAACGACCTGCTGCATCCTCTCCATGGCTGCTCAGCGCTGCGGGGAGAGAGCAGCGAGACCCAGCTCACTATGGGGCCTCCATCCTAGAAACCCGCAAGCGTCAGACACCTTAACCACCAGCTGCAATCCCACCTCCCCAGCTCGAGGGCCAACATTCGGCCCCCATTCTGCCGTATCCTTCCGAAACCTTAAATAATTTGCTGCAGTTTGTGATTTGCAGAAGTCTGAGAAGGAACACGGGGAGCAAACGTCGGTACGACAGCACGGGTGTCACGCAGGCAGCCTCGCCCCGCATCCCGGCACCGAGCACCAGCAAGGCCACGGCGAGCGCAGGGCCCCGAGGGCGGCGCGGCCGAGGGCGGCCGGCCCCTCCGAGGGGGCCCCTCCGCCCACCCGGGGCCGCCGCCGGGATCCCCGCTCGCGTCAGCCGCTTCCGCCTTCCGCTCACGTGACGGCGCCGCGCTCCCCCGGAGGCGCAATGGGAGAGGCCCGAGCCACCCCCCCCCCCCCCCCCCCGGGCGGGCGCAGAATGGAAGCGGCCGGCGCGGGGCGGGGCGGTGCAGCGGCCCCCAAACGCCCCCCGACCCCCCGGAGCGGCCCGGCCCGGCGCCGGTTTTCGGGCCGCAGGTTTAAGGGTGATCCCCGGCAGAGGAGAGCGCGGTGCGAGGGCCCCGCGGCGGGCGGGCGCGGCTTTGCCCGGCTGCCGCACGGCTTCCCGCGGAGGCAGCGGCAGGCAGGAGCCCGAGCAGCGCCCTTTAGCTGCGGGCGTGAGCTTAGTGCGGCAAGAGCCGAAGTTCAGAGGGGAAAGAGCAAAAGACCAGGACGTGAACCCACCACCCCCGGCTGCAGGAGCCGGGCAGGGCCCCCGGGGACAGGCAGCGGCTGCACCCGCCCACCGCTACCTGGATTCCCGCCGCCAGGGATGCTCCTCGCCTCGTCCCGGCGCCTCCGCTTCTGCGGGCGGCGGTGCTCGCAATGGGTGCCAGGCCCCTGCTGGCTCCCCTGGGAGTTCCGCCGCGCCGGGGGTGGGACCGGGCCCAGGAGGTTGTGAAACGCTGGCAGACGTGGGGCAGAGAAGCGCATTGCGTGAGAACGCGGGGGCAAGGGGCAAAGTCCGTGTTCCCCCCCCCCCCCCCAGGGTTCCTTATCTAAGGAGGGTAAATGCCACCGGGCAGCTTTGCCCCTTGGTTTTCCCCTGACGTTGCATGAACTCACCGAGCGCTCACCGTTGGGTGACGTTTCTGAGCTCGGGCACCGGTGAAGGGATCATGGTGCTCTTCCAGCAACCTCCTGACAAAGGCGGTCAAGGAAAACTGGCCAGCAAGCGCTAAAAACACAGGTGGTGTTTTGTAGAAGGCAAAGCAATCAACAGGAATCCCCGGGCCAGGACAGTCGAATTAACCTTGATACAACACTCGCATGGGAAACGAGCCAAAAAAAGCAGGGAAAGGAGTTGAGACAAGGCTGGGCTCATGCCAGTTAAAAATAGTCCTGCCACAACTTGTTCTAAGAAACGCAAGGGGATTACTTGAAAACTACTCCCGGGTTGTTATGCGCTACCATTTCTGACACACTCTAACACAGGCCAGTTATTGCTAATGCTCCTCAGCTGAAACTGTGCCCAACTAAATCCCTGCCCACCACACTCCTCTGCAATGTGCAGGGCCGGCAGTGGGGTGCTTGTGCCCAGGAGATGGGGCTAGTGTGGAGCACACGCTCCCCCCAGAATTCCATGACATTTTCCCAGATGAGTGTGACTCTCCGAGGCCAGGGGATGCCCTTTAGCTCAGCAGGCTGCGCCTGAGCCACAACTGCCCCCCAAACACAAAGCTTGGCTTTTGTGAAGTCAGTTGACTTCGCTAACAACTTGCGGGCTGCGGCTCAGCCAGCATGTGAGCATTTCACAAGCTATTGCACAAATCTCAGCAGTAAACAGCTTGCCGTGGAAAAGAATGACAAGAGCAACTGCCAATTCCTGCATGCAGGAGGCAACACATGGAAGAAAAACAGGCTGGGCTCGACAGGGCTCTTGCACTGTGGTGTATGGAAAGGAGCTGGGTTTGCATTAAAGATGACGCGGGTAGGAAAAGTGGGAACTTTCCTCGCAGGAGCGTTACCTGATGCAAACACGCTCTCCTTGATCCTGTTAGCATCCTTGCAGGCAGGGCAGGTCGGAGCTCTGTTCAGGCACCAAGCTGTCTGGAGGTCCAAGGAAAATTAGATAAGGAGTTAATGCTACTGCAATCAGAATAAAAGTCTTTGAGCTCTCAGCATGCAGTATTACATCGTGCCCAGGGAAACAGTGCTGCAATGCATCCTCTGCAGGCAGCGCACCCACCAAGGAATGTCTGCAGGAGCAGGGAGATGGGTTTTCACCTACGTTTTCCAGAGTGGCCATTCTCCAGAGCCTGTAAAATTCTCACTCTTCAGCCCCAGGGTTTTCATGCTTCTTGTGCTTGGCCATCACACACAGGAGGCAAATGTCCCAGCTCCCAGTTCATCCCAGTGGCCAGCAGGCTGGTACTGTGCCACACTTTCGCAGAAAACCTGGTCTTAAGGCTTCTTGGTATTTGTAGAAATGAGACAGCAGCAGCCTGGCTGTATCCTGGAAGATGGTCCCTTTTGGTCCTTGTCAGGGACATCTTTTAGCCAATTATGGACAGGAAACAAGGCTGAGGGCATTTTAAGCATTGCAAAATACCAGTTGAGTCTCCCTGGAGCAGCAGGGCGAGACACGTGGATTTCAGGAAAGTGTGGGATCTTGAGTGAGATGGAAGAATACCCCAGACAGCACCCGATGAAACGCGTGGTCTGCAGCGTGCTCGCCACGCCTAGGAGCTGACAGTATTTTCTATTTTTATTCAGTCACTAAGAAACAATAAAGAAGGGAACTATTTATGGGAAAGTAACTGAACTCCAGAGGAATCAGGAGGTAAGCAGTGCTGGGGGTGCTTTAATCCCCAGGGCTATACTTACAGCAGCAGGAAACACAAGAAGCTGAGCTTGAGACTCCCCTCTCCCCACCATTCCTCGCAGCCCCTTGCTCTCGCTCCCCTCTTGGAGTCAGTTATAGCAAGGCACTGGGGTGGGACAGGCTCCAGGCTCCCCTGCCTGGGGAGCATGCCCATGTGCTTGTTCCTTGCCCTGCTCCCAGAAGCATCCAGCAGAGCCTGGGGAAGGAGGACTTTGGTTTAGAAGATAAGCTGTGCAGTATTTGGTTTCAGGAGTCCATCAAATAACACCGCTAATCAATCAATGGGGTTTTTTTAGCTCACACACCACAGTCACAGAACTTCAAGTTTTTAGCTAGGCTGACGATCCTCAATTTCTGCTTAAATGTTTACCTAGTCTAGAGCTCAAAGTGTTTTCCAAGTCACACAGTCCGGCACAACAAGATGGGCAGACACAGAAGCCCAAACAGCACTCAATCATGAAAGTGGGTACAGAAGATTAACAACAAGGAGAGGTTTTAAGGAACCTACACGAACAAATGCAGCTCAGCTCATTTATGGCATCACGTGTTTTGAAAGCTGCGGCTGATCTCACATTTGCGAGAACAAGATACTGCGTAGTACAGAGCCATGGTCTGTGGGCTGCATTGTAGACATAGCTGGGGCCATGGAAAATGTGAAAGCAACACAAAGAAACAATGAAAATGATTGGCACAAAGACTGCAACAAGGCTCAACAGCACCACTGGCATTCAGTTTGCTTTCAGCCTAAGAGGAGGGGGGAGCCTGCCACATACAAAAGCCTATTGAAAAGGTGTTTGTCCGAAGAAGCAATGCCAAGACTTACTTAGACTGGGCTCCAGCTGACTTAAAGACCTCAAGAGAGGCGTTACTGAGCTATACTGCACTGATCTACAGAAAGAAGGAGCTATGTGGACACTTACTGAAAGCCACAGACAGGGCTATGGCTCAGGTTGGACAGGGAAGTTCTGGATAAAAGATTTGCTTAAAAGGCACCCTGGACAGTCAAAAAATAGCGGTAAGCAGAGATCTGAGCAGACAGAGAGGTCAAAAGGTCTAAATAAAAAAAAAAAAACACACCACATAAAAAATAGGAGAGGAAGCATGAGTCAAAAAGGAGGCGGGTCACAAGCCAGGTCACAAGCCAGCCTATCTGAATTTCAAAGCCTGAACAAGCTTGGAAAGCAGCAGCATCCAGCTTTACTTGCTCTAGACGAAAAAGCAAGCACTGCACAGTGCTGTGACACCAGTGACTGCCTCTGAACCCGGAGGTGATGATGGTAATACCTTGACATTGTGGCTGTGTGAGGAAGCAGCAAGAACTATACAGAACGAACCTAGTAAGGAACAACCTGCATCTCTCAACTGAAAAATGCCTCTCAGAATAATTCGTAGTATCTTAGCTGCAAGTTAAAGTCACTAGATTTCATTCCCCGCATCAGGGGAAGGGCTGAGCATTCCACTTCTTGCTTATAAAAAGCAGCAAGTGTCAGAATCAAAACGCGTTTTAGATTCCTCAGTCGACTTACACACTATGGAGAGAGTGGAACAAGTATGAAACATGGTGCTCTTGAGTTGATGCTAGAGAGCTGAACTAGAAAAGCAGCACATCAAATCTCATTTAAGTTCTAGCTTTCAAAAGGCTGGAAAAAAAAAAAAGTATTTGGTAGAAACAAGCACCTGCTGTTCAGTGTGGAGAGCTGAAGACAGAGGACAGCTTCAGGATCTTTGCAGAATGAGTTTATGCAGAAAGACAGGCCATGAACATTGGTCTCCTCCTCCTGAGAGCAGCAAACAAGAATAGCCCTTTTCTTCCCCTCCTGTTTGTGCAGCTGTAGTCTTGCTGGCAAGAGTGGAAGGAGAAGGAGCTTGAATCCTGAGGGGAAAAAAAAGAAAACCAACAAAAACCAGTGAGTTCCTGGGAGAGGCAGCCTATCTCCTAGACTTGTGCATTAAGGCTTTTGCTTCGTTCCTAGATTCATGTTCAGACAAATCATTAGCATTCCCTGCTCACTCCCTCCCTCATCCTCTTTTATTGTTACATGCCAGTCACAAGTGTAAGGGTTTTTAAAATAATAAATCAGGAAAAATTTGACAGTACAACTAAGAAATACAAGGGCCTCATACCAGCTACCACAGCTACAAGGTGGACAAAGCCTGTTTTTCGTGAAGTTTGGATAGAAATTGTAACTTACTGCCAGTTTTTGTCAATTAGCTGTGCATATGCTGTTCTGGCAGCGCAGACAGCTCCTTTTTGCTAGAGGCACCTTGTTGAAAGAACATACAGCTGTTACCCAGGAACCTGCTTACCATATTTGTTTTCAAATCCAAGTTTAAAAAAAAAAAAAAAAAAAAGCAGGGTAAATTGTTTTCCCAAAGCAAGTATAAACAAACTCAGGGACACTTCGTGCCAGAGCTATCCAGAGATAATGAACTCAAGCAAGTTGCCCCATCCTGCCCAGGTGGGCATGTCCAACTGCTGAGGTGAGCATCTCTTGACCCAAGCAGGGAACATCTAGCATCTGGTTTAACCAAGCACAGACTGGGTTTTTTTTTGAAGTTAGCACTGCTGGCCTTTAGTTAGAGAGACGCAGAAACTCTGTTTTACCATAGAAACACTTCTAGTGTCAGTATTTATTTTACCTTAATATACATTTATACAGGCCATAATAAAAAGGCTATTACGCAACAGTTCAGTGAGTTATTACCTAGTTTCAAGAATAATGCATGCAATTACAAAGGAGAGGTAGAAACTTAAAGACCTAAAAATACAAACATCATATAAACAAACACTTTGAAATTAACTGTTGGAATTTCATACAGATAAATAAGGTAAAAAGTACATTATTGTCAAAGTAAAGGAAACACATGGTTACCCGAACACTGAAACAATATTTTGATGTGTAAGCCCTGTACAACTTTGTCAAATAGTTCAGACCACTGTGTTTAAAGAGGATTAAAATGATTTTGTCCTGGAGAATGGTTTATTCAAGTATTCAAGCAGTTGAGTAACAACAAAAAAAAAAAGTCCCAAAAATATAGGAACCATTTCCAGAGAAGCTGATCTGCCTAAATACTTTGCAAATCGCTGTCCTGATGATCTCATGGGATGCTTGAAATGATAATGCCTATAAGACTAAATGAAGCTTCCCACCTCTCCCCCAAAATGCACACAAAATAATCCTGATTTTTCACACACTGTATGTAGATATTCTACACCAATTTATCAGCATCTCAAACATTATTTTCTGTTTTTGCATGGTTCCTTGCAGAACCCTTCAGTTTACAGTATTTATTGTAATACTGCCCAATACAGAGAACTGTCATTACACCCCTAGAGACTGCAGGCATTAATGCACATATCGCATGCACAACAAAAGATGCAACCAAATCTATATAAAAAGCAAACAACCAGCAACTCAACATTGCTATTACTGAGAAAGTCCAGAGCAGTAGTTACTCAAGTATTAGACAAATAGGTATAAAATGGAAAGGTTCACATGAATACAAGTTTTTACAGTTTGTTTGAAAGTCTTCTAGAAGCTACATTTGAAATTCTGAAAAGAATTTTATGTACACTGAAATGAAATTCAGCCAAGTCCATTGTGCCTTCTTTCTCTAATTTTTTTTAATATAGTTCTTCAAAAATGAATATACAGTTGCTTTAGTAAATTAGTGCAAAAGAAAATATTTTGGAAGAAGATCATCAAATTGTATCCACACCAGCTGAAAACCCACTGGGGATTTTGCACAGACGGAGCGCAATTTCTTCCATGACCATCTTTCCCCCCTGTGTAAAAGAGTGCTTTCTCGCCATCCCTTCATACAACAAGCTGAGCTGTGCTTACAACGTGAGCTCCGATACAAGCCAGCTTAGCCCCGAAAGCTTCAAACAGCACTTGCACATGGTTAGGGTTTCCCAAATTCACTCTGCCACATTTTACTGACAACTTAAAAATATTTTTCACAAACTTTTGAGGGAATCTTCTGAGGGAAATGTCTTTTTGTACCTGATGCAGAAGGATCCGTTCTCTACAAACCCCATGAGGAAAAAAACCCCAAACCCTGATCACTCAAGTTCAAAGCACACGTACAAGGATCAGTTTGAAATGTGAAGAGAGATTCTTTTAAATTCTGTTGCTAGGAGGAAAAAGGAGCTGCTGGATCAGTAAGGCAAGTGTACTTTTGGAATTTCTCCTCTTTGAATATGCTGCTGTTTCTTTGGTAGTCACCACAGAAATGTAAGAATCATCTTCCACGCGGGGCAGAACAAGGACAACAATTAAGCTGTAGTGAAAAAAGTGCAGTATCACTGATGTGGTCCCTTATGTTCACACCATCTGGTCCTTGGGATATTCCTACTGCTCATATACAGCCACTGTGCTATAGCAAAGTGCAGAAAGCCTTCGCTCAATGCTAGATTTATCTGCAAACAGAGAAAGGTAATAAATAGGTGATGACTTCAGTGTTATTTTAAAATGCATTAATTCCATGTAATTTTCAGTATTTTCATTATTCAACATAAACTTACACTTGTGTACATTTTCTATATCTGCAGGGTCTTGCAGTATTTTAGTCAGTCCTTCCAGCAGCAAGGCTGCTTTGTGGTATCGATATGTAATATCTTCAGTTTGCTGGAACATCTCATCCAGAGCTGCTGACTGAACCTGGAATCATTCAGGAGATTCAGTTACATAACTGCATTAGGCAAGTAATGAAATGAAAAATTCAAAATGAAGCATATAAAAGCGTCATTTTTGAGCTTTAATTTAGCCGATCTGTTTTTATAACTGTAAGACAACAAAATGAAGTCTGAGAGAATATAGCACCTGTGCTATAAAAGCACTTTTTGATCTTTCGTGTTTACGTGTGTTACAACAACATATGAATAAATATGCTTATTCTTATACCTACATTCTCTTGTAAAGACGACAAATTAATTGTGCATGACTACATCATCATCGGGGTTAAGCACAGTATTTACCAGTATCTTTTGTGTGACACTTATGTTAAAACAGCTTTTTTGAGGAGGCGGAAGTCTTTAAGATTCCTGTATGGTTACTGCATCTGCTCCATGGCGAATAGAAAGTTTCTCAATTATGTGAAAAAGCTTCCACATGTTTGCTACCATTTTTGCTTTGTATGGACAGGCTGGTGTTCTTCAAATTGACCTTGTAGACTGATGAAGCTATTTCTGTGCCTTCTATGCCTTACTAAGCCTTACTGAATGAGACTTCAGCACACAGGGCTGTGTGGCTTAGGAGTTCATTTCCTAGTGTTTATGCACCAAATGTGCTGATGTAGGGGAAATGTCCCTGAGGAACAGTATCTGGCCAGGAACTTTAGCCACAGTTAAGGCAGGGCAGGAAAGAGAGTGAAAGACTAACAAAAATTACCACAAACAGAATTCTGGAAACATACATTCTATTTTCTGTTATGTAGAAGAGGTATGTGACAGAAGGAAGCAATTCATCTCAATGTTCTATCATTTAGGTAAAAGGAGTGACTTACCATTTCTACAGCACAGCTATAGATGAGTTTCTCTGCAGTTACACTGTTGATTTCATCAATGAACCTTTGCTTGTCTGAAAAGAAACGATTCAACTTTTCCGTCAGTTTCTTGCACATGCCGATACAGAATTTGTATCTCTCATTGAGGCTTTTCACAACTGGAAGAAAAAGGTAAAAACAAATTAAACCAAGCAAACACACAAACAACAGCATAGCCTATGTTCAGCTTTTCCCAGCACTAGCAAAGTCAATGTGTTTAAACTTGTGCTTTTAATGTTTATTTACTCTGCCACTTCTACGAACTAAGTGCATATCAAATAATTTCCATTTCATGTTAATAACCACCCATTTCTAGCTGTATCTTTGTTTACTATCAGAATTGTGCAATTGCACATATCTACAGTTCTTTTGTACAGAAGACAACAAGCAAATATTGCAACTTAGGCTTTTTGAGTGATGTATCAGCAAAGCAACTTCAGAAGCAAAGCAAATTAGATTATGTTGCATCTACCTTGCTTAACAGCAGTGGATGGGTTCAGTTTCCCCGATTTGACCTGTGCTTTGGCAAGATGCAGAGAAGATGCTAGTAACTGGGCAGCTTTCATATACAACACCAGCTGCTCTACTTGTCTAGGGAAGGGACGAGAGGGGAAAAAAAGTAATTATGTAACAAAACACCTTTATTGAACACATTCAACCCATGGGCAGACACCACTTTTAATCACAACCCTACACAGGACCCAGCAGCAGCAGCAAAGGAAGACAGATGTTTAAAATGCAACTCCACCCCTCCCTTCCCTTCACAAACACCCTGTCACGGGTTGAGAATACATCTGTTCATCTAGTAAATGCAGCAGCAAATACAAACTGCTTTAATGTAGACATTTTAAAAGGAACACTTATTTGTGGAACACTATATTGTGACTGCTCGAGGTCAATGTCTTGCCACAAGCGCCTGGGTGTACTTTTCTCACAGCGTCATTTCCTATGCCCCTGGAATTCTCAGTTGTGAAAAGCAAACGCTTTTTGGGCGGGTTGGGTTTTTTTTTGTTGTTGTTGTTTTCAGAAAGAAGGCAGGAAGTGGAACTGCCCTTTCCCACCACTCCAAATTTCTCTTACTTCTCCTTGCTACTGATTTTGTATTGGGGCTGATTGTTTCCACTGAAAACAAAGTCAAATTCGCACACTCCTTCCCCACTTCCCAACCTTCACCTCAGTGCTACTGCATCAGCCTGGCCAACAGGAACAGAAGAGGGGTCAGATCTGACAGAAGCTGCTACACAAATTTCCAGGCTTAGAAATGCTATAGTGCACCTCAAGCTTGCACTCCTCAACACCTTCCCCCACTTATGTGGCAGGCCAGTAAACGCTATCCTATTTGTCTGCTAGCAAATGCGTCTCTGTCCTTTGCTCCTTCTGATCTGTCCTCAGTTGTTTAAAAACATACTCCTATAAAAGATTCTATACAGTAAAACAATCACTCCCAACAAAAAGGGAACAGTTTGAATACATTTTTGATGTATTCAATATTCACTAATTCTCTTGATAGTATTTGACCGCATACTTACCCCCATTCTTTGCTTAGCTGGCTGATCTGATCAACAACTATGCTCTCTTGGATTTGGTACAGCGATACTGCAGAAGTACACAGGTCTGGGTTTCCTCCTCGTACTGCTGTCAGATCCAGAACACACTCTGTAAATGTCAGCATCATGTTTAGATGACGCAGTGTATCTGTATGTTCTCTCTGTCAGAGGGAAAGATGACAACAATTTAACCATTATAAGCCATAAGGCAAACAAGTACACTTAAACCCCTTGTTAATAATTTGAGGATTTCTTGGTATGTCAATTCTATGCAGAAATCACATAGTACTAGAGCCAGCACTAGGGACTACAGAACCAAACAGGTCCAAACAGATCAACAGATATTAACTTGTTCTCTCTTTGTTAATGATTTCAGGATACTGTAGCTTATGCTTAAGAGTCTTTCAACAAAGCCAAAGGAACTGGGACATGGAGTTCTATATTTGTTGAAACCTGAGCAACTAAAGGAATCACGAGTGGGATATATTGCTTGTTATTATATTATCAGCAACCCAAAAGTATGCTCGGCACTTGTATGAGAAGCCAGGAGGAACATTTGGCTTTTATTATATGACAGACTTGATACCTACAAAAGAACTGATCTAAAGCTTCATACTTATCTGCTTCGCTCTAATTTACACTTAGATCTAGAATTATATTGTGTTAGAAGGTGGTTGTTGGCAAAGTTTACAATTTAGTTTACATTTCAATTGGAGCTAACAACTCACTGCTGCTTGGCAACTAAGAGAGACACTACGTGCATAGTCTCTGCTAAATACAAAAATTAGCCTTCAAAACGCATCAAACATATCTTAGCAGTATTATAATCTTTTCATTAGTAATGCAGGTCTAAACACATTTTAAACTCTATCTGTGGGAAGAATACAGTGTACTGTCAAACATTCAGGTTATAACATACAGATTCAATAGGGATTGAAACACCTTCCAGCAAGATGTGAATGAGAAAACAGAACAGCAATCTGCCTTGAGAAATTTACAGTCCAAGGATAGCATTCTGGTGAAAGACCACCCCAATTTGTGTTTTTAAAGTGTCACTCCTCCACACATTTTAAAAAAATATAGGACACACTTCCCACAAGTAGGATTTAATGTCATCGACTGACTGTGAAGAAGCAGTTAAAAGCAATGCCCAGAGCGACTGTCAGCACCCACATCCAGAGACTTGGCATTAAAACGGAGGCCTCTTTGGAAGGCTCTGGTGAACAAAAGCAGTCATGTTCCTTTGGTTACCTATTCAAATACATGAAATGCCAGGAGTAACTACCAAAGAGAAATTGGCCACAACTGATACAGGAGTATTTTCAAGATCTTATAAAGGAGCATGTGAGATAGGGAAGAGGAAACTATGAAGTGCACTGAGCAGTCCTGTTTTCACCATGTCTCTGTTTTAGCAGCATTATACATTATAAAACATTAAATTATTTTTTCTATACCTCCATTAAAGTTTCCTCAGGCAATTCGGGAGCTTCAAAAGTGATAAAGCCCTCTAAGCTGGGAGGCGAAGTACCATAAGGCATGTACTTCAGACTCGGAGCTGCCTCGGCTCCCGGAGGAGAAGAACCCATATAAATACCAGGAGGAGAGCCCATATATACACGGCCACTAGTAGAGCAGAGAGACCCTCCAGAACTGTTTGATCCAACTACAAGAAAAATAACACACATATTCAGTCTAATAGGTTGTTCCATCTCGCAGCGCTGGGGCTGCAGATGATAGCAAATGACAAATCAGTAGTCATCACAGATTCACTCTTGGGAGGCTCTCCTCGTTGTTCCTTGCATCGCTCTGTAGAGAATGCAAAGGCTACACCGTAATGAACAGTGACAATTTGTAACAGATTCTGGGAAATGGCTGACAAGGTTTCCAAGGCAGAGTGTCCAGACCAACGGTTGTGCTATAGTTCACAAAAGCACACCGCTGCAGATTCCTGCTCATCCTGAGCAGATGAAGGCCTTTACCTTGAGATCTTTGGTTATTTGGCAGCACAGCCAACACATGCCCAAACGCAGTCAGTTCACACACCTTGTGTGTTGTTTCTGGTACAATGTACAGCAGCAGGCAAAAGTGCAGAATCAGAAATCTAACTTTTCCTCTCCACCTTTGTCACAGAGATCTATTACACTCCCCGTGGTGGAGTAAGGCTGGGTACAGAGGAGGTTACACACCGCTGTATTGTAAATCCATGCCTCTGGCCTTCTCTTCAGGAGAGAAAAGGCAGAAGTCGCCTGATACTAATCTCTACTTTACAGAGCACTTTTCCTGTATGGCCTAGAGGACCTACTGCACAAGGCAGTAAGCAGGTTAGTGGCCCAAGAAGTGGGCAAGCCTAAATACTGCATTTGAGGACAGTCCACAGTTGTCAGGAAAGTCTTACCTGAGGTGGTTCTTGTTCTGAGGACCATGTGGGTGCAGGTAGGAGGGGTGGCGCTGCTTGGAGGGGACCCCACAGTAAACATGACAGCCCGAGAACCTGCCCCGCTTCCCATGGAAGGAGGTGCCATTGCAATTCCACAGGCCCCTGCTGGAGCTGGAAGACAAAATGTCAGCAAGTCCCTATTACATATAATCATACCAATAAGTAATTATATGCAGCAAATTGGAGCACTGCAACACAACAGGCTTTGATGTAGATCCAAGACTTGGACTAGTTAGAAGTTCTGACAGCAAATAAAACAAGCAGAGTGGACAGCTTTGGCGATACACAAAGAGTGCAAAGATGCAGTCTTCATGTATCTTTTTACTTTCAATCTCTCTGCTCTACCCTTGCATAGAAAAGAGCAACAGAGGCTCTCTCTGGGAGCTCGAGGACACCACCAGTCCTGCAGCAAAAGATACAACAGAAAAATTCTAAAGGCAGATAGACCATGACAGGTCTTGAAGCTAAAGACCAGCCCTGTTTACAGAACTCATTCCACACCTGCTCAAAAACAAGTCGAGAACTCCTGGTGGCCACCTGTGGCAAGGGACAAGTTGGGGGAGGAGGGGGGAGAAGAATGACCCAGAATTACATAAACTGGCTTTCATATGAAAACAAGGTGAAATTAGGAAATGAAACAGCCACAAATGTTGTATTAAAAATAAAACCAAACAAAAAAAAAACCAAACCCCTCTAGCCAGTATAGACAGTTGACATATTTTTGTGTTTAACACAGAAATAGATATTTTCCTGTCTCAGTTATTTTTAAAGCTATGCCAAAGAAGTGGAACATATCCCCTTCAAAGAGTAAAAAAAGCCTTCTGTACTGAGGCTAAAAATTGTCAGAACCAATTATCGAAGTCGGAAGCAGAACTGTATCTAGTTGGCACTCCATAAAGAACCTAGCATATAAAGACAGCTTGGATGTATCAATCTATTCCTTACCTGTATCCATTGGTCGTTCTGTATTGAGGCTGTCTGTGCTGCCTTGATATAACTGGCCACCAAGGGTAGTCTTTACCTGTTGATCTGATAGCTTCCCAGTACTAACAGATCTAGACAGAAAAATGTATAAATTCACAACAAAGTTCTTCAGTAAGATCTTCCTATCTGACTTGCAACTCAGGCTGACTTTCAGATTCTTCGTATTTATTATAGAGAATTCTTCAGCAAAAATGAAGAAAAATCTTGAAATCTTGCTGTTCATCACAGACCTACTGAAATAGAGCTAACCATAAAAATAGAGAGACCTTTTTCTCTTAAAATTTTATATTGCAAGTTTTGTCATACAGATTTTCAAGCAAAAACTGAACAAGCAATGAAATTCCATATTCAGATAATCAAAACAAAAGGGAACTAGACAGCCACACAAAGCGCTCCAGGAAGTCCATGCTATATTTATACACAGTACAAAATGTCTCTGTTGTATACATCAAACCTCAGCATCTCCTCACAGTTCACTTTTTGCATGCTCTTCCCCTCCAAGTTGCTGTGTGCAATGTACATTCTTCTGCTAAGTTACCCACCCAACTTTACAGGCTATCAATACAATGCCTACCTGCCAAATGTGGTTTTACTGTGCTGTTCTCCTGCCTGCTTTTCACCTCCTTGGGTCGAGTGGAAGTGCGTGAAATCCCTTGGGTCAGTGATGTCTTTAGGCTGCAACAGGGTATCTACCGCGCCCTGGCGATTAGCCAGGGCCAGCAAGTTTGAAGATGCTTGAGTTTTAGGTATTTTGAAAGGAGCTGTTGCCTTTAAAAATCAAGACCAAGAACACACAAAAACCAAGGTTAGATCCCCAAAGTGTTCTTGGGAATGGTTTCAGGCAGTGTGTTACCACTTCACATTTTACTGACAGCGCCAAATTTAACAAACCTTAGTAGGAGAGCCAATGATCGTTGGTAATGGAGTTTTGAACAGCCAGTCTGAATTCCTAGGTGACGATCCCATATGTTTAGTAGGTGATGTTCCCAAGCTGCCTGGCCTACTTGGTTGTGGAGAATGGCTGTATCCATACCCAGCATAGGATGGACACACTGGGTCTGAATGCTGCTTTCTGAGCTTCTGCTTGTTTTGGTAAATATCTGTGAGAGTAGGAGCACTCTGCAACCTTGCTCCCATCAAAAGTGACTGTGGAGACTGAGATGGTGGTATCGGAGAACCTGTGGGAATGAAAAACAATGCAGTAAAATTCTGCTTGCAGTGCTTGGAAAATGTCTCAATGAAGCCCAAAATGCCAGAGATCAACATTAAACTGAAAGGAGATGGGACTGCAAATATCATGAGGTACGTTTGATCATGAACTCACTAGATGGCAAGGAGAATGGATTTAGCCTGTCAGCTATTTGGACTAAGGCTACATTACACTGATGAGACGTTCGAGCTGCCAAATAGGCAAGATTTCAGGGTGACAGCTGTACTGGCAGCTGCAGTACCTCTGGCAACCTGCATCAAGACAAATAAAGTGGTTGGATTTAGCAGGAATGGCATAACCAATACTGAAATTTCAAGTGCAGTCGCCAAGACTCTAGGTTGAATAGGGGTTCTCAAGTACTGGAATTATATTCTTGCAAACAAGTGCGTGAATGCAACATTGCATGTTAATTACTTGGTTTGTATGTAATGACTTCATTTGCAGACACAAAAGACAGCTCATCTTATGGTTCCTACAAGAAAACTAAGTACTAAAAAGAACCAAATTATTCTGATGAAACAGTTTGGGACCATTACTCTGGGCAGTCATTTACTTTTTAGTCCATCAGACTGAATCTTTTGCAAAAGCTTACTATGTACAAAGAAGTCCACACTTAAGTACGAGCGCAAAGTTTCTCCTAAAGCAAATAGAAATGGAAGAGCTATAAGCAGTCATTTAAACAGAGAGCTTTGGGGAAATATCTCTGATGAACACCTCACCTACTCATAGGTGCCCTTCCTCTTTCAAAATAAGGAACCTGAAATTTGATGAAATGGTCTCTTCCTTGTGATATTTTTACGTCTCATGATGAGGAACTGTGCAGTTACAAACAGTACATAAGAGTTCAGCTTTATGGCCACAGCTTCCCAGATAAAATGCCTATCTTTGTAACCTCAAAGAGCTGACACTGAAGCGACAATTTCACTCATGTTTAAAAAACCCAAATAAATAAACAAAAAACAAAAGGCAAAACTGAAAATGAACCATTCTAACTAGATAAGATTTTTAAGAGCTGGCCAATACAATCTTCTGAAATAGGCTCTGTTTCATAAATGTATGCTCAAAAAATAATCACAAACTTCTTTCAGTTTGCTCAGTAAAGTGCCCAGCTGTTAAGACACATCTTTCAACCTTCTAGTTAGATTTTGAATATGAGCTACTTAATCTTCATTTCATTCCAGTCCATTAAACAGTGTGTTTTAGAATAGCCTTTCTGCCTGCAGCTCCAGTAGAAGGATCAAGTCTATTTCTCATTAACTTCCCAGCCAAGAATTTGCTTGTTTGAAATCCCTCTGCTCGTTTGTCTCATAGCATCGAAAGTCCTCACCTGTTGTTTCAGAAACCAGTCTTAAATCTCACTGGTTACTGTTCTAGTGTCATTGCCACCACAGGGAAGGCTTCCGAATTAGAAGTTTGTCCTCTGCTGCCACTGGCAGCAAGAGCAGCTCAATTAGTTCAGAAGCTGTATTATGACAGACATCTTCAGTCCTTAGAAAATCTCAGTACAGATGACCTCACTTCACCCAGAAGCAAAAGACAGCTTCCCATACCCATTTAAACACTGAGAAACAGGCTTGCTGCAATTTGTGGTATTTCACAAATAGAAATACCACTGCAGTCATCTGAAATGAAGAAATAAAGTCAAGTGGGAAAAGAATGCAGGAAACAGATATAAAACATTAAAAGCCCTTACAGCCATAAAACCAGTGCTGTGGTATGTTACGAGTACAAGTCAGTTTAACATTGGCAAAAGGCATTAAACCAACAGCCCTACAACATTCTATCCAAAGAAAAGATGCAACAAGAAAAGCATACACGCTGTTTTGTATTCTCTTCACACGCACCCTTGTTTCTTTGGTTTTTTTTTAAAGAGACTACTTTAAATCTGAAGATTCACTCATTCCTTGTCTTTTGTTAAGACTGCCAGTGGCCTAGCAATTATGAAGGCAATTTTTGAGACATGTTGTAGAACTTATTTCATATGAATGAAACCATTCCCAGATATTTGAAATATAGCTACTGCAAGAAATGAAGGCTCTATCATCTCCAGATGATTTTGGAAAGTGTTTAAATAGGAGAAAACCCCATAATGCAGTTTCAACACCACACCTCTTAGAAAGTCAAAATAAAGACTATAATTAGTATTTTAGACAAAGAAGAAATGGCACCCAAAATGTGCATAGGGCAAAAGAACGTGTTGCTGAATTGTATATTCGTATGCCCAATCCTTCTGGCATTACACTGCAATTCCACCATTAACAATCTCAGAACATCTTCAAATCCTATTTCTCCCCGACGTTTTGTTGGTTTTTTTGGTTTGTGGTTTTTTGTTTTTTTTTTTCTTCTTAATAATTTATGACTTGCAAAGCTTACTGAATGCTTAGCAACACTAACATCAGATCCCAGTCAATTTCCTAAGGGAATGACAAAAACGTGCTGCACGCTGTACGCTGGCAGTTCTTCCCTTTTCTGAGGACTGGCATGACAAGAGCTGGTCTTATCAAAAACAGATTCTGAGAAGCACGTTACTACCATTCATTATAATCCATCCAGTTCCTTCCCCGTTTAAAGAGAGATATCATCAGAGTTGCTTTTTCATCTTGAGAAAAAAAACCTTCAGTCGCTTTCTTATTGTGTAGGGAATTAGTTATGGGAAACGGTGTCTTGATAGAGCCACACTGGGCTAAATTTCTACAGAAACTCAGCACACCACTTACCCAGTGTCTCCTATTAACCCATACTAATGTACTGTTGACCCTCCTCCCCCTTCACAAAATGCCATAGCGGCTCTATCAAAATAGTGGTGGTTGCATTGTCCAAAGTCACTCACCTGAGAAGTTTCTACTCCTTGATTCATGTCCTTGAAGTTGTCCACAACAGCAGTGTCCAAGCTGTTCAGGTATGGTTCCAACTATGCAAACAAAAATCAAAATGTGAATTTACACTCTATGCTTCACCTAAAAATGAAGGCAAAGCAAAACAAAACCTAGTTAAGTTTACTTCTGCGAGTCATTTAACAGAAATTATTTCTGCAAATGTGACCTAATTGGGCAGATTTTGGTTTAAGATAATTTCAAGCAAGAATTAGTATTCTGCATTACTGTTCCAGATAAACTTTCCTTAACTGTTAAGAATTTATGGGCTTACCCAGTGGAGAAGGAGAATATGGTCTAGAAGATCCTGTGGATAACCTGCGCCCAACACCCTGTGCAGTGTCGGCTGGTACAGGAGAACAGGAGCCCATCTTCATGAAGCCCATTGGGCTAGTATTTGAGCGTCTCACAACTCCAGCTCTAACAAGGTGAAAAGAATAGTTACACACACTATAGTAACCGTGGTTCCTTGAGATAAGCTTTGGAATCCCCTAAGGAGTATAATGATCAGTTAAAGAAAATACATTTAAAGAGAAAGCTACAATGTTGACGCTTATTAAGCTAATAACTTAAGCTAAACTTCCCATACTGAAAACAAGCAAGATTTAATTCCCTTTGTTCACATTGACTTTTCAACTTTCAGTGCCATAATAGTCTGTTAACTGCAGAAAATAAAAACAGATGTCCCTTAGTACATGGATTCCTAATCTTTAAACAATTTGATCATCAAATTTTGAGTTTTACAGTCGAGTGAAATGTATTGCTGCAAATGCCCATTTTTATGTCAACAAAGATTATGACAAAGTTTTAATACTGGGTCTGGTATACAGGTCAGATAACTGAAAACATTATTTAAGGGAAAGGCACTTCCCCAACTGTAGCAACTATTATAAAATCAGAGATCCCGAAAAAAATGCAAGGAACCATGGATTTTGTTTCTGTAAAGATCTCCAGAGTTCTGAGTAGTCTGTTTCTGAGTCTTTGACCTTCACCACCCTGATCCTGTAGACCACAAGGCAGGGAATAAGTCTGGCACACCAGAGTTTTGTAATAAGACAAGCTGGTTAACTAGCCTGCCAAAAATTCTTTTTTTGATATGCTACAGAACAATGCATTCATCTCATCACTACATGTGTGAAAACAAAACATAACTTATTACTGACTTCCTAGTTTATGATATAATGCCATATAATACACAAAGAGGAATAAAAAAAAAAAAAATCAAGGCTTCTTCTTTTTACCTTTTTGGGTTGCATTTGAATGAAAGAACAAGCTCATTCTGTTGTTGTGAAAAATGTCAAGTGCCCATCCAACAATCTTGAGATTGTGAAGGACTATTATTTATCATTAAAATGTCTCTTTAGTATGTTTTTGAGCAGAAAAAAATTACATCAGCAGGAAAGCATGGACATCTGTCAGGGTACAAACACAAACTAGAACCAAGAAAATGGAGTTTAAAAAAAAAACACAAAACCCAAACCACAAAACAAAACTCACCTTGGTGATCCGTGGGGGTTTGACACGGGGCTGGCAGTAGAGGAGAGGTTCTGTTCTATGCGCTGGTAATTCCGTAGCTGCGTGGGAACCGGGATAGGTGCTGTTTCGCTGCGGGGGGACACTGAAGGCTGACAATGCCTGAAGTTGGAAGGTATGGAGACGGGAGATGAATATAGGTAGACAGGTTTCTCTCTGAATTGTACCATTGTTGAAATTTCAAGAAAAATCTAGGGAACAGGCAAATAAACTGCTTCTGCACTCCTTGCATGCAGCATGATCTTCGCTTGTCCTATCTAGCTCTAACATTCCACAGAGGAAGATCAGGAACTGTTCGTTACTAACTACCTTTCCTGAACTGGTTAGTATCGGATTGAGCTGAGAGTGCAGTACTAGCTGAAGCACTTCGTCACGCATCGCAGCAATCTACAGATCCCTCCCGACTTCCTGCCAATCAGCCTGCTCTGTTTACCATGCTTCAAAATAGCGTTCTAGGAAAACCCACTGCGCTAAGAACAGGAAGTTCAGCAGCAGGGCTGGAATGTGTACAAAAGCCACTAAAGCACAGAGATATCCCAAGAGACACCGTGAACTTGCAAAAGGAAAACATGTTACGTAAACAACCCCTGACAAAATGACCAAAACCACACACCTGAACATTAATCCACAGGCTCAAACTGCAGATTAGCATTACCCAAGTTCAACTGAAGCGTCAGTGACCTGGCTTACCTCAGCATTCTATGTGATAAGGGAATCAAACCACTGCAATGTAATCCGTTTCCAACACTTTCAAAGGAAGACAATTCAATTGAAAGAATTTCAAACGAATGGGCTTTTTGGAAGATAATCAGTTTAGTCTCTGGTCCTTTATTGACCACCTCTTCAGAGAAAGATTAGAAATTCTTAGAGGAAATGTGAAAAAAAGTTCTACCACAAACTCCAGAAAACAAGCAGTTACAGCACTCTCTGCATGGCTACAGCTGAACAGAAGTCTGGGGTTCTGACTGTATTTGTCTTATTCTCTTTGCTACCTCTGAGAATGAAATACTACTTCCTAATATGCATAGAGCATCCTTAGCAAAAGAAAAGTTGTTTGTCCTTTTATTGCCACCCAGTTTCTAGATACTAATGAGCAATGAGTCTCAGCTGTGAGCACACAACTGGTGGAAGACCTGAAAGCTTCCACTCAAGGAGGTCTCACAAGTGGAAACCACACAAAGGCAGCGGGCAGCCTGCTGCAGTGAACACAACATACTGAGGTAGCACAGGGAAGCTCCCTAGGCCCGACCTCCAGGAGAGGGGAAGGACATGTTCTTTAAACTGTGGCAGTGACACCGAGGAGGCCATGGAGGCGCTTCAGCTGTTAAAGTACTCAGCATGGAAAATGCCTTCCCCTGCTCTCACACAGTCCTGCAGGTAGATCCAAGCATGCTCTGCGAGCTAACTGGAGGCAGCAACATTGTGTTAGTGTGGTGGAGGGGCACAGCACAGTACTTTGGCCTTCCATCAGAGCTCCCCAGCTCAGGCCCAAGGCTAAGCTCTGGTTAGGCATCCCGAGTCTGATCTGGTTTGTTACTAGTTAGAAAAAAAGCAATATAGATGTGTGCAGAGTTGCATACAGATCCTGTTTCTGTGACATCCAGAAAACAAATTCAGCAATTAATCACCGCCTCTACCTATTCTGCCCATTCTGGCTGGAGCCTGAGAAGTGTTACAGCTTCTTCTACTTGACATAAACCAGCTTAACTATGGGTACAATCCATTCAGTTTGATCAGCTAATCAGAAAAAAAAATCACTGTTTCATAGGGCATAGCCTTTTGTAAAAAAAAAAGAAACCAACCACAAAACAACAAAATCATCACACACTATGAAAGAACGTTTCTCAGGAAATAGAAAACCAAAACCCAAAAGCATCATCTTGCAGAATATCAGACACACACTCTGTTTGCTTCAGGCCATGCCCCAAGCAGCCAGTCAGTTACCAAATTTACTCAACCAATAATTAAATCAAGCTATTATAGTACAAATGCTGAAAGTGTGAACAGTAGGCACCTGTTTCTAGTCACACGACTGTTTAGCTCTTAACTTACTAATGTACAGATAACTGGCATATTTTCATAAAACCTGTAACTCTAAAAACTGTCACCTGACACAATTTAAAATAGAAAATTACAATGTATTTATAACACGGTGTACATGGCCAATCCAGAGCAAATGGATCTTTACAGACAAACCATCCCCATTATCTGCCCCTAAACATAAAAGGTAAGACTAAAGCTGTATTGATAGCCCACATCAGCAGATTTCACAAACTGCGCAAAGATCAGCACAAAGTAGCAAACTTTTCTTGTGACAAGCATTTCTGAGCAAATAATGCTGACTTGCAGCCCTGTAGTACTAGTGTAAGCCAAAAATACATCCAACATAATAGCTTTATTCCCCATTTAGCCACTCATCCTCTTTCTATTTCTACTGAAAACATTATGGAATTCATGACTGGGTCAAATGACAAATCTGTTTAGATATTACAGGAGTAGTTAAACAGCATAATTAAGCTTTACATATTCGAATATAACACAGGAAAGATTTCAGGCACCACGGATGAGTATCAGTTGTATTTCAACCTAGCAGAAACTTTGACTACGACCATGTGGAAGAAAGAGGACTTACTAACAGTCCTGCTGTTGGAAAAGCTGCAATACATGTTTAGCTCTTACATGTGGCTTCTTTGGTATCTTGCGAGACACAAAACACAAAATTCACAGTAATTGCTTGCACAGAAGCCACACCCAGTCACCAGACACAAGACAACCCAGCCATGAGACACAAATTCACAGCAATGTGGGCTTTTTAAGTTCCTCTTCTCTCCCAGCTACTTCTTAAAATGTATACTGCATTCAACATCTTGACTCACTAAATGAAGACTGTGCTGTGCTTCCTAACACCAAAAAGGGCAAGTCAGTTATGTCTCTGAAGTTTCTGCTTTCAACCAGTTCAAAATTTAAATAGGCAGAAGAATTTCTTTAGGGAAATCTTTTGGGGATGCATCAGAGCCAGAAGTTAACTATGCAACCGTCAGCCCTTAGAATGCATTAAGTGAGCCTGGAAAAAACAGGGCTATCTTCTATTTCAATTCAGTTTCCAGTAGCCATCCAAAATTAAAACAAAAAAAATGCAAAAAAACCAAAACAAAAATATAGTAGCAGAGAACCTTTTTAAAAGAGAGGAAATACTAAGCCTACATCATGCACCTGTTAGCTGTACCAGAAGCAGTACTTCGAGAAGAGGCTGAGGATGGTTTCTGTACAGTTCCTGAGCTTCCAGAAATAGTTAATGGCCTGTGAAAACAAAAACCACTATCAAAAGACAGGTCTTCACATCAGAGAAACTATCTACTTTGCAGCAAAACTCTGAATTCAGGCTGTTTACATAGTCATATTAAATTTAACTTGGCATATTAATCTTTAAGAAAGTCCACACACAGCTATGTAAACCCATCACTGCCAAAAACCCAGCAACCCCTTCTACAGCTGCAGTAGCAATTTTAGAACATGAGACTTCTTTTGGATAAATCTCAGCACACCTACCCTCCGCACATCAAGAACTCGCTTGAAGCCCGCCTGCCAGCTGCTCCCAATGGCATATCATCTACAGGAAGCAGAACAACACATTGAAAACCCACATCATGAAGCAGAATCTTTAAAAAAAAAAATCTCCAATATTTCTGTTGTAGAAATAACCACTTCTGACAAACTTCTGTGAAGATATAAAAGTTTTCCACAAACTGTTTTGTGCATGAAAATACCTCAAACGTGACCTACAACAAAAATGTAACTGGGAAAGGCAGTTCTTTAACAAGTTTTCTTGTTGTTTTTGTTGTGGTTTTTTGTAATTATAATTAATATTTTTCAAAATATTAATTATAATATTTTGAAATAAAATACATTGTTTAAGAGTACAAGGTATCAGCATTGGGAAATCTATAATAATAAGTGACAGACACCCTTCGGATATCAGGGCACTAATTTAGTCAAATATTTAACACAAGTTGGTGGCATTGTACAGAAATCAGCTGACTGGCTTCCCAGTGGCAATTCAGGTTTGGAAGACTTTGTAAAATGGCAAAATGCTACATACAAGTCTTCCCGCTGCATAAGCCCAGTCTGATGCCTTACCTTTCACGTTAAGCATTTTCTTATGTTTTTACCTGCACTTGTTTATTATCTAGAACACTACAGCATGGACTTTAAATGTTCAGTTAGTCTAGAGGTAGCAATGTGCCTGCCTCCACTGAGAGAATCCTTGGGCTTCTTATCAGCAGTTGTTTACAACTGACTCTTCTACTGCCAAACCCCAGTATTTCCCAGTATCACCTCGGCATCTTTAGGGTATCTGGCTACTCAACTGAAAGTGAAAATGTCCCAGATGGACACACAGGTATACCAAACAGTCTCCCTTCAAACTAAAGCAATGAATTCCAATGTGAACCGAGACCCATTTAGAGAAAAGAGAGCCAAAGAACTGCAGGACATAAAGGCATGTTACAAGTTGAAATTGTTTTAAAATATAAAAATAAGAAAGGTTCTTACATGAATGGTCTGAAGAGATGTTGTGTGGGACAAGAACAAAGTCATCTGTGTCACAAGAGGAATTCTTGCTACTGGTACTGGCAGAGTCTTTAGAGACTTGAAGATAGTTAGGAGGACCCAATGGAGGGGAAGACAAATTTTCTTCTTGAATATGCTGCATGTCTGGCAGAGACTGGAGAGGGGGTGGGAATAAGAAGGTAAAAAAACCCACTGTAAATCCAGTGATTGAGAATGTAGAATCGCTCTGTTAACTATGAAGCTTCTAAAGTAAAAATCATAACTAGCTTTGACAATAAGAAGACAAATCTTGGGCCACTTTTTGTTTCTTAAGCATTTAGAAATATAAAATGGATTTGAATTTGGAAAATTCAAGTACTGGATAACCCTGTAGTGTCAATTTTGACAGTTCTATAATAAATAGGCTGTGAACTGAATTCAATCATTCCTGATGATACAGATGCACCTCTTCCAAATACCACATAAAATTGAAGTCACCAGTTCATATAAGGGACCTTAGCCAAAAAGGCCAATTCAAAAATTACCTGTAACATTCCTTATGTTACAAACCATATTACCATACCTAAAGATTTGCTACTCTAGCATTTGATGCGCATATGTTCACAATCACAAAAACAACACAAGGAGCAAGAGAGAACCAAAATGTTAATGCCATTCTTCTAGTAAAAGACAGGGGTATTCCTTGCTCTGTGCTCTTAAACACATCAGTTTACACTGTTCAAGAATCGGAAGATCTAAAATTCAGTAACTCTTGGATAAACATTACCAAAAATATGTTCTAGAGATTTCTCTGTTTTACAGAACACTTACTGGAGGAGAAGCAAAACGGCATGAAGGAGAGCTCCCACAGGAACTGCCAGAGACTGAGCCTGCATATGTGGGCACGGGTACAGGGCAAGCTAGAAGAGGAAAACCCAGGGGGAAAAAAAAAGGGACTAAGACTCTGAAAGGCTGAATTTCAAACTCATTTCCTCATTGCTTTTCATTCATAAACCCTTATACGACTTAGAAACACAGCACATCCTTAAACACACAAGGGTATTTAAGTTCCATTGAAATGTCAAACGAATTAGTAAATAAGTATCACATTTCAGTGTAGCATAATACAAAAAAGGATTCAACACTTAGCCTCACAACAGAGCACAACAACAAGTCAGACTTAGGAAAGTGCCTCATAAACACTTAGCATGATATTTGGCAGAGCCTTCTCCATTCCAGCCCTCAGCATCCATGATTTACACAAATAAGTGGAAAACCAAAACTACTTACACTTTTTGACTGTTGAAATCTGATCCAGGAAAGGGTGGTTGAAAAATGCTTCTATAGAACAAGAAACAACAACCATGGTGAGTAAATGTACAAATGGCAGAGTTTACAGACTCTATTGCAGATGGTGATAAATGGTTGCCTTCCCAGAATCAGTATTTCAGAGCCAGAGGGTGAAGAGCTTATAAAAGATTAAAGCCTTCTATGTTATATGTTGCTACAGCATTTGGAAAGGAAACAAAAATAAATTGAATAACTTCAAACAACAGCCAGCAAGGCGAATCAGACTGAATTGCTGGAGAACGTTTTATGACTGCACTTAAGGATCGTGTACACAAGAAGCCTTCCTCTGCTCCTCATGAAATTATGTTCTCTATGTTCAACATGGTACCAATTCAGTTTTAATTTGCTCTTCAAAACAATGAGCATCTCTCACGTCAAACACTGGAATTATTTTCACTTCTGCCTTTCCCAAGGACTGACGCTTATTTTTGAACCCATTAATGCTACTCCTTAGGTGGCCGAAAATCACAACACAGAGCAGCAGCCATTCTCCTTCCCACATCCTAACAGCAGAACACAACCTGTGCAGCCGGTGCACAGTTTAAAGCAGAATTAAACACAATTTAACAATTTCCTCAGTTAACTTGTTACTGTTACAATAGAAACATTTTTGCTTTTGTTGTAAATGGGTATGGTGAGGTGCACTGAATTGACTTAGCATAACCAGTTGGCTAGCAGTTTACACGGAAAGTTTTATTCTACACAGAGCAACCTTCAGCTAGTTAGGGGAAATTGAGGGTTGGTAGAAGCTACCTGCTGAGCTTTGTGAACTTTAATGTTCTAACAGTTGAGGAAAAACAATGCTATTCATCAGACCTAAGCAAATAACAAGGCGGGGGGGGGGGGGGGAGGGAGGGGGGCAGAATCTGAGGCTTGCAGTATCTCCTCTTCCTTCAACACTTTCATCCATGACCCGATAAGGAAGGGAGGCTACCTATAACGCAAGAACAATGTAATGATTAACTTTAACACAAGGATCAGGTGTTCTGGAGCTTTTGTACAACACCTGCTGTTCTACTTTATATTGCTGGAAGATCAACAAGATTTCCAATGCTATTTTTACTTTAACAACAGGCACTGGGCTCAGTTATACACTCTCCCTTTCACTCCCTTTGCTAAGTACATTCCCGAGCAGCCCCTTTGAGGCCCTTTAAATGTCTCAGCCAAGGAAAACATGACTTTCATCACTCCCATTCTGCTTTCTGTTTTTTCTTTCTAAGCACAAATGCGTTCTCCCACTACCACAAATGACACAGTGAATTTCCCATGTTTGAAGAAACTGTAGGGATCAGCACACCCCAAGTGCAAAGCAGAATCAATTACTCAAGGTCCATGTTTGTGACAAATTAATTCTTCTACACATACAGATTTATATATTGACCTTTGAATGCTGTCACTTACCATCTGGGACATCTTACCCAATTATCATGGTTTTTTTCTGTATCTGACTTCTACTTAGGCTTTTATGTACAGCAGTTAAATCAAGTTATTTCAGTCATGTCTCCACCAAAAATCCATGCCTGGTTCTCAGAAGAGCAACACCTTAATTATGCCAGTTGTGATGGATGTTTTAAATTTCAAATTAATAATAAAAAAAAAGTTTGATATTTCTTGAAGAAAAACATATTAGGAGTTGAAAAGGGGGGAAAAAAAACTATCTAGGAGAGTCTTAAGCTTCAAGTAAGGAACTAAAACGCCTTTTGAATCCTCCTCTCTCCACAGCCCAACAAATATAGTCGTCTTATCAGAAAATACACAAGGACCACATGTGATGAATGAGTCAATTTGTGTATTTCAGTACTGCATCAAAACCAAGCTTGCATGAATAACTAAAGAGCAATGGTGAAGTTTCACGAGCAGAAACAAAAACTGAGCATACCTGACTTTTGGCTGCAACTCACCCTAGGATTTCAGCATCAAAAGAGCTGATAGCTTATGGTGAGGAAAGAACTGGGTTTTACCTACAAAGAGCCTGAAGAGACTTTAAGGTTTAGGCTCCTTCCCACCATGCCATAGATCAAACTTGATGGGTCACCTATCTTGTTGCTAAAACAAATCCCAGTATAAAGCACACTGCTATTGATATAAAATAATAATAACGAAAAAGAGAATTGTATTTAGCTAAGGTAGCTTTAATTAACTAGAAGTTTAAGATTAACATCTCCTGGGAGCTATGATAAAACCGCAATAACAAATAGTGCTATAACAATCAGCATGAATAACATGACATACAAGATGCAGCTAAGAGGAACTAATCAAGATTTAACTTTTCAGTGGTCTTCTTTTATAAATGCTGCCCGAGTTTGCATTAAAAAAAAAAAAAGAAAAAGCATTACTACGTTGGCAGTAATAGGTAACCAAAAACCCAGCAATAAAAAGGCTTTTGGAGACTTAAGTGAGTCACAGACAATCCAGCCAGTACAAAGCATACACAAATCTAAACTCTACTCCTGACTAATTTTGAAGAGGCAACAGTTGTAGCCATTCAGAAAGATTCAATAGTACCAATCAGAGGCCTTGAAATCTTAAGAAGTTAGAACAATGTTCTGCAACCAAAGATCTCCAGCTAAAGAGAAAAAGCCAAACACAGAAGTAAACTGGAGCCAAACAAGTTCACTTTTGTTAAGGGGGTATCCACCTAGGTTTAATAGGTTTAACCTCCCCTCCAATTCAAAATGCAGACCTAAACAGACATTGCAGTAATCTAACAGTATGTGAATCTCAGTCACTGCACAATTGAAAAATTTAAAAATTTTAGGACTTAACGAAATACAAAGATACAGCTGTTGTTTCTACTACTTTTGGTCTTATAAAAACAGTGAAAACATTTCACTAAAATAAAGTCTCTACAGCTAGCAATATCTAAGCACAATACTAGGAACAGATCTTTGCAAATATAAATAATTTTGATGTAACATCACATCTCTCATTGCCCTCAGATATACATAAGTTTCAAAGGCCAAATCAAACATACACAGTTTGTACTCTTATGATACTTGCAGTCTGCAACAGAAAGCAACAGGGAAGAAAACCATCTAAAGCAACTTTGCTTCCAAAGTGGGTTCTTCCAATATTTTGTTACATTTCTGCAACCAACACCGCACTGAGATTAGAGATGTCTGCTCCCAGCCTGAAGCCAAAACACCAGTTAATGTAACAGAAATAAGATTGTGACATGAAATGTGAGGTACATGTGGGGGGAAAAAGGTCGCAATTGAAAGAATTGCACTAATTTATATTTCACTACTCAACAAAGTCATAATTTATGTGCATCATTTAATACTGACTGACAGTAGTTAACTAATTTTTTTTGGCTACTCTGTCTCCTTTATGATAAGCAAGAAGAAAAAAATACTTCACTTTTCATGTAATTGGCTGTAGACAAAAGGTCAAGACAGTTATTCTGGTCACATGAATACAACTAACAAGGAAAGTCAAGAGAGCAAAAAGAAAAGTAACATACCAAAGTCCATTCTATCTTTTTGGTTTCTCTGAAGCAAACCCAGCAGCAGGTCAGCCAGATAAGCTGATGTTTCCCTAGGAATACTGCACAGAAGAGAAAGTGAATCTTGCATTAAATGTCATGCGTGTATTAAATAATGCATAACATTAAATTTCAGGAAGTCAGCATTCTGCCATAAGTCTTCACTATACATGCTCTATGGCCTTAGTACAAGAAACTTTCAGCTCAGCAAGGTACAATGAAAGCAAGATGGAACATGAGTCACTGGTATCATATCACATCCTTGTCAAGATAGCAACATCAAATATTTTTTATGTATCCCAGGCATTCCCAAAGACGAAAAATAGAGTTCAATCAACAAAGGAAAGGACATGACAGGAAAGGCCATGGTGACATACCTAGGAATCAAATTCCTGTTCTTTTCATAAAACATTCTCAAATCTTGAGGACTATTTGCCTGTCAAAAAAAATGTACATTAATTAAAGCTCAGTTTAATGGAGAAAATAGCTTTCGTACCTATGCATACATAAACAAAAAGGAGGCTTTTGCATATGGGCATCAAAGGATAAAACCCCAAGCACAACAGTGAGTTCAGTACTGCGTATTCTTACATATTTCCTCAGGATTGAACACACTGATCTCATAGACTAAGTATGAGCAACTTCTCCCTTGGTATCCTCAAGCGATCTGGCCTTTGAAGCATCAACACTACGCTCAGACATGACTACTTACTTCTGTTGTCATGACTGGAAAGTAAAGCCCTAGGAACTTCCATGAGACTAAAAAGAGGGAAAAGGAAATAAAGTGTTACCTGAAAAGGTGGTTTTCCAACAAGACACTGATAAATCACAGTTCCTATGCTCCACAGGTCTGCTTTAGCATCATAGTGTTGAGACATGATCACTTCAGGGGCCTGGAAAGAACGGAAAAATCTCAGAAGGGAAAACAAAAAAAAGCAAAGCCACAGCAATACAAATTCTACAGTCCTACTGTCAGAGCAGTATTAACAGAGACCACGTCATTATAAAGAGTAAATATTTTCAGACAAAATAGACATTTCATCTGCATCACATGACTTGAAAGGTAACAGTTACATTACGCTATCTAAAATGAAAACTACATTTCAAAACCACAGAAAACTAGAAATGTTGATGTTCTAAAGCAAGCAGCTAGTGATCGGTATATATGCGAATAAGAGGTAAGCGTTATTTAGTTGGTTTGTGTAGTCCTCCTTGTGGATAAATAACCAAGCATTGCATAAGGAATATCATTATCACCATTTTACATATACAAGACAAGGGAAAGCAAAATCATTTTCCCATGACCATAGAGCATGGTAGCGGTAGTGCCAAAGTCAGACAGTTCAGCGCTCAATTGACTACCATACTACTTAGTAAAAATGAATAGCAATTAACTCCAAATTGATTAAAAAAAAAAAACCAAACAAAACACAAACCCAAACAAATAAACCAAACCCCACATGTGAGAGAACACATTAAATAACTGGAATGAAAACATCAAGTAGTTTTTTTAACTACTAGTGTAAAAGCTCTTCTAGTCTGTATTTGATCACTTTTTCTTTTCTTAGAAACTGAGAAGGAGATAATGCCCTATTTCAGGAAAAATAAAAAAAGGTATGTAAGTGGGAATGAAGCTACTTTGCCAAAAAATTAATGCTAAGATGTACTGCCTTTTAATTTTCTAAGATTTTTCCTCCCTGCAGTGCTAAAACGTGTTCAGTGTCTCGCTGATTTTAATAGCCGTGATCTCCAAATAACAAGAAAAAAAAATGAGCTAGTAAAACTATGGAAAGGTGATCTGCATGCTGGCCCTAATACTTCTGAAGAAACATTAGGCATTTGCCAATCTGCAAGCAGTAAATTATTTTGTTCTGGTAGGAGGACGTTTGAGATAAGCAACATAATCTGAAACATACTGTCACTTACCATATACATAGGGGAACCACACAGAGTTGCAGCCATCATGTTGCTATGCAGGTAACGAGCAAAACCAAAGTCAGCTATGTAAAGAAACACATTCGTCAATGAAAAGAAAGATAATTTTCAAATTTTTAAAGGTGAGAAATGATCTGTCTCTTACTGAAATCTGCTACGATTATCAGTTAGAGAGAAAAAGACAGGTATAATACATAGCCATCTATGTGGAATAGTAAAATCTACATTATGCTGGAAGAATCATGTATTATCTTCCAAATAGAAAGCCAAGAAAACAGCAGTAGCATCATTTGCACAAACTGCTGCTCAGCCATCTCCCCAGCTGCAGAGCATGCTGTCTGGCGTCAGCAGGAAAGGATTAAAGTCAGTGGCTAAATATAAATGGTTCATTAAGAGTGATGAATACACAATCTGCTTCAGTGAAATCACATCAGGTAAAAGTTTAAGAAATCAAGTTTCAGACTCCCGAATTTTCCACGTAGGCAAAAGTATCTGAAACTATCAAGTAAAGACAGGAAGAGAAGTTGTTTTGTCTCCTCTGTGCTGTTCAGAGGATGGAGTGAGTTGGAACAGATCTCAAATTTTGGTTGAGCAAAAGCATGGAAAAGAAACTTGTTAAAAACAAGGTATTTTTAAATGGACACTTAACAGACAACGAGAGATTAAAACTCCTGAAATGTCCTTGTCAGAGGAGCTTGATAGTATCCTGAACAGTTGACATCTCTCCCCAGTCACAATGCCAAACCTCTTTCTGCCAAAAATAGGTCATAACCTACATTTCTAAACTTCTCAAATAACCCTTAGGAGGGTCTACCACAAAAAACAAGCCCAGCTGGAGCTGCGACTGGAGTCTTGCATGCACACAGTTTTGAAATAGGCTAACAGCTACTTGGAGTTTCAAAGGTTACAGATTTATGTCTAATTAAGAGAGTTTAATACTAGAAACATCAGCTCAACAGGTTTCTTTTTCCTGCAGATTTAATCAAAAAGGTTTTTATGACTCAAGCCTTCTTATACTGAGAATCTGCATTACAGCATAAAGCTCATCATTCTAGACTTACTGTCTGATTTGCATCGATTTAATACACACCATATCCAGTACACCCTCTGTGCTTTAAAGCAAAACAATCCTTTACCTTTAGATCAGAGAAAAGCGTATTTACCTATTTTGATGCGTATGCCACTGACACTTGACTTCCTGCGACTGGCATAAGACAATAAAATATTCTGTGGTTTAAGATCCCTATGAATGATTCCTTTGCTGTGCAGAATACGCATAGCTGCTGCAATCTGCTGGAGGAACACTCGGATGGTGTCTTCGCTAAGAGTTCCTTTAGCTGGAAATAACATACACATCAGCAGATGAGAAAATAAATACCATTATCTTTGGGCAAAAAGCAATAAACTTCACAGTGATCAACCGTGAAAACAATTAATGCTATCAAATCATAGTGAATTACATTCAGAACAATCCAGTCTCCAGTATTTTTCTACAAATGTATGTAATTTCAACAATATATCGATCTCCATAGTTTTACACTAGCTCCAGTACTCTGAATTATCTGTTTTTACAGTAGTTAACTTGGTAACATAATAACTATAAAACTTCTCAATCAGCATTAAATCCTAAACTCACTAAAAAGACAAAGAAGCCAAGAAAACAAGAGAACTTCACAGTTTAGAACATTAAATGTATCCACAATCATGTTACAACCTGAAGCCATAAAACCTGTTTTTAAACAAATTGTTATGGGGATGCAGATAACACCTCTGCTCAAAAATTTCATCTGTGATAAAATTTATTTCAAAGGGAAAAAATAAGATGTACTTTCAAAACTCTCTTCAGAAGGTAATGTTTCATTCTGCAGTCTGAAAAAAGTACTGAACGCAGGAGCTGGATTATACTGTATGAGTCTTTCCAAGGATTTTAATGGGAAGTGAATTAGGCTTTTAATATACACAGTTACCATAACAATAGCTGTTCACAAAAAGATTCCTTCAACATACTGAGATACAAAGGCAAGTAGAAGAATATTTTCATCATGAAAAATATGAAGATTAATGTCTCTGCTCAAAATTTTGTTTGTAATAAGAATCCATTTGTCATGATTCTGTAACTTGTCTTCACTTTGGGCAGAGCCATGCTGAAGGGTAAAATCTCTCCTAAGCCAGAACTGCCTCTCTGTAGAAAGCATAATTATATAAGTAATTCAGTATTTTTAAGTTCACATCTTAGAAAAGAAAGCAGGTGGAATCAAACCACTAGGAGCAGCCCCCAAAATACAACTTTAGAAATAGAAACCCACACATTTTTCAGCATGGTTTTTACTTATGGTTCACTGCATCTTCTCCCTCATTTACAAATAAGGGAACGTTACATTCAACTGTTTTGAAAGCAGTGGCAAAAAGCATTTTCTGTCTGTGCTTTATTTTATTCACCTTCATTGCTACTTTGTGGGTTTTCTTTTCAACTATGAGTGGCATTTAAAAACACTGGGAAATACTTTTAAACAAATGCAAAACCTTATGTCTTCCTGCAGCTTCAAAATTTAGTTTCCAAGTTCCCAGGGTGGCATACAAACACACAACAAGCAGCACTCTGCTGCTGACCTTGACTGGAGACAGAATACAACACTAAAGGGATTCTTGGTGAATTCAATTACTGTTTTAAAGAGGGTACTCTAAAATCACACCAGGGTGAACACGCATTGTGGAATTACAGACATTCCATGAACAGAAAAATATTTAAACCACAAGCAAAATTAAAAAAAAAAATCTCAGAGAAACACCAGTGGATTACAGGAATACAGAACATAAACATGTAATGCAGTAGCTTCTTAACAGGGAAATACAGTAACCAGTTACCTTGTAAGTAATCTGCCAAATCCCCACCATTGCAGTACTGTTAAAAAGAAAGACTTTTATTCAAAACACAAGCACTGAAATACTTGCTATGTAATTTTTAACTTTTCACAAAAATTAGAAGATTTCTAGCTCTTTGCCTCAAGATTGGTTTTTTCAATTATTTGTAATTAATAATTTGAGGTGTAACAGTTCATCAATATTTTCAATATCATAAAATGAAACTGAATAATTTATGGAACAAACACTGCTGATAAATTTAGTAGTGCCTAGAAAATTAATAATCCAGTTTTTAGAATTGCTTGCTTTAACAACTCATGGTTATTTTGCAGCTGTGCAAAAAAGGAGTTTTGTCTAAAAATCATCTTCAAAATCAGCCAGAAAGAAACATATACATTAACACATACCTCCATTACCAGAAAGACGGAATTGGGCATTTCCTAAAAGAGAAGGAGAACAAATCCCATGTAAGAATGTCACAAGACAAAGCCTTCAGTACCTGCATTAACTAAGTGGAACATGAGATTTTTCAATCAACTGAGACACCTTACGTTACAGACACCCTTTTAGCAAATAGGTACGTTCCCCACCATTAAATATTTCACATTTTCAAAAGCATTAGTATACATAAAAACTTCACCAGGCAATATCCTGAAGACTAAAGCTATCATTTCAAGAGCATCCTGCAGTATGTAACATCAGTTTCCGCTGTGCCTCGCTCCCTTAGCCTTCACCTGCCTTGGAGTGCTCCATCAACACAACTGCTGTTAAGAGCCCTTACAAATAAACAAACTGTCTCTATCAGACATCACTGACTGATGTCACTAACGGGACAGTAATATTTAGTCCCAAATATACTGGACAGAATTACAAGCTGTAAGCAAAACAACTTGGCTATGACAACCAGCTTTCTAAGGAGGAATTCCAAAGTTATGTTCCCCACTTCTGGGTAAAACAAGCTTTGGTTCTGCCATCCGACAAGCCGAAGGTTGGTCAGCAATCACAGAGCAGTTAACTCTCTGGAATACACTGATTCCCAAACACTATTTTGTAGGATAATTAATTCAGGAATCATGCATTCTGTAAAGTACCTCCCTCAGCAAGTCGCTGGCAGAAGCACGTCCCTGCCATGGACCTAAATGCCTTATGGCAAAGGTGCGATTCACTATGGCAGTCCTACTGAGATTTTCCAAAGCACTGACCTCCTTTGACCTATTCACAACCTGAATTCCCTCTCATGTAACTGGGCAAGAGTTACTGAAAGACAGATTAGCTAACTGTAAATTATCTACACGCTCCCCAGAAATGCAGTAAAACCATCTCTGCTTAAACCCGACTGTCACAAGAACATAAATCTTTTTTACAAATATTTATTTTGTGTGAGGGAAGAAAGAGCCTACCTGTCTATGCCAATAATCAACATTGTTTTCCACAGTCTCCCACATAAAATAGTTTTGTTGTGCCTACAAAGGTGAAGACACTCAGAGATCTTTTATAAAGTAAAAGCATTTTTTCCCTCTGGGCTGATTAAGACTGAAAGGAAAAGAACACAAAGAGAACTAGAAGCAAACATAAGGCAAGTATAGAATAAACAGGATGGGTTTAGTTACATAGTGTGTTACCTCCCTTCCACTTAAAAAATAAACTTAAACAAAGGTTGACAGTTTGTGGGAAAATATGTTTTTAAGACAGTTGAAGGAAAAGAGTGAGATGGCATACCAGACAAGGCCAGGCATGTGCCCCAGTTGGAAGCAGAACTGCAGACAGTCTGGCTGTATTTTGCTAAACTAGTGTCAAAAAAAAAAGTCAAAAGGGACATTGCATGGCAAAACAAAAGCTGTGAGCTTAGCCACCTTTCTCAGTGCTGGTATTAAAACTTCAGCACATGTTCAAATTAACCATACCGGCAAGGACTACCACAAGAATGCTGTTTTCAAGGGCTCACTACGCTAGGAAGCTAGCTTAGGCTAGGAAGCTTTAAAAATAAAAATAAAGTAAAAATGGGCCTATTAGGCCCCACGGTAGGGAAATCAACTACCCTAAATATCAAACACAGCACAGAGCACATGGGTGGTATAACCCATTAAAGCTGATTACCACCAATCCATCACAGATACAGATATCCACTACAGATAACGGTAGTGAGTACAATTCAAGATGCACCCTATGTTTTAAGGCTGTATTAGGCTGCTTCACTTTCTGGAAACATGTAGTTTAGCCACCCTCATCTGTGTTACAGAAATGCATTTGAGGTTGATTCCAGCTCCAAACATCAAGCACATTACAGTTTTGTTTACATTTGGAAATCAGCTTCAAAGAAAGCAAGTTTCTAGGAACATTAGTCAAATCTGTTGGGAATGAAAGGCAAACTCCAACCAATATAGAATATTAAAGCAGCAGTTAGATCACATTTCAGCAAATCACAATTGTTCAATGCTTCTGTAAGAGCTGTGGCCAACACGAACCATAATTTGCAATCCTAGAAATGCCTCAAAACCTAAGTGCATACATTAAAGCAAAAAAAGGTAAGTAATTACTTGCTCCATAAATTACTGAAAATACGTAATAATAAATGTTATTTCTTTCTACATTGTTCCTTTGCAGCAACATCTTCCAAGACAGAAACTCACTTTCTTTCAGGAACCCCAAGGATGCCAAACAGCAACTCTGAGACCCCAGTTTATCAAACTGAAAGTTCTGCCAACTGAGGATCTCTTCACTTAAAGGACGACTGTGATGTGTAAAAGAACAACACAGCTAAGAAGCCTGGAAACTGTCCGTTCTCCAGTGACAAGAAAGAAGCTCAGCTAGTGGATTTCCACCCGAACATAGCAATCCCATGAATCAGAAATAGATGTTCCACGGCGTCAGCGCCTCCACTACACAACACACTCTGTACAAAAACAGCAGCTTATGGCAGTATGTAATGCTCAGCTCATGACAGACATTTATTCATCACAGAACTAAGAGAATGTGTTTTCTGGATTCCCTTGGAAACAAAGTCCCTTCAGATGAAACTGCTCCCTTCAGAAACACTGAGCTGATGGTTTGTCCTGCTGTAGTAGCCCTCACCTGTTTAAAGTCATTCCTACAGACTACACTAGATTTCCCTCAAATACCATTACTCCTCTTTTTCTGACTGACATTCTCAATTAATAATAATCAAAAAAGTCACTGGGTTAAAGTCATAGTAAGAAGTAGAGGGTGTTTCTTTACTGTAGCCTGGATAATCCTTTTTTATTAAATCAGCAGAGCAGATTAGAGGTTTCACAAAGAGTTTTTCCCAGACTGGTTAAAAGTCGTATGTCATTCCTACTGCAGAAGTAATATTTTGCACAGTACTGGTACCAACCTCCCCACCTGCATCTCGTCCCAATTTTAACCCATAACCAAACACTCTTCAATATCCCACCAATGCAAGCCTTAGTTCCAAACAGCTGAAGTTGCTCATCCCTTCACAGTTGCTCATATTTTGCATTACAGTTCTTGGCCAGCCTGACTGGGAATGTGATCTCCATTTTGGGAATACATTCAGAAAACACAAGTCAATTCTGTAGACACATTTTTCCCTTCTAAATTATTTTGCTGAAAAATAAAGCCATCTCTATGATCATTCTCTAGACTTGTGATTTCTGTTGACTTGGTAAGCAAAGTGCTCAAAAAAGAAAAGATTAGTAAACCAGCACGTTTCAGATATAACATTCAGGAATAAAGCTGACCTAGCAAGTTATTTTAAACTGCTTCTTGAAACAGATAACAAAGCTTTCAAAAATTTACACTGACATATAGACCATAAAGTTACTGCAGCCGGAGTTTTTCTGGCCTATGCTTCTACCTAGAAAACTAATCAAGCAAAACAAATGTATGCTGTGTTGCAACAATTACAGAACAGTTTTGCCCAGCATGCCTTGCTTTGTTGCTTAAAGTTTTCTTGGCAAAAACCTACTTTTGCTCCTTCTTATTCTGAATCTAAGTCTTACTTGCAGGTTGAAGCAGAAGATAGCAAAGGTTAATAGGAAACCAGTTTACAATTCTGAAAGCTAACAGATAAACCTCCTAAAAAGAGATTAAGAGGCAATGTATTTGCCAAAACTTGCTGTGTTTTAATCCCAGACTTCCAACAGTTGTCTCAGGGGATGTGAAGTTCCAATCCAAATCACAGACTCGGCACAGTAGTTCCATTTAAAAGACATTAATTGAAAAAGAAGTCAAAACACCCATGGCTACTTCTGACAGCTGTTGCTAGAACTCTAGCGTATTGGCAGAAACATACCCTAGATTTCTTTTGGGTTAGGAAATCCTCCTTTAGAACAAGCTAAAAGTCTGCAAACTCTTAATGAGCTGCCAAAGCAGAAACTGTGGCAAAGAAACAGTTACTACGTTTTTGCTCAAAGTTTATAGATTCTGTTTAGCTGCAGTTTATGATTGGACTCCCAAAAGCATGAGATTTAGCCTGACAGCTTGTGCACTGCTATTATCTGATTAATTTTCTGATATGTTAATTTGTGCTATATTTGCTTTAATTTTTTAGCCAGGAATACACCCCTCATTTTTTCTGAGCATTAAATACATTTGGCAAAAGTCCTAATGATTTAGTGAAAAAAAGGACTGGTGCAGATCTTTTTAAGGCTGTTTCTTACTGTATTACAGACACTCTTGTTTTGCTTTGCGAGTGCACCACAGCAGCAGCTTCTAACATGTTCAGCTCCTATCACATCTAAAGGACTGAACATTTTGTAAGTTCTGACTAAATGTTAAGTCTCAGCCTAAATGTCAGTTGACATGTGCCTGTAGGATTCAAATAGTGCGCATGCTGCCCATTATTCACATAAAAGAGCAATCAGCCATGGAGAAATGTACCACAATAGCCGTATCACTCATCTTCTGTTATGTGAAATGCTCTACTCAACTAATATATATGGGAGGTAGTCAAAGAGACTGGCTTGCTGCACAACACAAAGGAAAGACAAAGCTATTCACAGCACACCAAACATTTACCATGCTTGCATACTTGAAGATCTTCTGAAACAGTTTTGAAACACAAATTATAGCATTTAGGCACAGCAGGTAAAATAAGGACTATGTAGTAACTCCAAGTCTTTGGTTCTGTGGGCCAAAACAAATTTTAACTGGTTGCCCCTAACCTTCAACGCCTACACTGGCGTCACTCCTTGCAGTCCAATGTTGTCGTAACCAACCTTCCAGTTAGCATCAGCTGCCAGCTAGTATTTCAAAACCTTTACAATTTCTACAGGGCAGGATTTTTCTTTTTATCTGAACACTGCTCTGGATGGCATGTTTTCATATGACTATTTCCACACACAGTGAGGATGTATACTGAAAAAGGCTGTAATCAAGGAGCTGAGGGAAAAAATAAAGATATTGAGACATCCTTGTTCAAAAGACGACAGTTCAGAAACAACTGTGATGAGAGTATGGAGGCAATCAAAGCTGAGAGACACCAAGGTCAAGAGCACACACCAGAACGCTTGAAGCAACCGCCTCAAGAAACACATGCAATCCTACCAGATCAACTGGAGTCCTTGGGTAAGCCAAACAGCAAGATTTAATTCCCACTGGTAAAACAACAGGTATAGATAAACATGGCTCCTTCCATAAGCATCCCTAGTAAGAACTCATGGGCACTTCTGTACAAGGAAAGGCTGAGGTGTAGGTGCCAGAAGGACCACTGGCTTTGTCCCCACTAGCTTTCACTGCTTTCAAGGACAGCAGAAGCAGCTGCAGTTATTTTGTCTGCTATGTACCAACAAGCTAAGACCAATAACAATTTCTGTTCAGATACTGTTTCTCCAGTAACACACTACAAATTAGTTCTCCCTAAACTACTGTTCAAATAGCAAACTTCAGACTCCATACAGTGAAGACATTAATTCATTCTTCTAAAACGCTATCTCCAAGATACATTACAGGCTTTCATTCTGACGGCTGACATTCTAAAGAGGTTTTGAATTAAATTATTTGCTAAAACAGGCACTGTCTGGCACTATGTAGGAGATTAGTTCTACTCAGCACACACTTGGGATCATGAACTGCACAAAACTGTAAATTCATGTCCTAAATATAGCACATCCCAAATAATTTACTGATACCTCCAGACTTCAGTATAATACTTTACCCGAGGACCTCAATGTACTTTCTGCTGGTGAGTTAGAGGTTATTTTAGACTCCTTTCGCTTTTGAGTAACAGTGGGCTCCATTTCCCCAATTAATATGATCCAAGACTATCTGATCCTCTTTTCAGGATGAATGACATCCCACAGCAACACCATGGGAAAAGAGCTTCATTCTTATACCATTTTAGAGATTCAAGAAGTTTTTTTATTCTTGAAAAAAAGAATACCAAACTTTTGCCCAAGAAGAGAAGTAAAAAATGTCTCAGCAGGTTACGTCTTGCTATACATCTTTTATATTCTCAGGGTTTTTTTAAGCATTTCACATCATGAAAAATTAATTTCACATTTAGATATGAGGTGCATATGGTTATTTTTCGGAGTCCTACTACTGGAAAACATTTGCCTCTCACAGATGGAGAGTTCATATTTAAGTATCTCCACAAATACTTTCAGTCTTAGAACCACTGGTCTCCATGCCCTGGCGTGTGCAGATCCCCAGCTTCTGAGATGGCACAAACAAGAACGGTGTGCTCTGCTTACAGAAAATGCTTAACTGCAGATCAAACCTGCCAGTGTTACATGTAACCACCTTACGGAAATCAGGGGCAATTATCGTGCTGGCAACAGAATAAAAGATTTTTATGCTGACCAACGTACATACAACATTAACGGCACACCAATTCACTTGGGCGTGTCTCCAGATGAATGGACATTTCTAGCAATTTAATTCAGTGGACCCTATACCTACTAAGTAACATATCAAAATGGTGTTCATAGGAGCTGAAGCAACAGCGGTGTAGAAGGTTTTAAAATGTTCATGAGCAGAATGGCTCACAAGTTCTCCTTGGATCTAATTAACCTTAATGGTGTATGTATCTTTATTACACTAACTTGTGTGACTGGTCACAGATCACGCAACAGGAACACAACCATAAAGGAACAGAGATGAAAGAGAAGGATTCTACCTACCTCCTGTGGAAACAATTCCAAATGAAGCCTTTTGCAATACGTAAAATAATAACTACCCTTTCATTCTCAAACTTAAAAGATATGTTCCAAATTGCTATGCAGGGATACAAATTTAATCTCAAAGTACTACCATTAAGCACAAGTAATTTCATTTAATATTATGAGATGTAAAAATATTTATTCTTCATTGCTATGAATTTACAATTTTTTCCCCACTTAATTTTGTCACTTACATTGCTCACCATCTTTTCTATCTGAAAACTCGGTACAACAATCAGTTCTTGGATTATTCAGCTAAACGGTCTGCCAAACAGTGCATCTGAAACATAAGCCATTTTCTTATTTCAAAATGTCTAAGGTTAAGAAAAACTTCAGACCAACAGAACTATAAAAATAAAACAGACTCCCAGTCACACTGAGAACTTCCTACTGTGACACAGACTCCGCTGGCTCCAGCACTGAGGAAAAAAAAATAGCTTCTTTAACTTAAAAATTGTTTGAAATCCTGAAGTCTTATCTGCTGTACTGTATCAGTATGTTCACAAAACTCTGGCAAACAAAAAGGGCAGCACATGCTAGAACATGAAATACTACAGAAAATTAGTAGGTGTAACAGCCTACTGGACATGTGAATGCCTTGCATAGTGTTCATTCTTGCTGGGTTATAAATTAATGTAATCATACAAGTTAATGATGTGTAATATTTCACAAACATAGCCCGGTGCAAAAAGGGAAAAGCTTATTTGTGCGAGTGTCACATTCTTTAGACCATATTTTGCAAAGCAATTTTTCTATAGAAGCAGCATCATACTGCCAAGCTTTATGTTTGCCATGAATGTATTTGAAATATATCCAAGGCATGAGACACAGGTTTTCCCTTCTCTTTGCTTTAACTGTTCATAGTATTTAAACACAATAGTCAGTGACAAGCAGAAACACCCCCTTCTCAAATGGAGAATCATTCAAGAAGTGCTGTCACTCTAAGGGTACCCTTTCCTGTGGCAGAACAGAAAAGCATAAAAGGTATGTTTTTAAATAACCTTTAGGTAAAGAAACTATAGACAAGCATATGGCTCTGTCTTCTCTTCCCTTGTGGATGTTCTGTGCATAAATCAAAAGAAGCAAGAGCCTCTCCAAGGCTTAGAAGACACAAAATATTAAATTATCAAAATATATATCTAGTCAACTACCCTCAGGTTGAGCTGCAAAGCTCAGTAAGTAATCTTCACGTATAAACAACTGTAAATGATAAATCTGAAATTCAGCTGCTTACTCACACACCAACGCCTTCAGTCAACAATTCCAGTTTCTTTTAAGATGTCTGGATATACTAAATTTAGGATGCTGAGAGATTATTTCCACTTAGCAATTCTCTCTTCAAGAAGCACAACTATAGAAGAACACTATACTTTCCCTCTCAGAGCAGCTAGTATCACTCAAAATGCAGAGTTCTGAAGCCAAGAGCTAGGAGGGAAAAAGAGTCTATACATCCAAATGGGAAGTTTTTGATGCACGGTCTGTTACTACGTGAACCCCATCACTTTGCACCAAAAGTCAAAGAGAAATTAGTATATGTCCTGCAGAGCTACACACAATAAAACCTGAGCCTGCCTAGTGTATATCCTGTGAAAACAGATTTCTATAGCTACACAGATACACATCTACATATAAGCTGAAAACCTTTTAGGACGCAAATGTATAAAGACAGAATACGTTGAAGAACGTCAAAATGTCTATTTTGCATTATTTTAACTATGCAGTGCCCCAAGGGTGGTTCTTAATAATTTTTTCATAAATGTAACTCTGTATTTAAGATTAGAATTGAGCCCAGGAGATAAATGTATAGTTCTTATTCAAGCAGAACAAATGGCTGCATAACCTACATCACATCGTATTTAGCTTTACTCAATGCTTGCAGGCCTTGGGATACAAAAAATGTACTTCCTACTAAGTAAGATACAGTTTTCTAGCCTATTTAGAGTATTAAGTCCTTCACCGTATCAGGCAGAGTCCTGGGAATGAAAAGAGGAAGACAATTTGAAGCAATTTAATACTTATTTCTCCTACTTGAAAAGATCCAAATGTCTGCTTGGCTTTTACACTTTATCCTATCCTTTTGACCACAGGCAACAGCAATATATACATGTGTGATCGTGGTCTTCTACTTCATTCAGTTCTTCCTCACCTTGACACAGGGCTATACAATACATTTCTTTGTTACAGGTCAAAGATGCTGCTCCTTTTCCGCAACAGAGTATTTTAAGTTATGTTGACTTAACGCCACTTGCTTCATCCATTCAGATCAACTCCTACATTTTCCTGCAGGTGTGTTCAGCCATTATCCACAACACCCACTTTCCAATTAAATTATAGGGCCACGGAAACAAGGCTAATTCCAGAGAATAGTTACTGCCACTGACAGAGCTCCCAGCTGATGCTTTTTCTCTGGAGACAGGACCAGACTACCCAAACAGCCTCTGCAGAGGTTCTCGGGCTGCCACTTGCCCCTGCTGCCTGGAAGTAAATCATATTCCTCACGGCTTTCTATCCCAACTGTGCATCCTGCTTATTAAAAAGAGCCAGTACAAAATAAACGCATAGGGTAATAAAGATGAGAGAACTCCCCTGCCACTACTAGGGAACTGGATCTCTTTTTCTAAATACTGAACTGATGATAGCAACAAAACATATAGCCATTCAAAATTTTCTACTCAGTATACAAACATATGCATTGTATTTTCATAAATAAATTTTAATGAAGAAAAAGGCATCAAAATCTATTTTACCTGGACATCATAGAGAGCTACAATATTCTCATGCTGAAGTTCCTGTAAAACAAAATATTTGTATTAGGGAAATAGCCTGTTGTTGTTATTATTTTAAATTTAATATGCCAGGTGATAATCAAAACCAACCAAATTTTATAAAGAAAGGTAGACCATCTGATGGAATTTGGAGGAAATCCCAGCTATTTAGACAATATTTACAGGAATAGGAAATTAGGCAATATCTTCATAGGTCATAAAAACATTTGGTTCCAGAATTATTTTCTATGTCTTGTTACAGAAAGTACTACAGCACAAGATCCTTTAATGAGCACTGAAAACTGACTAATTTAATTTTACAGTCTCACACAATTTCTTGCTTAGCAGAGTAACCAACTACACTATTTTCAAGTCAATCTTACTGTTTTACAATAAAATGGATATCAAACCAAACACCACCACATAAAACTCACAGGACAGCTCATGTAATTATTTTTAACTGCTCAAAAAAGCATCCGTCTTTGCTAAGTACTTGCAGCACACTAATATACCCAACACTACAATTCCTGGTATATAATAAATATACTAGAATATAATATATATATATGTAATAGTAAATAAAATACTGATGTAGTTCAAGAAGCTTGGAAACACAGAAAGAAAGCAGCACTAATTATTACTGCAAAGCTATGTAAAATGAGATGTGGTGAAGTTCAGAGCACGGAGAATGCTAAGACCATCCAAGGAGACATTTCAGTAAAAAGGCATCGAAAAACTAACTAAATCATGCTCCGTTTTATTTCCTTCATTATAGCCACACTACACGTTTTAAGTCAATTAATGCAACTCAGAAGTAGGAAGACTGCTTCAGGAATCAAATTCAGCATGCTGATTTTAGCTTTCAAGGCATCTTTGAGCAAAGAAGATCAAAGACTGATGTTTTACCCTCAGCTATGACTTTTGTTGTACGCACTGCTTGGGAAAGGTGCCACATTAGCCATCCTGAAGGACAAAGTTTTCTACATGTGCCATAAGCAAAGCACAGAGACTGATTCTACAATTTTTCACTTTTAACTACAAAAGCATACCCATAAATGGTTCTGAACCATTTCCAGCATTAAAAAAGTATATTTTTCTTTTTTTTTTTTTTTCTTGGTCTTTTTAGCTCTGGATTCCTCCTGGAACTAACAAAGAAACAAAAGGCAGAATAGCAATTACTGTGATACTACCCATGACCCAGAATGAACCAGGTCAAAAGTCCCTTTTCCTTTTCAGGTAAAGCAGCTTTAAAAATCACTGCAAATTAACATACCTTTAAGATTTTTATTTCTTTTCCAAGTAGGATTTGTGACTTTGACAAGTTCTTTTTGTTAATACTCTTTATGGCTACTTCCCAATCAGTTTTCTGGAAACAAACAAACAAAAATGTACCGTCAGTTATATATTTTTTTTAAACATCCCCTAACAAATATCTAGTAAAGCACTGGAGAAAAAGTTGCCAGATCACCCCTACTCTACCCACCAGTGATTACTACATCACATGACACCATCAAGAACTATTTCATTCCACAATAGCTCAGACAGCTATTAAAATCCAGCTGCAGCTACACTGCATTTTCATGGATTCAAAAGCATTTTTTAAAAAAAAGAAGTAATCATATCCCATTTATTTCTTGGTAGTGGTGCTATGCATCTGCTTTTTAGTCCTCTCTCAATGATCAAGTTACTTTTACTCTCCTTTAAGGACTTCCCATTTTCAGCCTTCTTATGCTCTACAGCTGAAAATTGCACAAGAAAACATCTGGGTTTTTTAAGCAAACTTATACATTGCCTATTTATATATTATCTAAAAATAAATTGCTTATTTATTTATGCGGTGGAAGCATCTCTAATAGCTTTTAAAGTTTCTCTTTTCCTTTCCCCCTTTCTTTTTTAACCCCAAAATCACTGCATCGTGCCTCTCGAAGTTGCGAGTGCTACCCTAATGGTCCAAAAGGATAAATCTGAAGAGTTGTTTTCTGGAAAGCAGGGCACTTCAGGCACCAACACCAGAATAAACTCTCACAGCATCAAGAAACCATAACGTTAACTATAAATATCCGTGGCGACGAGCAAGCCACGCCAGGAAACCAGACACCTCCGAATTTAAGAAATCTTCAGCCAGTCCCAAAGGAGACAGTTTTCCATGAGATCCCTCGTTATCCAGCGAGATAAACATGACCCTCCCGACAAACAAAGGGCTCAGCCTCCCGTACAGCTGCAACTCTCCACTCGCCGTTATGGCAGGGAGCTACCAAACAGCAGCGAGGAAGGTGGGAGCGCAGGCAGCTTGCTGGTTTTTCAGGGGAGGGAGGAAAAAAAAAAAAAAAAAAAAAAAAAAAAAAGGTTTTACGGAGGCCGGGAGCCGGCTGCTCGGCTCTCGGGCCGCCGCGGCTGCCCCGGGCGCAGGCCCAGCCGCGGGCCCCGCCGCCCCCGCCCCGCTACCTCAGCCCACCCCGCAGGTTTCGTTCTTTCTTTTTTTTTTTTCCCTCCCCAAACAGCCATATCACGACAAAACTCCCCAGAGGACCCCGCCCCAGCTGTCGCCCACCGGGAGGGGGCTCCTGACCGGCTGCAGCCCCGCGGAGCGACCCCGGCCCCGGGTTGTGTAACCAGCCCCGCTCCGGCTGCGGGCGAAGCCCATCGCTGTTTACCTTGCGGTGGCGACCTTTGAAGACCACAGCAAAGGCTCCGTGTCCTATCAGGTCCTTCTTGCTGTACTCAAAGTCCCCAACCACCTCCATCATCCCTCAGGGGGGCATGAAGCCCCGGGAAGGAAGGAAGGAGGGAAAACAAAGGGGCTCTTCCTCCAGCCGAGGCAGCTACAGCCGCCTCACGGCAGCCGGCGGCGGGGTGGGAGCCTGCCCCTCTCCGGCTGCCCCCGGGGGGGGGGCCCCCGGGCCGGCGGGGCTGCTGCAGGGGGTGAGGAGGGGGGGGGGGCCGGGCGGGGGGCGGCGCGGCATCGGCGCCGGGACTAGGGGCCTTCTCAGCGCGGAAGGGGGCTCCGCGCCCTGTCGCTGCCCGCCCCCATGGCCCCGCCACAGCGGGGGCTGCCGGCGCCGCGGCCCTCCTCAGGGACCGGCCCCCAGAGCATCCAGCAAGGCGGGGGGGAGGCACGGCTCCGGGGCTGGCTGCCGCTGTCGCCCCCGCGAGAGAGGAGGAAGGAGGGAGCGCGCAGACAGGGATCTCTCAGGCCGCCGCCGCCTCCTAGGGCTCCCGCTGCTCCGCCAGCGCCGCCCCGGCGATCCACACCCCGTTAGCCCCGGCTCCGACTGCCCGGACCTCCGCGCCACCCCACGCATTTTATAGTCCGCATCGCGCAGGCCCCAGCGCTCGGCTGCTTCCGCCGGCGGCCAAAGAGTGCCTCACCCCGTTTAACCCGGCGGGAGCGCGAGGCGGGGTCGCTCCGCCACCATCTCCGGGCCCCCCCCCCCGCTGGGCCGGGCCCCCGCCGCCCCCCCCCCCCCCGGCTACCCTTCCCGCCGTATTTCACTTCAGCCGCTTTCTCGGCCGCCTCAGGCCCACCAGCCAGCAAGGACAAAGCTGAGGAGAGGGGCGCGAGGGCCGGGGGTGCCCCGCGAACCCCTGCCCTCAGCACGGCGCAGGGCGGGGTGAGGGCCGGGGCAGTCACGCAGCAGCCAGCGGCGGGAGGACAGGTATTCCATGCGGCTCGCCCAGCGCCGCTCCTGCTCCATTAGAAAGCGAGACTCTACGTCAGACCTAACACAAGGAACTTAAATGAATGGAGAAACAATGGAAGAACAAGCATGCAGAATGCCTTCAAGCTGCTCGCTCTCTTTATAACAACAACCTCTTTAATTTACAGCCTCTGCCCCCCAGCACTTCTAGATCAGCCTGGGGCTGTTTACAACAACACGTACAAACATTAAAAAAACCCAAACCCAACACCAGCCACCACGCAACAGTCACATGGAGCCTTTGACCTTCACCTCCAGATCTACATAATTACGCTCCTTTCCTCTGCTATCCGTTCCTCACTGCTCTCTTCCCCTTCCTCTCTGTCCACTTCTCCATCAAGCCATCTCTGCATCCTGGAGCTGTTTCAGGCCTCCCTGATATCCCCATCTGCCCCGGACCCCCTCAGCACTCTGATGCCACAGCAGCAGGGATTTACCCTCCTCGGAAGGTATGGTCAACACAAAGTGCGCATCGGGATCACGCAAGGCAGGGCTCTGACCCCAAGTAGCTGATACAGGGTCTGCTTTCAGTGCTGTGGGATCAAAATAAGAGACTAGGCAGAGATTTACACTGTTGGTCCTCTCATTCTTTACTTATCTCCCTCTGCTTACTGGCATTCAAAACCAAGCACTACTGGAGCTGTGGGCCATGTCAAAACCTCCACTACTAGTCTTCTCCGAAGACAACGCACTTCTATTAAAAAAACATTCAGCAAGATATTCTTACAGGAATATTGATGGCTTTATGATGGACATTTTAAGCTCTAGACATTATGGAGACATCAGAGGAATCCTAAGACATCTGTTCTGTGCCAAGGAGAACCAAAGGGTTTTAAAACCCTCCAAGACTGAATTCCCCCCTTTATTTTCTGAACTTCTGAGCTCCCATCCCAAATCTGTTCATGGCACTAATCTAACAAACAAAACAGAGAAAGCGAAGCTGATCAAGTAATTTCAGCAGTTCAGAACACCTCCATGGAAGGAATAAATGAGATGTAAACTATTCCAAGTTAATAATAAATTAAGGTGTTGGTAGTAACACAGATGCTTTCTAGTATGCATTCACAGTGCCCCTTTAAAAACAGGAAAAAAACCCCAAGTCTCAATGTGTTAAATATTCCAGTTCAGAAAATAATTTCCCTGAGAATTGGCTGTTTATTGTCATCTGCCGATTCTCACATTCCCTATTAATCCTCCCAGTATCAGCATGTATCCTCATCCCAAAGTCAATGTCACAAGCTGCATTTTAGGGAAGCTAAAAAAAAAAATAATCCAGAAAGACCCCTTTTGAACGGAGAAAGCCAATTCAGGAATTTCTAAGCTACCCATTCTGCATTATACTTCAAAAACAAGACACATTTCCCTTCAGTAGCAGCACTTCTGATGTCCTTTTGTCCTTGTAATGGGGCTGGAGCCCTCGAGCAGGTTTGTTTCAGCACAGCAAGGACAAAACAGCCAGGAGTGGCAGGGAGGTTTGAACAGAATAACTAAACACGCTGCCCTTGCACTGGGATTTGAACGGGATCTGAAGGGCTGAGGTCTGAAAAACCGCTCGATGAAGGGCTGCGGGATTTACATGCAGGTCACTCGTTTGAGCTGGGTCCTTGTTTAGTCTCTAGGGGAGTTTCTAGGTGTCGATATTTCCAGTACTGGTGGACTACAATAAATCTGTTTTACAAGCAGCACCATCACTTGCTTTCCCTACTGAAAGAGGTCTGAGACAAAGTGGACTGTATTTGCTCACCTTTCCCAAAGGGAGCCCCGTTACTAGAGATGCTGGGAGAGCGATGCAGGATAACTCCGCAGCGCTCCTGCTGCTCCTCTTGCCCAAGGAATACCGGCAGAAACTCCAGGCAGCTCCTGCAGCACTGGGAGGGATGCACTGCTCTGCTCTGACCAGCCACGCAGCACAACAAAATACTCAGTGCACTCAAAACGCAGAGCTGGGCAACGAGCACTAGTACCACGTCTAACTGACCAACAGCGATCCTTCAAAATCACAGAGTACCGTGTGCTGAGTTTATTTATTTTTAGCATCATACAGCAGCCCACTGGTAGAGACCACCAGCAACCTGCAGCCCAGCAAGGACCACCAATTTGCAGGGTCAGAGTGAAGAAAACACAAAAAAACAGCACTGGAGAGAGATTTGTGGCTCTCTCCCAACTGCGCTACATTGGTTCAGCCAAATTAGTCCCTCAGATGTGAGCCAGGACTCATGATAACAGGAGCAACAGACCTGGGAAGGAATTGGCACCCTCCAGGTTGCTTGTCTGAGTACACCCAGCTTGGTGTCATCTGAAAACTTGCTGAGGGTGCACTCAAGTGTATGAGCCAGGTAAACCTTTCTCGGAGGACTGGCATGTTTCCCAGTCCTTATCATCACAGTCCTTCCATTGGGGATTTGTAACAAAATTAACGGTGGCATCAGCTGAGCTATCACAGGTTTTAAAGGAGAAAGTGTCAGAGGGCTCCACAGGACAGTTTCCAGATACGCTTAAAATTATTCTTATATTACCAGTGAAAAATAATTCCCTTGTGGTAGGCATACCTGTGTGGTACACTTGAATGAGTAACTTGGGTGAAACTGGATTGAAACAGCAGCGGATACCGAGATTCCCATCACATGGCATTGTAAAAGTTCACGAGTTTCAGTAGGTTTCTTGTAAGGTTAGCGATGCAGTTCCCGGAAAAGCAACTGGCACGCTCCAGCCTACCTTCTAGATTTGTCCTTTAACAAAAAGTAATGTCTTCCCCATTAGTAACACCATTGACCCAAATCTGCAGCTGCAATTCTAAAAATTAGCTAATTAAAGCTCACATCACCATCACCAGGAGAGTGAGGGAAGTCGCATGTTTGCTTTGCCTGCTGCCAAAAAGGAGCCAGTCCCAAAGCGAAGGGCAGCAGCTCTTCCTCAGGGCGAGAGCATGCAGGAGACTGCAGAGCGAGGCCCGGGAAATGCTGCATTCAAATCAAACTGGGAGTGTTACAGGATTGCTTAGGAATACAGCTGGAACGTGGCCAACACTTAGTATGCATGAAGGCTGGTACTGTATGAATGATAAAAATAGTAGCAGCTGCTTAGAGAGGAAAACACGATTTGGTACCCGTGCAAACCCATCACATAGCATGGTTCAAAATCTACCTGCTATCAGGTCACAGAAAGATTAAGGCTGAGGTAGCTTCTTTTGGTGTAAACTGAGTTGCAAGGCCCTTTCTTTCTTCAAGGTCTCACTTTGCTTTGGAAAAGCTTTCTGCTCCAGCATTAGGAAGGTGGGCTTTTAATCAGGCTCTGTTCAGTGCTGAATATCACAGAAGCAGTGTCTGAAGGGGCAGCAGGAGCTAGCCTAGGTTAGGAGCACGGCCAGAAAGCGATTGCTTTGCTTTGGAAATCAGTGGACAAGGAAGTGGTCTTTAGGTGCACGTACACACAGGCATGGCCAAGCCAGTCCCTGCAGGCAGGATCACTTCCCTTGGCTCTGATACATCCTCACTTCTAACACAAAACACAGCGTGGATTAATGGGGCACAGGGACTCCCTGCAGCACTTTGGGCGAGGAAGCAGAGAACAATGATTCTTCCCTTGGAAGGAGCCATAATACCAGGAGCTGCAGAAGCTGCCGCTTTCAGCAAGTCAAACCTGGGGACAGAGACAGAGCTGAACTCCCAAGGGTGGACTGTTTCCTTTAGCACTGGCAGCCCAAAAAACTTGCAAAATGGGCGGGCTTCTTGGCTGTTACCAGAGATCCGTCAGCTGCACATGTGCTCCTCTCCTTCCCAAGGGCACAGAAGCCTGGAGAGGCAGAATTATCAGCTACAGTTTTAAATCACCCTGTCCCACCACATTTACCTTAGTGAATTACAAAAGGTTTTGTTTATGCAGATGGGCACAACATGGCCTTCACCATCAGCAGGAACCAGCTGGAAGAAGCACATTAATGAAGGAGCAGGTACAGGATATTGAGTTCTTCCCAAAAGATCCCATGAAGATAGAGCCTACAGATTTGGCTGGCAGAGAGAGATACTAAGGATAGGAACCGCAATTTGTTCTCAGTTGTTTTAAAGATTTAACCCTTTGTTCCAGTCCTTTGCTCACCTGAACACTTGCAGACAAGCAAATGGCCATTACTGCACCAACCCCTCCAAAGCAATCCTGCCAACAGGAATAAAGTCCTAAAATGCATCTTCAGCAGCTGGGAAGTGTCTGAGACCCAAACGCCCGTTCCAAGTTGTAGTAATCACTGAGTAGCAAGCGCGTAATGAGGGCTGTGGAGAACGTTTTGGCCTTCACACTAGCTTGCTGCTACTAAATCTGACAATATAAACTCTATTCCTTATTAATCACATCTTGATTTTCACCGTTTTGTAACCATCCTGGAAATAAACACTAAATCCAGGTCCATTTGCCTCATGATTGCTGGAAACCTGAACTGACTTAAAAAAAGGCTCATAAGCAAGCTTACAAATATGTTACTTGGTGTGAATCCCTCTCACCCACTGGGCAAGTAAATGCACTGGAGAAATTCCAGAAGGAGCCAACTCTGCAGTGGAAGTTTTGCCATTTAATGCAACAGTCTCAGCCCTGCCGACAGCACGTATCCAGGGCAAGAGACAAACACCACCCAAAATGCCTGCTCCGTTCTTCCCCTTCCCCACCCTTTCCTTCCTTCCTCTGAGCTGACAGAGGATGGGAAATGGGCACTCTCTCCCCCTGTTCAGAGGCACAAGTGCCTCATTTCCCCATTTCCAAGAGCTATTGAGACCTGAAAACTCAGCACAGGTCTACCAGTTGTTTGAAGTCTGTGCCTGTTGCATGCTGAACGGATGAGTGAATGAGTTACCTGCTGTGGATGCAGAAGATCACTAACAGATAACGTTAGCACAGCCCACAGGGAAACAGGCTGAGTGGAAAGGCAAAACCTTACTGGAATAACAAGAAGCCCTGAGACCTTATTCTCAGCAGATCTTTGTCCCAGGCGTGCAGCCGAGCACAATTCTGCAATGTAACGATGTGCTGAATTTTCCCCTTCCTCTCTCCCTCTCTGAAGGTCACACAAGGACAACTCTTTCTGTTCCCACTAAAAGCCTCTTCCCTGCAGGATTCTTCACATGGCAGGGAAGGGCACGAGCTGTCCCCACCCTTCGCTTGCCCCTTCAAGGGGGCAGGCTACTGTAAGGCTGAAATTTCAATAAAAAGCCAGTTGAGATGGAGGCAGATGAGATATCCCTCTTGTAATGTTCAGAGGAAATCATCCTGCAAAGAACAGCTCTTAATAAGAACTGGAATTAAAATTTCCTTAAATAAATACAAGGAACGAGTCCATGAGGGAGAGCAGCCAAGAGGACCAGGGAGTCGTGCTTGGGTCAGCCTGTCATCCGTCACCTCGCAGATCTTCTAGGCAGACTGTGCCCAGGGCAGGCCAGCTTAGGATGGGACCGGCGGCTTCGTGCCACTGCTCCTATCGACGCCATCTGCAAACAGAAAGAGCTGCTGCATCCCTGTGGTCCAGCACCAGCGCTGCCACACGGCCCAGCAGGTACCACACAAGAACAGCACAGCAGGGACCTCAGGACTGGGTTCCTTCATCAGCTGTGGTCAAATGGCAACCAGCTCACAGGAATATGTCTGTCTGCATAACTGGGAAATGAAGGAAGGTGAGAAAGGAAGGGTCTGACCGACTGGTGCAACTGCTTCTCCTCTCCAGGAGCCAAAACATCTGAGCAATCAGTGGTGAAATTTGACTCAGTTGGAGGGACTCTGCTTTCTAGTCAGCTCTCAGGGGACAGCAGTGGTTCCTGCCCCGAGGGAGGTCAGGTCTCCAGACTGGAATTTGGCCCAGCACTGTGCTCTCTGCAAGCAGAGACCATGTCCTGACTGTGCAGGTCTCTGCAAGGAGACTGCAGCTCTGAAGGACACATGGAGTAGCTGTGACAACCTCTATGGACAGGTTACTTACATCCGCAAACACTTATCCTTCCCTCCGCTCGCTACCCTCTGTCCGTCTGGGCTCCAATCCGTTGCATACACCTAGTATTAGGGAAAGACCCAGTTATTTCTGCTGTCACGGGAGGAGTCGTCATTCCTGCCTCTCTCAAACACCTCAGCTCCACCAGACACCTCACCTCGTCCGCATGGCCGGGAAGATCGATGGCCAGTTTCTTCACCTTGGCATCCCAGACCTTCAGCGTGCTGTCACTGCTCCCGCTCACCAGCAAGCGGCTGTCGGCTGACCAGGCGATCTGATACACAGCCGAGACGTGCCCTCTCAGCGACGTCAGGTACCTGGGGCAAAAGAGGCACGGAGAAGCTGTTAGAGGACCAGGCAGCTGGGTTTGTTCCAAACCTGCCCTTGCCCAACCTTCATGTTTCTTTGCCACCTATCAGCAAGCAAGCAGTCACGGGATGCCCAGCACACCCCAAGCCAACACATGCAAGGCAGTCAATTGCTATACGGAGTCCATAGGTGGTTCGGTCTGTCTAAAAACCCTCCTGATGGGCTCAGAACCTTCTAGAGGACAGCTCTTCATCTCAGCTCCTCTGCCAAGAAACCCTTGTCCAGCAGGCAACATTACAGCCTTACTGTACAGATGTGTCATTCCTCTTTCTGGCTGAGCAGCCTGGATTTAGGACTGTTAAAATTACCGACATGAAACCCAAGCTCATCAGTATAAAGACTGATTTATAGGGAAGGACTGCTGCCCCAGAGGGCTCACCAATACTCTAGCTGAAGGTTTAAAGCTGGACTACAGGAGCACACAAACACCAACAGCACCACTTGTAACTACAAGAATTTGCATTGTCCAGAACAAGCTGTTCTCTGGCACAGGAACCGTTTAAACTGGGTCAGTCTACAGTGTGCAAAGCACACGTCTTCAGGAGATCAGCCAAGTGGAACATCCCATCCCACCACAGCTGCGCCAGGCCTGGAGAACGAACCCTGCAGCAGGTGCCGCACGGGTGCCAGGCAGCGCTGTGGCTGGGTGACAGTGGGGTTGCACACACCCGGCCAAGCAGAGACCCTGTAACAAAAGAACAGTCGGACAAGGGAATTCTCAACACCAGAGAGAGAATTCCCAACACCGAGAGAGACAGATGCAGCAGAATTACTTTGCCATGAGCTCAGGCTACAGAGATGCTGAACCAGGGAGCAGCTGGCAGTGACATTGGGGCCCATCTCTGTGTACCCTGTGCATTTCAGGCAGACCCCATACAAGCACCACCTCTGTAACAGAACAAACCAACTCACTTTCCTGTCCTACCATCCCAGAGCTTTATGGACTTGTCAAAGGAAGCACTGGCTATTATCCGCGTGTCTGGTGAGAAGAGGACTTGGTTAATCAATGCCTGGTGGCCTGTCATTCTCTCCAGTGGCTTCTTGTCTTCTGCTGGTCTCCAAAGAAACAGCGTGAAATCATCTGATCCCGAGACGAGCCTTTCTGGTTCCTGACCCTGAGAAAGGGATGAAAGAGCCCAAGTCTTGTACAAGCCAGGTGTGGAGAGCTCGGAAGCACATCACTGTTGCGGTCAACAGCCAACTGTGCTTCCACCAGTAATAGAGTTAGAAATGACAGTAGGGACAAAGGGGACTTACCCTGACTTGGTCATACCTGTGCTGTGCCTTTTGCTTCAGTTCAACCACTGAAAGAGGGAAAGGGAGAGGGGAAGAAATAGAGATTTGCAATCCTTAGGTGAAAGGCAACTTTATAACCCTGTGATGGCAATTCTAACCCTAGCTCCGGGGGCCAAGCAGATGCATTTGTAACTGCTCACCCACTCCCTCTTTGCCAAGGGCAATACTGGGAGCAAAAGGCCTTGAAAACAGAGTGGCCTTCCAATCCCCCAGACTGCTCGACCCTGTTCATGGGCAAGGATGATCATGGCTGCCAGCATGACCAACACTGGCACAGGGCCTGGTCCTAGCTCTCAAGATTGCTTTGGCTCATGACAGCATTGAGAAGAGACATCAGGTCTCCTTGCTACCCTCCCCGCCGCCTCCCTCCACCTACAACACACGTGCTGCACTTACAGGAACCGTTTACATCCTGTGGGTTGATGGTGGCTTCAGCAGGTTCGAAGGCACCAGTGCGGAGAACGTAGTCGGTGCTAAGGGCCATGGTGTTCACCCAGTGAGCATGACCCTGCAAGGTGCGGCAGAGGACCCCCTGAAAAAAAAAAACCACCCGCTTTGAGAGGGATGGGCAAGACAGAGCAGACTGCACAGGACCCACCAGACCCACTGGGCTGTGAGGACCAACCCTAAACTTTCCAAACCCTCTTGCCCAAGCTGCAGGCAGGACTGCAGCCAGGCTTAGCAGGGAACAAACAACACTGTTGAGCTTCAGGAATCAGTTTCATGCAGGGCCTTGCAAGGAACCCACCAGCACCGTTTGCTCCAGGGATGTTTCCAGCTTTTAGCCCCATTTTACGCTTTTAGGGATGAAAACATTGCACAACGGCTACCCCTTCCAAATGGTGTCAAGCAACAGGCTCTGACAGGTCAAGAGATACAGCACCCATTCTGGACCTCCATCTTCCAGGGCGCAAGCTGTGCCAGGAAGAGCAGACAAAGCTACAACACAGCATGTCCAGCCCCTTCACCGGCAGCCCCAGGGCTGCCTGCCTCACTTACGTCCTGGCTCCTCCAGACTTTGATGGTCCTGTCCTGGGAGGAGGAGTAGAGCAAGCCATCGCCCCCCCACTTCACACATGTCGCTGACTGCGTGTGGCTCGTGAGGATTTTGTCACACCTGCCCATCAGTGTGTCCCAGATGCGGATGCTGCCATCCTTGGAGGCACTTGCCAGGTAGCGGCACTCCGGGTTTCTGGGCAAGAAGAAGATCAAATCCATTTGCACAGCATACACAGCTCCTCCACCAAGCTCTCCCCGTCAGCCCCAGAGGATTCAAGAGTCCAGAAGTCAATGAACAAAAATAAAATAAAACTATCTCTTTTGGCTTAAGATCAGAGAGAGGCTGGGCAGGGGCAGAGCACTGACCTACAGAGAACAAGATCCACACGGCAGGGGAGAGACAGACAGATGCTTCCCTCCAAACGGACTCATGGGCTGCACACTGGAGGAATCAATCCAGGGTAAACCGTGCACCTGAGCCTTTGGCAATGACCTTATTTTCACAGGAAGCAGCTTTAACCCGCTGGCTAACAAGGGGACCACAAACTGGCACCTTCCCCGGGCACCGGCTCGGGGACAACCCCGGGCAGGGGGATCACTCTGCCTTACACAGTCAGCACAGAGCGGCAGCAATGGGATCGTGTTGAATGCTCCCCTGCCTATGCCACGCTTCACCTCCAGCAGGAAACGTGCCGGCCTGCGGACAGAGCGCTGCTGCGCTGGCAGGACCGAAAGCAGCAACGTCCATCCACCCGGCAAATCAATACATATGGAAGCAGCTGGCCACAACCCAGCAAGGACAGGGGAACCACAGCCCTCTGTCCTTTGCACATCTTTATCACTCAACACCATTTTAACAACAAAGAAAGCGGTCCCTGGCACCCACAGCAGTGAGGAAGAGCATGGACCCCTTCTGTTGCGCAGGAACCGAGTGGGTAGTGCAGCTGGCTGGAGACAGAAGTGGAGCCCTGGCAGGGTCAACTCCCTCCTCTCCATTTCCCTATCCTCCTTTATAATCAGTTTTCGCTAATCCAGTTAATTGTTTGCAAATAGCTGGAGTTTCCTACTGGCAAATTCAATTTGCAGGGCTCTGCTGTGAAGGTGCCCTGTTTCTTTCTATTTATTTATTTATTTCTAACATGTCTTGGATTATTGGCCACAACTGTCCCTTCTCCACCCATCTTTTCCAGACGGAGCTGACTGAAGGGATAAGGGGGCTGCACAGTTAATCAGCCCTCATGATAAATAAACCGGATGACAGAGGCAACGGGGATGCAGGAGAGCAGAAAGGGAGCGCTCTGCAGAGCCTGAGCTCGGGTACCACGCGGGCAGGCTTTCCTGCTCCCAGCTCAGCACACTGAGGAGGAGCGTATCAAATATTTGTCCAGCACTGCAAAAACATTAAGTGTTTTTCATAGCCAAGTTTTTCATTCCCCTTTCACACAGAGGAAAACAGAGGCACAGCCCAGCATTGACTTCCCCAGCACCCTTACGGGGACTGCGAGCAGCAGCTGGGACTCCGGGCTCCGAGCTAGATGCATTTTTCCTGGCCCACCCTGGGGGCTGTTCTCCCGCACGTACCCCCTCTGTGCACCATAACGGGAGAAACGCAAAGAGGAGCAGTGCCCTTCGGGTCAGGCTGCTCTTTTCCATATGAGTAAAGGGGAAGGGCAGGGCTGGGCTGGCTCTTCACTTACATGTGGAGCGGTTCCCAGCACAGACACGTGATCCATTTGGAGTGGCCGGTGAGCACCCGGCCGATCTGATTGCCGGTGGCTGGGTCCCAGAGAAATATCTGTCCAAGAGAGGAAGCAAGAGAGTCACGTCAGGCCACACACATCATGTGAATCCCAGGGACGTTCGGGCTCCATTTAGAAAGGAGAAGTGTCCTTGGGGTTGCACTGGCAGGGAGCAGAAAGCGAGGGGGGCAGGAGGGCTGGATGTCTTTCCAGATCCCTGCAGCAGTCAGCTGGCATCTCAAAGAACGAGACCTGATTGCCCTCCTCTCTGCCTAAAATGCCGCTGCTACAAAAATATCTGCCTCAACATAAAACCGATCCAGGTCCCCAAAAAGCCAGCCTGAGCATTTGACATTCTGTGCCAGGGAGTTAGTGAATGTTTGCAGAGCACAAGGAAAGCCAGAGCACACTAAATGCTACTTATTATCGGATTCTGTGGGTGGGACACATGCTGGTTTTCTCTTGTTTTTTCTCTCTCTACATAAACGTTCATCTGAAGAGCCAAGGCATTAGTCATCTCCTACTTCAGAACCTGGGAGAAACAGGGAAACAGAGGACAAGCAGCTCCCTGGGTTAGATTAAAGCCAGAACAGCACCAAACCAGGGCAGAGCCACCCTGGCCTGGCCCGTATCATTGGGGTTGGTATCACAGCGGCCTGACGGAGCGACCACTCAGAAACCGAGTGCGGGACAGCAGCACCCGGCAGCTCCATGGCCGCGCTCGTTGCTCTCAGACTGTTTGAAGGTCAGAGTGAGCGACTACCCCTCTGCAGCTCAGCGATTTACTGACTCACTTTTAATCGCCCACGAGCGCTCCTGCTTCCCCAAGCATTTCTGCGTGCACCTTAAGCGCGCACATTTTGCCCCACAGCTGGGACCCTCTTTGCATTCCTGTAAGAGGGAATTTGGCTGTGTCTGAGTGGGAGTGCTGCGAAACAGACTGCCGCTGTACGGCCGGGTCATGCAAACAGCAGCCCTGGCTTAGCCAGGCGATACCCCTTCTCACTCCAGACACCTCCCTCGTGATGGAGCCGCCTGCCAAGGACCACGTCCAAAGCTTGGACTCTTTCCTGCGCTGACGGAAAAGCGTCTGCCACAAGACAGCAGGGCTCAGCGGCAAGAGGTCCACCAAAGCAACAAAGCCAGAGCACTGCCCAGCAGAATTCAGAGATGCTACTTGCAACTACCGCGACACATCCACATGCAAGGTTCCTCTGGGGAACAGGAACCCTGCTCAGAACAACTATATACACCCTTCACATCCCAGAAAGAACAAGTCTTTGCCCCTAATCCCCCACAGCCCCTTTACCAGCTTTCATTTCACTTCAGAACAGGGCTGTTGAGGGTCTCCACGCTCTCACAGACCCCCCCCCCCCCCGCACGGCTGTCAGGGCACCTGGCCCCGCACCGAGGGAACGTGGAGCCAATGTGTACCTGGCTGTTCTTGCAGCCTGAGGCCAGTTTCTTGCCGTCGGGCGACCAGGCGATGCTGAGCACCCAGTGCCGGTGACCTGGCAGAGAGAGCAAGAGCAGGCATGAGTGGAGAGCCGTGACCATCTGTCCCCGGTGTCCCAGCATGCAGCCACTCCAAGGCAGGACTGGAGGTGAGGGAACCCTCCATGTTCTTCCCACCCAGACCCTCCTCCTCTGCTTCATTAGTGAAGGAGAGCTGCTCCCTCCCTGAGCCACGGCCCCAGCCTGTGCGGCTCCGGCAGAGCTCTGTTTGTCCCCCTGTGCAGGCAGGGGGTCCCTGAGGGAGGGGGAGCAGGAGCTGCCCTCCCAGGACACCCCCACACCCACCTTTGGCTGTGAACTGTGGCGTCTCCGTGCTGAGGTCCCAGAAGCGGACAGTGGTGTCTCCAGAACCACTTGCCAGGTACCTGGGAGAGGAAAAAGAGCCCAGCTCAGCATGGTGCTCTTGGGGGGGACAGTAGCTGAGCTCCCCTCCCACAGCCAGACCCTCATACTTTCCCGTGGGGCTGAAGGCCACAGAGATGACAGCCTCGGTGTGTCCCTCCAGGGAGCTGGTGCAGCGGGTCACCGCCCGCACCCTGAACACCGCCTGCGGCTGGTAGATGATGTCCAGGACCTTCTCTGTCTCCACCGTCTGCCCCGCCAGGGTCTTCTCCAGCGACACCACGATCTCGGCATCGTGGACGAAGAAGGCCAGAGGTACCGGCTCATCCTGGGGGAGGAAGGGCAGGAGGGGTAGCGAGGGGCGGCCCCAGTTTGGGCTCGGGTGGTGCTGGGGGAGCCTGGGGGGGGGGTGTCTCACCTTATGCAGGAGGGCGTTGCAGACCAGCTGCAGCTTGTCCGGGGTGATGGTGACCGGGACGTCGAAGGGGGAGCCCAGGGACTCCCCCGCTTCGTCCCGGAACTGGATCAGGAGCCGCTGCACGTCCTCGTCCGGCGACATGGTCTGCGGGACAGCGGGCTCAGGGGCGGGGATCCCACTGGGGGAAAGGGGGGGGGGAGCCCCACAGCACCCCAGCCCGGGAAACGGTACCCGCACGGGGGAGACGGAGCCGCGACGGGGGAACCCGGGGTGGGAGGGGTGGGCAAGAAACACCCCGCAGGGAGCGGGACCGCAGGCGGGGAGCGCAGGAAGAGCCCCACAGGGGACCCCGGGGAGGTCAGGGGCCCCGGAGCGCCCCAGCACCCCCGCCCCTCCAGCACCTCAGCGCCGCCCCGGCCCCGCTCCCCCCGGCCCTACCCCGCTCACCGCGGCCGCGTGCCTCCGCGCCCCACGTGGGCCGGAAGCGGCTCCTCGGGGCGGAAGGCCTGGACGCCGCGCTGCTGCCCCCTGGCGGCCGGCGGTGGGGACAGCGCCGCGCCGGGGCTCCGCCGGTTCGAGGCCGCTGCGGGGCATTTTGCGTGGTGACCGCACTGCTGCTTTTTCATTGCAGCAAACCCAGGAAAAGTTATCCCAACTATCCCATTGCAATAAGAAATGAAGCCAATGCTGCAGCCCGCCCGGTTGCGGGACGTGTAACACCTTTGGGGTGCAGGAGAGAAGGGCTGGGGCTCAATCAGGGTTTATTCACCATGTAAACTGGCTCGTTGGGCTGGACAGGAGGCAGGGAAGACCTGCTACAGGACCAAGCCCTGCCCCTTCTACCTGTCTCCTAGCCCGACCCCCGACACATCCTGTGATTAAAACACCTCCTTAGTATTTAGCTAGAAATTATTCTTACTTCACCACACTCCCATTAACATCATCCATTAAATACTAAGAAATGGGTGCAGGTGTACCAAAGACCAACGATTCAGGGGTTTATAAAAGAAACAAACCCTAAGACTCACATTAAAAAAAACCAAACCCCACAACATACATGTGAAGTCAAATCCCATCAAAACAGAAAATTGACACAAATTTTAATATTTATATATTTTAAATCAAAACACAATTAAATATAGTATGAATACTTGGGCATGAGAGAAATAAGAGGTGGTACATAGTACCAAAAACCTATACACAGCCTTTTTTGCTTTTTTTTTTATAGACAATACAGTGTATCTCTAGACAATCGAATATTGCAACAGAATAACGCTTGCTAAGTCAATCAAGATATTCCAAACATTGGAGATGATTTGAGTTCTTCACAAAGTGATTTTTTTTGCACAAGTTTGAGGAAAAAAAGCAATCATAAGAGTAAAACAAAAAACCCAAAGTAGAAGTGTTGTATACTAAAAATGCAGCGAGAACATAACGGTGAGACACTGAGTACTTTTGATACCCTGCAAAATAAATTCCCTGGAAAAAAAAAATAGAGGTGCTGTGTAACATCGTGGCTTTTTTACTTGAACTAAAGGTTTTGCAAGTTGCAAGTGTTGACAATGTCAGGGAGAAGGCCAGAGGTCATTAAAAACTGTTTTTCTTTGTAAACCAAACATCTGGAATTAGATACTATGTTGTTGGGAGGACAACAAGCTATGGAGAATGGCAGCAATTACTTTTTGCCTTGCTCATGGGATAGTGAAGAAAGAAAATGGAGCAGTCTACAGGGTACGATCTCCTCAAAACGTGGGCTGCATTCGGAGCCGTGGCCCAGGAGCAGAGGGTTGCACAAGTGCAAGATCACTTCTGAGTCTGCTCCCTGTTGGAAGCAGGGGGGATTGTGTGTGCAGGTTTAAGAGCTCGACAAGAGTTACACTGTCCAGGCTTCGCTCCTGATCATTCTACGCTGCCTTCGGAGTTAATGTAGTTATGAAGTAAAATACATTTATCTTACAGTTGAATACGCATCTATTTCAAGTAAGGAAAAATAAAACTTAGAACTTTTTAGGTCATTCACTGCCAATGAATTCACCGTTTCAGGTTCACTTCTCCGATGGCCAATGTCAGGGACGCACCCCATGGCCTTTCCAATTATGTATTTAAAAATTACAAGTAGTAGAACTAGAAACTACAGCAAAACCTTCCCCTCTTTGTAGTGGCTTGTGTCCCATTCCAGATATTTTGCTTAAAAGTCTTTTTGAGACAGGGTCAAGTATTTGTGAAGTCGATCACAGTTTCTCAGTGACACATTCGTAAACCGCATCTTCATCTCTTTAAAAACCATCATTATTGTGAATGCCACATACGACAGGAGAAAGTGTTTCTTCACGCTCTACAGTGGAGGTACAGGATTGCTTCTTTTTAATTCTTCCTTATAAATGAGGGAGATTTTGGTGGTTGGAGTAACAGTGCTTTGTTTTTATTGGCTGTGTTAAAGAATCCACCAAAAGGGAAAGTTCACTCATTCTCAAAGCAGAAAACCAGATTTCCTGTTCTGGCGTTTCTAAAATCATAGCTGAAAAAGGAAGAACAGGGTTAGAGTTCATTTTACCCTAAAACATACAAGGCAATCGCTCAATAGAAAGACATTTTGTGTTTAAAATGTTGAAGCCAGGTATGCTTACGAGTTTGGGAGAGGAAAAAAAAACCCCTAATCCCCCAAGACACAACCTTCCGATTACTGTAACCATACTTGCTTAATTGAATCCAGAGCATCTGCAGCCACTTGATATTTCTAAATACTGTGCTGAGAGATCTTTTCATTTAGCCAGGCTGGAATTACATCATTTGCAGCCAAGCTATTAAGTGAAGTCATTATATAGGTAATTTAAATATAACTTGCTCTATTAACAAGAAAACAGTCACATAGTGAAACTATGGATCCATCCGTCCATCCAGCTCTAATACTCGGGCTTTGGCACATGTTTACCTTCAATAATTAGAAAAAGTGCAAGTTAATTTTAAAAGTCAGATCCCTGAAAGCCAGAGGTACCAGACATTAACTTGGTAAACTGCTGTCATCATTATTTCACAAAATCTGACTGTTGCATCAGAACTGGCTTTTTTTGGGGTTTGGTGGCAGGTTTTTTTTGTTTGTTTTTTAAACAGAGAACCTGGATTTGTACGACAACGACATAGCTAAACAATACACCACACTAAACCACTGGCCTACGGAGAAGGCTACTGTGTCTTTGTTAAAGTGTAGACACAGCACTGCATAATTTAGCACACCCAACAAGACAACTCAACTTGCCGGCTATTGAGCTTTACTGACACTTTAGGCAAATACACCAGTACTCATTAATGTGAAACAAGTGTGAACTCGGTAAGGAATGACAGTATTGATCCTGCTACCCAAATCACCCTTTTAACCAATAAGGCAGTTTGCAAAGACTCAAAAGGAACAAAGACAATTTTAACGCTTGCACAGGAAGGCCACTACAGTGTCTTAAGAAATTCCTACATCATCATACTGTAGGCTGAAACACTTCCAACCTTTGTTTCTTCATACCATGCTATGCTAGTTTGAACATTTCCCAGCGTGGGTTTCAGATGCGCTAGGAAGGCAAGCAAGAGCTCTGTTCCTCCCACAGTCTGGCTTAAGTCAGATAAAGACAGGCAGCCTTTCCACCCCCTTACCTTCGTAACCTTCTCTGAAGGCTGTTCACATTGCGCCTGCTGCATAACGTCATTGACTATCATCTTCGCTATCCTCCAAGCCATCTCTTCTTGAGCCTGCCGTAGAAAAAACATCCCAAAAATATAGATAGCTTCAAGTTCTTAAAATAAAAATACAGTTCTCTCAGCATAATTCAAACACTCAACCTTGGAGACTCAGTTAACCTTCACAACTCAGCGACTTGTAGCAAACGTATCCTCCCTTGATGGAAATGCACCTGGCTTTTAAGTACAGCATTAACTTCAATTATTATGAATATTTATGACTCTATGCAATTTCCAAGAGAGTTAGTGAAGTTTTTAGACTTATCTTGTTGGGGACTTGGACAAGCCCCTCCAAGGGGGAAAAAATGCAGCCTGTGATCCACGTACAGTGGTCACTTCACAGTAAAAAAACCCAAAGAACAGCAAGCACCTCCACTCCTAATTGTAGATATTATGGCCAGGATTAAGAACTTCAATACTTCATTTCCCTAATCTACATGGTAAAGTAAGTCACAAGGATAACATAAAAGAGGACACACCTCATCTGTGTTTCCTTGAACCCATTTCTTCATTGCTTGTGAAAACATGGACCCTAGTTGAGAAAAAACAAGAAGCAAGGTGTATTAGCAAGCTCTGTGGCACACCTCTATAGAAGCCAATTCCTTCCACCCTTCCGAAGGGTGCACTGCAGGCATTAGAGAACACAGAAGAGTCGCAGGAAAGACAGACAAGGGATTACATGGAGCCATGGTTCATTAGACACTAAGCCCGAACCACTCCTCTTTACCAGAGCTGAAAAGCAGCATTAACAGCAGATCCCAAACTGGGTGGGAAGCATGTGGAGCTGAAGTTCTTTTTCATCTCAAGACCAAATCTTTGAAGGCTTGATCATCAGCTCAGCTGCTAGCGGCTTTCATCCCTGCCAGGTTCCATCAACAGCTCCAACGCCCACAGGCTGCTCATACTCTCAGGAGTCCAGCTGGACCCAAAAAGCAGAATTTGGTTAGGAAACTGGGCCAGAGATGGGTTTTGCCTCAGTACAGCAGGATCCCCTAAGCATCTCTTATTTGGCTTAAAACACATCTGGAAAGAGTCAAGAATCTTGCTTATCTTGACTGCAGTAAGGAAAAAAAGCAGTTCTGCAGATGTTTACAGAAATGGAGGGAAAGAGGAAAGCAAACCTTTTGATTTTTTGACATCAGGCTCTGGTTCAGATTCTCTGATAAACTGTCCCAGGTCACTGACTCGTCCAAACGTCATCTTCCTGAAGAGGGAAGGAGTAAAAGAACCACACAGGTTACCAAGAGAACTTCGGCATTACAGAAAGCTACCACTCAAGAAAGCAAAAAAGCCACCGCAATAAAGCCTCCAGTGTCAGAAGACTGGCGTTTTACCAGTTACCACCTCTTCCCCCTAAAATTGATACACTGGGAAAAATCTCCCACTTTTCTCATGTATCTGAATTCAAAGCGTATCTTAAAAATTCTTCCAGAAACTAGAGGCGGGCAAATGCTTCAATGACTCAATGATGCAATATCAGCAGGCAGTGCTAGGAAGTGGTCTACGCTATCATAAAAACATGTCATTAGGCAGTTTACAGTACCTGAAAGGACAGAAGACTGGTATGCAACAGAAAAGCAAGGTAGCTATAGAAACGACTTCTGTACGAGATCCACAGAGCAGAACAGCTTTGTAACAAAGAGCAACTTAAGAAACAGAATAGCTGTGCAATCTGCTGAAGAAATGAAGTATAAGCCCTTCTCTACCACAGGGATAGGGAGAAATCCAAGCAGCACATTACAATATCAAAGGCGCCCGAGCTTATTCTTTTCCGTTCCAACCCCAAATAGGAACTACTAAGCTGTATTTTGGAGTCAAAGAGGGATAATAACTAGGAGAAAGAGAAAGCCAATTGGAAATATTTTTCTGTCTGCCATTCTGGTCAGAGAAACATTCACTATGACATTGGTGTTAAAGTAAATTTATTTCAATAGTATGATTTCAAATATTAAGACATGTACTAAGATTACAACATCTTGCATTTATGCCTAATCTCCATGCAGGAGGACACAGCAAAATGAAACAGAGGTGAAACACGTAACTAGGAAGAATGAGATACACTAAATGAACCTTACCCTGCATACGTTCGTTGATATAAAGATTCTGGATCCAGACTTGCAGCATCTACAATTATTGCTTCATCAAAATTTTTCAGGATTTTAACATTAGCCTTTTTGACATTGGACTACAAATAAAAATTCTAAGTATTAGTGCCCAATGCAGACAACTAAGAGCTGCTTAACAAAACCGCAATTTTAGTGCTTTTACACTTAGATAAACCTCCATAAAGTCTCTAAGCAAGCATAAAAGAATTAGAGAGCATCTACACAGCAACGAATTCCTAACTCAGTGTGACACTGGTTTTAAACAGAGGATGATAAAGTTATTGAGCAGAGCCAGAGACACAATGTACAGGTCAGCATACGTATGTGTAAGGACTGCTGACTAAGCATTATCAACTGCCCAGGTCTGTGTGCACATGCGAATGACTTGTTGGCGAGTACCTAACACTGAACTACCTCGCTGAACCACCTCACAAGCTGCAGCAGCTTCACTCATCCCTCTCATGCACTTGGTAAGCAATTCCCAAACACACCACGCTTCCCCCATACACAGAGGACAAACATTTATCTTTTTGGCCTGGAGTATTTATATAAGACTATGAAAAAAGCCAAGGAAACATTAGAGCAACAGCAGGGAGAGCACAAATGCACAGCACCTTAACACAGAACAGAAATGTTTATGGCAGCTGCCTTGCAAGCTCCTTTCCTGCTGCTCTGCGTTCTTTATGCAAAAATATGCAGAGACCAGGAGATTGTCTTATTCAGATAAGTAGAAGAAACCACAAAATGCAACACTTCATTCCCAAATTGTCCAAGCAAGCTAGTTACCAGCAGTTTGTCCTGCCCAGACTACCAGGCAGCAGGATATTTCAAGAAGGTCAGAACACAGATTTTATTCTGCACTTTGCAACTAGGCAGGAATATTCTCCTCCTTGCAAATTAGGAGGTTTAAAAATATTACAAGCAGGTAGTATAGCTTCCAAGTTGCTTGAAACACAGTACATCAATAACGTTGGTCTAGATATTGGATTTAAAACCCATGGTAGCACCGCAGCATTCAATAAAAGCAATTCAGCAAAAGCAGTTCTAGCTTAGCTTTTCTGCTCCCAGCTGGGCTTGCAGTTTGCAAGCTGACCTGGTTACAGATAAGTTAGAATCTGCTTATCCTCTCTTCTTTCACAGCTGAATTAAGCAAAGCTAGAATTTTTGGTTTTAACCAAGAGTTGTCTGTTCCACATCTGCATTACTGGGATGGTTTCAGAGTGTAACGAGCTCCACTGCCCGTCTCTGAGGCTAGGCCCACAGTGGAACACAGCTCTCAGAAAGCGGCACCACAAAAGGCAATAAAAAAAAGCAAGCAGCTGGCCTGCAACCAGGGCACCATGCAAAGCAAATACACAGTGGACATTTCTCAATGACTTTGGAAGGGTAAGAGAGCTGAAGGAGTCCAGTCACATTCTCATTTCTACACTGTACAGCAAAGCAGCAGTTGCACAGCTCTAATCATACTTAACGAACAATTAGAATGCCTTACCCAGCAACAGACTTTTTTTATGCCCACCTTTATGTCAAACTATATCCATGCAAACAAAATGCAGGTATCGCCCCCAGCTCAGAGCATCTTGGCAGTAACATAACAAAGTGTCAGAGCTCTCATTTGGAAAGGTCAGGAGCCTGGCCATTTTATATCAGACCAGCATGACTAGCTGGCTTGAGGATGGTAATAGGGAAAAGTCTGCTGAGGCAAATCAGCGGACACGGCTTGGTCAGATATTAACTGTTATTGCTCTATGCACGAGTAGACAGATGCCTTGAACCCTAGAACTGAGTGGACTCTTCAGGACAGAAGATCTGGCACTTTATGCAAGTTTTGTGTGCTCAGTTCTATTTTTGTATTTAAATTCTGTAGCATATTCACAAGTGTCAATGTTTTCCTAAAGTTTTAACTGTGGTATTGATTAAAAAAAAAGTGTTATTTCTAGTAAAAAGCATTTTTAATTATTAGGGCACCAAGAAACAGTCGCAACAAGTATTAACAGCTTAGTAAAAACATAACTTTGATGCAAAGAACTAAAAGCAGTGCAAGACTCTGGGTACAACAAATACCATAGATACCCCTCCATGCCAATACTGTCTGTCTGAACTTCACAGCAGGGAGACTAAACACGTCCTAATATAACACAGGCTTTAATGTTAAAGTGGAATGGGATTAACTGTAATCAAATTACAAGATGTTTTCTTACAGCATAGCAACTTTGATATTGATATAGGAAATGCTAAAATCACTTTTTTGTATCAGAAACAGGATATATAACAGAACTCATACCTGGGAGGCAGAGCCATCCGGGCCCCCTATAGAATCGCTATCGGGAGAGCTACCGGGGCCATGAATACTCAGTGCAATATTCCCTCCTGGAAATTCATCTCCTCGTACTGAATGGATGAGATCATTCAAGTATTTGTAGTAAAGGTTGCTGGACAAGAAACCAGGTAAAAAAACCTGAGAGACAGAATAAGGAGTCCTCTTTAATCAAGGCTCGTCTGCACAATTACTGTAGATCATTTGGAGAACAGAAGAGACACAAAAACATCTCAGTCCTTGTGTAGATGGTACACAAGTAAAAGTGTCCACACATGGAATTATTCCAGATTAGCGATTGCATTGCTTTGAATTTGATTCCTACTGCAAAATGAATAAAAATAACCTCATATTAACCAAATCCTCCAGTAACTGGAACTGAAGTTCAGATTTTTTTTTCCCCTCTAGAAAAGCCTGACAACCCATCAGGCTTACAGTTATTTTGCTATGCTGTTCAAAAATCACCTGCAGCTCCAGAATCAAATCATTAACCTCTAGTATCCAGGAATCCCAGAGTTACACTATTAGCCACACCAAGGGTACTAGACTTGCAAACAACTGCTACTAGCAGGAAGGAAAACTTTCTAAAGGTATATAATAAGCTGTTGATAGCAATTCGCATGGGAGGAAATTCTGTTACTTCCATTAAAATGCGATAATCACCCAAGACAAACATTTCACAGAGAATTAACAGAAGCCAGTGGATGGTATCTTTTCAAATCAAGCTGGGGAAAATAGCCTAGCTATTCTACTAAAGCTGTTCTACTATCCAGGTAAACAGGAAGTCAGTAAAAGAACAAGACAAATCAGAGATGCTGAAGGGGACACTTGACACACTGCACAATCTCCGCATCATCTTTACTGTCAAAACCGTTCTAAAGAAGGTATCTCACCGTCTCCATGGTAGTCCACGCCTGTCGTAAGGGAGTGGTGAAACAATTAGGGAGAGGACCACCTTCTCTGCAGATGTTGGATTCAATCTCTAACCTTACTGAGTCATCAAACCCAAGAGGATGCGTGGCTTGAAGGGAGAAGTACCTGCAGCACCGGAGAGGGGAAGAAAACGACACAAGAGGATTTGCAAAACTTTACAGGTGGTTAGTACCCACCCTTACCACCGAAGGCCAATCGTGCTGCAGCCACTAGATGGTGCTGACTTCAAAACGTACATAAAACTGATCCTCACTAAGTACAGGGGGAAAAAAAAAATCCCCAATTCACAGAAATATATTTGATAAAGCCTTGCCCTGAAGGTATAGATAAAAGAGACAGAGCATCATGTGACTACTGATGAGCAGAATCTTACACACACAGCTTTGTAGCAGGGAAGCAGGAATGAAGCAGGAAACACCCAGAACTCTGAAGCAGCGTTTGCTTTACTAATTGCATCATTGAAAACTGAGTTTGTGGATGAAGCGGGGGGACAACTGATAAAAGTCAGAGTGAATTGTTTGATTCCTTTCCAATTAGTATTTCCTACGAGGGTAATAACTCAACAAGCTTGTGGCAATGAGTCTTACAGTTAAGCTTAAGAACAAACTTTTTCTGGAAGCAGTCTTGATGTCTGTCTTCCAGTTGCATTATTGCTAAGGTGAAGCATAAAGTAAGGAAAAAAAGTTACACTACTTAGAGTGAGAGGAAAGTCTGATATTAAAAGGTATCTGGTCACTTCATTAAAAAAATAAAGGAAAATATTTTGAAATACTACGAACAAGCACTATTTGGCTTTTGCCGTGTGTGATAACAGCTCCTAGAGCCTACTTTAAATGGATAACAGTATCAGAACCTTACAATTTTTCTACAGTGATGCACCTGCTATTAGGTTTAAATCCTTTACATTTTCAAATGGCAACCAACTGGCTTTGATATTTCATGACCAAACATGAACTCAAGCAATCAAGTCCTGAAAATTCTCAATCGTGTTTAAGAACAGAGTCCTTGTGAGGATTTTCTCCTCATGCATAAAGAAAAATTTTAGAAGTTCTTGTGCGTGTACACATCAAAGGCTACTTTAATAAAATGCAATTCAGCGTAACAGCGCAAGACTGCACAGTTATGGTTTGAAAAGTTCCTTTTGCACAGTGCAACACGTAACTACAAGCACAAAATTAGAGTTTCAGAAACAAGTAATTGTTGAACTCCCTCACTTGTCATATAAAATCATGGCATCATTCTGTGCTTCTTGCCCATCATACTGGCCTTTTTTGGCAGCAAGTTGAGACTGGAAGTTATCTGCTGCCAACCAGAACTGCAATACGTTAACTGCATCTTCCTTCTCCATGTACTGGAAGGGAAATAAAAAAAAAAAAAAAAAAAGAGGGGAAATTAAAGAAGCTTTAGCAAGAAACTTTAAATAAGCATAAACAAGCCTGCTCCTTCCCATTTAAAACAAGAAACATAGTCCATATGTAATGATGCAAAATTGTCACCAGGGCATATAAATATTCTGAATTTTCAGATACAGGGTTGCAGACAGATTTAATTTGTTTAAAAAAGAAAAAAGAACTTGTGACATTTCTTTTCTGTACCAATTTTCACATTTAGTTTCCAAACTACTATTTATTTGTACCGTACTACAGACAGAGGAAACGCAATTTCCATGCTATGCCTTAGCTTACATTGAACTCAGCGTACTGTCTCAACCTCCCAGCTTGCTGTTTCCAACAACACTGGCTTGTCAGACTATCAGAATAAGTATTTTACTACTAACAGATGATCCCCTAAAGGTATAGGACTCCTCAACTGTAAAATCATACATTTAACTGACCACATCCCATCTGGTATCCTCTCTACATAAAAATGGTGAATTATTTGTTATCTGTAAGAATGCTTAAGGCTTTCAAAGTCACTACTTCATTTGGCAAGATTAAAGTGACTATGTCAAAGCTTCTACAAAGCAAAGACACTTAGAAGCACTCCTGAACTGGGGAAGTGTGCATGAATACTCACCCTACACTACAGTGTACAGGTTTGAACGTTTGAAATAGTTCTACACATGGGCAGGAAATGGTTTAATGCATTTTCTTCCAGAAAAAGATACACCTCGTATTTTTTATTATATTTGAGGTGTCTTTGTTAGAGCCATCGGGGATGAATAGTTTTTTCCACTTGATAGAAAGGAATAAAAAAAAGGAAATGCAAAACACTCACCTCAGAGAAATAGAACAGGGCTGATTCACAGAAAAGTATGTCAGCCAGATAAACAGTCCCGCTAGTCAGCACCTCAATCTGGTATTTACAGAAATGATGACTTCGCAGAAATTCACTAAAGTGCCTGCATGCAGATAGAATAACAATTAGTTATGAAGGGTCAACAGCATTCAAGGCACCTTATGAATCAATTAGCTCTTACCCCAGAAATCTTACACCTTTAGGTGGATAAAAGCAAAACAAGCAAGAAACATTGCAGGTTTACAAATGACACAAGATGTAAAGAACCTAGTAACAGCGTACATGTACAACTTCAGTGAGTGAATACAAGAATGGATTTGGAGGAAGAGATCTGAGCAGTTTCAAATACAGGAGACTGCACAGAGAAGTGATTATATGGTTATACCTCCCTATGCATTTTCAACAGAACCGCCCTTCGCAAAAGGACAACAGACAAGAGAAGCCAAATGATTCAAGCAACTTACTCTTGTTCCATTGCATTAAACACTATTGACTGTGCTGTAACAAAACAGTTCGGATCCACTTGTCCATCTTCCCCACAAATCTTTGCTGCAAAGAAAGACCAGGTTAATTTTAACCTGCATTTGGCTGACCGAGCTGAAAGACACGAGTGATGATTAGTTAATGAAAATCGCATTTCAAATCCACTAGAATCAGCTGGTTCTGACTGTGCAAAAAGAGCTTTTTAAAGTACTGCAGATAGCCAAATGATAATATTATGGCTAAAATATGCGACTGAGACTAAAATCTGGATTCCCCCATAACCACCAAGAATTCTTTCACTAATTTAAGCAAAGTCTCTGAAAGTTCTTCTGGGGATATTGCACAGCACTACTGAAAGGTCAGATCCACTGATACTTCTAATGTGATCTACCACCTTTTTACAACTGACTTTAAAATTCATCAAACTAAAAAGAAATACCAGTGTGTATGGTATTAAAGATACATTTTTATGGGGAAGGAGGAAGCTCTAAAATGAGTAGGGAGTATACATTCTTACCAACTATGTCATTTCTCATCACTTCTGTAATAGGTATTGGTTTAGCAGCATCTGGAGAAATATATTTGGTAAAAGTACTAACTGCATCCCGTTCTATACCTACAATGAAGAAATACAGAATCAAACTTTGAATTCCTTGGCATAGGTCTAAAATGAGGAGCAAAGAACAAGTGTTTGCTCCTCAGAAAAGCAAGTATCTAGTTGCCAGCAACAAGTTTCCTTCCCATGAAGCTTTCAGTCCACTACCTGATACTTTGCTATGATGAGCCACGGTGACTGTGTTGTCTCTAGCCAGGTCAGAATAAGCCCAGCGTGGACTGACTAGCAAGATGGAATAAAACAACATGGCTCTGAATCCCCGACCACCAGACAAGACAGCAGCCTCTTCCTCAGCTGCACACCTGAGTCCCAGAAGGAACACCTTTATGGCAAGAACTGCAGTGAAGTTCCCAATTTCCAGCTCTCATTATAGAGAATATAAAACACTTGCATTATAAAGGAATTAAAAGAAATTTAAAAAAATCTTAAAAAGGGGATGCCTCGGAACAAGATGTATGCTTTACATATCAAGGGAGAGTTGGGACACTGCTCTGGAAGAAAGAAAAAAGTTACACTCCAGACTCTTCAGATTTCTCAAAAAGGACGTCGTCCTTTCAAATTCTTTTTAGAGATCAGAAAGCAGAGGGGCTTTTCATGACTAAGGTATCACTGCATGTTTAATATACTTTGGGGCTGAGGTTATGTATTGTGGAGGTACATTCTCTTAATATGTACCTCCACAGTAAGAGGTACCTTTGTGGAGTAATTATATGAGAAAGACAAACAGCGAGAGAAAGGGATGCAACATAAGGAAACAGTTGGGCAAACAGAAGGAACCAATATGAAGAAAGGAGTGTTTCCTTTCTGTCTGTAGCCTTGCACAAATGAGGGAGGACTGAGTAGATGCAAAGTCGAGAAACAGGTTATTGCACATGTAGCTTACTACCAAAAGTAAATATTTGGATTTCATCCATACTTCCAGTCACCTCTGAAGAGGTGGATTCCTAATAAGAACAAATCAATTACAAGGGGAGGAACTCTATCAAATAAATCCAAGAACAAGCCCAGTACATTCCACACACAAATCTCTACAAGTCTCTTGTAACCATTACTTATGTCATTTTATGTGATTGAGGATATTTACCTTCCGTGGAAATTTAAGTTATCAATTCTGAGCCCCATCATCCATAGTTTCTGCAATTCTTTTAAGCTGGGGGTGGGATGGGTGAGGGAAGAATGGGACATTGCAATGTTCATCTTCATTTCTTAATATTACACATGTAGGAACAGAAGTAACCTAAGCTTTTAATTTTCAAATCTCTTCAGCAGCATATTTATTTTTTAACAACCAGGCAGTCAAACAATACATAGCTCAAATTGACCATGAGCTTATACAGCAAGTTAACATTACTGATATACAAAATTATTTTCCTCCTTGCAACATCAGATCAGGCTTACCGAGAACAGGTGAGAACCAAGGCAGCTCACTGTGCAAAGCGAGCAGCAGCGAGTATGTTTCCCCATCTCCCCACCTTTTTAAAGAAAGGGAACACATGGCACTTACTTTTCATTAGTTTTCCTGACAAGTCTTTTAGTGCAGAGGAGGGGCTGTTTCTATTTGATACCGTAAGCTTGGAAGATTCTTGCTGATCAGCTGGAACAGAATAGGTCCCTGTCTCAGATTTTCTTAGACAAAGAACACTGGTATTATCACTCTCCTGACCCGAGAGCACGTGGTTCTGGCTGTTGCTAGTTCTGTCGTTCTTGTCCGAAGCCACTGGCTTGGTCCTGAGCAGACAAACTGCGCTAGAATCCTCCAGTCTCTCCTCAAGCAATCCTGTTGGAGATGATGATGCAATTTCCTGCTGTTTTGAGGGCGACACTGGCTCTGCCAACGAACTCTGCTTAACTGTGTTCAGGCTATGTGCTCTTATACGGGACCATGTTGTGGAGTGGAAGCTTTCAGCCTCTAACCAAAACTTAACCAAGTGTTCCATTCTGCGTAGTTCCATAAACTGGATAAAATAAGGGAGGGCTACATTGTCCTGCAGAACTTGTTCAAGGGTCTTTGAAAGGCTTGATTTGGTCTCTTGAGCCTGATAATTCAGACACGATCTGCCTAAAGAAAAATATCACGGGAGTAACTCCATATTGTACTGCAGACATGGGTATTCGACACAAAAACATCCTGCAATGCAACTGGTGAAGAGACAATTCCAATACAATGGCAGTACACAACGTAAAGGAACCTCTTAACAGACAAATGTACTGTCCCCATTCAAAACCCTTCTAGGGTAACACAGATGCTATTGTAACAGCAGTCAAATTTTTTAATTACCTAATCTACTTGCCTCCAAACCAAAGGATGGTGAGCATACCAGTAATGTACATCGAATAAAAAGATATGCTGATGTTATTATAGAACTGACGCAGCCTTACCTAAGTCTCCAAAATGAGCAGCTTCCATGTGACTTGGCTGCTTCTTAAGGGCAGCTGTCCGACTGCTAGAAAAAGAGTCCATGTTGGCAGAGATGGCATTAATTGCCACATGGCTTGGTCCTGCAGCCTCCAGCAAGGCATGATTTCTAGTGCTTCTTTGAGGGGAATGTACTGGTATTGGAGCTGGAATCAAGACAGGAATAATTAAAAGACAAAGATCCCAAGACCTCTTCTAAGCAGTATCCAAAACTAAGTACCCCAACATATGCCAGAGAGTTTGCAAGAGTCAAACTTACTAAAAACCCCATTGCACCATGTGTCATCTTTGATCAAGGGCCTGATAAGAGAGTAAAGGCCACAGAAATAAACAAGTTTTATTATAGCAAGAACAAATTCACTTCCAATAGACCAGTGGCACCCACCCACCTACATTTTCCTTATTCAGTACCTAATCAAAAGATGCCAAGTCTAAGTTTACATGTGAAATATTATTCATGAGTCTTCCTGCTTCCTTGATAACTGCTATAGCAGCTGGATACTTTGTCAACAATTCCATTTAGTTGCAATGTTCTTGCCAATCCATTTCCATACCTTTTTGAAGGCTAAAATGTGTAACAAAATCCTGAACTACAAAGCTGTCTATGAGTTTTAACAAGAATATTTTTCAAAAATACTTTCTTTCCCTCTATTTGGAAAAAAAAAAAAAAAGCAGTAAGGAAATATCTATGATGAAACCCAGGTTAACCTCAACCTACTCTAGCTGTTTTAATCACAGCTGGCTATTTGAGCCCAAAATGAACAAAGAACAACTTCCTCATGCAAAAGTCTGCCAGTGAAAAAGCATCAACTAATTGTTAACTGATGACAAAGCTGAAAAAACAAAACACGCTCATAGCAGTTTCAAAAGCTCTCCGGAATTTGCATTTGATTAGGATGTCATGCAAGGACATCTTACACCTCTGACTCTCAAAGCGAGTCAGATGACACTATTGCAGCACACTACTTCCCAACAACACATTTCATCAAGGTGTCAAGCAACTTGGTTTGATGACTCTCATGCTGCATAACTTTATTTTTGTTCACAATTTTATGACACACGATGACAGAAGTTGACAATTTCACACTTGCGTGTCATGGTAACAGATACCTTAGGAGCAATGGTATAGGAGACTTAAAGTGTTTGAGCTATTGCAAAGTGTTTCTCTAGTTGCAGTGTTTGGTACCAAGACGCTGCTTGTTGCCTCTTACAAAGCCTTTGTATTTAATACCAGCAATAATGGAGAAAACACATTTTTTTCTAGGCCAGTGAGATGGCAGCCAGTTGCTTGGCTGACGACAGCAACTGGAGAAAACTTGCTGGAGGCTACTCGTGTAGAACCAGAGCCACACTCCTCATAACGGTTCAGGCTTTTGTGAATTAGATTAAAATTTAATTTTATATTATGAACATTTGAAGAAAAATTGTTCTACTTAATCTAAGGATCAAACACCTGCTCCAGAGCCTCCAGATAGCACTACATCGCTAACCTAACACCATACAGATCGTGGAGTAGCTGCTTGCCAAACTGGAAAGATGCTCTCTGTTTGCAGCAGCTCACGATGTGTAGCACAATAAATTTTCACATTTATTTTTATTTACAGGTAAGGTAACCTCTTTTAGCTCGTCATCAGAGATTGTAGTCCCACTGAAATCACAGGGTATGCTATTGAATGGACATAGCCTACTGTTGCCTGGATTTTAGTTGGAAGACAGACCACCAACATGAAAAAAGCCTTTAATTTTCTCTTGATATCCAGATAACACATTACAAAGTATAGAAACAGGATTTTGTCTGAGGATATAAAAGTAACAGATCAGATTCACACAAATTACCTCATCTTCTTTTAGTGTTGCAATAAAAACTGACAGGATAAATAATCTTGTTTTCCCTCAGTTTTATAAGCTTCCCTCCCATCAAGATTTTTTTTTCCTCTCCTACCAGATTTAGCAGCAAGATTTCTGTATCACATGGAGCAGCATCAGAATAGCTATTCTGACCAAGATTCAGATCTTCAGTCTCACAAGCGACATCAGTCAAAGTTAAATCAGACACTGGCAGTCTCTTTTGCAAATTAGATACAGTTAAGCTGTGTTTCCAAAACTGCAAAGTATGCTACGCGTAAGCAAGAAACTTCAGAAGCAATTCATTGCAGATAAGGAATAACCACTATTTGTAAGGTGACTGAATTGCATGATCACTTTGAATTAAAGCTCATGTCTGACATAATTTAATAACCTTCTGTACTTACAGATTCAGCAAGATGACTAGGAAAGATTAGTTACTATAAATACTCAGAAACAGAATTAAGTTTTGGATGCACAGGTCACATCTGTGCTCAGTCATAAGGAAATTATTCCACTGGTTAAAATAAAAAAGGCAAATTATATTAGATATCTGAATTTAAAAAAAATATTGATCTTACTTTTAATTACTTTCACATCTGTGGTCTTTTTTTTTGCCTTTAAAAACAAAAAAGATTTTGGGTGACTAATGGCATTTACTAGAGAATGGACATAGAAGTCCCAACTTCAGCAAGTATCAAAGGCGGATGTAAACTACCATTTTGTTAAGACTGATCTCTTGTATTTAAATCTGCACATCTAGTGACTGACAGAGGCTTTCAAAGCTTTTGTGTTCGTTTATTTTCAAAAGCAAACCCTTAGCATCCATGAATTAAGTTTAATGAAATACAGTATGTTAAAATTAGCACTGAGAAAGGTGCTTGCTGTCTATATGATTAAAGCAAGCCCACGTTAAAGGTTACTTTAATAAATAGCATGAACTGGAAAGAATGGGTTAGATATGTGCCAGGGCACTGGCAGATGCTCTCTATGAACTAGAAATCACGCACCTAAACCCAACATCTCCCTCGTATTTTAGGACAAGCAGTACAACACATACAGCCAGGGAGACGTACGTGGAACCAGCCCCATGAAGCCAGAGCCAGCCCACGACTCCTCAGTCATGACGGATTCCAGAGAAGTGTTCCGGGGACACGCTGCAAATAGTTAATCCTCTCACAAATAACACTGCTTAACTACCATCCAGCCTATGGCAAGCAACTGACGGGAAGGTAATAGTTAAAAAAAGTTGTGATGGAAAAGTAATTTTTTAGTAATTTTTTTAAAGGAAGCTCCTAAAGGAAGCGAATGAGGAGATCTGTTTAAAACAAAAATAAAGAAACCAAAGGAGTACATAAACAGGATGGCATGAGAAACAAATTAAGTGGCGATATTGAAGAACATGATCTACCAGCGAAACCTTCTCCGGCTGCTGGGATTATTACTACAAATAGGTCATCTCTGAACACTGATTGTGGAGCCCTTCCAAACACAGCCACGAATCATAACCCAGCACAATCAAACATTCACATCACAAAACACGAGCAGATCAAAACCAAAACCCAAACCCTCCCTATTCTAAATATTTTAAAGGGAAACTTCCATCTCTGGTTACATAATTGCCCTGCACGGTGGCGGCTGCAGTGCAGCCGTGCTGCCAGCCTTCGCTGCGAGAACTAAAAACGTTGCAGGTCTGCGAATTGGCAACTCAGCATTTAAGACTCAAGCTAGCAGCTAGCACATTCTCTCTCTGACAGAGGGGTTTAAGTGTCCGTTAAAAGAGCTGGTTTCTTTTAAAACCAAACTCTTGTAGCCAGATGCAGCTGTGAACAGTGAGAACCAGCTTTACATAACTGGGGGCGTGCTGATATGCAGGAGGGGGAAAAAAAATATCACTGAAAAAAATCCACACATCTGAAGTAACACTGAGGTACAACAGGGACGAAGCAACCTCTACACAGTATTAGAAACAGTTATCTTTCTGAAATTATTCCAACAGTTGATTCATCAAACCTATTCCTATTGGCAATGATTCCTGAGTTTCAACAGTAGAGTCCTCAATAATCCTATTTTCCATTTAAATACATCTGTTCCTTCTTACCAACTACTCCGTTCCTCTCCAATCACCTACTTATTACGGGTAATATACAAATATGGGTTCATGTTCCCAACCTCTTCTTTTGTCCCCATCAGCTTCAAGCAGAACAAAGTGAAGAAATAACAGCAGAGGACAAAAGAAAACTCCAATATGTGACAAGACCAAATTTTAGAGAGTGAAGTTTCACTACAGGAATTTACTTTCACTTTCCTCAAAACACGGATGTCACTTGGCATCTGTGTGAAGCCAGAGAGATAACTGTGGTACAGGATGACCAAGGACTAGAAGCGTGTGAAGATTTCCAGTAGCAAACCACACATCAAACCAACGCAAGCCAACCATGTCAGATTTGAGAATTTTAAGTCACATCTTGAAATACAAAAGAATGGACAAACCTAAGCTGTACACATACCATTCACACGTGTACGTATGCAAAAAGCAGTAACACTACTTCAGAGGTCAGCCAGCTGGTAGGACCGTGTACGTTATCTCCAAGATACGCCCAGGGAAGGAGCATGTAGTCTGGCTGTTTCCACCAATAACAATCTCATAATCTGCCCTTGAGCCCCCCAGCTGCTGTAGTTTAATTTCTCAACCTATTATCCACCCTCAGTTTTCTAGACCTTTATTTTAAGGCACATACTAAAAAACTATTTTGCTATTATTTCTGAGCTTTCTCTACATGTTTTCACTTTAAAAAAGTGTTTTTATTTCTACCTAACAACAATACTTCAACCCAAAGACACTGATGCTTTTATACGGTTTTGGACTGCCTGTCTACAGAGTTTTACCACAAGCCTCAATTTGTTGCTTTTCTCCCAGCTGCAGTTTAAGATCATCTCTTAAAAGCCAGTATCTAAAATGGAGAAATACAAAACAACATTATTTTATGTACAACCCAGATGAAAGCTTACTTCTCTCCTCAACAGCACCTCTCTTGGGCATTTGGTTCTGACTGTGCTTCTCTGACCAAAGATCCTTTAATCAAAGTAACACAGATAGTCAATTAGCCGTTTCATTACTTTCTCCCTGAGAAAGGTTTTGCCAAAGCTTACATTGTTCCTATGATTACGATCAGGATGAAACAACAGCTCCAAAATTCTCTTCATCAACGAAGCAGCGGCAGCTATTTTTGAGCAGTTTATAAGCAGTATGAAAGTTTTATTCTGCAGCTCAGCATTAGTATGTAAACACCCCAAAAAGGATTACGGCACTTGCAAAACCTGCAGTGGGCTTCAAGGATCTTCAGAATTATTAATATGAGCAGAATTTTAAACTCATTTCTTCCAGGATTACTGCATTAACCTCTGATCTCCACAAAGAATGAGATTTTTGATGCTGCTACTTTGGCTGAGCAAGCTACAGGACATGTCAGTCAGGAGCAAAACCATCATCTCAGATAATATGTTCTTTCTTCCTAACTTACAGTCTTGCCTCCCAAGATGTATGTTTTGGGCTTCAGTAACTGACAAGTGCTTTAGGAGAGCATTGTATCGGCCACTGCTGGAGAAGCAATGGTCGTACTGCTTGAACTAGCATTACAAGATAACAGAACTACTTTCCCAAGAGGTCCTCCCTAAAAGGTGCCACTTTCAACAAAAACCACTCAAACCACACACTGTGCAGATTGAAAGCGCACTACACCACATTTCATCACAAGCTGTAGCGCAAGTGCCTTCCAAACATTTCACTCTCAAAGAACATCTAAACTATATCCATTTGTGCAATAGGAATATTATAAATATTTCAGGAGTCCTAAATTTCCAGTCTTAGCTTGTGCTCCATAACATCGACAAACATATTACACAATAAATTGCCAATGACTCCTTTGGCTGTTATGAAGAACCCAGTGCGATGAGGGCTTTCAGCGAGGGTTTTTAGCTACTGCAGTAACGTACTTTGCCTGCTAGATTTTTACAAAACCATGCATATCAGCGTTGTGGAAAAAATACACTATGAACAGCCGAAGGGGCTCAAACACTGCACGAGGTACGAGGCGTTCCACGCCAGTCCAGCGACTGCCCAAGCCGCCAGTTTCAGAAGCGCCGAGCTCCGGTCCCCCCGGCCGAGGGGCGGAACGCCGTGCGAGCGCTGCAGCTACAGCCGCTCCCGGAGCCGCCCCGGCAGGGCCGGCGGCTGCAGCCCGGCGCCCGCTACCGCCCGCCGCTGGGGCTGCCCGAGGTCGCTGCGGGAGCCCCGACAGGCAGGCAGCCCGCAGCCGACACCCCAGGGCCCCGCAGCGCCGGCCCCCCCGCCTCCCCAACCCCGAGGGAGGAAAAGGGCCCGGCCGCCGGGGCCGGGAGGTGCCGGGACTGACCGTCATGTGCGGGGAGCCCCTCCTCGGGGCCGAGCTTCCTCTCGGGGCCCGGTCGCCGTCCCCGGAGGGGCAGGGCCGGGGCCCAGCAGCCGTGCGGGGGACGAAGTCGGCAGCCGCCCCTCAGCCCCGGGCCTCCCGCCCGCCGCCCCCCTACCTTTCGGCCGGGGGGGGGCGGGCGGCCGGGGGGGGGGGGGGGGGGGGCGAGGGCAGCGACCCGGGCTCCCTATGAATGAGACTCCTTCCTCCGCCCGCCGCCGCCTCTCCCTCCGCCTCTTCCTCCCGCGGAGGCGCCAGCGGCCGCCATGTTGTCAACAACCGCCCCGCTCCCTCTTCCGGGCGGCCGGCGGCCCGCCAAGCATGACGGGATGCGGCCGCGGCCCCCGCCTCACTCAACATGGCCGCCCTGGCGTCGGGCAGGCCAGCCAATCCACGGGTCCGGGCGGCCATGTTGGATGAGGGCAAGGCGTTCACGGGTGCCCACTGCGGGGAGGGGAAGGGGGAGGCCGGCCATCTTTGATCAGGGCTAGGGGCGCCGGGCAGAGTGAGGCGCGGTCGGCCATCTTGGATGAGGGCAGGAGGGCCTTGAGGAGGCGTTTTGGGGACGCTCCGGCAATTTGGGCACGTCCCGTGGGCGAAGGTTGACAGCGAGCGAGGGACAGGAGAGAGCGGCATGGCAGGGCTGGCAAGAGCCGAGGTGCCATGCAAAGCACCCTGGAGACCTCTGAGACGTGGGCCCAAAATGGCCCCTTTGGCCACAGGGGCTGGGGCAGAGGAGACGTGACAGCCCGACAGGCCCCGTGTCGGTCTGAGCACGGGCACGGGGATTTGGCAGTTCCAATGGAGGCAGCCACAAGCCGCGGGCCCCTGTCCAAGCAAGTCCCTGGTCCCTAAAGGCAGAAGGCCATCACCCCATGCATGAGGCGCGTGGTGGCACCAGTTGGAGCATTCGTGTGGTGCCAGAAATGCAGCAGGACTTCCCGCAGCTCTGTCATTCCACCGCAAACTACCCGGTTATTGGTGCAGCGTGTCCAGAAAAGCCTGCCAGGCAGCATAGCGCCGGTCGGGATGTGGGGAGACTGCACGGCGTGCGTGTCTGATAAGTCAGTTCCGTTTGTGTCTCGAATCTTGCCACAAAAATTCTCTTAATTATCCTCCCAAGGCAAATCTTCTCTTTTCTCAGCTGTGAAGGACGTTTGTAGTTGTAACACATTGCTTACATTGATCTCCGAAGAGAAATATGTGATAAGAATGCTTTACACTTTATAAAGACTATTACTATAAATTCTAGTTTATGTATGAGGAAAACTGAGCACAGCACCAGCAAGCAGCTCTCCCAAAATACACAGCTACACCTGATCCATGCAGCAAACCATACAACCTTATGCCTTTGAAGCTGCCATGAATGCTGGAGAACCAGCTGAGAGCAATGAAGTCCAGGAGGGTGAGCATGAGCCGTGGTTTAACCCCAGCCGGCAACTGAGCCCTCCCCAGCCACTCACTCACTCCCCCCCAGTGGGATGGGGAGAGAACAGGAAAGGTAAAAGTGACAAAACTCGGGGTTTGAGATAAAGACAGTGCAATAGGTAAAGCAAAAGCCCCACGCGTGCAAGCAAAGCAAAACAAGGAATTAATTCCCTGCTTCCCATGGGCAGGCGGGTCCTGGACATCTCCAGGACATCAGGCTCCATCTTCAGCCATCTCCAGGACAGCAGGGCTCCACCACGCGTCACGGTGACTTGGGAAGACAAACACAATCACTCCCAACATCCCCCACTTCCTCCTTCTTCCCCCCGCTCTATGTGCTGGGCATGACATCATATGGTAGGGAATATCCCTGGCGTCAGCTGGGGTCACCTGTCCCGGCTGTGCCCCCTCCTGTCTTCTTGTGCCCTCCCAGCCTCTCACTGGTGGGGTGAGGAGCAGAAAAGGCCTTGGCTCTGTGTAAGCCCTGCTCAGCAGTAATGAAAACATCCCTGCGTTATCAACACCATTTCCAGCACAAGTTCAAAACACAGCCCCACACCAGCTACTGTGGAGAAAATTAACTCTACCCCAGCCAAAACCAGCACAGGATGGAAAAAACCACAAACCATGTGCACTTTCCTGTGGGCTTTGGCACTCCATCCCAGTGGACAGGAATTAGCTTTCCAGACGCATAACCCTCAGCCCAATTCCTCTTCGAGCTCCTTTATGCCCTGACATTTCTGGGCTTGATCCCAAGGAGCTTGTCGCATGGGGCCCAGCGAGCAAGATACCACGAGGGTCCTGAAACGAGCCCTGCAGGTGGTGCAGGGACCGCAGGAGGCAGCTGCGGTTTTTCCTCATATGTCCCTGTGTCACGACGGATCGACGTAGTGTCATCCCTCTGCAATGTAACTGTCCTGCCATCGGTGCTTGAGCCATGAGAAAATGATGTAATTAGCAATCATTACGTAGATTTCTGCAGCATCCTTCATCCAAGTGTTCCAAAGCTCTTTACAAACATTAATTAAGACTCACAAGTTGTAAATTGCATAAAAGGTATGTGGGGATCTCCTCAGGGCTGAGATGAAGCCATCTCTTGGGCAGGATGTTGCAGCTGATCAATACCCTATAGCAACTGTGTTTTCTCTATTGATATTATTTTTGTTAACTGATGCTCTTTGATACATTTTTGTACAAGTGCCCAGAGGCTGGTGTGAGGATAATGAACTGAATATATGGGTTTTTTGCGTAATGAACTGAATTATTTAATTGGCACATAACCTAAGAGGCTGCTAATAGACTAAAGTATTCAAAAGGTGAGCAAATGTGAAAAATGGGAACACTAAATTAACATCTTCTGTCAAAAAATTTTGCACCCAGGCCTTCACAAACTTACACAGTAACTGGCAGTGTAAAGAGAGCCCTGACACAACCAGTCTGATCCCCCAGCACACTGCACACCCGTTTCTCTTTACTTCCATGTAACTGTGTGTGGTTGAAGGGTCTGTTTTGCAGACCAAGCTTTAGGTTTCAATGCATACATTGGGGTTGAAGCAGGACGCAATGTGTTACAGAGTCCTGGTCTGCCAGGCTAAGCTGCAGTTTGTGGTAAAATCCCCAAGGGGGTCTGTGTTCCAGACCCTCCTTCTGACCTTACACGCTGATCTTTTTTCTACCGCCAAGCCCGTACATCCTGACTGATGTCGCTCCCCTGGCTGAGTAGGGGTAGAAGCGGGCATGGTTTCTGACAGCTGATTTAGCTATGCAGATCTGCTCCCAGCAGACCGGGCCCTTTCACACTGGGACCATGGGTCTCCCGAGACTGCGCTGCCAGCTGCAAGGTGACAATTTACCATCAATAAGGTGAGGCTGTCAGAAACCCGTCCTGCTGGCAGGGTGATTTTGGGGTGGGTAAACTGTAGGAGGCATCCTCCATCGCACTCGATGAAGAAGACTTTCTACATTGCAATTTATTTTCAAACAGCAGCTCCTTTTCTAAAAACCTCATCCAACCTGTCAAAGACTTTGGGATAATTCAATTATCTTTGCATCAGATTTTAGATAATTGATGAAACCGCAAGCTACAAATATGTCTGGCATGAATTACCTTTCCTGGATGGAAATTTTCTCCCCCTTTTGGGAATGTGCAGAAGGGCTGAAGCTTCAATCCACGTTTAGTCACTCAGCTGTGGACCCTGGAGATCTGAACTGGAAGCACGAATAGCATCAGGTTCTGGAGTTTCTAACAGAACGTGACAGTTTAATTAACTGAGCAATCAGATGAAATATGACTTCAGGACATAGGTTGGCCAACATCACAGAAGCTGGGAGACACCTCCCTGTATTAAAATATTCAAAGAAAAAAACCCGCCTCATGGCTTGGTGTTTTTTTCCCTCTCCATAGCTAGAAAAATAAACAAACTTTAATATTTGAAAAGATCTAAATGGGATGCTCCTGTTCAGACAGAATTAACAAAGCAGAACAAGACTTTGTTGGTAGCTTGGTGTCTTTGATAATTAATCACAGGGAACTGCTCTGCTCAATTACAGCATCCAGAAAAACACAAATGTAACAAATCATGTCACAGGCCGTTGCCATTTCTCACATCTTTGGGGCAGTCACTTCACTTATTTACATGTATTTACACAGTGTTGGGATTCTCTCTCATACATGGACTCCTTGCTACTTTGGGAATACCAATAATAAAACCTGTATGAGTATGGGCTTTAATAGCCCAGATCTTACTCTGGAATCAATAATAATGTCCAAAATATCTAAGGAGTCAAAGACGCCTTTGTACAGAGACACACTGCAAGCTTAAAAATTACATATTCTAAACAGTTCCATTAGCATTGTTAAAAAAGTATAGAATGTTATGTCAAACAAATAATTAACCACCTTAGACAAACTTGCAACATAAGCAATACAAATACTAATCATTAAGAACCCAGGAATTAATGGTGGGGGACAGTGGGAAAGATGCGGCACCTGCAGACAAGGGTGCATAACGGGGTACTGGGCAAGCTGCAAAATTGGGAGGATGCAGCTGATACTGTTACAGTAGGGGTGCTCCAAAACTGCAAACGCAGCAGCTTCAATTACAGACTTGTATTTTTCTCTTTTTTTTTTTTTTTTTTAATGGGAAAACAAGTGGCTGCATGCACACGTACAATTCATTGCAAATTTGGATGTGGCTGACCTCCATCCTTACCGTTAATGGGAAGGGGAGGGCTGGTACCAGCTTCTCAGCTGTGCTGAGGATTTCAGAGAAGGGAATCATGACCCAGCCTGGCAAAAAATTAACTAGTTTTATGAAAACATTGCAATCCCTCCTTGTCTCCTTCCACTGAGCATGTGCCCAAGGAGGAAGGTTTGCTCCTCTGTGCCCAGTGGCTGGGCACAAGTGAGGGGCAAGGGGTTTCTGTCTGACTCTGAGTGGGTGGGTAAAAACCTGAACCTTGAAGCATAATAGAGAATGAAACGGGGGGGAAAACCAAAAAAGCCTCACTGCCAGCAGAAAGAGCCACGTTGGCGACTTGTAGCTGAGGATCTCTGGGCATCTGGGCTCTGGGGAAGGAGCACGCAGCAGGGGCACAGGCATGGGAAGCAGAAAAACCCTCACGGCCGTTTCTGCCGCTTTTCCGCAGCCCTGACCCTGCTGCAGGCTGTTCCCCACCACCATTTCTGCGGAGCTCCTGTGCCGCTCTGGAATGAGTCTGATTCACCAAAAGCAGATTGGCCCTACCTCCAGTCTGTCCAGGTGGAATTGCCAGCGTTGTGTGGGACTCATCTCAGACAAACTTTCTCCGATTCACAGCGTTCTTCCCAAATTCTTGGCCATTTATGGTGTCATAAATACTGGAATAAAACCAAGTTTTAAAAAAAAATCTAGTTTAAAACCATTTTCTGTATTTCTCCATTTATGCTTTTCCCCACCTTTTGTTTTTCTAAATGCCTCAAAGAGTACAAGAACGAAGAAGTTGCGTATTTCTGCAAACCAGGGATATGGGGACAAGACAAGGCTGAGTGTGATTTTTGTCCCTTCCAAACTTTCCTGGAAGTTCCAGGATAACAAGTGCGCACATTTTTAGATGCAAGGAAAAGACCACCCCACCCCCGAAGCTCAAACCCTGTCCCCCAGGCACAACTGCCGCATTTTATCCCGGACTTTTTGTCCGTGATTTCAGCTGCAAAGCGCCAATCACTCGCCCATCGCTGGGCTGGGGCGGCCGCGGGGAGCTCGGCGGCGCAGTCTGGGCGCACACCAGGAGGGGGTGCCAGGCCCCCGGCTCTGCCCTACCCGGGCTGCACGGATCCCAGCGGGCACGTCCCGCTCCGGCGGCGAGGGCTGCGATTCCAACACCCAACACGCCCAACGCACCCCGAATCTGCGGGGAAAACTCTTTTTTTTTTTTTTTTTTTTTTTTTTTTGACCAAAAGCTGCCCCACACCTTTTGCTCTGTTTCAGCCGTATCGGCAGTAAGTGCCTGAAACCCGCCTTGAGGACATCAGGGCAGGATAAATATACATATATATATTTATTGCTATATTTCAAAAAGGATCAGCCTCTTTTGGTGGACGTGGGTGCGGCTCGGGGGGTGCAGCCGAGCTTCTGGAGATCGAGAAAACCCCGTAAGCTCAGCGTGGCGGGAGCGTCAGGTACCGATTCACGCCGCAAAGCGACCCGCGAGGTTTAACAGGAATAAAACCTGGCTGATCCGTGAAGTTTCAGAGTCACTGTTGGGGGGGGGGGGGGGGGATCATCTGCGCTGGGAGGCGCAGCGTTTATGCCGCAAATGAGCCCAAAATCCCGGGCGGCCGCCCTGCCCGGCTTCCCCCACCCCTCCACCCCCGCTGACACCTGGGCTGCGGGAACCCCCCCGCAAACCCGCAGCCCCCACGCGTGTCCCTGTCCGGGAGGGCGGCAGCCGCCGAGCCGCGGCATCGCCGCCTGCGGGCACCCGGGTACCGGCAGGAAAGGAACCGCTCTGGCGGGGCCGCCCCGCAGCCCGCGGGCGGGCAGGCGAAACGGCGTAAAAGCCCCCAAAACGTGTGCGCAGGTGACGGAGGCCCGGCTCCCCCCCCCGCCTCCCCGCCCGCCGCGGGTGCCGCAACCGCGCCCGGCCTCAGCCGCGCCCCGCGGGGAGGAGGGGGGGCGGCGCGCAGGCAGCGCGCAGGCAGCGCGCAGGGGGCGCGCAGGGAGCGCGCAGGGGGCGCGGGCAGCGCTGCCGGCCCCGCGCCCGGCCCCGCCGGCCGCCCCGCGCCGCGGCGCCGCCGATGCTGTCGGTGCCGGTGCCGGTGGCGGGCGCGGGGGCGGCGCGGGGCGCGGGCTCCCTGCCCCGCCGGCGCACCATGTGCAGCGGCGTCGGCTGCTTCTGGGCGCTGCTCTCCGCCGGCCTCCTGGCCGCCTGCGGCCGCCGCTTTCCTCTCCCCGGCCTGGCTGCTGCCGCCCGGCCGCGCCGCCGCCGGCTTCGGCTTGCTTGGCGCTGCGCCGGGCCCCGGCGGCTTCGGAGACTCCCCTCCGGTTCCGGCAGGTGAGCGCCCCCCCCGCGGCGCCCCCCCCCCCCCCCCCCGCCACCCCGGGCTCCCCGGCACCCCCTCGTGCCGTACGCTCCCCGGCATCCCCCATCACCTCCCCGGCATCCCCCCGTCCTTCCCCTGGCTCCCCTGCAACCTCCCTCTCCCCGGCATCCCCCCTGCCTGCCTTGGTCCCATCACCTCCCGGCATCCCCCCGACGTGCCCCAGGCTCTCCGGCACCTTCCCGCCCACCATCGTTCCTCCCGCATCCCCCCAGACCTGCCCCAGGCTCTCCAGTGTCTCTCTCTGTCCTCCTTGCCTCCCTAAGGTCCCCCTGTCATCACTCCAGCATCCCCCATTCTGATCCAGGCTCCCCAGCATCCCCTCATCCTGTCCCCCAGACCTGCCCCGAGCACCCCCCCCCCGCACCCTCTGCATCCACCCATGCTGCTCTCAAGCATCCCTTTCATCCCCTGCACCCCCTGTGTCCTGCCCTTCAGCACCCCATGGGTGTCCCGTGGTTCCGGGGATCCCTTTTTGGGATGCTTTTGGGCAAACCCCTGGCCCCCTGCCCGCGCCTGGCTCAACCCGGCGCACCCTGAGTGTGGCTGTGGTGCACATCCCGGCCATGGCCCCAGCAGTGCTGTGGGTCTGAGCCGGCCACCCTGTCCTGCTGGGGCTCCCGGCTGTACCTTGCCACCGGGGCCTCAAATCCCTCCGACCTGCCTGGGCGAGCTCCTGTGTGGGTGTGTGGGAGGGAGTCAGGGGAGAAACAGGAGAGGGTTGGGGCTCCCCAGCAGGGCACTGAGCACCGCTTGCCGGCTGAGGAGCAGAGGGGTGGCTGAAACTGTTGCCACGAGGATGCAGAAACTGAGCTTGGATGTGGGGGACTGCGGCCATTCCCTTGCCCGTTCAGCCCTTGCCAGGTTTTGGGAGGGAGGAGGCCAAGACCTCCCTGCTTCCCCCGTGGGGCCTGGGGTTGCTGCAGTGTCCTGGTGTGACAAACAGCCGCCTGTCCCTGCTGGGTGTGCGTGAGGACCGCACAAAGCCTGGCCCCAGCATCCCACTACCCGCTTGCCCCTGCCTTTCTTCCTCCTCTCCTTCCCTCTCCTTTTATTCTTAGCTTCTTACCCTGAGGTTGTGGGTGCAATTTCACTACCACTGCTCAAAACACATGAGCCTTGATTTGCTCCCGGTCGCTATATTGCAGAAATCCCCATACGAAGGGGCTAAATCCCCGAGAGGTCATGGCTGTGCCCAGCACAATGGGTGTCAGTAGTTGAATTTCTCAGCCTGCCGTGAAGCCGCGCTGTTATCGCTCCCAGGATGCCAGGTCTGCATGCGATTGCTGAGATCCCGTCGTGGTCCTTAAAATTGTCATTAAAGACAAATATTGTGAATTGCAAAGAAAAGAACTGGCTGTATAAAATCCTTCCTATTTATATAAAAACGTGCAAAAATGCGTTAGTTTCTCTAAGTTGGCCTTTGTTCAGATGTTTTTGCAAACGTAATGCAGATAAACACTTCCGAGTAATAACAAACTTGAAAGATAAGAATGAAGCTCAGCAGTGACTCACTTGAACAGGCTTCAGCCACACACAGCCTCAGCCATCTAGTAGCCTCTGAAAAGACTTTCGATCCAGAATATAACACATTGCAAAGCCTCTGAGCTCCTGAGTTTGGGCTGTGGCAGGGATGAATATCACAGCACCAAGTAGCGTTTACAGGGGAATTTGTTGACGCATCCTTGTCACCTTTATTAATGCCACCCAAATAATTAATGAATTGCAGGGGAAAGTGCTACCCTACCAGCTTTCTGCCACGATGAGGATGAGAATACCTGTTGTGATGGTTATTTGATGGGGTAGAATATAATAAAATATCCCTGACAGCTTTGCTAAGGCAGGCAACAGCTTTGGCTTTCTTGCATGAGCAGCCCTCCGAACCCACGTGCCTCGGTGCTCAGGACAGGGCCAGCTGAGTGCTGTGAGCTCTCTCTGCAAGTTCAAGCAGGAGATTCCCCTTTTTGGAGAGATGGGGACACTGTGACTCGTTCTTCTTTGCTTTCAGCACTTGTGACATTCATTTCCAATCTTTCAAGCAATCTTGTGGGCAGCTCCTTGTTTAAATGAAAGCCGAGAGCCTAACGTGGACGGGAATCCAGGAGCTCTTGAAAACAGCCACCAGCTTTTTGCTGAAGTGGCAGATGCTGGCGAGAAGGATGTGGAGCTGTGGCTACGGGGGGCAAAGGAAGCAACAGCCGACCTGGGGATCAGGAGCTCTTCTAGTGTGAAGCTGGTGGCACATCTGGGGAGGATGCTGAAGGCACACCTGGGGAGGATGCTGAGGGCACATCTGGGGAGGATGCCCACCTGCAGTGCACAGGGGGTGGGAGCAGCCCACAGCCGGGATGTCCATCCCCGGAGAATGTTGTTCTTTTTGTTTCCTGAAACGTGCACGCTTACCGCGTTTCAAATGTTTCCCCATTCAAATGTGCCGATTTGACGAAGGGGTGGGGGAGAGTTCAGCCCTGCAAATGATCGTTAATGCCAGTTGTGTGTTTGCACTTGGGGGATTATGTTAATCATGCTACAAATGACGCTTTGAATCATGTCTAGAGGTTAATTAACATGCCTTTCTTCTCTTAAGAGGGCCTTCATGTCTGCTTAGAGTTGCTGGCTTTTTTCTGCTTCCTTTCATAATTACTTTGCAGCTCTCTAATATCACCGGTGCCTTTAATTTAACCCTGTCAGTGCTCAGGCTGCTGTGGCTTTGCACTGTGCTCAGCATCATGACGGTGATTTGATGGGGTGGAATATAACAAAATATCCCTGACACCTGGAGGTGGTGTGGTCAGGCTGCCTCGTGCAGGCTGAGACCTTGCAGGAGCTGATGGATACTGGAGAGGGTCTGGCTGGAGCCAGGTGAGGAGAGGATGGTGGTGGGGATATTGCCCAGGGGCCACAGCCAATTCATGACTGGGGCCCTTACATGGACAATTAATGGAGAGGAGGATCTGTTGTGGGGGGACTTGGAGCTGTGAGGGCTGGAGAGGGGCATCCTGAGGGGTGCAGGTGCCATGGGGAGAGGGGGTTGCTCTTGGGAAGGCCAACTGGTAGAGCTGGGAAAAACAGGTGAGCATTTGGGCTCTGAGATACTTCATCGCATCTCACTACTTTTCTTTTTTTGGTGCCAGATCCCTGTGTGTGTGCAAAATAGTGCTTTATCCTGAGCTAATTTATTTTCTCTTTCAGTGGGAGCATTTGGCTCATGGGTTCCTGTCTCAATGCTGCACTTCTGAAGCTAGTGCTGCTTCATTTCAAATTTCTATTTTTATTTTTCCAGCTAGTCTCCAATTATTTTCAGGCTTTTCCAAGCATGTAATCTAAAATAACAAAGAAGCTGATCAGTCCATGCTATTCAGGTTAAAAGCACATGGACCATTTGCCTATGAAGCTAGCGATGCCCTGCCAGAGCAGAGCACAAAATAACCCACTCAGGACAGGGGGGGAGGCTTTACATGGCCCTGGGAGTTCTCTGAGTGGGTCTTTCCTGATTTTTTTGCCCGTAGCAGGACTTGAAAAGTCCTTCTCTCAGCCTAGTGAAGATGCACAGTAAACTTGCTTACCCTTTTACTAGAAAGTGTTGAAAGGTTTCATAAACCTTCGCTGCCAGTTTCTCACCATGCCAGTTCAGCACTGGGTTCCCGATGTAATCTGAGTTTTGCCCATTGGGGTCAGATTTGCAAAGCTACGCAGCCCTGTACCCATTGAAAAAGCCCATGGGGTGCTCATGGAGAAGGGAAGATATTTGGAAAATCTGTCACTCTTCTTCCAGCACAGGCTCTAGCACAAGGGTGAGCCTCTCAGCATTTTGGGAGCTCCCAGCTTGCAGTGTGACCCAAGCAGGGAGCCATGTGGGAGGCTGGCTCTTGGGCAGCGTCTGCTCTACCTCCAGGGGCCGTGTATCAGGCCAGTGTGTTAATTTGGGATTATCAGCAAATCAAATTTTAGCTCCTAAGAACTTTCCTAGGACAGCAGATCCTTCCCAGCTTACTCTGTCTACCCGTTAGTTTGATTTTTAATTGCACTCAGACAACCTTGGCAAGAGGTGTAAGCGCTCAGCAATTCTGAGACTTTATCTCCTTTCACTGGCTGCCCAGAGTATTTTGACCTATGTTAACAGGACAGAAAACACCAGGTGTTGGGGAAACCTGTAATTCCTGGGCTCTGGCCCCATGCTTCAGTGCCTGAGGAGCAAACCATAACTAGAACTCACTGACCGATGAACTGCTCACCACTAAGCTGGGCTGAAATGGGTGCTGAGACAGGACCAGCTTATGGGTGGGCTGGGGAAGCTCAAGTTGATTGAAAATACAGACAGGCTGCTCTTGGGATTAATTCTATCAGCTCCACTCTGAATGGGGAGACAGAAGCTGCTTTGCTTAAACAAAGGCACGGAGAGGTGGGTATTAGCCACGGCGTCGCCGCTTGGGCCGCGGGGCCAGGGGCTGGGCAGCAGCTGGGGCTTAGCTGAGACGTGGCTGCTCGTGACAGTGATGAGTGGTTCATGCTGGGTCTCCTGCCCAAAAACCTGCTGGACAAACAGGGAATCCTGAACCGTGCGCCTTGGGAAGGGCATTGCCCGGACGCATCAGAGACAATTTGGGCTGAACATTGCATTTCTCCTTTGTAGGGCCCAGAGCAGAGTCTGGCTCAGGGCGGTGTGGACACGGGCAGGGACATTTTGATGGTGGGACATTCCCTCCAGCCTCTTGAGGCTGCAAGTCGCACTCTCTCTGGGCTCCTCTCCACTGCCTTTGAAAGAAGAAGCCAGATGGGAGAGCTTTGTGACCTGCAGGGCCTTCCCTGGCCCAAGACGATGAGCCCAGCTTTGCCACCAGCGCCGGGAAAGGGCTTATCCCAAGGAAGGATAATAACAGAGTGCGGGTAAGAAGGTCTGATCTGGTACCCATCGACAGCGCACTGCTTGCTGCCTAATTAAAATTTCATTAAGTTGGTTCGCATCCCTTGATGGAGGTCATAGGCACACCATTGATGTGCTAATGCCTTACTTTTTCCCTTTTTTTTTCTCTTTCACCACTATCCATCATCCTTTTAGATAAAGCAGTGCCATTAGGAACTGCTTTCCAGTGTCCCCAGATGCAATGGCACTGGAAGAAAGACAGCCGTAATTCATCAGACATATTATCTGTCTCGTATTTTCTCCCTAATTAAAAAAATGCTTTTTTTTTTTCCTTGAATCGGTTTGGTAATTAACCCCTCTGGTGTTTGTGTTGAAGGCCCTGATAAGCTTGAAAGTTACCTGGAAGGCTGGAGCTGGCCAAGTTGTCTCTGGAAGGGGGTTTGCTGAATTTTGTGCATGAATAGCTAAGTCTGGGCTGGGGAGAAGTACCCCCTGTGTGTGCTGTGGTATGGGCAGGTCCCCATCATCCAAAACCTTCATTTGAAGGAGAAGAAATGAGGACTGAAGCCTCATTGCCTCCTCCGCACTCCTGTACACCAGCCCAAACCACCCAGGCTCAGGGGTCTCTTAGACGTCAGTCACCTACCTGGCAGCATCGTGCCTGGGGCTCTGCGTTACTGCTGGGCTGATTTGGGGAGGTTAGACCCACTGCCACCATTCCCATCAGAAGACATCCTAGTGCTGCTGGGCAGGGGAGAGCATCTGCATGGGAGCGGGATGGAGAGGGAAGATCAAATAGGAAGGAGAAAGCTCTCAGATGGTGCCGAAAGGAAGGTAATTGCCAGGGAGGAGAAGATGGGGATGTGTGGGATCCTCTTCCTGGCCGTCACTTTAATGCTGACCAGATGGCGGATGTTTGTTTCTGTGACTTGTGTGGGGGAAATACGAACAAGCTGCGAGGCTCGATCCACCCACCCCGGCGCACGCAGCATCTCCTGTAGAGGCAGGCGCCTCTCTGCTGCGCCCAGGTGGATACTCATGGGTTTTATCGAGACCTCCTCTTGCACCTTTGCCCAAGGAGAAGGCCCTGCTGTTTTGGGTGCAGGGCAGCCTTGATAGCATGGTGTGGATGAAAGCAGAGGTTTTAGGGTCTAGTGCAAAACTTACGGGAAGGTTTGGGAGGAGCAAAGGACCTGGTGGCCATGTGGTGCTGGTGGCAGCGACTCATGGGGCGCAGGGGCACACAGAGATCCCGTTGGGTGCTGGGGTGGAGAGGAAGCACCTTTGCTGCTTGAGTGCTGCTGCTGCCCTGCAGATAGATACCAGTATGAGTATTTGCACTGATCCTTTCCAGCCCTCTTTATTTGCCCTCCGACAGGCGGTGGTGACCACTCCTCCCATACCAGGAGCCCAGCCAGGGGGATCTCAAGCCATGCAGCAGAGCCAGACCCAGCTGCCAACATCTGCATCCACTTCCCGGCATCAGCCCCTGGTGTGGCCTCCCGGGTCCTTGCCAGCGCTGCTGCAAATCCCAAACCCCAGGTCCCCACTCAGCACCTCCGTTCAGCGCTGATTTATTTTTTTAACAAGATTAAAAACCCTGGTGTCCATTCAGTTTCTACCTCTCCAGGTACAGCACTATCCAGTTTAACCCCAAAACATCTTCCCTGAATGAGTATTTAATCACACAGAGCTCTGATGGGAAGGGACCACATGTAAAAAAACAGAAAATGGTTTGATTAATTTTGCCTCCTCTTTTCTTACAGTTGCTTTTACAGCCAGTTTTTCCCTGGCTCATTTGCGGTTTCTGAGACCTTTTCTGCCTCAAGACACCCCCAGAAAGCCAGACACGCTGTGACCTTCACTCTCTCTCGGTCCATGGCTTTATTTCCTAATTATTTAGGGTATTTATTTTCTGCCCCCATTTGCAAAGATGCTTAAGCATTTGAGCAGGGCTGAAATACCAAAGCAGTCTGTAATCTTGCCTTCAGCCTACTGCTCTGGGTACCACAGGGCCCATCCGGGATGGCAGCTCTCGGGAGTGGTTAAGTTCCAATTAATAAATTGCATTAATGAGCTAATGTGCATCGTAGTGTGACCCAGTGCACAGGGTGCGATGGCAGGAGCTTTGCCAGCTTGGTTTATCTCCTCCAAGCCAAACACCGGCTACCATTTCTCAGCACTAACTCATTGGATCACACAGTTTTTTCTCTCTCTGCCCTTTTCACTTTAAACTGTAAAGATCATGGATGCTGGCTTCAAAAGAGGCGTTAACTTTTTAAAAATTTTCATTAGGGATATTAAGTGATTCTTCCCAGGATGGTCATTGTGTGACATTTTCATTTTTATTTTTTTGGTGAATGAAACAGCATCTTCAGCAGATTTATTGCTTAGTGAATGGCATAGCCATGGCACGTGTCAGACCTGTAAAACATTAAAATAATGGGTAGGGGATTGTTGTTAATCGGAATTTATTACACTACATAAAGGCATATTTACAGTCCCACCAGGGGACTATTAATTTGTTTGGGGATAAACAATTAATCTCCCTGGGAGTAGGAGCAGAAAATCTGACACGGTTTTATGTCTTTTCCCAGCGCGGCAGAGGCAGGATAGCTCACAGCCTCGGGCTGCCGGGCTCCCCGGTGGGGTCTCCCCTGGTGCGGCCATGGGTCTGCGGTGCCTGCGGAGAGGCAGCCCACCGGGCAGCAAGGTCCTGCTTCTCCCTGGCCAGTTTTGTGCTGGGAGCTGTGCTCTCTGCTGTGATGAATGGGCTTTTTCCTGCCCCCGCCTGAGCTGGGCTCTCACAGATGGCCTCGATGCATCCCGTTTGTTCCCCTCTCCGCCCTGTCTATTTTTGGGTTTCAGCCTTTGCATCCTGTTTCCTGCATCCTCTCCTTTCTGCTCAAGATGCAACAGGCACAAACAGGGAGGAGAGAGAGGGAGGTGCTGCGCAGCTGGAAGGAGAGGGGTTTTAGCTGCTACTGTTTGGTACCTTTGCTCCACGGACTTCTTCAGACTTAAGCTTTATTATTTTTCTTTGGAAGCGGCTGTTTGATCTTTAGGTGCGATTCCAGTACAGGGCAGGAGCACCTGGGATAATTCCCAGCCAAGGCCCTGGAAAGGTTATGACAAAAGCAAAATTTCTGTTTTGCAAGAGCTTATCCAGTGTTTTGGCAGGTCATGCAAACGCATTGGGGAAAGAAGTTCGCACCCTGTGTTTAAGCAGCTCTGACCATTGAGTACCAGGATAATGTAGGAGCCAGACTCAGACCGCTGGCTTGCAGCAGGGCCCCTTGCAATCTGCCCTGAAACGCCCCGTGCCTTTCCCCATTGCCACCTATTTTGGGGCGGCTGCGCTATTGCCACCCCTTGTGCCGCACAGCAAAACCACTTGGCTGCATTACTCCTTCTGCCCCAGAGCTGCCTGGCAGCCATTTAGTGCCTCAGCATCCCTGGCCCATGTAGCAGAAAACAAACCTCACCGTTTACCTGTGCTTCTTGCCCACATGAATTTTAACACATTTATTCAAAATGAGACCTTAGTTCCCTTTGCCAAGGCCTGGTTGGATTTGGTCATTTTTTTGGCCACCACCATGCACATCAGGGTGCTGCCGGCCCCGGGGCTCCACAGTCTTGCTGCCACCTGTATGAACCCCAATGGCAGGACCCAAACCAGACCCAGCTCTTCTTGCAGTGTAACACTCACCTGCACCCATCCTGTTTGGGCCTTTTTTCTTGGTCCTATGTCCTGAGAAACATCTTTGCACCTGTCTGCCAGGATTAGCAGTCTGAGTGGCTCATAGGTCATTTCCAGCAGGAGCTGTGATTTTTTAAGGGATTTGCGCTACCATAATTAAGAAAAAACCTAGGTCATTAAAAATAATACACTTCATATGAGAAAGGAACAAGCCTGCTTCACAAGACCCCTTTCTGCTGAAAAATTCATCGCTCTAAATAATTAACGGTCCTCGCAAAGGAGGATGGGTTTGTGTGTTGCCGGGTGGAAGGTGAAATTCAGACGCTAGGCAGAGTAATCCTTTTTTTTTTTTTATGAGTCTGTATTTCCTCGCCATGCTGCTGCCCTGGGAGCGGTGGGGACCAAGGGCTGCGGCTGCTTTCCCAGCGCTCGGAGGGTGTCTGTGCAATGGGGTCACCCATCCCATACCAAACCCCGTGGGTCCCTCCTGGGGTATGGACAGGACAAGGGGATGGTCCCCACCGGGGGTGTCCCAACCTCGTCTCTTTTGCCCTGAAGCAGCACTTGTTCCTTTGCATCTTGGTGGCTTGGAAGGCACCAGAGAGGAGCAGATACTCCTGCTGCCACAGTCCCTGCCAAAACAGCCTCTCCATTTCTCTTAGTAGCTGTTTGCACGGCCGTGCCTTCTACATTGCACGTCAGGAATTAATTTATTGCTGGAACAGTGCTTGCATTGCTTGCGCAGTGTATAAATAGGCTATAAATAAGATTCTGTTTTCTAATCACTGCGCAGCACGGGGGGAAGCACTCACACCAGGGTGTTGGGACAGTGCCCATACTCCCCTGGCCTGTCCCTCGCCAGCACCAGCATGTCCCTTTTTGGAGTGGTGGCAGCTCCCCGATAGGACCCTGCAGGCAGCGGCTCTGCCACCACAGCACCAGCCAGTCCAGCTGCTAGACACCAGCTCAGCAGTAAATAACGCAGGTAGATGTAGGGCAGTGCCAGACCTGTGGGGCAGCACCGCTAGTGCTGGAGGGTCAGGAGGGGTTTTTTTAGCTGCTCGGACCCCCCATAGCCATCACAGGGTAAACCCAATTCCTCTTCCCCAACTCAGCCTGCCTGTGGTTCCTGCAGCATAACTTGCATTTAGCATATTATTTACTCCTGATTTGTAACCTCTTTGGTGAGGGGCAGCAAATGGAACCATGGTTGCCCAAAAGCTCAAATGTGGGGGGAAAAGTAAAAAAGGAAAATTGTGCATTTCTAACCAGAACATCTCAGCAGGGTGAGAGGGCTGGACAGGGGTGGGTGGAGGTGGGACCTGAGCTCCTTATGGCAGCTCCCGCACAGGTTATTAGGAAACAGGACCGAGACCTGTCTTACAGCTGTACTGCTTTAGGGAGCCAAGGTGTTGATGTTACTGCAGGGTGACTCACCAAAGCCAGAAGTGTTTCACAGAACTTGCCGTGAAATGCTGTGAAATGACAGGACTTGACAAGGCTGCTGCAATGCTGGGACCGAGATGCGAGATGCCCTTGCACTGTTTGAAGGCTGCCACGAGCTGGGTGCTGGAGGAGGAGGCATCCATCATGGGTCCCCTCACCGCCCCCAGCCGCACGGTGCCCCTGGCTGGGCTGGCAAGCGTCCCCGCCAGTACAGGGACCACCTCACTGCCAGTGATGTCCTCTTGGCAGAGGTGGAAATGCCATAAATCAACACTGTTGATGCAGTTTGCATCTTGCAGCCAGAATATTAAATATCAAAACTGCTTCCACCCTGGCCAGGTGATGGCAGGGGGACAGGCTGCTGTGCTAGCCTCCCCTTGCACTGCCCCTCTGTGCTGTGCCAGCCACCGGGGAAAACGCTGCCCACCCAGCACTCCTATAGCCTCTGGCACCCCAAAGCATCATGCTACAGTGTGAGCTGAGGTTGAGTAACAGCCTCAAACGACCCAGTTTTGTTGCAAACGAGACTAAATCAAAGACACAGCTGCTGCAGGAAAAAGCCAGTGGGGCTGCTGGAGGTGAGCTGGGCTAAGGGGTGGGAGCAGCCTGTCTGTCGGCAGAGGCTGACTGTGATGCAAGCTTTGCAGCAGCGGGTTCCCTGCCCTGGAGCATCACTGGCAAAATACCTTCTAATTGCCAGGCTTGCAGGGGCGGGCGCCATCATGAGATACGTTTCAGCTCTCAGTGGAGGCACTGACACGCGTCACAGGCATCTAATAGCACTTGTATTAGCAATGTAGCCCTTCATGCATGTAATACATTTGCTATTATCACCGTAGCCCAAATACTAATAACCCCTGGGACCAGGCGACGGGTGAACCGTGGGCTCAAGACTTAACAGTGAATGTAAGGAGCAGAAGGTAGAAGGGAAGGCGTGGGAGAAGCCGCCCATGATGGGGCCCCACTTCAAGAGAGGGAATTCGTGGGGAGGTGTCGTGGGGATGGTGGTGGGGGACCACCTCGCTGACAGCCCTGTGTGTCCTTTCAGACAAGCGCCGTGCTATGTGCGGGCGGCTGTGCCCTGCTGGCCCTCAGCTCGCTGCTGGCCATCGTTGCCATCCTGCTGCCCAGCGGAGCCTGCGAGAGGCGAGTCTGCACCCTGGCTGGCTACATGCAGACAGCAGCAGGCAAGTGACGGGGACTTTGCTCTTTGGGGTGGAAAGATGGGGTTTCCCCAGGGTGCTGCCTGGTCATTCATGGCATCCTGGATCTCAGCAACAAGAGTCACTTGCAAACCCTAACCAATGCTGGGAGAAAAGAGAGCAGCCCTTTGCTTTAGCAATTACCTCCTATATCCACGCTTATAAAATCTATTACAAATCCCCTCTGCCCAAATACACAGGTCTGTGGCAGAGAGCCTGGGCTGCAGGTGCCGCTCACTGCCCCCTGCTCAGGCTCGTGTAGGGAAAGGGGTCCATGGCAAGCAACCAAGATCAGACTGCCTGCTGGCAGGGTGCTGCTGCACCTCCCGGGGTCTAATAGGTGCCTCCTGTGAAGTTTGCAGTCCCATTTGGGCCATCTTTGTGGTTATGCCTCTGGAGGGATTTCCCCTGCTGAGCTTTACACCTGAGACAGGCCGTGTATCCCCTGGCCTCCCTGGTCATCGCTTATATTTCCATTGCAATTGCTTATACTTCTGCCTTTGAGAAGTGCTAATGCAGAGTGGAGGAGACAGGCAGCTGGGGAAAGTCCATCCCTGTCCTGTGCTCCCTATGGAGGGACAAACCCCACCACTGGTCAGTCTCTACTGCAGGGAGCCATGCCTCTGGGAGCTGAAGGGTTGGACTAAACAACCCCAATGGGACACAAGCCACAACAGGAGATTAAACCGCCCATTCATGTCTGTGCCCGAGAATAAACTCCTTTCCTTGGAGAAATCCTTAGGGCCAGCCAGGCTTCGTTATCTGCCTGGCAGCATTCAAGCGGCTTTTGGGGGAAATCCTGTTACATGCTCTCCTCACCGGGGCTCATCCCATGGGAGCCGATTTGGGAACAGATGGAGGGGCCTGGCCCATTTGCCACGGCTGCTCCAGCTCAGCTGGGATGCGGGTGGGCACAGGCAGCTGCTCACATCCAATGCATCCCTTGGAGCCATGATTTGGGCATTCCCATCAGCCCACTGTGTCAGATGGTGGCTGTGGCCAGCATGTCCCCTGGGTGCAGGATGGAGGCTGGAAGAGCCCCATGCCAGTCTGTCTCAGCCCCAGCCTAGGGATGGCGTGGGTCACTGGGAGGCGGCTCAGGGTGTCCTTGAGGGTGGCCTCCCGTGCAGGAGAGAAGCGGGATGCAATGGGGTAACCCTGCCTTACCTTTGCTCAAGGAGGTGGCACATCCCCACTGCGTCTGGCTCTGCCACAAGAGAAAAGAGGGTACAAAGCAAGGGATTAGGAGTCGTCCCTGGAAAGGAAACAGGCTGTGGCAGATAAATACAAATGAGGTTCTGTGAGGGGTTTTGGTGATATTGAACAGGCTGTAAATAAACTGTAGGCTCTAAGCGTTATTGACAAATGAAAATTTACTGGGTACGTTCAAGCAAGCTAATGGGTTGCTTTAAACCCTGGCGATGCCTTGCTAAGCATTTTGTATTGCGCTTTTTAATTTTGGTTTGCTGTGGATTAATTCCCATTCAGAGCAAGGCAGCCCTGAGTCAACAGAATTAAAAGGTTTAATGTATTTGGATTCAGAAATGCTGCTCCTCCCCCCCCCCCCCCATAATTTTTCTCCATGTTTCACCCCCAGGAGGAAGCTCTTCATTAGAAATCAGCTGCAGCCCAGCAAGCAGCTGGGTGACAGTGAAACTCCTCCCCAGAACTCACATTATCTCAGAGAAAAGCAGGGTTTTTTAGGGGAAATGAATTTATATGGGAGAGAAGGAACAGAGAGCAAGCCCGTGAGGTTTGGTAGAGCAGCTTTCTAATGCGGGGCCAAGATCCGTCCCTGCTGTGGTGTCAGCTCTACCAGGGGAATGAACCCCTCTAAAGCCACCATGAGATGCTGGTGGAGTGGTGGGAGGGAGGAGGGGGCCACATTTCTCCCAAACCCCAGGCTTCCCTGAAGCACAGCAGGTCCCACAGGTACCTTCCCTCTGCCTGTCCTGACATTTTTCCCCCCTGAATTCAGAATTTTGTTCCCATTTTCCCATCCCACAAAACCAAGTTGAGGTATTTTGCAGAGCACTGAAGGCACTAGTAAATAAGCTTGATAGTATAAAACACTGAATCAGGCAATCTAATTTCCCAATAAAGGGCCAGGTGCATTCAGCCAGGAGCATGAAACATGCTGTGAAGTGCATGAGCAGAGGTACCGACAGAGCCAGAATCAGTCCCCATAGGCTCCGGGCTGTATCAGACAGATGCCCTGAGCCATACTCACTTAAATCCAGGTGCAGAGGCCAAGCTGAACCAAACAAGACCCAATCCTGAGAGCAGCCCCACAGCAAGGGACAGTCAGGCTCAAGCTATATCTTTAACACTTTCCTGCTATTTTTTAAGAGATCCAAGCTAGGTCTTTTCCAGCCCCAGAAGGAAGGAAGATAGAAACCTCATGCAGATAGAGCAGAGTATTAATTGCAGACACAGACATGCCATCAGGGTTCAGAGCTGGGCTAATTGCCACCATACATTGAACACATGATTCCTGATGCCTGGCACCCACTCCTTAGAAAAAAACCCCAACACATCCACACAAATGACAAGAGGATGATCCCTAATGAAAAAGTAAATGAGCAGCAGAGCAACAGGGAGAGGAGGAAGGATAAAAGACACAACACTTGCTCAGCTCTCACACCCTATGAGCAAAGTCAAAGCTACCCCAGGGAGATCAGAGATGGGGCTCATTCCCCAAGCATGGTGCCAGCTCACTAAAATTAAATTTCTGCTATGATACCTCCACCCAGTCCTGCATACCAGCACCACCAGACAGAGTGGGGTAGCCAAGCTGGCCCCATTTATGAGTGGGTAGCCCCAACCTGCAGGTGCAGCCCATCACTGCTGATGGAGAGGGGCCCTGGGGCTAACCTCAGGGACAGGGAGTGCAAATGGGTGCACAGCTGAAATCCTGCCACAGTTGTTTTTCAGCAAAAGCTTCTTTGTTGGCATTTTTAAAAATAGGAGTTAATTCCAGGGAGAAATGTCTCCTGCCATACAGGGCTGTTAGGGAAGGGCAGGGGATGTTCTCCAGGGCTGGCTGTGCCTGTACAACCTCTGTGGTGGCTTCCAGGTGCTGTGCCAGGAGGCTGGGATTTATAGCTGGACATTACAGTTTATCTCTGCAAAGCTCTCAAACCAGTTTTTGAGTAACTGCCAGTGGTGAAGCTGCTGGAAGGAACATGGGGCCATCACAGTGTCTCAGGCACCAGCTTCATCCACGGGCAGCTGTTGGTGATGCCCCAGGGAGCCCCAAGGCCTCACTCCAAGCTGGTGGAGCCCACACAGTCCCCAGCAGTGCCACCACATTAGGGAGTGTCCTGAAGGCTGGGGGTGCTGAGACCCATAGCAGCCCCTGCTGGCTTTCCAACATGGACCGGACCGTGTCTATTCCCTGGCCCAAGAGCATCTGTGCTCCCATGGGAATGGCCTTTCCAGGGGACTAAGAGTTGCTACCAGTGGAAACCAAGATTTGAACTGAGGCTGAGTAAACCCCATCAGACAGCAAATTGTTCTGCTTTTGGGGCTTGTGGGACTAAGGGAAGGATTATGGGTCTGCTGTTGGATTAAGATACTGGCAACTGTGCTCTGGCACCAAAGTGGATTGCATCTGCTGCTCAGGAAAATCAATAAGTCTTCATAGCGGGGACTAGCAGCCTCCCTCCATGGCTCCTTTTGCTACCCTGAAAGCCTCCACAAAAACCAGGATTGTGTTGCTTTTTACCATGTACTTTTCAGGCAAAGGGCTCTTGTTTGCAGGTGAGAGGTGGCCAATCCATCAGTGGTTAGCAACTGGATGCACCCCCAGCCGCCCCACAGCTGCTGATCTTTTCCCTGGTCTCCGAGATGTCCCTGCGAAATGGCCTGGCAGGGGTAGGCTGCAGAGCTTTGCACCTTGGTGAGGGCACAGGCACAGCTGAACATGAGGGGAGAGGTTTGCTTTCACCCCACGCTGGTCTCTGTCTAATCCTACCACCATCAGCTCGCTGCTGAAGACAAACCCAGTGCTGAGGGCAAATGATCCTGACCTGCCTGTGCCTTTCTAAGGCTCTTTTTGTTTCAAAGAGCAATTTCCCAGCATCGCCACGACAGAATCAGAACAGTCATAAGACTCCAGCAAGACAGGCAGAAACCCCCAGTTATGCAACTCCCTTACTTAGCTGCACTTTAATCCCAAGTTTCATGGCAGTCCCAAGAGCTTCCTCCTGCAAAATTTGATTGCATTCTGCAGTGAAAATCCCTCTTGCTGGCAGAAGCATGGTGGCGTTACAGAGACGGCCTCAGCTTTTGGCTAGTTAAGCATCAAAGCAAAATACAGGAGACCTTGTGCTTTTTGAAGTAGCCTGTGATTACTTCAGACACTGATTATCAGGTAAGAGCACATAAAGGGGGAGAATTGTTCATTTTCAGATCAGTGTGAATCTTTTAAATGTGTTGCATCCTGAGGACTGAAAAGCAACCCAGATTAAAATGGGCTGTGCCATCCCCCTGGGAGAGCTGCGGGACAGGTGGGAGGTTTGCCCCAGCCTTGGGATGCAGGCACATGGTGGGTCCCTATCCAGGAGGCTGGCCCAGTGCCTGTGTCGCAGTGTTATTTAGGAAGGCAGCATATGGTCACTGCCCCTGTTGTGCCTCCCATCCCACCCTGCATCTCAGCCTACCTTTGGGATCAATGGTGCCCTGTTTTTCCCAGCTTGTGCAGGCTCTGAATGGCAAACAGCACCATCATCTGTGTCTGTATTGATTCCTCAGACTAATATCGATCAGCCTGGTGGCATACAGGTAATGTCTAATTAGTAACTTGTATAAAAATAGCACCAAGAGGGTGTACAACCAAGCTGCCTGGGTACTCCGACCTTTGCTAGCATCTCCATGGTGGCAGCAAATAGAGGGTTTGCGGCTGCCTGGTAATTGCTGACCTGCTATTAAAACCACTGTGAAAGTCTGCCCTCCCCTGCTGCCATCACTGCCATGTGAGGTGGTTTTGGAGTGCTGCCTGATGGGGTCTCTGATGACCGGGCGCTAGTGGAACTGTTGCCATGGCTTAAGAAAGAGCAGCTCTGCTTGCATCCCTGTGTTTTGCTCTGTAGCTCTGACACTGCATTTTTAGGGCCAAAGGATGCTGTGAGCTGACAGAGCTTCACATACATCGGTGCACGTGGCCAGTCTGCACCCGCAGCAGTTGCCTGCGAGGTCTCAGATCCCTCCTGTCCTGTCCCTTGCCAAGAAAACAGGATTGAAATAATGGTCTGGGGAAGGCACTCTGCCAAATTATCACCTTCCAATGCACTAAAGGGCTTGCGGCACCAGCAGCTGTTGGGGATGCTGGAGAGCAATGTCTGAGGATATTGCGGGGGCCACTGGACAGTGGGGACATGCCCACTGGTCCCAGGGTGCAGGCAGTGTCACAGCATGGCCCCTGCAGCACCTCTTTGAGGAGACGCAAATGGAGCAGACATTTGCCCAAGGCAGGGGACAGTTTGGGGTCAGGTGGCCAGTGCTGTGACCGACACTAAAAATGTTCAGGGCTAGCCAAGGAGATGAGGGTCTGAGTCGGTCCCAGACCATGCAGCCTTTCCCACCCCCTCCCACAAAAGCCAGGCTGGGGGCCGACCCACAGCCATTTTCCTGATGGGCGTTTTCGTGGCTGAGGCGCCTGGGAGCCCCATCCTGTTGACGCCAAGGGTTGTTTGTCAGAAGACAGCCCTGGGATTTGGAAGAGGAACTTGACAGTGGAGGCAGGGGGGGAGCAGTGTTCTGTTGTCCAGGCATTGATTCGATTTAAAATCACCCAAAGCTTCCCCATTCCCTGTTTTAAAAATAGCATCTTGGCTTTTATCGCAGAGCCCATGTGGTCCCTCTTCTTGCGGGGCTTGAAAAATCTTCTCAGGCCTGATGCAAGGACATTGCTGGCTGTGTTTGATCACCAGAGCAGCATTAAACCAACATTGCCATAAAGCTGTTTCCAGACATTCACAACAGGTCTCCCAAAACTGCAAGATTTGGCTAAGCAAGAGGAGAAGTGCCAAAAATAAAGCAAAGTCCACCCTTGATGCAAGGTGCTCAGGCATGAAAGTAAAAAACAGCAGCATGAAACCTGAACCTGGAGACAGGTCCAGCTCCTGGGTCGCAAGGGCAGCTCTTTTTTTTTTCTCCTCATCTTTGGACAGAGCAACACTCCCATCACAGCTGCGAGTAATTGCATGATCCTTGTCACTGCTCAGGTTCTCATTGCCATCTTCACCCTCTCCCTTCCACATTTCCCATCTTGTCCTTGCAATAGAGATAGCGACCAACAACATCGGAAGCCCTGGCTCCTTCCCTGGCCCAAGGCTTTTCCCCCCTGCTTTCTTTAATTACATTAGCAAAGTCGAAAAACTGCCTTTGGCACATTATTATTCAGTCAGTGAACTCTCACTAATTCCTGACACAACTAATAAATATCTGGTGGTAGGAGCCCGCTGCCAGGGTGCTGGAGAGGGGGCTCTGTCACAGCCCAGTCTGAGAGATGCTTCGCTCCAGCGCCAATATTGTTTACACTTCACTTAACATCTGCTCTCATTTTTTTCACTTGCACTGATGCAAATCCTCTTCTGCTGCATTTTTTGCCAATTTGCTCCAGAATTCAGCTCAGTAAAACCTGTCACCATCCTGGGCCTTGGGCTGGTGTGTCCTGGAGCAGGGACTTCCCTGAACCCTGTGGAGATGCTGGGTACCAGCGCCGAAGCCCAGACGATGTTATTCCACCAGTCTCTGCATGTTTAAGAATTTGATGAGCTCCCATGTTAAAACCAACAATTGACTTTTTTTCCATCTACCTTCCAACTGGGAGATGTCACCTGGGAGGATGTTGCAGGGGAACAAAATGAACTTGTCAGATCCGCAGATTGACAGGCGTGAAAGTGGAACCACAAACACTGACTCAACTTCAGCCTTTCACAGGAGGAAATTTTTACTTCTGCTGAAACAGTAATTTCTCGGTGCTCACTTTGGTGCATACGTTCGAGTGACAGATCATCTTGGTTCAGGAGCCATTTCGTGATTTTACTTTCAAAACCTAAAATCTTCAGCGGAGAGCCAGACCATTAAACTTAGCAGTAAAAGGGAGAGGGGCTGGCAGCTTTCCTAACGGCCAGGCTCCCTGCCACAGGTTAAGTGTAGATTAGCCTTCCCCAGGGTTTAAGCTCATTTCATATGAGGTGCAGAGCTGCTGAAGGAGAAAGGGCCAGATCCTTGGCTGCACTGTACAGCAGCTGAGCCATGCGGTAGCCTCGGCGAGGGAAGCTAGGGATTCATTTCCATCTGACATTTGGACAGTTTTCTTTCTTCTGCTTAGTTCTCAAACCACAGTTTGATTTTCTCCAAGTACAGTTTTGCCATTTGGCACAAACCTGCTGACTTGGTGCCTTTGCCCTCCCTTCAGGCAGGGGACACGGCGGTAGCAGCGTGCCTGGGCTAACGCCAGGAGCAGAGTATTTCTCATCAGCCTCATTTAGACAATAAACCAGCCATGTCCTTTCATTGGTTTCTTGGAGAAGGGCAATACATTTCCAGTGGCATCAGTGACAGAAGCAATATCCTTTCATTGCTATCATTGGAAAAGAGTGGTTTTATGCTGCAAGAAAGAGCTAGTTCACTTGTAGAAAACATATTTTCTATTCCCTTAAACCTGGGGAAATCCTTGTCATATTAATATGTGGCTGAATTGCTTCTCTTTCAACAGTTCTCCTAGGGATTTTAGTTTAGACCAGTTATTGCACTTGGATGCAGTAACAGTCCATAAAAAGTGTATTTTGTAAATAATAACAGTGCTTTGTAGTAAATGGGAACAACAAATAACAAGTGCCACTGGGGCTCCAAAGCTGCTGCCTCTGAGGAAATACCAGCCAGCCCCTAGGACCCCAGCACCATGCCACAGCCATGTGTTTCAGATGGGAAACCCCATACTTCAGTTTTAGAGGGAATTCATTTTCCTTTGCCTGTGACTCTCCGTTCAGTTTGCAGGCAGTTGTTCCTTCTTCTGTGACACAGGACGTTCACTCTCATGTGAACATTTTCAAGGTACCGGTGTGGAGCTCAGGGGTGTTAGCAGAGGGCTCTTCAAGCCATACCTTTCCAAGCAGGCTCCCTCACGTGAGTTCTTGGGGAGGGATGGCTTTGTTTATGGTTCACCTTTCGTGGAGCTTAACCATGCTTGTTGGTTGCAGGAGAGAACCACTGCATGAGAGGGTCCTTCTTCCCTTGCAAGTTCAGGTTGCTGGTAGCACAGCCAGGACACTATAAGCCAGATCCTGCAAAGCTTCAGATATATAGCTGTAATTAGTGACACTAATAGCTGTCATTAGTGGCTGCCCAGCCTGCTTGTTGCATGCCCACAGCGCTGGGAAGAAGCATGTCTCCTTATCTCCTTGCTATGTGATTATGTGTTTCTCTTCATAAACAGTTTGACTTTTCCATTTTTTCCTTCTGGTTTCACTCACGTTTGTATCTGTTGTTGCTGGGAAGATGGAGACAGACCCTTGCAACCCCCCTCCAAGGCTACCTGAATATCCTCCCTTGCTGGGGGGTATGGAGCTCCTAGCTGATTTTCACGCATCCTGAAGCAATTGTGTGGAGGTTGCATCATCTTTCCGGACACATCCATCTGGACTGAGTGTGTAGTGTGTAACACAGAAAGAAAAAACCCTTCTCCATCCTCTCTGACACTAACAGGGAGCTTGGGACTGTCATGGGCAGTTTGCTGTTCGGTCTGCTGAAGAGAAGGATGCTCCCCTTCAGGGATCTTTGGTCAACCCCAGTGTCCAGCCCTCTCCTTCTGTCAATGTTGGAAGTTTTTGGCCTGTTATGATCTGCTAAAACAATATTAGCCGCACAGAAGACAGCTTCTGGCCTTGGTGTCAGACATAAATGTTTGCTGGGCTGGTTGGATTCTGGCTGTAACTTAACAGCCAGAATCTGAATGTGAGGACAAGGACCTGTCAGGACACAGAGCAGGACAGTACACAGTGATGAGAGCAGCATGTGCACCCATCTGCCAGCAGCAACCTGCTGCCCCGAAACCTGAAGGTTGATATCAGCTTAGGGTGAAGCAGTGATCCCCCAAATGCCTCAAAATCTGTTTTCCTGAGATGAGATGAAGCTCATGCATCTGTAGATCCACCTGGGAAGTCATGATGGGGCCTTACTGCTGTTGTACAGTGGAGATGTGTTGGCCTAGCCTTGGTGAGCAAGGTGATAAATCTGGGCTGCAGCTGCTCACGGTCCTTTGTGTCACAAATTGCCCAGGCAGTTAAAAACGGCTGTGCTCACACATCAGCCAGTCCTGCTTTAAAAGAAGGCATGTACAGAGATAGGGTTTCCCCTGAGAAAGAAGCTGTGAAATTCTGACAGAATGGGTCTTTCCAACACCCACAGCCCCGGATGACCAGCGAGGTCCCGGCTGCCTGGGTCAGACCCTTCGGTGTGATACAGGGCGTTTCAGGCCTGCTTTGCTTGCTCTAAACAAGCATTTGGCTTCAGCATCCTGAGTAACTGGCAGGCGGTGCTGTGTGATCTGGGCTGCTGGGTGAGCTGGGGAGCCAGCTCTGAGAGCGGACGCGTGAGCAGTGGCTCTGGGCCAGGTCCTGCTTCCTTTTTCCACAGTCTGATAATGCAGGTAGTCTGGCGGCGGTCTCCGTCCTTGTGTGGGCACGTAGCTCAGCTCCCAAGTGAGTGCTGGTTCGGAAATGTTTTGCTCTGCTTTCCTGTCTGAATCTATGCTGAGTCGTATTTCTTTGCTGGTAAGGAACAGATCTGCTAGGAGGAGAAATTTACCCTGCACTGAGTGTAAACACAGATGGAAACATGGTGAAGCCCTTTTCAAAGTCAAGGGAATAAATCTGTTTAAAAGACTGAACATCTGGGGCAGTGAAAGAGCAGGTGGAGAACTAACCCAAGAAAGGACAGTGGTGCTAAGGGATGGCTGTCTGGGGAGAGGGCACAAACTGTAGGATAGTGGAAGTAGGAAAGTTACCCCAAAGAGCAGCAGAAGGCTCCAGCAAGGTTACCTTTTTGGATCTCTTAAAGACTCCTTTACTTTTTGGGTCCTGTGAGTTACATCCCAAGCACTTTAGATGGAGCAAGTTGGTAGGTTTTTCCCCTGAACTAATCTCATCTGACCTTCCTAAGGCAGCACGCAAGGGATCCAGCCCTGTGCCTCCTCTAGCTTCTGGGATAAGCAGGATTTTGCTCCCTGGTTAGGCAGCAAACACTGTGCTGCAGAAGCTGCTCTGTGCACTGTCCTGGAAGGGCAGATCTGGCATGTTCACACCACTGGGAATCAGCTTCATGCTGATGGTTTGGTCAGCTCTTCTGATCCAAGCCAGAGCATTGTCTATGCTCCACAATAAAGCGCTGCTGGACAAAGGCACTTGCCTAACCAAAAAGCTGAAAACATGGATAAACCTTGGGTGGCTGAGGAAATGTTAAATTGTGTTCCCCTCCCAGCTGTAACCTTGGCAGAAACACATCTCTGGCTGCTAAAGCCCATAAAATGAACAGCCCCTGTTGCTCCTGATAGGGGTATAAAAATATAATTACTTGAAGAGTGACTTACGATTCAGTGAAACAAGGATCTTCTCCTTTTTGATTGAATTACACAGTGGTATTCCTAGAAGACTGGAAGCAGATGGTGAGCTCTGGCCAGGCATTTAACAGCCTGAGTTACTGCACGGAGGGGATGGAGCTGAGCGAGGCTGCAACATGCTGCTCCTGCCTTTCTGCTTGCCTTGAGCCACCATCATGGTGTATTCCCTGGCAAAGCAGAGGCTGGAGGATGGGGCAGGATGGTTTGCAGCAATGGATGGAGGTGCAGAGCATGTCCAGTAGCAAAGGGCTCATTTTGCAGCAGTGGCATGCCGCCCAGGTGGCAGCGAAGAAAGGCAAAAATTTTGTTTCTGCAAACCTGGTGCTGCTTTGGTCCCAGGTAGGCACTTTGTGATAGCAATGCCAGTGTGTGTTGTGTTAGGACCTCATGCACCTGGGAGGTGGCAAATTGCCCTCCTGTCATGCAGGAGAACTCCCCATCCCTCCGGGCTCAGGAGGAGGATGGATGAAGGCAGATGGTCCCCTGGGCTGGGGTGGAACGAGCACCGCTGTGTAATTTCTGCCTTGCTGCTGCTCCTGCCCCCATATATCTTGAGCATGTCAATAAAATCAAACAGACTATTAGCAGCATGTCATGTTATCAGCTGTGGATGTGTATGCTGTGCATTAGGCAGCCATGCAGCCTGCATTTTATGAAGTGAGCTGCTCATACAACTGCTGGGGTTGCAGTGATTATCACATCCCCTCACAGCTGGGCGATGCTATGGCTTTTATGAGCTACCCTAAATCAAAAGCCCTTTCTTTGTAAAGATAAATTAACAATTCTCCCCCTTTCTTTTTTATAATGGCATAACAGCCAGCTGACTACTAGGTGAGACACAAATCTTGTTGCTGAGTTGTGCCTACTGCATTGTCTGTCTTTGATTATTTTTATCGAATAAGCAAATATTCTTTTGGAGTGCTGAAGTCCTTACGAGGGAGACTCATTTTCTGCTATCATGATCTCTTTGTTGCGGGTGGGTGATGTATGAAAAGGAATTGCAAATAGCTGTTTACAGCAAGCAAAGTCATGGAACAGCCCACTTTAATTTCTGCTATCTGTCGGAGACTGTTGTCGGTGATGGTCAAAATTAATTAAGCAGGAAGGAAGAGAGCAGGGAGGCAGTGTGCATCCAGTTCTGACATTGAAATATTAATGGTGAGCTAATCAAGAAAGAGTATCTATGAATATCTAATGAGCTTACAGTTTGCATTTTTACTGATGCAGTGAAATTCTGGGCAACAGCCCTTTACAGGAGGCATCGGGAGCTGAGGTGGGCTGATCAGTCTATCTGGGAATAAACAAAGAGCTCGTGCCCCTGTCAGGGGCTGAGGCACGTTTGCCTTTTGCACCTTACAGCCCTGCTGCTGCTGGATGCTGCTGTATCCTTCCCGCTGTCACCTACAGCAGCCCATGGCATCCCTGGTGCCTTGTTCCTTCCTCCCCAGTGCTAGAGGACACTTGGAGGGTTCAGCTCCTCCAGGATGGAGCTGCAGCATCTGTCCACATACAGGCCTTGGGCAAAAGCAGGACCCTACCTTCTTGCTCCATGCATGGGAGGCAGCAGGCTGTGTTCCTGTCTCTCCTGCCAGTGTGTGACTGGTGGTTCCAAGTTGAGTTTTGAAGCTGGTTTGGAGGAAACAGGAGGTGATGGGTGTGTACTGCACAACCCCCATGCCCAGTGCCTGCTCTGGGCACACTGGCCGCAGCAGGGGCTCAGCCGCTTTCACTGACTCACCACACAAGCAGGGGAAAATAGGAAGAAACAATCCCATGGCAAAGCTAGGCTGATTCTAATCAAAGTCACAAAAGTAAATGTCACCTTTGGGTGGCAGAAGGTGTCAAGTGGCATTTCTCTCTTCAACGTCAGCGTAATGAGGGCTGTGGCTTTGGAGATTTGTATTGCTGTGTTTCTGCAAACAGTTCCCTCCTCTAACCTCTTGGAAATTGGATTTAGCGGGGCTGAGCAGTTTGCATGTAGCAGATAGCAGCAGGACTGATAAGCAGAAACCTGTTTACACACTCACTCATATCTAGTGCTACAATTGGGCAGGGAACTGCCTGGATTTTTTTTTTTTTTTTAAATGCTATCAAATTTAATCCTTGTGGCTGAATATCTTGTTGCTGCTTAACAAGGAGAAATCTGAACTGGCCAGTTTTAATAGGTAACAAATGTGAAAATAACTTCACGTGAAGCAAAACAATAAAGGTAATACGTAAATCTTAAATGATAATAAGGAAGAACTGAGGGGCAATCAGTAAGGAATAGCATACCTACACTCTCCTGTGCGAGGCGGTGTTTCATGTATTGCCAAGTTACTAGGAACTGGACACAACCCTGAATACAGAAAGTCCTGGCATGTTGCTCTCACAGCAACGGGGACTTTCTGGGAAAGGAAAATGGAAAGCAGATGGTATCAGTTAAGAATAGCAGGAAGGTACCAGGGATGTCCAGGGAGGTGGGGGAGCCCAGTGGCTGCATCCATCCCCTGTGGTCTGCAGGAGTGAGAAACCCCCTTGCTGCAGGTGCATGGGCACCGCGATGCCCAGCTCCAGTTCCTGGGGGCTGATGGTGGAGTGAGCAGCAGGGATTTCTTTGGGAGGAGCACTCTGAAACGTGCTTTTCTCTGTTGCTCCAATATAACCCAAATCTGTCAGCCTTTAGGGCTTGCTGTGAAGGTCATCTGTGAGCAAGGCTAATTATTTCAAGCAAACCAGCAGGCTAGTGCCACTAACCTGCTCCCGGGAGCTGAGCTCTGCCCTGTGTCTTGGCTGTGTAGCTGCACACAAGCTGCAGGGAATTACAGATGCACAGGGGTGTATGTTAAGCCCACAGATATAAACAGATTCTACTGGTGTGTACTTTGAGGACAGAGAAGGAAACACACAATTTTCATAGCTGATTCATTCAGTTGTCATGAAAATACTGTTCAAGCCAAAAGGTAGTATCTCTTCTTTCCGCTGTTTAATTTTCTTTAATCTGTTCTTGACATTTATTGAAAGAAGTGTTTTACGCACATCAAAGCCAAAGATTTCAAAACATCGCATGAAAAAAAATTTAAGGTCAGTCCAAGGGAGGATATGGTAGCAAACATCAGTTGAAAGACTCTAGTTTCTACAAGGAAGGTCTGTGCAAAACGAGAAGTCATGCTGATCTGTGATCCAAGGGCGCTTCATTTGCACCTCTGACACTAGCTGCTAGTGGGCTTTGTATGTTGTGACACATCCAGCAATTCAAGCAAGGCTGTCCTTAATATGAACAGGTTTAAAACTAGAAGATGCCTTGATAACAGGACTTTTCAGGAGCCTTTTCACGTGGGCGAAAAGTTTCCCATGGCTCTGCGCAATGTTGGCCCAACTTGCTTTGCCTGGGGCAGCGCTCACAGGGCTGCAGATGAAGCTGAGCCATCCTTTGCGTTCGCTCTCCATAAGTGAGTGTTGCTGCTTCTCACAGGATTAAATGAGCCACAGCACTTGACAAACTGAATGAGCTGCTGAAAGTGAATCCAGTGGAGGGTCCAACCTGCAAGATGCCTCCTGATGCGTTAAGCATCCCAAATGCCAAAACTGAAGGAGAAATGTAAAAGATCCCCAGAAAATTTCTGCTCTGAGTTCATTTTACATGGATAGAGGTAACAAGCTGACATAGGTTAATTTATAGCTCAGTTGTATGCTGATTGCAAAGTACACATTTCCAGCCAGCAATCATTAGTAAATCACTTTCCCACTGGTTCTCTTGGCATATAAAAGAAATTTCTCCCTTCCTGACATTTAAAAAAAATCCTAATAAGTTATACACTCCATGACTTTATAGCATTTTTAATATTTAAAAGGCTAGAATCTATAACCTCAACCTTTAACAAACGTACAGTAACGCGATAACAAATTTGCCTTGAACAGCTGCTATCTTGGTACCAACTGGCACGAAGAGGAGGGAAGTAATTGGCTTGTTTTCAGATAATTACCATAATTGTAGTGACACCATTTGGATCACATCTAACTGCGTTCCTGCTGCAAGTTGGATAATTTAATAAGTGGCAGAATTTAGACTGACAGTAAAGGTAAAGTCAGCGTATGGTGGGGAAATCAGGAGGCACCTCCCTGCATTGCTGGTACAGGCTCTGCTGCTCTTCCTGTGAAGTTTAGCAAAATCTTTAGATTTTGCTGCTTTTCTTAAGCCCTGTGTCTAGTTCACATCTTTGCTGCTTTTCTGATGCTCAAGCTGTTGAGACCACGTTTTGCACCTTTTGAACCTTTTGATTTGAGATAAATCACTTTGGTTCAGTCCTACCCAAATTACTGCTTGCTTTGTGCACTGAGTATTTTTAGCTGTCCTAGTTCTGCTGGGGGCTTGTCAGAGCTCTGCACTGAAAGTGGATTAAACTGCAGTCAGGTGCTTACAGGCAGCAGCCAAAGGCCTTTCGCGAAGGTTGAACCCAGATTCCCCAGAGCAGGGCTCATTCCCCTGGCTGAGCCCTGCTGAGCTGCAGGGGTGGTGGGGAGCAGAGCCTGTCGGGCTCGGCATGACACAGTGGGGGGAACTTGTCCCCGTTGTGTCCTCTTGTGCTTTGTGCTTGTGGCCAGTGTGAAGGGGACTCAGCATCTCCTGTGCCTCCAGTCCTGACAGCTGCCCAGCCAGAGTCCCAGGAGCAGGGGGGCTGCAAGGTAAAGGCTAGGTGGTAGCTGAGGCTACCGGGAAAAGACAAGAAGGTTTTATCAGAGATCAGCTGGGCATTTTTGCCAGGAAGTTGCAAAATGGAGCAGAGCGCTGAACTGGTGCCTCACAGGGTTAGCATGGGTACCGAAAGCTTTCCTGCAGTGCCTGCCCGTGGCCTTGCCCTGCCTCCATTTCTGCTTTGCAGTGCAGAGATGGAGACGCCTGACAGCAATACTGACAGTGCCCAAGGAGAGGGGTTCACTGGATCTTCTCCAGTCCCCAAATGAGGGAGACTTTTAGGGCACATTTGCTTGTTTTGCTTCATGCCCCTGCTGCTCCCTATGGCTCTTCTGCTTTCCCTGGGCTGAACCCAGACACCTCTGTCCGACAGAGAGGAGGCTGTGCTCTGCAGGGTGAGCAGAGTTAATGCCCATTCCCTAGGGGCAAAGCAGAGTGCTTCCCATCCGTACCAGTTCCTGGCAGAACTGTGCTCTGCCACGATTCGGGCTGAACCAGGTCATCCATCCCATGTGTATTTTTGACGGGTCCCAATGGGTGATCACTAGCTGTAGGTCTGCAATGCAGCCCACACCTGGGGGACTGGGGGATGCCCACCTCATCACCTGCTGGGGAGGACTTTGGCACAGAGCAGGCAAAATGCTGATCTCTGTAATAAACCTGTCTGCCAAGATGAAGTTGACGGCTCCATCCCAGCCTCCAGTACCCGGCCACACACACAACACAACACTTGCGTGGGAGGAAAGGGAAGGCGGATGACTTAAAAGCAAATCCAGTCTCTGTTTCCCCAGGTGCTTGGGGGGGATGGGAGTGGTCTCTGGTATAACGGTAGGAAGAAGTGGGAGTGTGTGCTGGACCAGGTTTGCGATGCTGGGGCTACGTGCCTGGGAGCGGCTGGATGATCCCTACACATCCCATCTCCCTGCCCCTCACACAGGAACTGCAGGGTAACCGATTCCTTGCAGCATTCCCTCCCCCTCTGTGATTTGTTGCTGCCAGGAGGCTGTGCATGTGGAGGTGGCATAAATCTCACCCAAAAGAGAGAGAAAGAGGAAATTTGCATTCGCTCCCTCGCTGGCATATTGAATGCAGCTTTCCAGTTCACTGCTAAAACCCCAAGCAGGTCCCAGGCAGAAGGCTGAGGCACTTCCCTTGGTATAAAACAGGGCCAGCATGAGGGGAAGCCATCCCTGCCAGAGGAGGCTCCCATAGCTAGCAAGGAGCAGCTCTCCCACTCAGCCCAGTTATCCCTAGATTAATTTCAATCCACTCCTATTTATATTCCATGGTATCACCCTACATAATTCTGTCGAGTTTGCAGGCTTCAAGCATTCACTGTTCTCCCTTCTACTGATCTGCCAACAAACGCAAACCCTTTAAATAGCTTTTTCTCATTCAGACCTTCTGATTCTCCTAGCATTTGTGCTGTGTCTCACCCACCTCCCTCCAAGTTGCTTACATCCTCCTCCTCCTTCTATGCAATGCCTCCCTGAGCTGACAGTCAGTGTGCTGGAGTTAAAATCCTGCAAGATGCTACTGGAGACTACAGAAAGCAATTAGGGACATTATAGACAGACCGTGGTCATGCTGCTGCAATGGGTCTGGACGTCCTGTCATAAGCAGCCAGCCCAGACTAAGCAGCTTGCAAATAACAGAGCATGAGCAAAGATAAAAGCCTGGCAATTGTTGTCCTTGGGATTACATTCTAACTGGAAGTCCATCAGTGTTTTCATATGTCAACAGTAAACTGGATACAATGCAAACCAAGAAATGCAAGAAAGCAAGGAGAAAGAAAGATGGATACAACACATTAATCAGAAGCAAAAGTTGGAGGCAGTCTGCAAACCTCTGCTTCTGCATGGGCCGATGGCTGTAAATAGCATATTGAAGCAATGGAGGAAGTAAAGAATTAATTACAGTTCCAAGACCCAATCCCACTTCCAGCCACAGGCAGCATTTATTAAGATCTCACTGAGGCGGGAAAGATTGAACAAGGGACTCAGGGGACTACGAAGGGGAAAAGAATTAATCAGTTTGTCTCAGGAGGCTGGAGAAGTCAGATTAAATAAAAACTGGAAGTGAAATGAAGGGGGGAACAAGATGGTTGAAAAACTGGACCTGTTTGAAGGAGAAACTCTAGAGTCACAGCTGGAAGGAGTCCCAGGGGTTCTGGTCTCCCACTACAGAAGCTGGGGAGCTTTGGGGGGAAAGGCTGAAAGTTTGCTTTGACTTCTTTAATAGGTCTAAACCCCAAATGTCACATTTAGAGCTCTTGCTTACCTTGCCTGCCTGAAGGAGGCCACGCAAGGTGGCCCCAGCTCTCCCACCTCTGATCCTTGCTCCAGTGCATCACTAAAGTGCCCAGGTCCCCCATGTTCAGTGTCACTGGGACCTGAGAGCTGTTCCCCAGTCTGCCAAAATTCCCTGGTAGCCAAGAGGGGGCAGGAAGGGAAGCTGAACCCAGCTGAATGAAGAGATGTCCAAATCCCAAATGTCCCACTGCCAGCACCTTAAAAGGAAAATCTTTGTCCCTGCCTGTTGTCAGCCCAGTGTTTTCCATCACAGTAACATTCAATTATTTCTCTTCTAAAGCGTACATTTTCTTCCCTCTTTTGTGTCACTGCTTTTCTGCCTGTCCCTCTGGGAAAGGTCACTGGGCTTCCACATTCCTGCTGTGTAATGAGCTGTGACAAATGCTGCCGATGGTGACCAGCGCTGGGGTCAAAGAGTTTTAGTGGGCATTGAACACCAACGTCACAAGGAGGGAGCCTGTCCCCAGCTTGTGAATGGGTGTCCCATTGCCAAGCTCCTTCCCCTCCATGCAGCTCAGTGGCAGAAACTTCATGGAAACCAGATTAGAGACTTTTGTCTTATTCTTCCCCTTTGAAAATCCCAAGCCTGATATACAGCCATAAATAAAAACCTCTCATGTAATCAAAGTAAACAGTGAATGGGGGAACATGCTTTCTCCTTAATAAGTTTTCGTCTTCAGGAAACAGGAAAGTATTCCTATTTTCCTGACATATCCAGAAATAGGCTCTTTTGAGAAAGTCCTTAAGGAAGTGAAAAGTGCATATCCCAGAGGAGTGTTTCTCTAGGCCCCAACAGCATCGATTCAGAAGAAAGACACCAAAACCCTTCTTGTTGCAGGTTGCAATAGAAACACTTTCCAATAAAACTGCTATTTAGAAAGTTCCTGACTTTATCATATCTGGCTCTTTCACAGAAGTACAGCTCTGTGCCTATTTTTTAGCAAGCTTCCAGGTTACTGGAAATCACTGATTATAGTAAAGCACAGAAAACAGCAAAGCAGGTTGCAAGGAAAAGAGGCTGCATTAACAGCTGCTTTGGGTAATAACCCAAAGCATATCAGAAAGCTTCATAGCAGGATGTTTTTTTTTCCCCTGTGTTATGCCAAAGAACAGTCAAAAAAAAAAAAAGGTATGTTCTGCTGATTCTGTAGTGGTATTTCCTAGCAAAACCACTAAATACTGTTTGGTATGTTAGCTGGAGTTTAATATGCACGAATGATGGTAGGGAGGGATGTGCACTATGTTATAGCTAATGGTTTTTGAAACCTGGCGCTTGAAAGCTGTATGTGTGTGTAACACATCTCTACCACCCTAACTCCATGATGCCCAACAGTGGGACAGCAGTGGCTAAACCTGGTCACTCCAGCCCTGAGCCCTAGCACCCAGCTGCACAGAGTCAGCCCCTTCCCCTCAAGGCAGAACTGACCTCAGATTTAAGGTGAATGAACCATCAAGCCGCAGCTGCAGGCAAGACCTAAAAAAAACCAAAACAAAGTCATCTGTTTCCGAACACACATTATTTTTCAAACAGAAACCAGCCAAAGAACTGAATGTGAAACTGGCACAGAAAGTATTCTCCTTCAGAAAACTAAGGAAAAGGATGTTGGCTTGGGGGTATAGATAAGGCAGGAAATTATTTCTACTTTCTTTACTACCAGATTGGAGGTAGAACCTGAAACTGGAGGTGGAAGAGACTCCCTAAATCACCTTTGCCTCCCCCAGGGGCCTGCAAGGCCCCAGTTTCATTCTTTGGGATGTACAGACCCAACTGCATCCATCTGCTCTTTGGTTGGTGCTGCCCACGGATACCTCGCACATACACCGAGATGACCATTAACTAACCAAGAAAAGACAAACTCTTCCTGTCACTTTCCAGTCAGGCTTTTCAAACGTGGTGGTGAAAGACTCAATGCATCTCACTTTAATGCCCCTAGGGTTTATTGATGGATCCCCAAATTAGATCAGCAGACCCAGGCAGGCTCAGAAGTCTAGCTAGGCTTGTTACTTTAATGAAACGCTAATTGCTGCTTCTGCAGGCTAAAAAAGTGCCTTTGGTCCTGCAGCAGCTTCAGTTAAGCAGTGTTAATTGCCAAAGCTAATTATGTTGCTGTTTCTCCTAGATACTGGTTCTGGTTAGGTCTATAAACAATAAAAACTGTAGCCAAACTGCTGTAGCTTAGCTGATGTGACCTGTGCAAGGCTGCGGCTCTGTACAGTGCCAGCTGAAGGCAGCTCTCTGCTCTTGATGGTTTCTGTGCACAAGGCACAGGCCAGGTGCTTTGCAGGGAACAGGGGCTGCATCCCAAACTGATGCCACCCACTCTGCACAGGACAGGACCAGGGAGGTGACAATTTCTAGACAAGGGACCTCACAGCAAATCTTCTTGCTAAAATTTTTAGGATTTCACTTTTGAGAGAAAATACTGAAAAAAACCCTTGCCTTTCCTCAGTTCCATAGGTGCAGGTTTTATTCATCTCTTTAAACAGCGATCCTAAAAAGGCCTGAAATTTCTGCTGTGTTGCAGTTAGCAGAAAGTGAAAAGCAAACAGAAGATTTGGGGTTCCCCTTCCCCAAGGGAAAAAAATGCCAAAACTCCAAACACCTTTTTGGTTGTACATCCCACGTCTGTTTCATCGATGAAACTCCCAGGTGAAAAGGTGCATCACACCAATTAAACCACCAGAACTTTCTAAGATCTTTCTGAAAAACAAGCTTACTGTTAGGATAAAATATTTGCTGGTTAGAACAGCCTTGTATAATTGCTCCGAAGGGGTTACAGTTTACCAGGCCGCTTGGAAACTGCTGCTTTGGGACTGGAGGCCTTGAGATGGCAGCTGTGCTGCCATTGCAAAAACCAGCGTGAATCTTCACTAGGATGACAGCAGCTCAGAGCCGACGGCCAAACAGGAGCAGCCTGGGAGAGCCACTAGGAGGGTAATTTCTCTTGAGCTTGGCTGTACTGCCCTAACGCTGTCCTCCATGGTGCCGGAGAGGAGTAAAACAAAGAGGGCAATGCTATAGGTTGTTATTCTGGAGAGGACTTTCCAGAATCCTGTTTAGGGAACATGCAGTAAACCAGATTTTACCTCACATCCAATTAACAGCTGAGTTACAGGACTCAAGTGAAATAAAGGGCAGTGAATCTCCAAGACTCTATTTACATGATTTATTAGAATACGGCTGTCTGCAGGAGCGGGCAGCAGCCGTTATGTTTAATTTATGAGGACCTGAGGGGGAAAGGGCTCAGTTACCAAACTGTTGGGGGTTCCTACCCCAGCAGTGCAAAAATTCTCCTCCTATAACAAAGGCACTAGCAGCCCCCCTCGCACCAGTGTTGCTGGCTGTTCATGGGACTAAATGGCATGTCAGCCACAGCTCGCCAACTGGGCTTGGCAGAACTGCGGGTGGAAAAGCACCATTCATTTCCTCTGACTGGTTTCAAGGTTTATGCAGAGGGAAGAGCCAAAGCTTAGAGATGCAGAGGGAAAAAGATAGATCAATTCCCAGCCTTGCAGCTGAACTACCAGCAAGGGGCAATGAACATAGTGGGAGTTTTTGCAGCAAGCATGAAGAAGGTGAAACATGAGTCCTCTCATCTCTGTTTCTAAAACTTCCCGTTTTAAGCATCTTCCAGGCCAGAAAAGGATATCTGAGCTGACAGCCTTGGAAGAGCTTCACCATTTGATGTTTGTGTGTTTGTAGAGGAAGCACAGAAGGATTTTCAGTGACAGATGAAATCTGCAGTCCTTCCAACACACCAGTTAAAGTGATTTTGCCTCTTGAAAGCCAAGCTATAAGGTTTCTATCAAAGAGATGTTTGATACCAGGAAACTAACTATTGTGAGAAAAATAAAGAGCGTCCATGGTTTTCTCACATTGCAATCAGTATTCATATAAAATAGCTGCTTTCGCTGTCTTGCATAGCAATGCACAGTACTCAGACCAGCTGTTGTTTAATTTTATTCTTCCTTTATTTTTTTCAGAAGCTGCTGATGTACAGTGGTAGGAAAATACTTAAGACTGTTCTCAAGAAAAGTGTGGGGTTTTTTTGTTTTTTTTTTTTAACACTTCAATGCTGTTCTGGGTATCTGTTAAGAAGAGAGGCTGCGATGCCCTGTTTTATCACTGTCACAAAATTGGGTGCCCCAGAGGGAAGGAGCCTAATTAGGTTTATTATTTATTGCTAGAGCAGCCTCAGATTTGGCAAATCCCCTTGCAGCAAGACTGTGTTCAGTTCCAGCATATGTTGTTTGGATCTATAATTTGAACTTAAAAAGCTAAAGGTACTTTTTTCTAATGGGTAGATGTAAGCTTTCTTCCAAATCTCTACAGGAGGTGGAAGGCTCTCCCAGGGGGGGTTGCCTTTTTCTGTTAAGTGTTTCTCTAATGGGTTTGGTGAGAAGCAGTACTGACACATGGCAGAAGGATCAGAAATCAGCCTTACGCTTGCAATTTAAAGCTTCTGTTCCCAACCACCTTCTCAGCGACTCTGTTCATCTTATTCACTCAGTCTGATCTCTCATAAGAAAATCAGGGACCTCTTTTGCTTGTTTCCAAAGCTGACTTAATGCCCATAAATAGAGTTAAAATATAATTTGCAGAGTAAGAGCCATCCTTTAGAGATCAGGTTGTTGCATTTAGTTTTCTACTGTCAGATAGAGAGCCAGGGATGCTGACAGGGTGCTTGTAAGGTGAACTTCAAATGGGACCAAGTTTTAACAGGGTCATTTGTGCATCTTCCTACCTAAGATGCAGCCGTACAAGTACCTCCAAGCTTTGGTATTCCTGAGTGACTGCTAACGCAGCTCTCAGAGGCACCTGAAACACAACACAATAACACAACTGGGCTGTATGGGGAGTTCTAGGCAATTGCTTTTGCTGTCAGAGATGTTGTGATCTCTCATGTCCCAATTTAGGGAGCACAAGAGAAATAGCAGAAAACATGGTTTTAAATAAAGGGCAAGAAAAACGTTAGATAAATGCATCAGTAGTTAAGTCTCTGCAACAGAAAGCTGCTGTGATATTTTTCTAACAATATTTCATCCAGTTCTGAGGTTTAAGACAATAAAACGTACAGTTCATAATGTGCATGCTCATTTTAACAAGGGGTCTGTCTTCCTCAGCAGGGCTTTGGCATAGACCATACTCGCAACTTCAGTGTGCTGAAGTAGCACACACTTATTTTTTTGCTTTTGAGAAGCCAGCAGCACACAGTGCTACCCCCAAAATAGAGCAGAGATGGGTATGGTCTGCTCTTGCAGGAGTGGCAATGCTTGAGTTTCACCAGAAATCAGAAGAGACAACTCAGCCTCTCACGAACATAGGGCTATACTAAGAATTAAAACCAGGTCTCCTGAGCCACAGACAATGCTATACCCAACCATCCCTCCTTATTAGAAAGGGTCATTTTTCTCATTTCCCTCATCCAGATTCACAATGGCAAGCAAGATGATGCTTGCAAATTTAGCTAAAAGCTTTCAACCACATTCCCATGAGCACCAGTGCAATGGCTATTGCACACAGGTGCCAAAAAAAGCATTATTTGAAATACAGAATATTTTCAGGGTACAGGACAGAAAGTGATTTAATTCCTTCCACAGCTCCCTTCCCTTTGCTAGCCCTTCCAGCAGAGTTCCCATAGGTTTTGCCAGAGCCATATGGGATGCTAGTCTCCAAGCGTGGCTCCCTGGGGTGCAGGGTTGAAGCACTGTTGCTGCAGTGTGAGGGCTCGGCAAGGAGCTCCCCTTCCATTCTACCCAACCAAGGCCGCCAGCTGGGAAGCATTAGGGGCAAAATGGTTCCTTTGGCTCCTTTTCAAGAGCTTGAATTGGACATAGAGTTCATTTTATCATATTACTTTATGAGGAAGTTAGCAGTCAATCCAGATCAAGTTCTAGAAAAGTCAGTGCAACATTTCAGGGTTTCAATCTTATCAAGTTATTCAAGGTTTGGTAGCCAAACAGTGACTGTGAACAAACAGCCATTAGCACTGTTGTTATTATTTACTGTCTTTGAGTGTCTGGGACTGCATGGCGCACAGCAGAGGGGGAAGAATAGGCAAGTACTTGCTCCCAGAAACCTACAGCTTAGATTTAGTCATAGCAAAACAAGAGTTTCTCTACATCTTCCCTTCTCTCCCCCCAATCAAAGTCACTGTGAGCTCTTAGCTTGAGGACAGAGTCATTACCGACAGTAATTAAAACCATGACAAGAACCACAGCCAGTGCCTTTGCTAGGTACTCGCATGCCATACATGAGGCAGCAGAGAACCCGGCTCAGCCCCTCCTAGCAGTTTAAGCTCCCGTGTGTTTTCGTGTCACAGCAGGTCTGGCTAGCACATGCACAGGGCAGTTACCATGGCTCAGATGACGAGCAGCACTGTGAGCTGGGATGGCTTGGTGACCTGCGATCACCTCTCCATACTTAAACAGTCACATACAATTTTGATAACAAGCTATTGCTTAGCTTAGCTTGGCTCCTCTCCTCTTCCCCACTCAGCCCCCAGGCACTCACAGCTTGCTCCTGGGGCACTCCACACCCGACAGGAAAATGCCTTGCAAAGCCCCTGGCTCTTATTCTCCATCAAACTCCCCCCCACCCCTGCCAACAAACTCATCTTTAAAAACTGTGTCAGCTGCAAGGATGCAGATGGTTGCATTTGCATAAAACAACTTTTAAATTATCATGCAAATTAAATTAAATTGAAAATGCAATGAGCTGTTCCTGTAGATCTAGGCGCACAAAGATGAGTTAATGAAGGTCACATTTGTAACCAGTGAAGAACATTTAAACTGTATCATGCCTAGCATGGTATGCCATTAGAATAACATGCCTTTCTAAATAAGGATAAATTACTCTTGAAGGCCTTGTGCAGGATTACTCCCCACTCCCAGGAAAGGCTGGTCTTCAGGACCTTTGTAGTTCAAACAGGGAGTTGTGTCCAGCAGAGGACCAGCAAAACTCGTTGGCCATGCCATGTGAGGCCTTGGGCATCAGTTTGGGCCATGCAGGTCCCGCCCGCTTTCCTTGCCCGAATGCAAAGCCAGGCAAGCTTGGAAAGCTATGCTCACTGCTTCAAACAAGGGAGCATAGTTTTGAAAACATACAGTCTGCATGCCTCTGGTTGTAAGTGCCTCATTTACATGCACAAAACCATGTGCCTTTTCCCTTGCGCTGTGTTTGCAGTCATCTTTGAAAAACTGCCCTGTAATGGCTTTTGTGGCATCCATCATCTTCACAGCTCTGTGTTGTCACAACGATGTCATACAAATTAACCATACCTATTTCCATGTGCCGAGATGAAAAACGCAACCAGTTTGGCCTGCAAGCAGCAGAGCACAGGCTGCCACCTTGTGAGGCTTCCCACGGGCCAGCTGCCACTCTGACAGCAGGATGGGCTCTGACAAAACACTGGGCGAGTGCAGGAACTGGGCATTTGACCGAGTGACCTGAGTCCGGCCAACCACAGAACAATAACCTGAGCAAGCCAATGTGAAGCAGAAATTTGTAGTTACTGTTATTTCTCTCTCCTTTGTGTGATACTGCACCTTATCTACAGCTGCTGCAGACCACATCGCATACTTCATCCTGAGAAATGAACTATCATTTAGTATAGGGAAATAAATAGCAAAAATACATACCAAATGCTCCTTAGCAACAAAGCTCTCGTTTTCACACGTTCTCTGTTCCACACTCGGGTGTGAAGTCAGATGCTGAGAGATCAGAGAAACCTGTGAAATGGATGGTAATAATTGGCAAGATTTTTGGCATCTGGAGATAGTTTTTGCAAGCAAAAGCTTAAGAGCTGATGGTTTGCTTCAGTTGTAGCCTGCTCCCTCACAGAAAAGAGCTTACACCTGCCATTGAAAGGGGACTAATGTGATTGCTTTAATTAGCCACTGAGGTTTTAGTATATCCACCACAGTTGCTTGAAAGTGACTGCATGCATTCAAAATCTTAGAAAGCAAATGTTATAAAATCCACCCATCCACATTTCTGACATATTCTATACAAAAGCAGTCAAGTCACAGCTGAAGGCAGTTGATAATTCCTTATAACAAGAATCACCAGGTTCAGTTCCTGAGCTGAGGACACTGGATAAGTGGGTTAACCCCATCTGTGAAATGTGCTGCTGGAGGTAGTGGTGTGCCTTTGCTTACTCTGAGAAAAGCATTGCTTGGATTTTTTTCTAAATGTTCATAACAGTTGTAAATCTGAGGAAAGCCCTTTTGATCTCAGTGGATAATGTTCTAATTTGTATCAGCACAACTGAGAACAAAATCTCGACCCGAGTGTTCTACTCGAAGCAAGCGTTTGTGTGATGACATCTGAGAAATTGCAACAACTGGAATTAAACTATTTTACATAATCCATTCATAAGATACAGCTCATAAATAATAGTAGGAAAACAAAATGTCAAGCCAAACTGATTAAAAAACAAGCTTGAAAGCTGCCTTACAAATGAGAGGCACAATAGTAGCTCAGCAGTGAATGGTGATTTACTCTCTAGTTGTAAACCAATTTATTTATCAATAGTTGAAGTTAAAAGATTATGCAAAAATAACAAAATCAAGGGTATGTGACTAGGAGAAATGTATTACCACTGCTGCCTAGCTGGATTCAACAAAGGAATTTCAGGCTTTGTCTTCTTTTTGATAACTGCAGAACAACTCCCTGCCTAAAACCACAGCCTCCCTCTGGACATGGGAGCAGACTTCTAGCCCCAGTATCTACGTCTCCTCTTCACCAGCTCTGGGGAGTTAAATGGCCCTGATCAAGGAGATCACGGACTTCATGAGGTTTACTGGTGCCTTTTGCCACTGCTGACTCCTGTGGTACGTAGCAAGCCTATGGCACAGACACAGTTCAGTTACTATCCTCTGAAAACTCAGTGACTTTTCAGAAGAGATGAGGACTTTGAGTCTTGCCATTGAGTTCTCTTGCACAGCATCAAAACGTTGCAGATAGGAGCCTTTGCACTGTTAGTTCATGTTCTCCTAGGAATCACTATGGGAAGGAAATTTTTCCTCTTTAGATACTCCATTAGAAACTGCTGATGCAGAATCCATCAAATCCATTAGAAGTCCATTAAATCTGTAAGGCTGCTGTTTGTTTTCCTGTGTTGTCTGAAGAACTTGGAAGGCTACAAGCTGTATGTTGCCTGTGGCAGATTATCGTGTGCTGGCTGGCTATGTCTTCTGGCTGCAATATCCTATATGCAATATGGATATGTGGTTTTGAAAGATGAGAGGATACAAGGCACTTTTAATACGCCTGGATGACTAGGCCAGTGCCTTTGAATTACACAAAAATGACAGCAGTGGAAGACAGACAAGAAATGAAGCCCAAGAAGTTTAGACCAAAATACACCATGCCATTTTGCATCAGAACAATTCTGAGTCTGACACATTTGCTCTTTAGTCAGTTGTGAACTGTACATTCTTCCCTAATAACTACATCAACAGGTGACACACACTTAAATTGTAACTACGTATACATTAAAATAAGTGGAAGTTGAAGATCAACGGTACTGAGTATGACAACTACCTTCTATATTGGCCTGGATGAAAAATCACATAGGATTTATGTCCCAGAGTATTTTACATATATGCAAAGGACAATTTCAGGTAAGACCATGAAATAGCTATTTCTAAGATAAATTAAGGCACAATGATTCTGTGCAACCCAGAATGATCAGGGGCTTTAGGCAGTGCAGACTGGCTAGGACACAGGGTTAATCTTTGTAAACTAGTGTCAAGCCAAGTGGAAAGTCTAAGCCAAGGTTGTCCCAACAAGCAACATGCAGTAATGATATTTTGATGAAACCTCATGACACCCTGTTGTGAACTGGCGATGCTGTATAAACATGCAGCATCTTGGACAATGCAGAGAGCAGGCAGATACACCTGGTACGGCGCAGAGGTCAGACGCTGAGCGTGTGAGACGCTTGTCTGGTTTGTTACAGCCTCCTGGGAAATTTGTTTGGGTTTGGTTAACTTGACTTTTAAATGCAGGCATCCTACGGAAGGAAACTTCCCTGAATGACAAGTCTGATGTAGTTAAACAAAACCATTTTTGAAATGCAGAACTACAAATGTGATTAAACTGGAGGTTTTCCAATGTATATTTCATCAAGGCTAACCATGAGCAATCCTTTTAAAATATTTCCTTTGATGACTGGCTGTTTATTTGGATTCAGTGAATGCAGGTTTGGTGAAAGAGAGTGTCAAACAGGTCAAGAGGCGAGACGGCCACTGTGCCCTGGAAATTCAAGCCTTTATTATCTGGTCTCCATGGGATTTCCTTTCCTACATGGAAAAATGTGTGGTAATGCCATAGCAACAACAAAGGAACAAACATAGCAGGACATGTCTCTGCTGTTAAGGCTTAGTAGGCTGGATTTGGTAAATGACTGCATTTCCAGAACAGTTATTTTGCTTACAGTAGTATAAACAATGAGAAGCTGAGCTAAAGGCACAAAGATGAGCAGCTTTCCATCTTCTCTTTAAGGATTTGGCTGTAAGGCAAAAAGAGCCTTATAAATATTAAGGACGAGTTGAAAAATCCTCATTTTAATTTTAAACTGATTCTTCTCCTTCGTCACATACCAAACTTATAAAAGAAGCATCCTTAAGCCCCACGATAAACCCGTCGCCCTGTGTGGGTAAGCACAGCCGTCTACAACGACATGTATTCTTTGCCATCCAGTTCCCACAGACAAAATCTAACGGCTGCTAGTTACGTGAAGGGTCTTTGCTTATAGATTCGGGGGCTAAATGGCCCTTAGGGCATCTGGGATGTCTATGGAGATTCACAAAACTGGAGGAGGCTCCCCTGAGTGCTGCACTTTAAGGCTGGGCAGATCCCCGGGGGGAGGTCCTGCTCTCAGGTGGCACAGGCCAGCTATCATGCAGTATGTATGCCAGCAGGACATATAGAAAGGCATAAGCTGGTTTTTTTTTGTATAGATTTGATCTAGTATTTCACTGGAATGCATGACTCGCCAACAGTGCTCTTAAAGCTTTTTGCAAATGGTAGATCAACATGATTTATCAAAATCAGGTTATAATGATGACACTGATCTGTCAGTTAGCAGCCCCAGAGGAAAGTTTTTGCAGCCCTCCTATAACCTTTAAGATCTGTGACATGAAATGCAAGGCTTCCTGAGCTGCTTCATGACCTTATTTGTAACCTTCCTTTCACAAGCCATTATTCTTCACACAGTGAGCCCAGATAGCAGAGCCCATCAGCACCTGTCATGGAAGAGGTCTCGGCTTAAAACTCACAGCTTAGCCGTCATATTTCAAACCAGCTCTTTATCAGAGGAGACGAAAGTCATGCCGAGAAAGACGTAAGAGGGTTGTGTGTAAGAAGGAAAAAAGCTCTCCAGTTTTCAGGAAAAACAGCTAACTATAACTACATTTCATAGTTACCCAGTTTTTGCTGGAGTGTAACACTAGATTCAGTGCCTTCATTTGCAAACCTATTCTACACATTCATCATGGGCTCTGCAAAACAGTACCTCTGACCTCAACCTCTGCCTACTCCTCCTGGCCTGCCCAGGAACCTCAATTAGTCATTGGGTGTAATGTTGTGATAACTGCTTTGTAGTTTAACTGTTTCACTCAGATCACCTCTCAAGGGAGGGCTCCGAGCATCAGAAATTCCCTGTCCTTGTGCAGAGGGGACAAGTGCTCCATGTCTTCCCTAGACCAGACCCTTCAGTCGTCACCTTTGAAGCCTAAATCTCAGTTTATTTAGGCTCTCATCACAGAAGAATGCCAGCATTTAATTTATAACGTACTTAGTATTATACTGCCTCTGATTTCACTATATGTTTCCTTGAAAAGGGTAGCCAAAGTTGGGCAGTATCCAGAGCTCATCAAAAAAGCTAATGGCGAGAGATCCTAGCATGCCTTGATAATTAATGTGAGCATATGACTGACAAACTCACAGGCAGGGTTTCGTTCAAAAGGCTCCTTCATAAAGAATAATAACTGCAGTAATTATGTGAATTCCCTAATAGCTCAATGCATGTTGACATCATTTCACTAGGCATAAAAAGAAGTATCGTGAGATTAACACTTAACAGATTGAAAACATCTGGGTTTAGAAAATGGATTGGTTAGACAGCCAGCTTTTACAGGGCTTTGCAGGGTTATTTCCCCCTTCGGATTAATCTGCTCGACTACAGAATAAGTATTTTCCTGACCTGCCAGCAGAGACAATATTAATAGTTTCTAATTCTTTAGTCAGCAGAACAATAAGGCGAATGCATGCTTGGGATTGGGTAGAGAGGAGTCTTTATGATCCTCTAGCATCCCTCTAAATTCTGCTCCTGTCACTTGCAACAAAACAGGCACTTTTTGGTATGGAAAACACACGGCACACAAAGAAAAAGGAAAAATAAGCCTGCCACCTTTAAATGCAGAACTGCACTCAGATTTATGGGGTTGTGGCTAAGGAACAGAATAACAGCTGATATCTTTTTATGGGTGGTTGGGAAAAAGTAAATATATTTCATATACTATGTACTGTAATACAATGGTTAGTGATCTCAAAGAGATAATAGATGGCCCTTTTTTTTTTTTTTTCATTAAAATGCCATTAACAAATGGAATGGGTGGGAGGAGCCATTGACTTGATAGTGGTAAATGACCTGATCACAGGTGAATAATAATAATTGTGCATCGGCAATGATCAGTGCCAACTTGACAGATAGCTCAGATTTGACCTGTAATATTTGGCATCAAACCTCATTTCTATGCATCCAGCTTCATGCCTTCTATCTTTATTACCCAGTGCATTTTCTTTTCTGAGAGCAGTCTGATTGCTACTAATCTTCTAGCCTGTAACCTAATGCTCTCTCTTTAAATGAAGTCCCCATATTGTTGATAAAGAGTCATTGTGTTCGCTTATCTCCCTCCTCTCCAGAAGTGATAGCAGGAAATCTGACTTCTCAATTAACCTGTGCTGAATTAGAATCTTTATGATCAAATTGGTCGATGTGATTTTTTTTTTTAATTTGGACTGCTTGAAACTCATTGAGAATTAGGGTTTGTGAATCTCACCAGAGCCTCTTTCTGTGTGTCAGATTGCTGTGGTGTACACAAATGAGAAGCCATTTTCCTGTCATTCTTACAAATTGCTTCTCTTTCTGAAATTTTCAAAGAAAGAATGGACATGGCACTGTGTTGCAGGGAAAGCAGCAGAAATTAGATCATTTACACCATGGAAGAAATTACGGATGTTTCACAGATGTAGCAAACAAAGGAGAGTATGGCACAGATCTGTCTGTAAGACAGAAGCCAGACCCTCCATAAATTAATTAAAATTATTATTTAAAATGTATTTTTCTGGGATGCAATGTTATACATTGGCATATGAGAATGAAGACATTCAAAACCCAGTATACTCTTCTGCATGTTTTCCAAAAGGTTCTTTTTGGATTAAAGTAATTTATGGCTCACAAATGCCACGTCCCATATGGGAAACTCATCAAAGGTTGGGGAAAAAGTAAATGAGTAAAATAGCCAAGAGAGGCAAGAGTTTCTAACCGAGCCAGGCCAAGAGGCATGGGGGCTGTTGGGCTGGGAGCACATCCAGCCCATCAGCCTTGACACGGCACAAATGGCGTGGGCTTTCCTTTGCTCTGCTCCCCAGGGGCTCTCTGGTATAGGGGCATCCTTCTGCCCCCATGACTGCTTTGTAAAACCTGGCGTTGGACACTGTCGTCCCTGCACATCTTTGAGTTAAAGTAGGGCTTAACCTGGAGGAATAAGGCTTGCTCTAATTCTTTGGCATTTTACATAGATAAACCAAGAAGTTTAATTACAGAATGTTTAATTAGAGGCTGTATTTAAGATCATCAAAATGTCTCCTACATTAAAAAAACATATAAATGTCATTAAAATATGGATACCTAAGAAAAAAGATTTAGAGGCTAAATGAAAGCCCTGTCATTATCGCTTCATTTCCTTGCTGCTGTTTTGAGTTTTGAGGGGAAGGGCACTGGCAGCAGATCCTACTCTGATTAATACATTTCCATTTAAGATTCCACCTGTAATTATCCACTGTAGGAACATGAGGACCTGGCCAGATTTAGATCAGCGTGCCCCGGATATCTCCTTTATTCACCAGATAGGTACTTCAGATATTTTTCTTGTTCAAACAGGGATGCACAGCTATAGTTCATGGAGGCCTCATCTAGGCTATGTTTATCTGGCAAGAGAAAGCCTGCACTAACACACACAGAGGTTGGTACAAACTCCCCTACAGATTAAAGCACAAACTAAAACTAATGCCATAAAATAAAAAAGACACAATATAAAAGTTTGGTCTATATTTTACAAAAAAGTGAGGATGTCATTGAAATGTGATGGAAAGGATGGAACGAGTTTGATGTGCCAGTAGAAGTCAGAGATAATTCTGGGTAAGTCGAGGGATAGCAGCAGGTAATAAAACTGAGAGCAGAGAGAAAACACATGAAACTCAGTGAGAAAGAGAACTTCAGAGTGAGATGGCATAGGTAAAATATTAAATTATAGACAGGGTTATGTAAGGCTTTGAAGAGGATGAGATATCAATACAGGTGTTTTCACATTCTTCCCAAAACCTGAGACACTGCCTGGAAAAGTAACTCTTGCTTTCTGAATATAATGGGTGAATAATAATGTTGCTTTGTAACATTGTTTTTCAGGCAGTTTTTCTGGTAGGAGAAAATTCTTCCTAATCTTTACACCTTGCACATAGATCTCTCCATCAGGAATTTGTGCCAGAGTACACACTTGCACTGACTCCCATGTGCAAGATACACTGTAAAACTCCAGCTCAGAAGTGTATAGTTTTCATAAAAATACTCCTTTGCTGATGATTTCAGCAAATTTCAACAAATGCTTTCTCTCTTGCATCCAATATTTATGTTTTCCTTGTTAGATTCTGTTTAAATTCACATGATTTCAGGACCATCTTGTAATGTTTGCACAGTATTTCAAAGCACCTCCCAGTAAAAAGACATTAAGGTAATCTATGATACTATAAATAAGAGGCTTTTTTAAGAAAGTCCTTGAGTCATTTTGCTGTAATGACAGCAGGCCTCATTAAACAGCTGCATATACGGCACAGACTGGGGATGTTTGCAATGCTAGCGTGCCTGCATTTTATAACAGCCCCAAACATGACCCCTGGGAACACAGCAGTAACAGAGACGTGGGACTTAAATTGGATTGCAAAAGGAGCAGGAGTGTCAAAGTTGGCCTCCTCGTGTGGTGGCGGAGCAGACTGGGCAATGGCTGGGGTGCTGCCTCCCTTCACCTCTGCTTAATGCTTTGTTACTCAGTTCCTGCCGACCCACTGTGCTCAGCAGGGTGACATTGTCCTGTGCATGACAGCCACATACACAGCTCATTTTTTCCTAAAGGAAATCCCATAGCTATTTTCTCTAGTCTCCCAAGTGTGTGCGGGGGGTGTGTGTGTGAGCGCCTTTCATACAGACACACTTAGCTCTGTGTTTCAGTTGTGCTGGTTTTGTGAAATATGTTGTGACTCCTGCAGAAAGCCACAGTCCCTGCCTGCAGAGATGCACTCCATGTTTGCCTTCACTGTGTCCGTGAAATGAACTGCCTGGTTCACTTGGTTAGCAGGACTGGGAGAAATGTAAGAACAGGAGAAATGCAGCTTGTTGTATACATGATCAAGAAATCAAGCTTGAGAGGATCTTATAAAACACTGAGAGAACCCAGTTGAGCACTTGTTCAATTAAGCTGCTCCAAGTTCAACTCTTTATTCTACAGAGGCAAAACATTCAAGTCAGGACATCCAGGCATGCAGGCATTTAACTAGAACTTTGTGATTTGCCATTGGACAACCTGGACTATGAATTTCTCTGCAAGTCATTCCACAAGGTCTGAGGGGTTATATCCTGCATGGGTCACTGAACACAGGTGAACATTTTATAAAATATTGTTCCTTCAGCCTTTCACTAAATGTGTACAGAATACCAGGCTTCCAGACTGCTGAATTAAAGCTGTAAATTTGAACTGTCAAAGCCAAAAGATGTTGGACCAGGCAGCGGGTACCTTTATGACATTTTCTTATTACGTGCACTGCAATGCAATTGCTCATAGAGGGCATTAAATCAAATCGTGGATGGAAGCTGTGACAGAAACACCCCAGCTTCCTGCTGGCTAAATACTTACAATTAACCTGCATGGCTGGGGAGCTGGAAAGTGGAGATGCTTTTCTTTTGGATGGGTTTTGCCATCCCAAGTCTAACTGTGTGCTTGTGTCTCCGACCAGTCTCAATTATCTTCTTAATGAACTTAAGCCTGCAGAGCAACTATTCCATCACGCTTGCAGGACAGCATCTGCTGCGCTGCCCCATTGGGCATGTGGTCATCCAGAGAGCGATGCTGTATCCTCCCAAAATGGCATCTGCCACAGAGGAGCAACCACCTTGGGTGGCTGCTCTCCACGTCCATAAACACAGGAGAAAGAATGATTTGACAAAATTAATGATGCCAGAAGACTCCTACTGTGCTGAATTGGGTAGATGGTTATTGGTTTGCATCTTACCCAATCCACAGTAGTTCAGCAGATAGCTAAACAGTGTTGTTGACAGAAGGTTAACTGTTAGCACTGAGTTAAAGTTTTGGTGTAGACATGTCTCTTGGGGACAGTAGAGGAAGATACTGTGCTGTCAGCATCTTTCAGCCAGGCCATGGGTTCCCATCAGAGGAGTTTACTTGGTCTTTGTTGTTAATTGCTCCACTCATTGCTTCTTTGCAGTCAATCAAATTTAATTCTGTCTGTGGATCCAGTAATTACATGTTCTTGTTTTTATACAGGGGCTAATAGACCACCTAAGGCTTTGTGTAAATTAGTTAATGTTTTCTCCTGTAAAGCTGGCATTTTTGCTGTATTGTGGTGGCAGGTGCAAAATGTTCCTTTGCAAAAGCATATGGCAAATCGCTGAAGTACAGCAAATGTTTATGGGTTTTTGAAGGACAGGGTTAAAGGAGCATGTTCTTTATGATATATATGAACACAGTGTTAATTTTATAGTTCTTCAGTAGCCTGAAATGCCTTAAAGTTGCTGCTGAGAAAGCAGATACCTCAGTGGACAAAATTTCTTAGAAAGAAGATGGAGGCAAAATAATTTCAGAAGGTGCTTAAGCCAAGCAAAGGTGGCCATGTTGGGCAAACAGGCTAAAAAGGAGCATGGGGCAATGTCTGTATTGCACTGAAAAACAAACTGGTGGAACAAAGTTTTTAGGCCAGCTGCATAAAAATGAAGGATTCGGTAAGGGAAGTTAAACTGGTGGTGTCAAATATGAATCTGCTAGTCAGACTACAAGAGAATTGTGGTTCTTTGTAGATATCTGGGGGCAAAACCTGGCCTAATAAGGTCAGTCATTGCTGTTGACTCAGTACAGGCAGGATTTAATTTTAATTCTTTAACTGTTTTTATTTCCTGTAAATAATCCCTGCTAAAGTGGAAGAACATTTTTAAGTGAGGGTTTATTCCTGAGTGCATAACTATAATGCACTAATAAATCGGTAGCCAAACTAAATAACTACTGTTTTCTGATTATGTTTCAGCCTTCCCATTTATTTGTGTTTTTCCTCTTTGTCATGCTATGTTGAAAACAACTCAAAAAATCTACATTTTCTGGCAATCCTGGGATGCCCACAAGAGGGGTAACACATACTCCTTCCTCTACCAAACGACCCCTGCCGTGTGTTCAGGCAGTAGTGGAGTCAAAAGCGCAGCATTAGTTCAGCTTTGGTTCCCTTCACTTTCTGCTGATCCCATGAAATTGAAAAAGCAAGTGGAAAAAATTGAAAGATCCCATCACATTTTCTCCAATTTAAAGTACTAACTATCGTGTTATGCAAAAGCCTGAGGTAAACCTCAAAGTTGGATCTTGTACACAGCAATTTCCTTGAAGAGCTGTTGGATCACATTTTTCTATGGGTTTCTTCTACATACAAGTATTTTATTGCATCTATTTATCCCAATGACCTGGAATTCATTTATCTGACACAGATATTTCCGTGACTGAGCTTCCAAATATACAGAGAAAAGTATGACACATCTGCTTTTAGTTTGTCTTTTCTGTGGCTAATTTGAAAAGGAACACTACAGAAATATGTGTACAGCACAGGGGTTGCACATCGTTACCAGCAAACACCAGGTTGCAAACTTCTAGGTGGCAATAACTGTGCCAAACAACAAAATTAATATGACCATGATGGAGTATAGGAAGGACTGAGATCAGTGGGCATGCAGTGCTTCTCGGGTACTAAAAACTCAGGCAGGGATTTAGATCAGCTGATAAAAAAATCCCTTAAATCTTCTGACTTTTTCCCAAGTCCCTCTCACAGTAAACAGATACTGCAGCTGAGACCTTACGTCCCGCCCTGAACACTGTATCTAAGCAAGAAGCAGGGATGTCTTAGTTTGGAAGCTGACTCTTATACATTTAAAGTCTCTAAAATGAATGCGGGGCCTCTTTATGCCTTTGTCAGACAAAACCCTAAAGGAATTAGGATGGAGAACAAGTGCTGTTATGTCCTGGTGCTGTGCTGAAACGTATTCTTTTTTTAGAGGGAAAATTAGTTAAATGAGTGGAAACTTTTGGCCCCTGATGGCTGGTGTACGCACTTAGAGTTCATCATTTGCCCTGCCTAGATGCACATCACTTCTGCCAAAACAAATGAGTACTTCCCTGATTAATCAGTCGTCCTCAGGGAACTGCTCTTTCTGCACATATATTATGATCATTAAGCAGCTTTGCTATCCTGTGCTTCCTTGCAGGATAAGGAAAATGCAAATTAGACACATTTCTCTTTCAGTAACGGTGTAATTCAGTATCCTGAGATGACAAATGATGTATTTAAGTTCATTTTCCTGCGCTGCCCCATAAATGTTATTAACTCAAACATTTAAATGCAGGAAGATGGAAATGCTGTGGGGTTATTTTTGTCATCCCTGAAGGAAACCCGTGTCATGGACTAACCAGCCCTAACACAGCGCCTGCCTGGGGTGTGTTGTGGGGTGGGCAGTCTCGGTGCCGGTGCCTGTGGCAAAGTTGGGGTCCCAGCTCTCGGCAGGGTGGCAGGGAGCCGGCAGGCACAGCTGAGCAGGGGTGCCTGAGGCTGGGCTCTGCTCACCCACTAAGTCAGAGAAACCCAGCTGCATGGCTGGCGTTCCTCCCAGCAGCATCCTTAACACCCCCACTGGCACACACTGATGCACTGGGTCACCGTAACCTGCCAAACCAGCACAGATTCACTGGAGGGTTTGCCAGGCCCCCTCTGCTCTCCTGGCTCAGCCAACCCTACCGACACCTGGCATCTCACATGGGACAGTTGAGCTGGGCAGCATCGCTGGCAGGACCAGCATAGCTTGGACCCAGCAGTGGTACAGGGGCAGGACAGAGGAAAGAGTCCTTTACTATATTTGGAAGTGCAGCTTTCGCTTTGCAAGCAAATTACTGGTTAAATCACATTTGACAGACTCCAGAGTAATTGCTGTGTGAGCAGTGCTTGAGTTTAGGAGGCAGGCGTGACTGCGTGTTCTCCTGACAATTAGGTGGCTCATCCCATCCAAGCAAGCGTCTCACCATTGTATGGTATTGGACACCTAATTAAACAGCAAATGAAAATGAATAGGTCCCCCTTGCACTAGCATAACCACCTAATTCTGGTACTGCATAAGGCTTGAGCTATTGCAATATAAATTGTTTGCTTTCGGGCAACAGGCTCCTTCCTGCCAAGTGCTTGGCCACTTCTGAAGAGCGGCCATCGTGCCATAGAGGGCACGGACCAGTTCTTTCTTTCCTTTCCTCCATCTTCAGGCTCTGGTATCCATGGAAAGAACACTCAGGCCTGCAGGGTGGACAGGAGCACTTCAGCAGGCGCTGATCAGGACAGGCAATGTGGAGGCTGTCTTCTGTGTCCTGGGCTGAGACAAATGGAGCAAGAGCAGGCACAGGGTTGGCTGGTGGCACAGCCTTTTGCTTTGCTCCATCTAAAACACATGCACATCACCCGATCCCGCTGCCAAGAGTTATCACTCATGGAGATAGAGCTGAGAGGCGGCTGCATGGGAAAGCAGCCATTAAATGCTGCTTGCATCTCCGCTGCAAGCACAAGGCTTGAATGGCCCTGCTGCCCTGAGCTCTGCATGGCACTTGGAGCCAAAATTAAAGGAAATGGGAAACTGCAGCTCCATTATTTCAAAGCAGATTGCACAGAATTTAAGTCTTCTTCTAGTGGGCAGAACCCTGGTACTTCTGAGCTGACCTGAGACCTGTGCTTATCTGTGACCATCTTTTGGTTTAGGAAACTGAACAGAACCAAACCCACTGTCTGGGAAAAATTTCCACAAATTTCAGCTTGTGGAAGTCTTTCTGCTAATGCTTTTCTGACATGAAAGAGAATTTGGCTGTCTGATATTGTTCCCTGCTGGGCCTATATTGATTTCTTTTTTTAAAGATGAAAATATATGATGCAGTGCTCTTGAAAAATTAGAAAAACACATCAGCCAGGAGCTCAATATAATATATGATTTTTTAAATGCTAGCTAAAGACTATGTGAAAGGCAAGAGAAATATGCATTTTTTTGTTACAAGGTCTGAGCTTAGAAACTGCCTTCACTCTCCTGACTCTCTGGACTGGAGGGCACTGCTCTTCTGGCACTCTCACATGTTAACAAGGTCATCTGCACTCCCAGGAGAAACTCAGAATTCATAACTGGAATTTCAGCAGACAAAAAAGAAAAGGAAGAGAGACTGATTGGCAGTTTCTTTACATAAAAATATATTCAGAGAAATTTCCAAAGCACATGTCCCTTGCTATGGTTGGGGTCTTAAGTAGTTTGTTTATTAAGAAAGATCAGTATTTATTTTATTTAAGCATTTCAGCTCCCTTTAAAAAAAGAAAATCTAGAAAATAAATAAAGTTCAGTGTCAAAAGATCCACAGCAGCGCTATTCTCTGTATTAATAAAACAAAGGGAATAATACAGATGTCCTTGAGAGTAACTGTTTCTTACAGAGATAAGATGGTGATTAATGGGAAATTTGTTCTTGCCGGAGGTGGCTATCAAGTATAAGTAAATAAATGGTATGGTTCCATTCTTGCAGTCTACCTACCATAAATATTATTACTCTGGTAATAGGAAGCTGTAATACTTCTGGTCATTCGAAGGTTAAGAATCTGAAAACACCCTTGCCCCTAAGGTTATTTTGTTGATGATGTCATTTACTATGATGCCACAGGAAAAACAAATGGCATGGCAACCAATTTAATTTAGTTTTAAAATAATTTCCACAAAATAACATTATTTTCTGATGGTGTCACTGCACCTTGTCAAAATTAGCCAAAGATCAAGATATGGAACAGCCTTTATGAAGCTGGATTTTAAACCTGATAAAGTGCTGGAACAAATAAATACCAGTTATGTCCCTTCCCATGCATTTTAAGACATCTCCCTATAGGCAGTGGTACGTGTCCTGCAGCAGCTCGCCTCCTTCCTAAGCACCTGGTGGGAAGCAGAACATTGCTAGTAGGCACCAACCTCCTGCAGTTCTCCTGAAGTTACTTGCACAAGAGAGAGAGGATTTCCAATGCTACCTTAGCGGGAGATAGATAGAAAAAAACCCTCCCCCACAAAGACATTCAACTGTCCCCATAGTTTATTTATGGATTTTGTATTTCACGGTCCAAATATATTAACTAAGTTATTCTGTCAAGAAATATAAATGATGATAATTTCTTAGCCGCACCACTTGAATAATTGTATCAAAGTGTAATAAAGTTATTGAAGGGATATATTAACCTGATGAAGTAACTCATTAAATCCTTCAAATGCATTAATGAAGGAGGAAGTGTGGGCCTTTTGGTATAACTGGAGATGGGAAATTGTGCAGCTGGGCCAACCTGATACAAATGGCCAGATATCCCAAACCAATTTTCTTTAGCTAGTAATTTGGGGCATTTCTATCACTACTCTGGATTTTTATACTATTTTTCTAACATAAGTAGCTCTACCTCAGAACTCAGTTACTTCTTTTGTTTTACTATGGCCTGAAGTTACATTTGTATGTTTACGAGTTGGAAGGCGATGAGTTTCTTGCCCCATGCAGCAGAGAAGGGACATGAGCCAAGGCCCGCCTTCTGAAGTGCACTGGAATGGCAAACTGTTGCAGCTGACAGAGGCCATTGCAAGCCATGAGTTGCTCAGTTACCTATAAACAGTGTCTGCAATGGGAGGTAAGGAGCACACTTGATCCTTCCCGGTGGCAGGCTGACTGTGTGCCCAGTAATAAGACACCAGGTGAGTTTTGGCTCTTTTCTTCCAGCAGCCTTGGACTAAATCAGCCTCTTGTCTGAGATGTGGCTGGTGGTTCCTAAATGTGGACTTGTCTGCTGCTAATTGAGTGTGTGGCTTGACCAGCATGACCCAGCCTGGCACTGTTTTGACTGTATCCTTTAACAGGACACGTTCCTGAAAGTTGCTGTGTAAGACTTGGCTAAGGAACATAGGGGTCAAACATGGCTGAAGTCAAAATGTTAGCAGTGCTGCACTAATTCATTTGCACAGCCGGGAATCAGCACGAGCAACCTCTGCTCAGGTAAAATAAAAAGGTGTATGGCAGAAAGAGGGTGCACTGACTGAGGGAGGACAGGTCAGGGTGCAGCATACTGGCAGACTTGTCTGAGGAACAGCCCAGGGATCACCTGCAGCATTACCAGGCAGCTTTCAGAGAATTAGCAGCTGCTATCCCATTTCCTATCTGCACAACATCTGGTTTAAGCCAGAGCTGATTCCTTTTATAAATTTTTTAAGGGTTAGGAAAACCACTGCATGAGTACAAGCTGCACTTTTCCAGTTTGCAGCATTAAAAAGCTTCCAAGTACTCAGGTAGTATTTGCCGTTGGAGGTGCTGCTATAACCCACTTCAGTAGGACGCAGACTACCATATGGTTACAGCTGTGTGGCACCTGGGCCGTAAAAAGAGGGGAGCTCAGGAACAGACAATTATTTCCAACATTACTTGTGGTGTTGCTGATTTATGGTGGGCTGGAATCAGTACCGTGAAATGAGGGTTGTTACAGAACTGTTTTTTATGATCAGGTGGCAGTATGTGTGCTTCTGCTGAGTGATGACATTCACAGGACTAGGACATGTGAGAGATAGCAAACTCTGGTTTCAACCCCCTGTCAAGGAGGTTTTATTAGGAGATATGAAAACATGCAATTTGTGTCTTCCTGGTAGCTCCTGCGCCCTGGGAGAACTGAAGCTGGGCTTTGTAGCTTAAATCAATTAGGAGAAAGATGTAGGGTGCCTTTTTTTTGTTTTAGGCACATATTTTTCATGGTTGCATTCCAGATAAAATGCTGTTCTGTCAGGGATTCTAATCACCTTTCAGCCATTTATGTAAAATACATGTCTCTGAAAGAGGTAATGAATGCGATATCCCTGAGGCTTGAAGACTGCTGGGATGTGAAGTGCAACCGTAACGAAGTGAGAGGTGGGCAGTATTCTCAGGCATCAGGCCTCCCACCACCACTGACTTGGCTGCCGCATCATGAGCCTCTGTGATGTGGGAGACAAGGTACAGAATGTGCAAAGTCAAAATAAATTCACCATACCACGCTTTACAATGAGGTCACCTCTGATGTAAGGCTAGTATTTAATGGCCACCAGCTTCATTGTAAATCTGTTTTCATGAGCGTCTGCTCTGCTTAAATTATAAGTCTTGGGAGAGGTGAAAAGACTGATTTAAAACAGACCTGTGAGGTGAGCAGGTGGGGAAGAGAAGGGAGCAAATGTGTCATGTCGAATCATGACATTTCAGGTGATCTACGCATCACTGCTTGTCTTTTGGACCTCAGCCCCTGCTCTAAATAGCTATTTAAGAACTTGGAATTGACAGCCAGAGCAGGAGCCAAGACCTGCTGTAGGCTGGGCAGCATATCCCCTTCCCAGGCGAGCTGACTCCAAAGGAAGGACAATATGCTGCAAGGAAACGTGTCCGCTCTCTCACTACGTCCAGCTGCGTATGGACCCCGGCTGATACTGTTCCTTGCTAGGGAATGCATCAGATGGTGACTTGAAGCTGCAGTTGTTCTTAGCCAAAACATCACAAGAAGAAGTATTAATTTAAATTTTCAGTCATCAATTTCATTCCCTGCCTGTGCTGGGGAACATACTAGTTCTGGCATGGATAGGTTAATTAGGAAGAGAAGCAAAGCGTTTGCCACCTTTATTTCTATTTGTAGAAGTGGAGTTAAGCAGTGAACCAATGTGCCTTACTTAGAAAATGTGTACGTAATTACGTTTACCTAAATAGAAACAACTGAAATATGCACTTTCTATTAGCACTTCTTAACTGTTGAATAAAATGTAACACAGAGATAAGAGAATACAGGAATTTTACAGGCACAATACATTCTGAACGTGCTGCTCTGATCTAAAGAATTCAACACTTAAATATGTCAATATTATATTATCAGTCTAAAAATTTAAAAAAAAAATTAAAAAAATTATTATTGAACAAACAAAAAATTAAATTTTTATCTGTTTTTTAGAACATTCATAATGGCTTCCAAATTAGAGTGCATCTGACAGTCCCCATTTCTTAGCTGAGTCTTGTAAAATTTTGTGTAACAGTCTGCTATTTTGAGAAACATTAGCTCCTGTCTCTCCCTTTTACAGTCTGCTAAACAGGCTGTATATCTTCTAACCTTGCAGATGACAAAATGCACTTCTTCACCATAGTCCACACAGTGCTAGATCATTTCAGCCTGTTTGAGTAAATGACACGCAACTCTATAACTGCATGATTAGGCCCATAGATTACCAGATTACATCTATAAATCTTCACCATAGCTACCACTCACTTGGCAGAAATAGTGAAGTTTCATCATTTGTTCTCATGTAGAAAACATGCTGTGAAATGCAACCTCAAAGGTCCTGGGATGGCATTTCCTTCTGTGGCCCTTAATAAACTTGCAGCTAATGCAGCAATTACCAAGCCCAATTACCTCTACATTGGCTTCAGAGAATTTCTTTTCCAAAGCCTGGATAGTTAGATTCCACTCCCAACAGTTAAAAAGTGAGGTAGATTCAGCTATTGGTACAATTGTTAGACATTTCTGAAACAGGCTATCTGTGTAATAAGGGCCCATCTGAATGAGGAAGCTGTGTCCAACAGAACCTGAATGGGGTATTTAAGTGGTACTAAAAAGATGTGTGTAAAAAAGGTGCATGGGCACTCTTATTTCAGTGCTTGCTTTATTTAAAATAACCTATTCCTATTCCACCTCAGCTAAATCCAAATAAACTGAAATGGAAAGCATTGTCCAGCTTTTTTTATATAAATATATATATATATTTCCCAGTAGTTTTGCATATATATACATATATAAAAATACAGGTCACTATACCTGATGCAGTTCCTTAGCTTGTGAGCTGTAGTCACATACTTAGCATTTATTTAAACATAGAGTTTGGAGATATTTTACAAACCAATACATTCCTTTTGGTACCTAACAAAGGGGCTTGACAAGCTACATAGCTTTTGTTATAACCACATTTATATTATAGCTGCTGAGTGCTAACTTGTGAGTTGTACCGTTTAGAAAAGGAACTGGTATAATCTACTTATTTGGCAACAGTCCAGCACTGATACGTGCCCTTCAGATCACAACACGTTTGACTGAAATGAAGCCAAAGGAATAATTCTTTACAAAGGAGACGAACTAAACTGTAATACATTGGAAGTGGCTGTATCGTTATTATGAATTCCAGCTCTTTGTTCAGGTACAAAGGAAGATAGCTACATTCTGATACCAAGCATATGGGTGTTATTATCCCTTTTCCCTGCTCTCCATTTTGCTTTCCTTGGAGCGAATAATTGCTAGGGCTGCTTTCAAGAGTTTGAACTATAGGTACCCGACATGCACCTGCCGGGAGTTCAGCAGAGGAGAATGGCATTTAACAGTGGTCCTTATTTGCTTTACCCCTTGAAAGTCTTCCTTCCTTAACAGTAGGATTTTGTCTGGTTTGTTTTATCTTTGACAGGTCAGTTTCCTGTTCGTTTTATTTATACTTAATTGGCATTTAAAATGATGCCTGCTGATTTTAGATGTATTTCAGCTCTCACCAAAATTACTCTAGGTAATCCCTCCTTTTTTGAAGTAGCCAAAATGAAATTCCTAATTTGTGGATAGCCCCAAATTCCATCTTTTTTCAGTTTGTACCTTCACACGCAGCTATTACCATGGAGAACAAGAAGTGTGACCTTGGGTCCTACTTAGCATTGTCTTTAGGTTTCCAGTTGTTAGAAGAAACATACAGGTATCTCCTTTTTGTATAAGGGAACTTGCATCACCTATGTCCAAAATATCCTAAATGTAGTGACCCTTCAGGTGTGCTACAAAAATATTTTCTTGGGAAGAGTGCTGGCAAGTATTGAGTGTAGGCTAGGCAGTGCAGTAGGATGAGAGATGGTGTTTTTGAAGACGTCTGGCTGTGTTACTGGTTGCAAGGTTTTCTCATTGCCACTCAGATATTAGCTGTATTCCTGGCCTTGTGTTAGGGTGTCTGTGGCTTTCGATCAGCATCTGCTTTCTCATTTAAAATGATGTGAGTAAAATCACATAAACATAAGCTTAAGAGGAGCTAATAAAATTATTAGATTAGTAAAATGTATAAACTTGACAGCAAATGTGTTATTCAAAGTCAACTGATTGTACATAAGAAGAACTGCCAGCTTTAAGAAGGGAGGTAAGGGATTATATGTGAGAGGAAACTTCCTGACGAGATGAGTGAAAACTGCTTTGGTAGATTAAGCTCTGTCAATAAAAATGTTCCAAGAAGAGATAAAACTGTGATAATCTGTAATAGGGTTGGAATAATACTCTTGCTGGCCTACGATTCAGCCCTAATTCTAATGATTGTCTGATATATCCCACAATCTTGCAATAAATCTGTCATTGTCACAAGTCCCAGGAATATAATGTAATATTCTCCTAAAATAAGCAAATTAAACTTCTAAGACAAACTAATCTTCTTACAGCAGGTAATTTCAGGAAGATAATTCATGCACACAGCGTATTTGACTACTAGTGATCAGTACTAGTACTACACATCATCTAAATAGTAAAAATACAATAAAATAAAACAGCTTTTTCTGATCTCTATAATATTTCCAGTGCATCTCTGGATTTCCATCCATCTCAACATTAGTATGGAAGGATACACATAAACTTGCCAAGTTTTCATGTTCCTGCTTCACAATATGGCAAACTAGACAATTATTGTATTTCATACATTGGAACTCCATCAGTCTTGCCAAAAGAAGTGGAAATGGAAACAGCCATTTTTTGTGCATGGTATTTAAGAGAGCTGTACGTTGGTGCCCTCTACACACACTCTAGAGAACTGCATTACTTTGGTTTAGTTTAAAATAAACTTGAAAATGGTATGTAATAGATTTAAATAATTAAACAATATTTCAGAAGCTTAATGAAATGAATGAACCATTGCAATGACAGAGTTATAGTTTATTAGATTTTAATATAGCAGAAAATGCTATTTTCCCTAAGTAGAAGTGTCATTGATTCAGCATTATCACCAAGAATTTACAACTTTTTCTATGAAATGCCCTGTTTTCCCTAAAAAGAAGTGTCCGCCTTTCTAATAATATCTTATACCTGGTTTTTAAAGTTATTTTATTTAGAAATCAACAAATTCAGGATCTACTTTTTTAAAAAACATCGCTAAACCATATTTTTTAAGCTTTGGGCCTGCACAGGGAGTACAGCACAGAGGTCCTGCCTTGGCTAGTGAACCCTTCAGAGGAGCAACTGCCATTGCTGTCTGGCTCTAGGACACCAGTGAAGTAAAGAGGATGCGAGAGGATGAGGGTGAGACTGTAACTATTTGGGAGGGCAAAAGATTAGAAAGTGGAAATAAAAAGTGACTTACAGTTGAACCAATGCACGTGGACTTGACTTTAAACTGCCTTGCAGTCAGTAGAGGCTGTGACTTAACGGTGAGAACTCAGGTGATGAGGACCTAGCAATAACAAACACCGTGCGTCAGATATGAAAACAAAAAAATGCATGTTTTTAACAAGCCCCAATAGCTGATGGGAAATGAAGCAAATGATCAGTCAAGCCATGTTAAAAAAAGAACTCCAACTATCTGTTTTACCAGCAAGTCCCCTTTACACGCCATATGCTATAGAACAGACCCAAATATGTTGTCTAGCCTTCTCATCATCTTGTATGACAGCGGGATTACACTACACATAATGGTAAAATGCACTCACTACTGTATTCTGACACCTTTTAAAGTGACGTTTGTTGTTGGAAAACCATGCAGAGGCAGAAGTGTTATATGAGGAGCCTAAATGGAGCCCCACTGTTTCTTTGTGTGCTCTCCCAGCTAACTGCACTGCTGATAGACAGCGCTATTAAGCAGTCATTAGCACCATGTCTGAAAGCTTGGCTTCTGCTGATAATAACAGGCTATTCAATATTTTGAGCCTTTGTAAGAAAGAGGGCACCTAAATGAGAATAATGAGGTCATTCTATGACACGCCTGAGGATATGAAACCATGGGTAACTTTTTAGCCCGTTTGATATGTGAACACATTAAATTCGACTGTGACAGATTTCTAGCCTTCAAAAAAACAAAGCTTCTTCCATTAAATCACACCATACAACATCAGCACCAAGAGGTAATCAAAACACTGGTGTCACTGTAAAGCACAAGCTTCAAAATAATTCTGTGTAACCCAATCAAAAAGAAAACATATATATCGACAGATATGTGGAGTAGAGCAAGGGGTCGAGATAGTGTCAGAGAAACAGCAAATTTTAACAAAGTTTAAAAGGATTTAATGATAAAAAGATTGCTTCCAATTCTGTGTAATATTTTCTTTTGCCAAATGAGATGCGTGGACTTTGAAAAGATGAACAAACTGAAATTTTAACGTTAGACCTGCTTCTTGTTTAGAGCAGTTGCTGTTTCTCTTAAAACTGGCTCACTTTGCCAATGGGCAACCTTTTACAGAAGGTTTTGCACCATGGAGTAATTTCAAAATTCTCCATGCAGTCAAACAGCCTGGGATTTGAGTAGGGCTATGCTGCTTATCCACTTCACATCACGGTCTCTGAGGTAGCATGTTGTTCTGCTTCCTGGCTGTATTAGCCCACAAGCAAATGCTACAACCTACATAGGTCTATGGATTAACATGGTTTAGTTTCTTGCTCACCTTAGCGGTTTAACACTCTCAAATTTTACAAGAGCAGTAGGAAAAGTCTCCCTTTTTTCTGTTTGCTCTCCAAGGTTGCTTCCTATGTTTCTTCCTACAGAGGTGGCACTTGGGGAATTTTCCTGGGTGCGCAAGAGCGTCACACAACTTTCAGGCTGTGCTACTGAACAAAAGAAGAGTGTTGGCCCCTAGCTATTTTTCTTCTTTTGGGAAAGCTCAGTGACCTTTGCTAGGAGACTTGTCTGTGCATGTGTTAGTTTAGCTTCATTTTTATTATATTTTCATTTTGTGTTGTTTTTAGTGGTGTCATGCATGTGTAGTTAAGGGAGATCTGCCTAACACAACTTCTTTGTATTTAGCTTCAGCTTCTGTATGTTTGTTTAATGGTAGAGCCTGAATCATAGAATCATCTAGGTTGGAAAAGACCTTTAAGATCATCAAGTCCAACCATTATCCTAACCCTGCCATCCCACCACTAAACCATGTCCCTAAGCACTTCATTTGCCCAGCTTTTAAATACCCCCAGGGATGGGGACTTGACCACTTCCCTGAGGAGCCCGTTCAAATACTTGACAAACCCTTCAATGAAAAAAACTTTCCTAATGTCCAACCTAAACCTGCCCTGGTGCAACTTAAAGCCATTTCCCCTTATCCTATTGCCCATTACCTGTAAGAAGAGACCAACACCCACCTCACTCCATCCTCCTTTCAGGCAGTTGAGAGGGCAATAAGGTCTCCTCTCAGCCTTTTCACCAGACTAAACAATCCCAGTTCCCTCATCTGCTCCCCATCAGCTGATACTCCAGACCCCTCACCAGCTTTGTTGCTCTCCTCTGGACACACTCCAGCATGCCCAAGCACAGCTGCTAAGAATCCAGGGCTGGGCTCTGTGAGCTCCCTCCTGCCCTGGGCACCCACAGCAGGTGCAGCTGGTTGAGTATCGGGGAGTATGAGACGTGCTCAAGGCCTTGCCTGTGCTGGGGAGGACCCTTCCCTAATCTGGCTCCTGCAGCATCACCTTCACACACCTGGAGCCTGGGAAGAGGGGAAAGGCATGGGGTCCTTTCCTTGGGAACCACCCAAAACTTATCCTTGGTAAAGGCTTCAAGAGGAAGAGGGCATTAGCAGGAGTGAGGATAGGTTAAAAGTATCTGGCTCTCAGAGAGCTCCATGCAATGGCGGGCAGCTTCTCCTTGTACCCGTGCATGAGTTACCCTGGAGGGAAACAGCCTTGCGAGTTTGCTTCTGTTCCAGTTTCTCTCCTTTTAATTTCCATTTTCTTGGTCTTACTGTTTTTCACAAGGGATTAACTCAGTGGTTCCATTTAGACTAGAAGGAGAGGTTTAATTCAAATTATTCACAGGCTGAGCATGTTAAACTTTTTGACTTCATCTAGCCCTCAAGCTTATTAAAGTTCTTTTTTTAATTAAAAAAGATTAATGAGTGATTGCCCTTTTTTAGTGGATACTTTTAAGATTAAGTCTCTCCAGTATTATAATTGGAGTAATATGCACATGCCCTACCTGAAAGGCAATTACAAATACAGAGAATAGAACGTAGTGTTTGTTTTATAATCTTAATGTTTAATTAGATTGTGTTTGCTAGTTATGAATTATCTATCAGCTCAAACATAACAGTTATTTCTGACCACCGCTATTCTTGAATTGCTAACAATCCACCCCGAATTTGAAGAAAACTATCCTGGGAGAACAGGAAGGTAGGAAAAGGGACTGCTTCATGGTATCTTTTTGGTATATGAAATAAAGCCTTTTACAATAGACTATAGATTTTAAACACAGTGGTTATTCATTAGCAGAAAGGCTAGAAAAGAAAAAAAAAAGTTTTCTCAGTGTTCTCTCAAACAAGGGGTGGGTGGCATCGCTCTTCGTGTCAGCCTAGCTCAGCCCCTCTTGACTTCCAAGGTGGGCAGAAACAGGCTGGTGAACTGCACCTGGAGTGTTTTAATGCATCTTTATCCTAGTCATGACTTGTACCCTGGGCAGTCTTATTTTCAAAGCTGGAAAAGTAGTTCTGCTGTTCATTATATTAATCGTATAAGCCATGATATTAAATATAATGTGTATTCATTAGAAATCAGTGAAGTTCTGTTAGAAGCTCATAGGTAACACAGACAGTGTAATTGTAGGAGGCAAGCCTGGCTTTCCAGCACCAAAAGGTGGCTTAAGCCATGTTTGTATTTCCTGCTACTTTAACTCTGTGCCTTTACGTACTGACCCTTTAGATTTGTACACCACGTCCTGTTATATTTATTGTGTGTTTTTAGAGCCCAAACTGCCAAATTAGATAATCTAGGAACTTTAGATCTTAATATTTTAGGTCTCAACCTCAGGTCCAAAATTTTTCTCATCCTTAAGTTTACATAGAGAATTAAAAAAAACATACTGAAAGACTCCAGTGCTAAAAGCTAAAAGGAAGACAGATTGTACTTGTTTTCATCTCACAATCTTTGGGTAAAATGCAGGATTTTTTTTAAACAATTTGAGTTTGTATTAGCGAGAATAATAAGAAAGTGCTTACATTATCAGAAACTCGTCAGCAGAATCTGAAAAACTGCATTTAAACTCTATCGTTGCAAGTTTTTATTTGGCAGAACAAAGTAATTGTTTGTCTCAAGTACAAAAATGCTATTGAGAAGAAAATCAAGTTGGTTTGGAATCTGCAAACTTAGGAATTCTCCTCTGGATTCCATTAGATCTGAATCATCTTACTTTTTAAAGGGCTACATAATTTGGATTACAATGTTTCTGAAGTTATATAATGGGCAAGAGCTCCCATGAAAAAAGTCCCAATGCCAACTTGCTACCATGTTATGACACTGCTGTCCGTGAGCGCTAATTATGAAAAAGAAGATAATCTGCCAGTCATAAGGTGTTGTTTGGGTTTTTTTTAAACTATGACTTTCCCCATTGATTTGCATATAACAAATATTTGCCTTTCTAAAAGAAGGATTTTTTTTCCCAAAGGAATCAAGTGTTTGATAATAATTGGTGTGGTTTTTTTCTCCTCTCTAGTGTTCATAATGGCTTCTGGGCTTTTGGTTTACCCTTTTGGTTTCAACTCTGCTACTGTGAAGAGATTCTGTGAGAATTCGGACATCTACTATGCAGGAGACTGCCAGATTGGATGGGGGTATATGCTGGCAATTGTTGGGGTCATGTTGTCTGTCTTTTTACCATTCTTTGCAAAATATGCACCAAAAGAGCACATATCTCCAACTCCAATACCTACTATTTTATAGTATTTTATTACTGTTTAAGAACAGAACATTCCTGTCTATAGGCAATGGGCAGAAATTATTATAGCACTTCCATTTAGCTGAATTGCTAAAGAGAGGAGAAAGGAGATGGCGAAGAGAAGGTCAGATTCACATAGACCAAAAGCGCATTGATAGTCTTCCGTAAGTACGAGCAGCGAACACTCTGGAATTGAAATAAGATTAATCAGCAGCCTTTACACTGCTCTAAACATATAGTGGCATAATGCCTTAGGAAAAAAAATCTGTTTATCCTCAAAACATCTGTCTACCTCCCAGTTTCTTTTGTGTCTCAAAATCTTAAGTCTTTTAAAAGCTTCAATTCACTTTTTATATATTATTAGATGTCAAAACTTTTATGAACCCAATAATTTTAAAATCAATAATATTTTGTTACAATTATTTTGATTAGAGAAAAAGCACCTACTAGTAGCCACGGTCTAAAATTAAGCTTGATACCTAAAAAGAATTGTATACAAGAAAAAATTTCTTTTTGATCTATATGTATTCTCAGAACCTGCATATTGTAAGGTGTCGGCACACTTTTTAATACTGATCTAATCATCAAGATTTATAGTCATCTTCATGAAGGCTTGCATAAAATTTAGATTACTTTTCTTCAGAGAGAGAGAGAGAGAGATATCCAACTACTTCCAAAGGCTTCATGATGATTTAATAGTTTAACAACAAGAAAAAATAATGCTAGGAATTTGGTTTTGGCATTTCTTAAATTATAATTCTAGGCAGACCTTTATAAAATTATTTGAACTATTACAACTTTAGATTTTGGGTTCTGTTGTTTGTTTTTTAAGGCCTAAAAGAAAAATCTCTGTTTACAAAAATGTACGTGCCCAATGGCCCTGGTATGTAGTGATAATACAAAGCTGGTATGAACTAGATTCTAATATTTCCATTCCTATTAAGAACCCATTATTGGAAAAAAAAAATAATTAAGTGAAACGCTACTGGACACGCCCAATAATAATAATCTGATGCCATGTCAGAACGAGCAAATGGCCATATTTCATGGGTATATGAAATTTGTGAAGTTTGATTTCCACAATAGCACTGAAATCATTACTATCAAGCATTGAAATAAGTGCACTTGATTGCCTTAAGCAAAAGAAACGTTGGGTTCTAATCTCACCCCACTGCTATGTTTTTCATTTAAAATAAAAATTGAATTCTAATTCTATTCTCATCTTTTATTTACTATTATTTATTAAAAAAGAAATAGTCACATAGATTATATTTAATTCAGAGCTGTACTTCTTAGTTTTGTATTTTGGCACAAACCAAGTGACCAGATTTATTATTCTTCACTTAGCTGAGTCCAACTGATTCCTGAATTATTTTTTTTTAATGGAAAGTGTACATGAAGGGACAGACAGAGACAGAGACGTGAGGTTGTGTAAGAAAATGCAAACAGATAGAACAATCACTGTGTTATTTTAATAAATGTCAAAGACTTCTGCAGTCTTGTTTACATTCCTCAACCTTCTAAACTTCAATGGAACTTTACACTGTTTTCCAAAATAATTGTCTGTTGTTACACTTTCATGCATTCTAAAAGCAAATTCTGCACATAAACTTAGCAAGTTCCATTACGAATCTTTGAAAATACAGATTTCAATGTAGAATTAAGTACACTGAGAGAGAGCCTGGTGCCACGCGTTTTTGCTCACAGAGAATAAGGAATTAAACCTTCCAAATATTTTAAAAAATAGGTTGAAGGAATGCCTCTAAAGTAAGAAGAATAAATTTCAGTCACTTCTGTATAGTAATGTACTTTTCAGTAGTCTTATGCTTTTTTTAATGAATGGCTGAAATTGATAATTTTCATATGAGAGTCAGAAAAGTGAGGAATAACAAACAACATGTAGAAAGAAAATCTTCACTGCAGAGTAGAGAGACAGAGATGCAGGCTTTTCTTTCCTAACCAACCTTGCCTTTACACTAGAACCATTATACAAGACAGGATCAATATGGTTAAAAAAAAAAAGAAGCAACAACTGAAAAATGTTATGTAATGTGTATAAACTGTATTTTGTAGGTTTTTTTGTTTTGTGTAATGTTTACGACTGTTCACTTAATGTTTCACTAGAAAAAGTGATTTGTTAGTGTAAAGTAGGAAACTTTTTTTGAAGAGATCTAAACACTTACTGAAAGTAAAATTATTTTAGTTTTTTATTAACAGCCATAACATAACTAGTAGACACAAATGACCTATTCCTGTGATTACTTATTAACATAACTTTCATGTGTGCAGAACTGGAACCATCAATCATTCAACTGAAATCAGTAGGGCTACAACATTTGTATGATGTTGATGACACGCACAGAGGCTTGCAGCTCTGGTCCCATAGTTAAGCTTCCTTTGTAGTTTTAACTTACTGTTACAAGGGAGTCTTACAATTTACAACACCACTGTACCAAATCCTTTGCTTCTTAAAACTCAGCTTCTTCTGTTGTGAACAACATCAATGTCCCATAATATTCTGCACCTTTTATGAGTTAAGTTAATGCTTCCATTTGGAACTTTCTTTAATATTTTATAATATATAAAGGAAATTAAATATATGTATATGACCTCTACAACTGGACTGAAAAAACTCCTCAAAACATCCATGCTCAGAACCAGCTTAGTACGGAAGATGGAGATGCTAATGCAGGTGATTTTTACAACATTTAGTAAAGCATATACTTTAGATCCTCAATTGGAACACTAAGGGGGGTGTTGCTAACAATACCTAACACTGACAGATCACTTTTTTTAAATAAAGACTGTCTGCGCGTTAAACTGTGTAAAAGCGTTTTCCTGTTACAAGTCAATTTACTGGACTGGGTTCAAGTTTTATTCTAAATATATAATTTTTTAAGTGTAACTAAAAGCTGTATTTTCCATTAATGTGTTTCTGCGTTGACTAGCTGGCTCCTTTTTAGAATATTACCTGTTTTCTGTATTTGACTTGTTGGATACAATATTTCAATTATTTTAAATGTGAAATTTCCAATTGCCAACACTGTATAATAAAATAAAAAAAAAAAAAAATCACACTGTTCACTATTTTCTTGACAACCAGTTGCAATTGTATTGCAATTCCCAACAGATTTGGTACAAAGCTTTTGAAGTAAGGGAACTAGCTAAAGGGAAAAGGAAATAGAAACAGCAGGAATAATCTATGAAAGTTAATGTCTGAAGGCAAAGGTGCATAAACATGTACATGGTCCATCCCTCACGAAAGATCTTTCTATGGCAAAGGCAAGGAAGTTCTGTGTTCAAATAATTATTTCTCCCCAACTTCCTCTGTGTCCTTCAGCAATCTTCCTACAGCTTCAGGGTCTGTTGCTATTTTATACAGGTGTCATACTGATTATTTGGGTGGTTTTGGGGTTTTTTGTTTTGTTTTTTTTTTTTTTTTTAAAACATGAATCAGATAACATATGAATGGGAACCATATGAATACCTAACATAGACAGCTGCATCCTGTGAAATCTTTCTGTAGTATTTATTATGTTCACTTCTAGAAAAGCTTTTACATGTGTTGCCAGCACGTGTAACCCAGCAAAGGGAACCTGTTAGTTGGAACTGAAGTGGAATAAAGTCTACCTCCTTACTTTCTACCAAAGAAAAGTTTTAACACCATATGCAGGGCCAAACAGAACTTTGTTGACACTTGTTAGCTATTAACCTTTGACCAAATACTCCTCAAAAGAAGTATACAATCAACATTTTGAAATAGGTACCAAAGGCATTTCTAAAAATTGAAAGTAATGAAAAGCAATGGCAATCTGAATTAGTATTGATGCTCTTTTTCTGAGACACTTGCACTACTGCAAAACTTAAACATTTTAATTCAGAATTTCTCCAGTGAAATCTAATCTACTATGTAACAAAACCCTGTTATTGCATTACTTAACTGGGAAAGATAAACTATGAAATGTAATAGTGGAAGCAAAACATTGTTACTAACATTTGTTGGATAACATAGCATGGTGATATTTTCCATTATTTAATCAGATTTTCAGTATTAATTTTGGTAAATGCTTTAGGATGCCCAGCCTTTATGGGTAACAATCAGTGAAAATCGGGTTTGGCCAATCATTTTGACTTTTAAATTTCATTCATTGTTTTTACATATGCTGTCATCTCAACATCCACAATTTTAACAAATTCTTGGAAAGTATTTTGTTCTTGAATAGTTGCTGGTCTTACAGAGACACACTTGAAAATGTTCCTTTTTGCGTCATAGTTTCCCATGCACCTGTGCACTCGACCTCTAATTAGTCTTGGAAGCTCCCGGTCCTTCATCAAAAGCATAATAAACAAATAAAAAAATGATACACCTTTCTAACCTAAAAGCTTTCAAAATGTCCAGTTATTAGGTACTAGTGGATTTCTGAAGAATACCTCAAACGCAGAAGGAATTTACATCAGCTTTTTTGCTATTATCAACTACTACTGAATAGTCCCACCTTTTTTGCTGAAACAGAAGTCTGAGGATGCCTAAATAGTGAGTGGATTATTGCTCTAGACCAGCGTGGGAGCAATACAGTATAAGCACCCAGCTTTCCTTTTACACAGTAATTTTCTGTTTTATCAGAACAACATATTATCTTCATAAAAGGGATTACAGTGAGCGGTGTCTGTGTTATATATGGACACAGAATACTTACAATTTCGTAAAATACACAAGGCAGACTCTCCTTTCCATCTCTCAAAAGAAAATTCTTTGCCCCATATGCTCCAGGTGTGACTGCAGAATCAAGTGTGCCTATACCATTTAGCAAAAATAAATCATGATGTAAACATCAGACCAGTACTAAGTATAATACGCAAAGATACCATGACAACGTTTACTACACAAAAGCACTAAGATCTATCAAGTCAGCATCAGCTTTCTGTGAGAACTCGTGCTGACAGCACTGGAAGTTCCAATGCAAATCATGGGCTCTACATAGTCTTTGAATAGTAAAATTGCATACAATATCTCTCTAAGCTGAATGACCAAATGTGGTTTTCAGAACCATCACAGTGTTTTCATAACATCACTGTAAACTGTTAAGCAGAGCACAATACAATTCTCTAAGTCTTACCGATCTTCATATGCAAATCGACTTTAGATATTTGCAACCTTGTCAAAAGAATAGTTTTCAGAGATGCCAATACATTGCATATTCTTACTTACCTTGATTTAAAGTTCAATCATTTCAGTCTTTTGTCAGGTTAATTTCTCAGATAATGTCAATTGCAATGCAAAGTGAAACACACTAAAAGTCATCTATGCTTAGAATTACTCCAGAGCTGAATTTATTGAATTTAATTGCATTAAAAATTACTGTAAAACTGTACCTCTCTACAGAATGTTTCTTTTTAATAGGAAAGAGACGAAACAGGACAGAAAGAGCTTAAATATTGGATAACTGTATTATTAATTTTCTACCTATTTTAGTCACCTTTGATAGATGAATGGATCTCCCAGCAAGAAAATTAGATGGTGCTCATGCCAGTATTTTCGGTTTTTAAGTATTTCAGCTATTATTCTTACAGTTAATAACATTTTCTCTCGGCTGTTGTCCTACCATTATTATCAGTTACAGTAGCTTACCTAGAACTTCAAATAATAGTGCAGTTTTATAAGCATATTGACTCCAGTGCCGCATACTTTCAATGACTGCAGATATGATTCGCAAAGAATTCTTTTTTTCTTTAATTTTTAATTGAGATGATGAAACTTCCTTTCAGAGGAAGATGAAAACTCAAGTTAGGGATACACACACAATTTTAAAAGGCACATAGGCTTTTATATATTATGTTAAATATCCAATATTTACATTAAAATTAGAGTATTTGTTCAGACTATACAAACTACTCCCTGCCAATTTATATGATCATGCTGAGGATTGTAGGTAATTAGAGTATCAAAATCTCAACTCTAAATTTTCAGAAACTTAAGGGTTCACTAAGGCAGCTAGGACTCACGAAAGCCTCATCTTTCCACAGTTTTCTTTTTCTTTACTGACTTCATTGTTCTTCCTATTAACTCTCTCCATAAGTTTACCTGACTTTTGCTTTCTGGAACACAATCAACATGTTTTTCATTCATTTTATTTTGCTGAGTATTGTAGTTGAATTTATATGCCAGACTGTGATCCTGGAGACTTCTGGAAACTGCGTTAGGTTTCGCTGGCCATTGTCCTTTAGATGTGTATGTTTGGCTGGCTTCTGTTGGTTTGATATACTGAGATGAATTATGGTTATCAGGGTTTTTTTGCTGCTGAACAGTTTGCAGACTACTTGGAAGGCTCTCAAACTTTCGAATAATTCCACTGCCAGATCTTGAATCTGTTGTGTTACTTAAAGGAGTATACTCATTTCTGTTCCAAACTTTCGTGACGGGAGCCTTCTCTTTTCCCCTGCAGTACAAAGTTAGACATGGTTCAGTATCTCAATATCTATTCTGAATATTCAGATATGTAATAAAGTATATAAAAGCAATCTATGTAATGTTGTTTTAAAAACATCTGTTAAATATTCAGACTCAAAGCACTTGAGTATATACTTAAATTTATCCAATACTTAAATTTATCCATATACAGGGCAGTGATCACACCTGTGCTTAAATTCAGCTGAATTCAATAGGCCTTAAAAGCTTGCTTAATTATCATCCTGCCCTGTACAAGGGATCCTTCCTAACCTAAGGTTCACATCTTTTCTGTAACTCTAAAGTAAAATAAGCAGTTCCTTCCTAGAGTGATATTTCTGAATTCTTCTACCACCATCACAGAAGAAAATTTGCAACAAACTCTAGTGCTGACCTTATTATTTCTAAACATCCTTCATTTTATAAAGGCGGCTCAGAAATTCCTTCCACCTCCATTCCTTTTTGCCTTTGAAGGCTCTTGTCTGAAACATTCACTTTCTTTCTGCCATTGGAAAGGAATAGGAGGGATGGAAGAGAGAAAAAGGACAACGTTGCTGGAAATTTTCCTGCCAGCTCTAGGCATCTGAATCTGTAAGCTTTTCCTTGGCCTATAAAGTTCAGAGTTCACAACTATGTTCAGTTTTAATTAAATGTTTTGATATACAATTGCCCTAATGTACAGTGATAGAAACTTACTTGAGTCCACTGATAAATTCAGTTTGAAAGTGGGCAAAACTTCAAGTAAAGGGGAATCTCAAAAAATTACATCTCAGATCAGCAAAATTCAATCAACATTCATGGTAAGACTGAATTTTAGGCCTGATAATAAGGCTAGATATTAGGTCTAATTAATAGGCCTCACTAGGTACACTGGAAAGATACTTCATTTCAGTGGGTTTTGGCTCATAAGCACAATGGAATTATGATCAGTGATGATCTGAGAATTACAAGGCTCTCTCTGAATGCTAGAATAATATGGAAATTTTAAGATATAGTTTCACATGAGAACAATTATGGTTAAGGATAATAAAAATTAAAGACTTCACCAACCTGCAGGCATACAAGTTTTTTCCAGCATTTGGAAAATTAGACTTTGATGCATTTGGTGGTTTCATAAGGGAAGGAGCCATGTGATGTTCTGTTCGGCTTTCAAAGATAAGTTTAAAGTATCAGTGACATAGTAGCAGCTTTATTGTAAGACAGACACATGGATCATAGTTTGTGAAACAATTAGTACCCAAATGGAAATCAATAAGCAAACCAAATAATCTGCTTTTACATACCCGTTGTTTGCTGCTTTCTGTAGTTCAGCCACTTCTGGGTTTGCAGTTCCCCAGCCTAATTCTCAAAAGACAAAGGATTCATATATGGATACAAACTGAAAAGATTGAAAGGTAATGGGTCTTCTTAGGGCTCCTACTCTTTATGTGCTTAATGTTCCACAAATAGTGTCACACAGGAAGGAGAAGGAAAAAAAAAAAAGGGAATGTGATCCTTTGATAGCTGTAATTATAAGGCAACTTCTAACAAGTAGGTTGCTTCTCTAGACAATGGTTAAGTTACAGACATTAGACTTATTAGCATAGAGACTTTATTATAAGTAAACCTTTTCACTTTATTGTAAGTAAAACATAAAGAAAGCACTAAAGGCAGAATTCTGCATCATTCTTTCCAAGCAGAATTTGAAGAACAGAAGCTCTCTTCTGAATTACAAGAAAGACATCTTATAAATGTTTCTTCTTGTAACACAGGACTTGAATGTTGATTGAAATCAACTGAAAACAAAAGGTCAGAGTTTCAAGAGACTCTATTTAAATGCCAGTGCTACTTCATTCTCTAACACACAAAGAGTCAAACTCCCTCTAGGCACAAAGTATAAAAAGCTCAATTGTATACAGGAGAAAGAAATTTCCTGGAGGACATTTTTTACATAAAGAACTTTTCAGAAATAAACATAAAGGATGCATATAGATCTTGATACAGACAATGTCTAATTTAATAAAATACAACCATAAAGTTAAGGTTTATTTGGATTTAGAGCCACTAAAAAAATAAAGTATATCTTATTTACCGAATGATGTGGGAGAAAAGTCGTAAATATGAGTCCCAGAACTGGTATCTGGCTCATTTTTAAGTGGATTTGAGGTGAGGGGCTGTCTATTTCTTTTTTTCTGATTGAACAGAGGTACAGGCAGACAACCTAAAATTAAAATTCAAATAATAATGCTATACCAATAGCAAAAGGATACACAATCTACACTTAAAATATGTAAATAAAATTACTTAACAACTATTTTACCTCACCCGTAGGAATTGCATTTCATAAACGCATAACAGACCAGCCACTGCCCACAGAATTTGTATTCCCAGCCCTCTGTCCTGCATATAGCCCCATGAATGAAACATTTCCCTCAGTGACCAATCCCCTGACTCCAAAATCTTGCCCTGTGCTGCAATGAAACAGATAACCCATGTTCACTCAGGAAATGGGGCTCTAGGACTAAATACTGTATATCTTGCATGAATATTGCGTGTGTGTGTATGTGTGTATATAAGCATAATGAGGTATGAATGGCAAAAGGATGGTACCTGCTGTGCTGCGAGTTGAAATGTCGGCTAGACTCCTTTTCATTTCTTTGCTGTATCTTAGTAGGCAGCAACGTATTGATTATGCCAAATTTGCTGTAGAGAAATTAGATCAGCAGACAAAGTAAACTAATTCATGTTGTAAAGACATCCAAATTTTCTGTGATTTTACGGCAGTCTCTCTTAACTGTATATCCAGTGAGGCGCATCACTTCAGACACAAGCCTAAAATGTGTAAGCAGTTGTACTGAGTTTAGAAGATCCACAGGTACACAAGTAACATGCAATTGCTCTTTGCAGATTAAGGGCCCAATGATTACATTTTTGAAGTAAAAGTTGTATTCTCTATTTTTTTAAAGTGCTGTAAAAAAACTGAATTGAAAAGTACATATACATTCAAATACAAGGAATATTTTTTAATTCCTGAAAATAAAATATTAATAGAAAATGCATACTTATATGTTGCTGCAAAGTGTGGTGGCAAAGTACATGGCTTTGAATAAAAAAACAATTTAGCTGTTTTGTGAAAAATAGTGTCATGCTTCAAAAAATAAATTTCTTTTCTATACTTTGTGGTACAGACGTAAAACCTCTAGCCAATTTCCTCATATACAAAATACTTCACAATTCAAAGAAACATTATTATCAGCCAAATATCGTGAATAGAAAAAGTATATATTAGCATATTAGGTACAGGTAATTTACCATATTTGTTTTCCGATTAATCTACTTCTATAGTAAATTTCTGTGTATTACTGCATACATTGCGGAGACTACACAGGCTGTTGTGTAGCATTAGTTGCTATTCTATCAAAGTTACTGGTGCATATTGCCTTTAGTGGCATACAAATAATACTGCATACCTGTGTGTACAATATGTAACATCACCTCTGCACTTGTTTTGATGTGGCAGTTATCAACATCTTTAATAGCTGCAATGTGGTTAAGAATGAAGCACAAGTCTCTGCAACAGCCAGACTAATAGATCAATTCACTCTCTACTTCTGTGAAATACATCCATTTCATGTGTGACACTAGAGCAGCTTCTAGTTCATTGCTGTTAAACAATTAAAGTGTATTGCTAGCACTATGAAGCCCAACAGCCACTAGTAAGTGACATGCTTGTAAAATAAACCCCCACAAGCTTGACATTTCAGTCTATGAAGCCAGTTTTGGTGTTGCATAGAATTTTAGACTGTATTATTTTGCTTCCTGTCCTCTCTGGAAGATAAGCAACCAAAACCCAGAGCTAAAGTTGGAGGGAAAAAAAAAAAAAAAAAATAGCAGCTAAGGATGGAGAACAGAAGATACCAGGGTAAGCCTCCGCAGTGCTTCACACAGCAGCAACAGCACCAGGCACAGGCTAAAGGAACCTGGAGTCCTTGGTGGGGTCTGACGGAGAGGGCTGAGGTGAAGCCCGCCAAAAATAACGGACCCAACCGCCGCGCCCTCGCGCCCCCGCGAGCGAGAAAAGGGCGGGAAGGGGCGGAGCGCGCTCTCCCTCACAGGCGGCGCGCAGCGCTCACCCGGCGGGCGCGGCGCCCGGGCGGCCGCGGGGGGGGGGGGGAGGCTGCCCCGCGGGGCACCGGCCCCGGCGTGTTCGGAAGCTGCTGGCCCTAAACTGGGGGCAGCGCGGCAAGGAGGGCAGCTGGCAGGAACGATCAAATCGATTTTCTGTACGATTTGGTGAATTACCTCCGTACCCGTGGAGCTGGCCCACGGAGTGTCGTGTTCAGCACTTGGAGAAACCCGGGGCAGGTGCTGAATACCCACAAACGTGTGAACACAAACGCGGATGTAAATAAAACTATTTGTATTCTTCACGCTGTTTTCTTCTTCAGCCACTATCCTGGCTTTTACACAGGGCTGTTTTCAACCGTAACTTCTGAGTGGTGCCTGCATAAAATCTTGGCACTCAGCAGGGTTGGAGCCTGTCCTTTTTTTTTTTGTAATCCCAGTTTTTGCTTCAGCCAGTACCTTGGAAGGCTTTGGTGAGCCACGTTACGCTTCTTACATATATATATCTTCATGGCTTTGATAGACAGACTTCATTTAATTTACATTTTATTATTGTGTATGCATTTCAGCTCATTGCACACATTCTAAGCTTTCGGATGCACTACTAGATGTTTGTATGTAGTACACAAAACCAATCTGAATTCTTAATAAACTAAACATGATCCTGCATAATTTTTCAGAGTGAAAGTATTGGCAAAGCACAGGAACAAGGGATTGGTCCCAGTGTTTAATTTAGAAGGGTGAAAGCTTTTCAAGCATCTGCATTTATGCCACAAACTCACTGGTGCTTGTAATGTCGTGGGAGACCAGGAGTTAAAAGTTGTTTGGAAGTTAACGTACTCTAAGGGTATAAAAGAAGCCTCCATGGCTTTAGTTCTTAAACTCATGTTTGGAAATGCACTGTATCTGTCCTAAGAAAGCTCTTCTTAGGAGACAAACTTCTTGCATGTTAAATGAGGTAAGTGCACAAACGATCTCTGTATTTCATTCAGCATTTTGCAGGGAATTATAACCATTACAGTACCACCAGCCATAAAAGATAAACTATATGTACTAGCACCGCATGTTTGCATTTTGCCATTTACTCTTCAAACTGCCGTGGTGTTTAAATTCAGCAAACCAAGATTCAGAGTGCGAGTCATTTTTTCAGGCAGCGTCTAAATAGTCTAAATTTTGGCTATAAGCCACCGCTTAAAGAGCCTGGGGTCAAAGGACAGTACAGGCTGTCCAGCACTGTAAAATACAACTTTACTGCTTTGTTTAATAAATCACTTACTATGATTAAATATCTGACAGCTTCTAAGTACAGGAGCAATACAGTCGAGTGTTTAAGTAAGCAGTCTCTTAACTCACTGTAAGGTTCAGCAAATCTGTACACGTAAGCGGAAACACAGAGAGCAACTTTTGTAGGAAATATATTCCGGGCAGAAATTGTCTAGATAAGTCTTACGTTTAGCTTTCTTTTTGGAGACTTATGATCTATCAGCCTGGGTTATAAAGCCTCTCCCAGGCACTAGACAAATACTCAAGTCACGGGAGTATAATATTAATAAAAAGGAATTGTTCAACAAACATTCTCTATTCCCTTGCAATGTAACACTTTTTATATTTATATCATGTGTCAGATACTAATTGCAAATATGTCTGTAATTTACAGCAGTAAAACATTTTCTGTTACTAAGACCTTTTATTCTAAATGTTTTGATCCTCGTGATGGAAGTTAGGACTGCTCTTTGGCTTAAGTTTCAGAAGCCTAGCTGAATGCTTTTGGAAATGGAAGAAGTCAAGTTGTTGACTAAGGTTTTTTTTGGGGGAGGACAGAACTATTGTCCCATTGTGGTCTATATCCGTTTCCTTTTTAATAAGAGATTGCAGAAGTTAGAAGGGTTGTCACTGGCAAAGTTGCTGCAATGTGTTAGAGGTCTGCGTTAGCCGATCCCGAGATAGAACTAGAGCCAGGAATACTAGGTCAGTCAGTCGTGGATAAATTGCACTTTAATTTCAGCTAGTGCTCCTTCTAATCACGGTTCTTCAGATATTATAAAACAAAAAAGGTCATGCAAGCAACAACATGCTTTGAGGAACTCAGCTGGTCTTGTTTTTTTAGATGAAAGTACTTGATGTTTCAGCATTATGTGTTGATCTAGAGCCAAGATATGATTCATATTTTACTGGGTTTGCTCACTTTAAATCATTCTGCCCTTGTATACTGTAATGTTTATGTAACTTCAAACATACATGAGTATACTTGTTACACCTAGTTTGCAATGCAAAAATGTCAGAGATATTTAAGTGCATTATTAAAGTTTACATTTTAAAAGCCTTTTAATGCTGTCATTAGTACAAGATTTACCTCTATATCATACATTAATAGAGATTGCCTGAAGAAGTTAACTTTTGAACTGTGTAACAGTGCCATTAACAGACTGGAGACATTACTAAATACGGTAAATGAAGGGGAGTGCTCCTCGGGAGGGAGGAGTGTCAGGTTAGCAACTCCCCGCCTTGCAACGGGAGTCTAAAACTGTTAGAGAAATGTTAATTCACTTTCATTCACATCTGACCTAAACATGCTTAAAGAATTTCCCATTTAAAGGAGCAAAAAAGATTTTTTTTTTTTTGAGACTAAAGTTTTACTTTATCATTATTTTCTGTTTTGCTTTCAGCATTTCTTAGAGCTGCTGAAAAGCATGACTTCCTCTTCTGTTGTTGATAAACCTCCAGTAAGACGGGTTGCTATCTTCGGGGGAACTCATGGCAATGAGTTATCAGGGGTATTTTTGGTCAAGCACTGGCAAGAGAATGGAGCTGAGATTCAAAGAACAGGAATGGAAGTGAAACCATTTCTTACCAACCCAAGAGCTGTGAAGAAGTGTACTAGATACATTGACTGTGATCTGAACCGTGTTTTTGACCCTGATAATCTTGGGTAAGAATTAGTCGTACTTTCTGTTGTTTTACTTTTCTGTTTTTTAAAATTGTAAGGAGATTACAATGTTAGCACAAGTTCCACTACTATTTTAACTCTGCAGTCACATAACTGAAATTACTGACCTTTAACCCAAAAAGAACAAATTGCGTAAGTGTTAACAGATTCATTTTAAACCTATTGCTGGTAGAACAAGTCTCAGACCAACGCAATCTTAAACACGGCATTTCAAATTAGCATTAGATTAGCTGCATTTGTGTAAATTAAGCATTACTGTTCTGAGTTGCAAAAGTCATTATTTGTCATATCTTCTTGTGCATACAGTTTTGGAGCTCTTCTGAATACAATTATACTCACAGGAAGATAGCAGATAAAAGCAATTTAAAAGTAGACATCTGAGTATCTGAAAGAATGGCATACAAATCGGGAAGCATACTTAATTTAGTTATATACAGTAAAAGATGAAAACTTGAAGTTAGCTAAGTTAGAAATAAGGTATTCTATGGCAAAATGATAGCCAAAAAGTCTCAATAACTTAACTGACTCATTATATTCTAGAAGAAATACAATCTATAATTACTGTAATATAGTCATTAATTTTACATTTTTAGTGGGATTTTATGTTTTTCTGCTTTTCAGACATATATTCCAGAGGTGTACTTTGCTCTATAAACATTCTTATGCTTAGTATAGTTGCATGCTAAACAGGTAATTATGTTTCTGAAAGGCCTTAATGGTAAAGGTGAATATCACCAAAAGAAATATATATCACGTATATTTTGTAAGCATGGTTATTCTTACCCTGCATTGTCTTTTCATCTGGCTTTTCATCTTAGAATTTTGTTGTTTATTATTATGTACAAGATAAGCAGACCTTTTAACACATAAGTGTTGAGGCCATTTTTTTAACTGCTTGCTTAGGACAAAAAAAGCGGTTTTGTTTGTTTTCAGCTGCTTTGAACATAGAACCTGAAAAAATAGCGGATTAAGACACCTGCAGGATGTCTTCATTTTTTTAACTTATATTCTTCAGTAAATCCTGTTAAGTTGCCCAGCCCTATTATGACACTACTGACTGTTTGGAATACCTTCACCTGATCCCTTTAAGTGCAGACCCTTCAAGATTACAAATCTTTTTACAAAATAAGAAAAAGGAGAGTGAAATCCTGATACTATTGAAAGTAGTGGTGGGAGTCCCACTGGCTTCAATAAGTGTTAATTTAACAGCCTCCTGTGAAACAACGTTGAATTTCAAAGACGTTAACTGAAGAACACAAAGGTAGATTATATGATATACAGAATCATAAAAACAGAAAAAGGAGCTTGAGGGGCTCACATAAAAATTCTAATCCACCTCACGTCCCACCAGTAGATCAACTGCAGGCAGACATCCCTAATAGATGATGTCTTACAATTTCTAATACTCCAGCAGCGATCCCATAATTTTCCTCAGCAACCTCTCCTGATGCTTAAATATCCATGCAGTTAGTAAGGTGTTCTGTTAGTATTTAACAAAATTCTATGCAACTTAATACCTGTATTTTTTACAAAATTAAAATATTACAAAGCTTGAGCTGTATTGAGAAAGGAAACTGAATTTAGTGCAAAAGATAGCAGCGGTGTCTATATTGCACTTGGGTAGTATCCCAAGCCTGTCGTGAAAACCAGATTTGCTGTGTATGTGGAACAAGTCTGAGCCTAGAGCAGCGTTGTACACTGTTAATGTGTAAGACAGACGTCCTTGCGTCATACGTCAGTGTCCTATAGAGACCTTACACAGAAAGGAAGCAGATCTCAGACCTTTCCTTAGGCTAAACATTTTTTTAGTGTAGTACATAGTCACCTGAGATTACAAGTATTAAAGCTTTGGAGGAGGAGATTTCAGATAGCAAAATCTTCTACAAGCTTTGGCGGTCAGGAGGGCTCAAAACAATAGACTGTAAAAGTCTGATCAGAATATGAGAAGACAAGAAATAAAGCAAGTTACAAAAGACCTTGTGACTGATGTCCAAGGTAAAAGGGCGTGGACCGATACCTGAATACTTCAGTAGGAAGTGGATCCAGTCTTGGAAGTGGTTGAAGTTGCTGATAAATTTTGAGTTAGTTTTCTGCATAGGGGGAAGTTTGGGAATGTAAAGAAATAAGGGAGAAGTAAATAGTCTCTAGCTAAAATCAGATTGAAAAAATTCTTACTACACTTCTGCACAAGATACATAAGACCTGTTTAACAATCATACTTGCATTTTTCAAGCACAAATTCATCAAGTTTTAACAGTTTGGTAATTAAATAGGTGATTTCAACTCCAGCCAATTATGGAATTAAAGTATAGAGAAAAGGGTATACGTATTTTGTTGACTGTAAAGCTATGGAATGAGTTTACTAATTTCTTTGTACTGATATTAACAGCAGGACAGTGGTGGAAGATATTCCATATGAAGTGAGAAGGGCTCAGGAAATCAATCATATATTTGGCCCAAAAGGTAGTGATGATGCGTATGACCTTATTTTTGACCTTCACAACACCACTTCTAACATGGGTGGTACCCTTATTCTTGAAAACTCCAGAGATGACTTTACAATTCAAATGTTTCATTATATCAAGGTAAAACTAATTTAAATGAACTATTAAAATAGATTATTAGTTGTAATGTTGTATTACTATATATTATTTTGTAGTTTCTTTAAATATACTATTTTTTATGCAAAACTGTTTAAAATATTTAATCACTCATAGGAGGCTTTTTTAATCAGAGATAATTTTTTTATAATATCAGGTAATTCAGATTTGAATTCATCATAATCTTCATGTATTAAAATGAGTGTTAGTAAGACCGATGGGAAAGAGGAATGCTTAGAATAACATCTATGAAAATGAACATAATTTAATCTTTCACACTGATCTGTCAGGAACTTGGATAAATTTCAGTCACACATGCTAAGTAGTTAAACATTAATTTTATGAAATAAAGACATGGAAAAAATAATGGAGCTAGGTAATGGCAAGTGTTCCCTCCATCAGTATTTTCAGGAATAGTGATATGTTTGATTCTGCTGTTCCTGAAGCTGATAAGTATTGGTAGAGTGAGGTTTGCAAAAGTGCTGGCTTAAGCGTAATCTGGTTGAAGTGCTAGTGGCCTAGACAATGACTGATGAAATTGAGGTTTAGGCCAATGGTGTGGAAGTTTAATTTTTTTTTTTTCCTTAGAAATAAGGTATGTTTTAACATTTGATTTTTTTTTCTTATTACGTGCATCCCATTTAAATATTTATAAAATATTTGACGATATAGGAAGCTTATAACTAAAATTATATGAAGAGCAATGGTAGGCAGTCATTAGGAAAGAGGCCTGGAATAGAGTTTTATGTCAAAAAAAAAAAGGTTAAAATAAGGCTTAATTCACAATCTATGTCCCTGTACGAGAATCTAACACAAAAAATACTTGAAATCTGCTTTATGGTATTTTGATTCTAAGTTTTGGAACACCAATGAGTAGATTTCTTTCTGCTAGCAATTTAAGCTAGAACTGTGCTCAGTTATATTAGGAGACAGCAGAGTTCAGTGGAGCATGCCTGGCATGAGTTAATGGAAAGGAGACCAACAAATACAGCTTTGTACATTTTCTAAAGATGTCCTACTTCTTTGAGGGCCGTGAAATAAAGGCAACATATTGAAGACATTGTTTAAATCACTTCTGCATCAGTAATCTTTTGTGGCACAACATTTAAAAATATTTGCATAACAAAGAAATTTTTAAACAATCTCCACAGAATGCTTTGGCTCCAGAACGCTGTCCTGTTTTGCTGATTGAACATCCTAACTTGAAATACGCAACAACTCGCTCTGTAGCAAAACATCCTGTTGGTAAATATGAAAAATAAAGATCATTTTAACCCACCATAAGTTACTTAAAAATATGCCTGTTTCCAGATCCGTTCATTTCACTACGTTATACAGGGTGCTCTGATCACCAGTAGCTATTTGTTTGACAATATGTTTACCGAATCAAATGTATTTGATTGTATCTTCTTCTGAAAGGTTCCGATTTATGCTTGGCTTACAAAATACAGAAGCCAGATGGAAATTCTTAAACTCCGTTAACCCCCTATTTGCAGAAAATATTTATACGAGGATAAAGAAGAAGCAACAGCTTCAGAAAAGAAATGTTTATGTCCTCGAAAAAAGCCTTGGCTGAAACACTGGTTGTTAGCCAAGAGGAAGAAAAGAGAAGATGTGATAAAGGAAGGGGGAAACGATGTTCTGCATGGAAGTGGTTAACTTTTTCATTTACGGAATCAAAACCATAACCATATAAAAAAATAATTAGTTTCCTTTTCATATTAAACAATGAGTTCTCTAAAATGCAGCATGGAAAGATAGGATGAGGAAAAGAAAAAGAGAAACGTGTGTGTACATATATATACACACACACATATATATATATCAACCCTTTCTCTTACCCTAGTGGCACACTCAAAAATGTACCTATGACTCTCTAAAAACTGATCCTGACTGGGCAGCTCAATTTTCTTCTTGCCTTAAAAATCACGTAACTCTGTACTTTACAATTCCTCTTAAACATAAACCACAGACGCAGTCAGACATCTTTTTTGCTGTGTAATCTAAGTATGTGATATATTATGGCTGTATTAATAATCTCCCTCATCTGCAAACAGGCGTGGAGGTGGGTCCCCAGCCACAAGGTGTTGTTAGAGCTGATACTTTGGACAAAATGAGGAAGATTGTCAAACATGGCCTTGATTTCGTGCAACTTTTTAATGAAGGTAGAGTAAGTAATGAGAGAATAGAGACTTCTGTGTCATATCAGTGGACTCTTTCAGGAGAATATTTAAAAATATTTTTTAATTTAAACACTTGAACATGTAAAAGGCAGGGGGGAGGATTGTTCTCTGGACCACCTAAGTGTGGCATCAGAAAGTCAGAATTCCTGTATAGCTCCTTCAGGCAGCTTGAAGGGTATTTCCTCTTTCTGAAGAGTCAATAAGTATACTTGATCTTAATCTTACAGTTGCTTTGAGAATCTGAAATACTAGCCAACAACATTTGTGTAGTAGTATGTACATGAAGAACATACATAAATTAATACCAAGAAAGAAGCATTTAATTTATATGCCTTCAGTGCATTGCTATCTAAAATTGAAGTCAATACATTCTGTAAGTAATTTTTTGCTATGCCTGTGTACTATCCAAAATACATACTGACAAAAATAGGTGTTTAAAATTCTGTTAGAGTACCTTTTGTCAGTGGGCTTTTATTGAAAGTAGAAGGAAAAGAATATAGTTGTGCATGTCAGAATCTCCATTATTGTTCTGGAACGGTAAAGATTAAATAGCACTGATACCATTTTAGTGTTGTGCAGCATTATCAAACACAGGCCTTTCATTGATTTAATAATCTACAAAATATATCTCTTGAAGTAAATAGTGAAAAGCCACACTTCAGCACCAAATTTAGATCTGGGCTTCATATGCTACAGTACATGACTGGACAATTTTTCTGCAACTCTGCTTTGAAGGGACAAAAAATCCAGAGCCAGACGTTTTTACCATATATGAGCTAATCACTAGTGTGTAAGCTTTGACGAGGTACAACCTAATGATTTAAGCCATTCTAAGGAGAATAAATAATGCATTGTTCTTTTTAACAGGCAGTTGTTCATTCTGACATTAAATTACATTTATTCTTTCTAGGAAAGGAATTTCCACCATGTACAATTGAGGTTTTTAAAATAATGGAGAAAGTAGATTATCCCAGGAATAAGAATGATGAAGTTATTGCTATTATTCACCCTAAACTGCAGGTAAATTCTAAAATAGTTTCCATTTGTGACATTTTATAACTATTCCTGTGTTGCTTCTGCTACACTGTAGTATATTTTAATAGTAAATATTTAAAATTACAATATTGCCAATGAGTTTATTGAATACTTTAGACCTTAGCTATAGTAAGTTCTGTCATTAAGGTCATACAGAATTTCAGCAACTGACTTGGGATTCACTGAATCTAACATCGCTTTTGAACCTAAAACTGACAAGAAAAAGGCAATAGGATAGCTTATATTCTAAAATATCAATCTAATTTTGGATTCTAAAACGAGGGTCTGTTTTTAATCAACGGTGAGCATATGCAGTTGCCTTTTATTTCACCTTTGCCAGTGAATTCCATACAAGTCTGAAAATGAAGGCCAGAAACCTAAAATTACATACTGAAGATTAAAAGGAATTATTTTAAAAGCTTTTGCTGTGAACTGGAGAGAATATAATTATTGAGCATAAACTCAGAAATCACATGAAATATACAAAAACTTGAAAATAAATATATTCTATTTATTTTCTTTCTCTAAGGATCAAGACTGGCAACCACTGAACAATGGTGATCCTCTATTTTTGACTCTTGATGGAGAAGTAATTGCATATAAAGGGGAATGTACAGTCTATCCAACATTTATTAACGAAGCTGCATATTATGAAAAGAAACAAGCTTTTGTAAACACAGTAAAAATGAAACTGACTGCAAAACACATCAGATCCTCAGTCTTGGACCTGAACACTTCTTAAAAGCTTATTACAGATTTTCAATACAAAAAGTGGATTTCTCTGTGAAATCCAGTGTCATTTGGTAGAAATTCATGGAATATAAATGCAAATTCATGAAATAAAAAAATGCAAAATCTAATTTTAAATTGCCATTTAATTAGCATTACTGAGCACTTCTAAGATGAAATATGCTATCACAATGCTAATTACGATTGTTTACTTGTACTAATTCATTAATATAGATGAAAAGTATAAATATTATTTTTATGAGGTTTGTTAGTTCACACTATATAAAAAGATTAAACAACATACCACATATGGGTTAGTGGCTATAAAACTTATATCCAGCATCATACAGAAAGGTGCTCATCCACAAAACTGCATTGTATAAAAAAATTATAGCATTTCTACTTTACAACCCCAAACCTCCAATAACCAACACTTTTTTAAATGAGGCGATCCTTGAAACTAATTCCTCAGATAAATATACTAAATATGAGGCAAAGGAAAAGCTAGGGAGAGAGAAACAGAGTGAATATATATATATTACAATTCCTTTGTATTATCTGCATTTGTGACTAACCCCTGCTGTGCTGAAGTGGAAGCCTTGGGGTTTGGTTTTTTTGTTTTTATGCTTATGAAGATATAAAATAAGCTAAAAACATATGATTCCTGAGAAAAATACACTAAAATGAAATTCAAAGCTTTTTAAGTTTAAAGTATTACAAGATTAATTCAAGCTGGTTCTGATTTAACATTAATTTAAAGACAAAAAGTTTGAATTTGGAAAGTATCTAGTAGTTGGAAACATGCTGGAGCAATACTCAAATTCAGGAAAAAGATGTGCTTATCCCATGGAAACTTTTGAAGAAAGTTTCTATTGCAATGGAGACAAGAGACCTTTATAGCTTTCTAGGTGTATCCACCTACTGCTTACAACATTTTCCAAATAAAGCTTTAATCAGCTGTTGTGCCCCAAAAGTTTTAATGAAGGCAGCAAGATTAGGTAATTACTCAGGTTTTGATGAAGAGCAATGCACAAACCATACCTGAGTATTTCAGACTGGAAATTAAGAAAAATTCCATATGGGGAAACTTCTCAGAATTTTGAGACTGACTTGTTCCGTATTGGTAGAAAGAAAGCCTGTCACAGTAGCTGAAAAAAGAGAAGAAAATGGGGATTTAATTATTTTTCTAAAGTTGTTTTTAACATATTTGAAAATAATCAGGGCTAGAGAAAACATTCAGAAATTTGCATAAGGATACAATAATAAGCTATTTACTGAAAGATTCATTATCTAGATAATGCCCAAATCACATCATTTGAAATGTGATATCTTCCTTATTTACTACTAAGCCAAAATCCTTTTCTCCTTGCTTTGTGTAACTCCTATGGCAATAAAATAAAAACACGAGACAGAATGTTTATTGAATTACAAGTTTTATTTCTTTAATTTAAATAAACATTGTATAAAAAGTACAGAAATACCTGCTCTAGTGATTATTCATAGTGTTCTTGGTAAGAGCCTTGCAATAGGAGACAGTACGTGTGATCCGGCAGGGCTCTGTGGCCACAAAAGGAGTGTATTTTCTCAATGAAGAACTTTTAGGAACAACCCCCCAGCTTCTTCCTTGGTCTTATCACAGAGTTTTGTACCTGGACATTGGCACAGCACATTCCTTACAGGTTTTTTTTGCGCCTTCCCTGTTTTACGGCTACACCTATCAGTGCAGAGATAGCTGAACTCGTTTTCAGTGACAAGTCTACCCATAGCAGCACGGAGTACAGCGCAGGCTCATTTATTCTAGTTCCTGAGTATATGTGAAGAGGTATTTTTCTTTGGTACAAAAACTGGCACTCAAAAGAATCCAGACAGAACTGCATAGTCCTAATGCAATATTCTTTGTTGGCAGTTTCAATGTAAAATTAACTAGCAAAGATGAAAGATTCCAAGACCACAGGAATTTTTTTTTCTCATACTCACATATCCTAAGGCAGCCAAACAATGCTCAGGTATATTATATTGGTCTATTGATACACATAAATGTCCTTCCCCTCAAATTCCTATACACTGTAAAAACATAACTGAGTTGAAGATTTCAATGTGATCCCATCCATCCAGGCCATACACAGTAGGAAACGCAGGATACGGCATCTATAGAAGACCGGTTGGGTAGCGAGAACCACGTTCACCGTCCCTGCCAATAGCTCTGCACTATCCTTTCCGCTGGAGCGTTCCCTCATGCTCTCTTCTGTGGTAAGAAAGTCTTTTGGATCATTTTGCCCACAGCAGGCTTAGCTGTAAGAATCCAACGCAATTCATATTATCATCCAAACAGAACAGAATTCCCCTGAGGTTTTCCTAAATAGCACCTTTAAAACAGGCGCCAAATGAATATGTATGATGATGAAGACACGTAAGGTATTAATTGAAATTTAAAAGTACAAATGACAAGAACAAATATTTCTTTTTATACATATACTCATAGAAAACTAAAAATATAATTCATAGTACTAGGTCATCACAGGTAGTGAAATGAAAACAGTAAAAACTGCTACAGAAATGCATTATGTAGTCCTCTGAATAAAAAAAGCTTTAAAAGTCTGCAGTTGCACTGCATTTAACTTTTTTAATTTTGGGAAGAAATACCAACTTATTTTTCTGAAGTGGCTGAATGTAGAAATTAATTTAAACTTAAAGTTTTTCTGATGTGATAACTTTTATGCAGGAAGATGCAACAGCATGGAAAAGCTGAGTAGGGAAAGTGAAGACCTTGTGATTGGAACAAACTCGAAAATATTCTCCATCATGAATTACGTTTCTGCCCTATTATTTTATGGGGAGGCATATATACATAGTAATAAATAAAAAGCAGTAAACACCACATTGTACCCTAAGGATTACATATAGGAAAACAGATCAGGCAAAGCTAATGAGATCTGAAGAGGCTTTCTCCAACTTGCGGGATCAAGCCTCCAGTAACACTGACAGTCAATACAAAAGCTTCAAATGTATCCAGAACATTGTTATTTCAAAATAACATACTTCATTTAGTAGTCTTCAGAATTGAAATGCCTTGCTTTTCTCCACAACAAGAACTTAACTTTTTTCAGTGTATAAAACGTTTCTCATGAGCTAGAGATTCCAAAAGACGGTGGATTGGGATCACAGTGATCTTAATTTTCCACAAAAGGAAGAAATAGCTCACATTTGACCTTTTTTATCCAGTAAAAAGCCTAGAGCCAAGTTCGAGTAGCATCACGCAAACTCGGACAACAACGGTTTTCAAGCGGTTCAAAATTAAACCAGTGAAATAGTCCATTTTATTTTAGCTTAGCTGCCCTGATTAAAGGGGTTATAGTCATCAGACCATGTCACTGAAAGTTTGTGTTCCAGCTGGTTACAGCTGTCCAAAATGTCAACAAAACTTTCAGCATCCACTGCTGATGCTTTTAACCTTCAGAATGACCACATATCAAACACAGCATGACTAAACAGAAGTTTCAGGCAAATCGTCCGTTTCTTCAAATGTATTCAGGGTGTTTTTGCTATTAGTTCTTGAATTATCTTGAACTTTGCTTGGATCTGCAAAAAAATGCATTATAAACAAAACAGGATATGGTAGAAACTGTATATGCAAGATCAAATTTTTGCACATCTACTTTTTAATAAACATGCATTTATTTAAACAAGAGGCTGTCAGTTTACTACCATATCTTACGCAGAATTTTTTCTGTGCCCCTTTTGGTCATTACTGAGATCATTCTACTAAGCAACATAAATGCCAATTGACTCAAGAACAAACTTCAGAACAAGTCTCCCAGATCCTCATATGCCCCTGTCGTAAACTCTGATGCCTGCTGCCAGAAGGACATCCGACACCTCAAAGTTAGGTCATTTCTCTATTCCACTTCCAACACTGTCAGCAGATGGGTATCTTGAATTTCCTGGTCAACATTCATGAGGGGCAATTTGTCATCCAATATATATCGCAAAACATAAACATGAATATCCTAGGGTTAAAACCAGCAGACTCCAGTATTGTCAGGTAGAATCAGTCCCATTTCATGCCAAATTTTGCAGTCCTATATGTAACTATTTAAGGACTAAATGTACTTTGTGAGAACTTTTTCAAAATAACATTCTCTGTCTATTAAACAGTCCTCCGGCCTTATACAAGTCAAATGCCATAGCAGAATGTAAAACTTAGATCAAGTGTAACTGCTTAAAGAAAAATAAAGGTAAACCCACCATGTTTTGGTGCCAAGGTGTCTATAATAAGAGTTTGTAACCAACCCTCTCCCCAAATCTTTAAAAATAATTTAACACCCCTGCCATATTAGCCATGAAATTCCCTAGCAGCAAAGTGTGGTTGAACATCTAGATTATGAGAGTTTATATTTTTAAAGGTATAAAACTATATATCAAAGCATTTCTGAGAAAAAAAACTATTTCAAAAATATGGTGTTGCAAAATTTTGTAGTACCTGTTGGCCCTGGATCTTCATTAATAAATGAAACGTGTGTTTTCCACTCGGTCCATTTCACTTCATTAATCCTGTTTATATTGTATAAAATTGTGTTATTAGCATGCATTATCTCCCAGATACACAGCTGCACTTCTTTTATTTCTTTATTCCTTCTTGGGGTTGTCATACTTCACCATCAACACCTGCTTTGCTAGTACCAGAAGGCTGAATGTCTTTTGCAGTGGTGTGTACCATATAAAGATGAGAATAATACTAAGACTACTTTATAATTTCACACATTATGAATACAGTCTTGAAACTCACCTTAAATATTCAAATATTTTTTGTAAAGTGGCATAGTAATATTTTGTTTAATATGATAATTAATTACCAATTTAAATATAATTACTTTTAAGCAAACATTCAAAAGAGATTTTGACAAAGTACATTTACTGCAAGCAGACTTGATACTTGTACATTAAAAACACGAAGCTGAAAATCTGTTTTCTTACCAAAAAATTGTCAACATAAAAAACCCTATACATTTTCCCTTTTTTTAAACAATTGGTTACAATTGAAAAAAACAAATAGGATTTTTGTACACCTAGTATAACTTGTAGAGATGTAGAAATATTTAAAAGAGGCTTTTGACAAGAAATAACCTTGAAACATACAGAGCAGAATTGACAGCACAGTCTTTGAGCTTTGCTTTACCTTAAACACACCCTGGTGTCATTTTCAGCCACTTTACACCGTTCTCCCAGTTGGAACTTTTTCCTCAAACATTTTGGTAAGAATTTTTCAAATTCCAAAATAGTTCTGGCTCTCTATTAACAATAAATAGTAACACAAGTATGGTTAACCATATTCAAAATTGTCTGATTTCATAACATATGCAGTTTGCAGGCTCCACGTTTCATGCCTCCATCCACCATCCATAACCAACACCAATTCCAACAACAGTAAATACTATGGCATGCTGCTGATTATTTGGCATGTGCAACTCAGGAGTCCACAGCTTGCTCCAGTTAGCCCTACCACAGAAGGCACACTCGGAGAAGAAAAAAGAAATCTCGGTCTAGACTCAAGTGTTTAGGGTTTAATGCTAACACACCTTCCTGCAACTCCCTGCCACGGGGATCTATATAACCTGTAGTGGGATGCTGCCCACCACGGAAAGCAACTCCCAGTCCTAATTATGACTCTGCTCTCGATGACAGCTTGGGATTCAGAGCTGTCTGGCCTTGGTAAAAGACCAGGCTCAGATAAGGTATGAGAAATTGGAATGAACTCATGCATTTCTCAGACTCAAGGGATGGAATAGCAGAGCATGCTGTGTTACAGATTTCTGGGCAGATAATGAAAGACACCTTCCTCCTGACAAACTGAGGGGAATGAAAGTCATGAAGGTACATGAGTGCATGAGGTTGAAAATCTGAGCCGTAAGATTACCTTTAGGATAGCTGTTAATTCTGAAGTTATTACAATACCCTAATATTAAAATTACTTATTTCCATTATTTGTACACATATACAAATGGGCATTATCGTTGTTCATACCTAACCCCTTCTGCCAGCATGATAAGTTACCATGGGTACAGCTCAAAAAATTTTAGCCAATGCATCTGTACTTCACTAAGCAAGCTAACTCACAAACCAACCTGGAGTTTCCAGATGTGCTCACTCTCTTTAGAAATATCTTCCACTGTTTCTCCCATTAACGCAATCAGCATGTTCAAGAGAAGAACAAAAGTCAACACAACATAAGTTATGAGGAGTAGAAGAAATAGCACAGGATACTTTGAATTTTGCTGGATCTCCAGATCACCCAGTCCTAGGGTGAGCTTAAAAAGATCCATCAGAACAGGCCCCAGACGGCTGTTGGAATGGCATTCACTGCCACCTGGGCAAGTTTCAGTCAATGCAGCAAGAGCTGAGAAGAAAGCACGAGAAAATTTTAATTACAATCATGCTTTATGTATACATGGCATTTTATCCTAAAGAATTCAAAATGTACTGCTTAATAAAGAGCTAGAGCTTCCCAGCAACATACACAGCAGCAGCTAGATGACGGATTACCAGGAAGCAGAAAGAGCCCATGTCCAAATGAAATTGCAGGCAATTAAGCAAGAGCCAAATTACTTATCTGTTCAGATAAGTCTCCAGACAGTTTAAATCTCTAAACTTGACTTTTTAATATCCAGAGGAAACCCCAGCATGAGTTCTCATCATGACAATAGGGTTCTTATTCATAATAATGCTAAAATTTTTACTCACACAGAGCATCAGTGCTTTTCTCCAGTAATATTTACCTACGCCAAATCCCAGCAAAAACACGATATAGACAACTAAAAATTTTATCACATCTTGCAGGATGACCTAAAAATTAAATTAAATATTTATCAGAAATGAAAATTGAGAACTAGTTTTATGCTTATGAATTCTGCAGGGATACAGGTGTGGTACCCACTAATGTGTCAGATTGCTTTCATTAAGCAAACTGGTTGTAGTCTCAGTGGGAAACCCAGAGAAGATTTAGGTCTGAGCTTTTATCTCGTGACTGAGCGCCTGGTGTGTTGTGTACTCCCAGGGGTGACTAACTCTGAACAATATAGGCATTACAGCATATGATGCAATTAAATAGCAGAACTACATTAGCTGAAAAAACACAAGTTACTGACATATTTAATATAATGAAATGTTAATTTTAAGAATATAAACTAGTTTCTGCCATTGAAGGTATGTATTCTGCTGAAATAGTATGTATAAACTGAAAATAAGAAATTTCAATATGAACTATAAAATACATCTAAACTGCTGAATATGCTTGATTGGGATTGTACCATAATAAGCAAGGTAAAACAAAAAAAACAAACTTGCCTTTTGAATCATAACACTGTAAATGCCCATGGACTGGAAACCTCTGGTGAAATAGAGCATATTAGCCCATCCAGGGCCATTGCCAAAACAAGACACACTAGGTGTTCTTTGTAGGAAAACAAGTACAAAAAGACAGAGAAGATCAAAAAAAAAAGAAAAAACAAAAGAGTAAAATGAAATTACTAGCACAAAACCAACAACATAATGGAAAAATATGAAAACAAAACTTCTTTGCTTCTTATGCTTCAGTTCTAATGAATACTGCATTCTACTCTCCCCCATGAACATTGCCATTACAGTTTAACAATAAAATAGATGAGCACAGGTAGTGTAAGTGTATTAACATATCATGCTTATGTTTATTAAAGCTTACTTTAAGTGAACCATTCTCCCCAAAATAGCTGGTCAATGCACATTTTGCTGACAAAGACATTAAGAATTCTTAATAGTATCTTCAAAGCCATTTAACTCAAGCTTTAGCTTAATGAATTGTTAGAATCATTACGGATTTTTCCATGAACAAGACAGACACTAGTAGAAGGTGTCATGTGCTGTGATAGGATGTAGACCAGATTCTCAGCAGTGCAAGATTGATATCAGTGTGGTTGTAGGAGGAGGAAGAAAGGTAGAGTTAAGCCACCTCTCTATTGCCCATACAATCATATGCTAGAAATTAGAGGGAATAATCTATGCTTTATCTAGGCCAGCTGATGGGATACTCCCATCCGCCAGCTGAACCAGCTTTATGGTATTTTTCCTTCCTGAAGGAGTTAAGAGGAGTGTGAAACTATATCTGGTTTATTAACCAGGTTTCTAACCACATTTCTCTATATACAGCTCTAAAGAGATACAGCATCAGGAGAAGCTAAAGACAGTACTGCACTTTAGAAAAAATCCAGTCCGTACACATCAACCCCTGGTATTGTTACCAACCCATGCAACCATTAGTGTGTGTTACAGAAAAGCTGCATGTAGGATTACGTCCATCCCTCTAAAAACTGATACTCTAGAGAAAAAGTGAGCATCTGCTACAGGAATACATACTCTGTGACCACGAGAGAGAAACTTTTCATATATAGTACAAAATATACGCATGACAGACTTACAATGCAAAGTGGAACCACGCATCAGAGAGAATTGACTGCAGGTCTGAGGGCCTAAGCAGAAAGATGGCTACACTCTATGTAGGCAGATATATAAAATACAGAAATGGTAGTAAGAAAAAGCAGGCCTTACAATTGATTTTTCAAAATAATTTAAGTTGGTCTTCCAAAAAATCCCAAAATCTGTCTACTGATAAGATATAACTTGTAGAATTAAAAAATCTTTTTATAGGGCTGTAACTTTGGAGTTTAAGTTTCTGTCATCTCTGGCATAATTTAACAGTTAGTTACTGGTTTTAATCACTTATAGTATATGGTAAAAATTATACCCTGGGTTTTCTTCCTGTTACAAGTTCTAATTCAACAGTGTCCTTAAAGCCAGTAATTGGACATCAGTGTTATACAAAATATAAAAACCTTTGTCTTGAGAATCTGAAAGAAGAGAACCCTCATATTTGCTTCCCAGAGCAATACAGTTATATTCAAATATATATTCAAGGTCATTCTGCATAAGTGACATATTGTGCCAAAGACTTTTAGACATTACACGTATAAAGATATTCCAAACACATTTCCAAGATCATCATCAGTGTATTCATCAATCTAGAGAAGTTCTTTACCTATTTTTTTATGTATTTGTTATTAAAAAGTCTTACCTCTTTTATGGCTAAAAATATTGCTCCTAACATAACCATCACCTGTCCCGATAACTGCAGCCATCCCACACCACGTGTTAGAGCTAGCGGATAAGGTGGAGCCTGTAAGACAGGTCCAAAATGAGAGACTGAGTTCCATACCTGAAGGGTAAAAGGCAAAGTAACAGGAAGCCTCACGTATGTAGCTCTCTGGGTACCCAATTTCTTCCCTTTCACTGAGAGTTTTCTTCCTGGTGGATTTACAGAATTGGCCCCCTAACATGTATATTTGAAATGCCAAAGAAAACCAAAAAGCCCTCCTCACACTTTTAGAAACTTAACTACCTGTCTTTGTATTACTTTTTTGTATTTTGGGTCACTTTCACAAAATGCAAATCTCTTCTATTACTGCTGCTCTTCCTTCCAGGTACAAAGACCTGATGTGGGACAACCTGGTCTCAACTACAGCCAGATATTCTGGTATCTGTTTTTGGTTTAGCGTTTTCAATACTATTCAGGAAATACTATTGCATTTTAAAGCAGAAAAATTTGCTGAGATTAAGTTTCTGTACTCACTTCATTTTCATTAGGCCTGTGGTAGGAAACTAATGTTAGAGTTATGTTGTAAAGGAAATAAAAACAACATGACATAAAAAACATGTGTCGTGCAAACTTCTTCCATTTCATTCGCAGGAGTGAATTCAGAGGCTCCAAAGTCAGCATTTCATGACGATTCTGTAAGAAAAAAAACAATTACAATTTGAACTTGCCACCTGTAAGGAAAGTGAGATCATTTCAGGCATGTATTTTTCTGTATTTCATTCAGTATCTGCCCTTGCTGATCTAGAAACACATCTATACCCAGACCCTAGCACATCATATATGTCAGACCCTAACATGACAAGACACAGTGGGACAACTCCGACTCATGCTGGGATAACTTGCCATACTCCGGTAAATTATGATTGAGTTAAAACTGTAATGCAAACTCTGGTCTTGCTTCCTACAGAAGTTTTATGGCAGCATTTGAATTTAGCAAATGTAAAATTCTGGCTTTGAAAATCTAACATTCTGTGTCTTCCTAAATACCTAAAATTCATAACTGTTAAGTAAAGTTTATAACTAGGCAGACTATCCTCAAAGTATTTCTGTTTGCTTGCCCTCTTCCCATGCACTATCTTAGGCAGCTGCCAGCAGCCACTCCATGGAGACAAGACACCAGCTTTGGTCTGACCAGCTGGGCCATATTTATGTCCCTATGCAAGGCAAATTAACACTTCAGACGTAGAAAAAACAGTCTGAAAATGCTTAGCAGTGTTTCAGGAGCTGAATGCGTATTTACTGACAAGTGACAGTCCACAGAGGTATGAAGTTAATCTCGCTCCTGATACAAAACTGAGAACCAAAAATTAGTATTAGACTAACACATCTGAAATTAGTGTACTGCTAGAAAAAAAAAATGTTAGAAGTAACTTACACCAATATTTGTATTATAGACAATAATTTCCAATACAGAATTGTCTGCGGTGGTATCTAGTTCTGTCAGATCGTAAAGAGAAGATTGAACAGGACCATAAGCCCAGTCTGTAAATTTTCTTGACAGGCTCCTGTTAGGCTTATCTCTTATCTCTCTGCTCAGGATATATTTCAGAATCTAAAACATTAACAGAATCATTTGTAAGCAGATTTCTTCACGGGAAAGGCGAAAACACACATACATACTTGCCAAACCCCCTACCTTTTAGCTATCACATTTTCTACAGTAGTGTAATTCAATGTATTTGTAATTCTGTTATTCAGTAAGCAGTGCTAGAGATGACAGACCTCTAGGAAATAAATACAGTATTTTTAATGCCTCCAGATTTTCTGTCAGAGACTTTTTTTCTAAAGGATGAAAGCAAAATTTTCCATAGGATGAAAGCAAAATTTTCCATGTGTTCACATTTATATTTTCCTTTAACTTAATCAATTACTTTCTAAATTATCCATTGTCAATTCTTTACCAGAATACACTTGATTTATGAGAGCCAAATTCTACAGCAGCATAACAGAGCAGTTCTAGTGAGTTTTCTGAAGTTATTCAAAGACTATATAAGTGTAGTATTGTAACAAATGCACGATTTCTGAATTTCTGTACAACAGAAGGGTATGCAAGGCTGTTTTTAAACAGCATGTGTATTTTGTACAGAGAGGGGTTGTTAGAGGGAAACCCTGAAGGGTAGAAGCAACATTGCAATAGAAATATTTCCTTGTGTTTTGAACAAAATCAGCTCAACAAATACTACTGACACATAGTACAGCATAACCAGCATGGAAAACTACATGTCAGAGCACTAGTGTCTAAGTACGTAGTTGTCCTTGACTCTTTCTTCACACTTAATTTCTCTTAGATGCTATTGAAATAATACCCACCTCTAATTTCCCAGTTTTTGCAGCTAACTGTAGTGGTGTCAAACCCTCCTTATTCCTTGTTGTTTCCAAATATCTGTCTTTACTTTTCAACAAAATCATATCATACATTCTGATTACAAAGTCATTCTGGGTTTTCAAGTCCTCTGCCACAGTAACTAATGCATGGAGGATATTGTTTCCTCTAGAATCCTGAGAAGAAATATTAGTCCTGGTATTGTCCATTAACAGTTGAATTATGTCTGGTTGATTGGTACACGCAGCTAACGCCAATGCAGTTTCACCTACAAAATTATAAAATGTAACAAGTGTTCATGTTTTATTACAAGAGTTCAAATCATATTACAAAAGAGTGACTGTGTTAAGCATCTTAATACATGAAAGCACATTTACACATTGATTGTATTTAATGTAGCTCTTGTTTTTTAGTAGCTTAATTTGCATGATAACATTATTTGGAGAAAATCTTCAAAAGCGAATTTGTTACATTTTGTTTGCCATTCAGCATTTCAAATTTTTTGTAAATGTTTTTCAATATTTCCTGAGTGTTTATAGTACACTGCACTCTGGCAAGTTACTTTTACAAAGGTACTATGCCATTTTTATAATTTTTGATGCGAGTTTCCTAATCTAGGTTTAGCTACAGTAGTGATTCACACACTTGCCTGTCTTCCACAGCATCTTAACTGTGTGTATTCTTTCCTAACTTTTCCAGAGAGATCGCATTTCCACTTACCAAAATAAAAACCTTCATTCTTATGTTTGGGATTGAAGAAAATACCCTGGGCATGAGCATTGACATCAGCTCCTTTCTCTATAAGGCTCTGAGTTATTTCATATTGTCTTCTTTCAATGGCAATATTTAGAGCTGTCTGGCCTGAAACAACAGACGCAGGTATTTAGCATTGAATCTTTTAAGCACATTGTGAAACATTAATGATGTCTCACAATGGATAGCACCAAGTGATAATGAATAAAAGATGTTTTAGGAATTGAAACAGTGATTAGCATGTTTGAAGAAAACATTACTTTTATGCACGGTATATTTAACCATATACCTGAAATTGGTATCATATGGCAATACCTTTATATGCCTCTTCTGTGTATGCTGCATTGATAAATCTCTCCAAAATACCATTTTCTTCTGCAAAGGATAGTAACGTATTCACGATCTCATTTGTGTTTTGGCTGATGTTCAACAGAGCTTTCATCAGACAAGTTTTGCCAGTATCTGAAGCTGTGAATTTTTTCATCAGATAATCTACAAGAATGAATTTTGAGATTAGATCATCATTATTTATTAAAGTGGATGGAAAATAATCTTAATCTTTTGTTTATTAGGGGTGGAACCTGAGGAATATATATGAACATAAATAATTTGCCAAAAAATTACTCCCCCCGTTCACTTTGTATTTGAGTTATATATACTTGGTGAGACAATGCATTCAGAGATGTGGCACTAATTAATAAAGTAGCCAGTGCACTTGGTTTCTCTTTTGGACGTCCCACTGCCATGGTAACTCTGGACAGACCCTTAATCCTTTCCTAACTTCTTTGCCCATTCTACCATGCTGCACACATCACAAGCCCTGTCTATACTGCAGTTTGGCTGCAGTTTGAAGAGAGGCATCAGCTTTGAGTCTCGTGCTGCCAAAGGCTAGTTTAGGCATGGCTATGGGACCACAGAGCAGATAGACCCTCAGTGTATCACAAATAGGAGACAAATACTCTCCAGAGTTGTCTTGGAGGCAGCAAGGAGGTGGCTCATTGAATACCTTGAGTTTTCATTTAGAAATAGGAATGTGACACACATTACATTGTAAACAAGCAACTGCAAATTCACAGTCAAGTAGCTGTTGCACAGAGATGCTTCCCAGTTTTAGACTACACATATGCTGCCAGAAGAGCTAACAGTCTTCCTTCAGGTAACTCTACAGCTTACCTGGCACAGTCATGTTTGTACATGCGTTTGATCGTTCCTTCAGCTCTGCGAGCAGACTTTGCAATTCTTCTATATTCCCCTCGGATACTGCCCGAAATATGTATCTTTTCAACTTCTTCCGGGCACTGGTCTGCTCAGGTCCTTGGGATATGTTAGCGCTGAATTATAAGGAATAATAATGACATTGCTGATTCAATTTACTGTGTTTTATTTTCTACATAAGAAGAAAAAGAAATGCAGTTACTTGCCCCAGACTAGATATACTTGCCCCACTTCCATATATTTCGTGACATGGATCTCAAAATATTTCCGCAGGCTGCTTATTTGCAGATAAGTGGCTATTGAGAGGGGTTTTATAATAAAAATGTACATTTTTCAAGTATTTTGCTTTGCATTTTTTCCAGTTTATCCAGTTAAGAAATGCTTCTCTGATCCGTCCACAGCCTGCAGACTTCAGTGCCTCAAGTTCTCTGATGCTGCATTCCAGCTGCACCCATCCCACTCATAGCAGAAAATAATTTTTAAGCTCATATTTTACACAACTTTCTTGATCATACATTATTCTGCAATAAGAATGGTTTAATAATTTCCCTCCAGTCAGAAATGCTCCTAGCCGATGCCCTTTGGAACCGTCTCCCTCATACATTAGCTCTCTCTTCTCTTCCCAGTGAAATCAACTACCAGGATTACTAGTTCTCAGAAATGTTAAACAAGTACTTTTTGTTGATTCCATCAGGCTAACGTATTTCTTAACAGTGATTGAAACAGAAGTCAATACTTCACCTCTAAAATAAATATTTTCTATCTTACAAGAGTTTGCTTTTGAAGGAAGAATGCATTGTATTGTTGCTAAACAATACTGATTTTTGAGAATTTGGTCATGTCTAATTGTGCGTGGTGTTTAGGTCCTGTGTTGTCATCTAGGAAACTGACATTACCTACGAAGAATCCTCACACTAAAAGAGAGATTTGAGAAAAGCAGAGGTTAGAGTTGTTTATTTCAAAATTTAATTATTAAAGAATCAGAAACGCACGCACACATATGACCTTATTTCTAAAACATGGCAGGTAAAATAGGTAATATCTACCCTATCATAGACTTAAATCCATTGAAAATGTACTAAGAGATAGTTCACATTGCCACTCACCAACAACTGTCGACATTAGGGCTATATTCAGTCGCATCATCCTGAAGAGACTGTGGGGAATCCATATCTTCCCCATTTCCAGATGCACTATAGGAAGCAGAAAAGTTTAAGTGCTAAGTCAGGAAGATAGTGGAAGACATTTTAGCAAATTCAATGAAGAATCAGTCAATACTAGCAAGGCGTATCTAGAGTAGAGCTGAAATTAGTCTAATTTGACATTGTGCTTTTTAATTCTATCATTTTATCTCCCCCGTGAATTTTAGAGTGGTAAAAATGAAGAGACTCACAGGATTTTATTATATTTAAAAAATCATTAGGAGAGCAATGTGTTTGGTGTTTTACTATGTGATTTCATTACAGATCCTGAAACTGTGGGAGGTTTTTTTTCCACTTCTTTTAATGTTCAGTGCTTTTTATGCAACATCCTGAATGCTTGAAGCTTACATTCTTCCTTTTCACATGCTTAATTTGTCATCTGCCACAAAACAAGTGCTAAATCAGTAACCTAACCATACATGGGCTGCAAGCACACAATGAAAGTGATTTACCTAAAGATTTACTACACAGTACACTGTAAGCAACTCAAGTGCATTTTGCATCTGACTCGAATGGAAGCTTCAGCTAAAAGGAAAGGAGGACTGGGCCCTAAATATATATTTAGGTAATCGATTTAAATGGCATTGGTATTTTGTAATTGCTCTACATAATTTCCAGACATTCCTAAAAGGAGATCTGACTTAAAAATTAATTGATTATAATTTTTCTTACTTGTATTTTTATTTTGTATAAGGTTCAGATTTAATGAACTACCTCAGGTTAATAACTTAGGGAGCCTGAACTATTAGTTATTGACAAAACAGATGTATGGACAGTAATGCAAGGATCCAGCATTGCTCTGCAGATATTCCCTTTCAAATAAAGCTGGTAGCTCAGAGTCCATTCTTATTCAGTCCATCATGTCTCTGCAGAAAACCATGAGGAGTCTGGTGACAAAGCGTGTGTGTGTCTTGTGCTGGTCTGCCCCTGAATCAGGGGGAGAAATTTGGATACCTCTCCTCTGAAAGCAAAATGAGACTGTCAGCTAATTCCAAAAAGCTGACCAGACATCCATCAGACACAAAAACATTTGGCCATTCTGGGCTTATGCTAGATTTGATGTATATTTCTCTTATTCATAATTATTGGCTGTTAGTACCACACACATTTTTAAAAATTAAGTGCATTCTTCCCAGTCATAATTTTTCTTTATTCATGGCTGTCTTTAAATATTGCAGACTCAGCATCTTCATGTTGTTTGATTGTTAATGAGCAATAGAGGGAGAATGTCAGCATACAGCTGGGAATACGGCTTGCTAAATTAAGCTGTGTGCTTCACACAGTAGAAAATACACAAACGGGTGCATGGAATGTGTCCTAATAAGAAACTAAGATAAAAAAAGACAGTACTGATTTTAAATTTATTCAAATCTGAGGCCTGATTTATTCAGTGTAAATGACAGCAGTAGATAAACTCAGAGATGTCATCAGCAAAAACTGACCTCCAGTGGAGTTCTGTCTTTGAAGTGACCAAAAGCTAAGAAAAGCCATGTGAAATTTTAGCTCTGAAGTCTAAGGAGAAATAAGGAGTAGCTACTGAAAAAAAAGTATATCTATTTGCAGTATGATTATTGCATATGCATTTATAACTTACCATGGACGAATATTTGAATCCATTGGTTTTAAAAACACAGGGGGAGATGTATTATTTGAAGTTGCGTTGCTTTCAAACCCATCAATCTCCAGAAAAAAGTGTGAACTGTTGAACACAGCACATTTAAAAAATATTAGTAGAAAAAGCAAGTTCAACCATAAAATAAGCAAAGCACTACATGTACGTGCCTAGGACAAGGTTGACAATTTATGTTTTCTGGCATTATACCTAATAGGACACTGGAACAGAGGCTTATCTACTTTTCCCCTGGGGGTACCCAAGCTCCCACACTGCGCCCAGCACTTCCATACTGGCAGAAGGGCAAAAGATCCCGAGATATTTTTAGGCCACATGGCGTCAGTTCCTGACATGTCTAAGCAGCTACCCCAGAAGCCTAAAAACAGCCTTGCACCCAAGTTCTGTGCAAACGGCTAAATGCAACACCAGACATTTACTGAACAGCCATACATGTATGCATACACACACACTCGCATATGCTTTTTAATCTACTGCATTCTAGTCCCTATTTCTCCAGCCAGGAGCCATCAGGATGGATCATTTCAAACCCATCAGCAGTGATAATTAGTAAGTCAGAAAGTTTGAAAGGTCACATGTTAAAATACATCAGGCATTTCCACCATCTAGGACTGAATGTGTAATCCTGCCAGTCAGTGTATGACGTTTAACTATTTATTTTCCCTACTTATAGGAAAAAGAAATTAAATTTGAAACACAGAAAAGGGAACATGAGAAGAACAGGAAGATTTCACCCTTTAAAATCCTGCAAAGTTGAGAGGCAAAAATCAATGGCTTGGTATTACTAGATCTCATTAAAACATTTCTACATTTCACCAAAGAGAGAAGAGTTTCAGTGGTGGATGTAACAACTCCCACATGGCCTATTGTTCAGAAACTGTCTTACACTTCTAAAATGATCCAGTAGTCACCTGGAAAATGTTCCAATTCACCTAATATTTATGGTTTAGTCCATAGGAGATTTATTCTTTCTTTTGACAGCATCTCCCCAAAGAATCCTGTTGAATTAAAGTACACATGCTGATGCTAAAATGTAGTATATTAGGACACTACTGAATAACCTGTTGATATCTGCTAAAAATAGCACGATCTAATGGCTGTAGTTAATCTCATTTTCCAATGGCTTAGTGATACAAGTGTTATTTCCCTGTATGTGGTTGTTTAAACATATACGACCTTTTAACATTTGAGATGTGCCTGTGAATGTATTCTAAGCAGGCAGCAAGCAAAATGCCACTTTGGGTTAGCAGGACAGCGTCCCTGAAATCACTTAGGCAAGGGGTGCTTGAACAAAAGCCACCATGTGAGGCAGGTGGACAATTGCCACCAAAAGCCACCACGCAAGGCAGGTGGACAATTGCCACCAAATACCCAAGTGCATACGTGGCTGTGGTGCAAACTCTCAGGAACACTGCCCACAAGCATAATCACTCTGTGTCAACGTTGGCCGCACTCCTCCCACCCTGCCTGTCGGTTTTCCTGTACTTAATTATATATTGTTAGTCCACCCAAATACCAGGACTTTCAAGAAGGGGAATTCATTGTCTTTTCAGAAAGTGCTCATTACCAATACATTTTGTCAAGTGAGAAATGGCACCCGTGGAGGTGCACAAGCTGCTTAGTGACATAGTAGAGGGAAGCATTTTGAAGTAACAGAAGTACAGCGACGTAGAAACATATAATTAATAAAACATGTTAAACCTCTGCATTAAAATTCACATGATCTTTGTTCCTTATATTACAGGAATGTTGTCAGCCACACCCTGAGCTCTTGGTTGAGAGGTGGGAAAAACCCCAAGATTACTGTTACCGATGCCACAAAAATGAATGCGAGATATGAGCTTAAGTAATTAAGGGGTAGTGTTTGCCAGTATTTGTTATAACTACTCAATCTTCCACGGAATTGCCCCTTTTTGAAATACTGGGCATACTGTGAGCTGTACAGACACCTCATCCCCCCCCTTACACAACCAAAGAGCTTCTCTTTTTGAATTTAATGACAGAAGGACAAATTGGGCCACCCAGGCAGTGGGTCTCAAATAACTAATGACACCATTTCTGTGGAAAGTGATTCCTCTGATTATTAAGAATTATAAATGTCAGAACAGCCACAATTGCCTAGGCCTTCAGAGTTTCAAAAATTGCTATAATAGCTAGTAATTAGCCATGGTGTGAAACGTTTATGAGTGAAAATTCATCCTCACTCTACAGTAACTTAGTTGACTTCAATAGCATAGTATCAAGGATGAATTACTGCTTATAGTTCCCCATTCATATTAAATACAAACCCTTAATCCTTGTATTAATTCTCTAGCATAAATTATGAATGAAAGTGAATATTTTATAAAATAAAATAATGAAGTCTTGTTAATCAAAATAAAGAAAAACAGAGTAAATTCAGGTTTCTGTTTGTGATAGGGTTTTTCAAACCTCCTGCTCTCCCAGCCTTCATTTTTTAATTCACCTCTACCTCTCCATAACCTGCCATGTTCCTGTGTGAGGCTAAGTTTGAAATGCTCCCTTTTTTCAGGCCAGCATTTCTTACATAAAGCCTGGTGTACCCTGCCATGTGATCTCTAAAAAGATCACTCTATCTATCTTCTCCCATTGAAACACTGACCATCATTAGACCACATTCTTGTAAGCTTATGCAGATATATGGAGTGGATGCAGAAAGCGCAGCTGATGAGACACACAAACTTAAAAGACTGGTGCGTGAGCCTGGTGTCTCTAGGATAGGGGTTAAATATTTCTCCCATTAGGGTAAACACATCATATGTCTACCTAATCAGGATACTTGTCCACTTCTGAACAGCATATGGTTTTTTGATGGCACCTTGCATTCATCAGGTCTCTCTCATTCATAAATGCAGTGTGAATAAAGATGTTAGTGATATTTCAGTGCAAATAAAGGAAATAAACCAGGGAGTTTTAGTATTTTAGACTGAGCTGGAGTCCTACCTTTTCTTTGTGGGAGTGCCTTCAGTCGTCTTTTTCTCTTGCTGGTTTGAAGGGGGAATACCAGATGGATTTGATTTCTTGCCCATTAGTGGAATAATTTCGTTGTTATCTTTAATCATGTTTCTGCAGTAGATAGATTCACAGTTACTTAACCCCTGTTCATTTGAAGAAAGTATAGTGACCAAATTGCCTACTTACAGTCTCTTCACAAGTAAGCACACAAATCTTGATATTTTTCAGTTACTAAGCACATAGATGCCATTTTATATGTCAAGGCTGGAGGCTTATATTCGTGACCGATGAAATTAAGTTCTAAGAAAAGTGCCGTTAAAAGTGATACCATAAACCCAGGAGAACCATAAGTTCAAGCACATGCCTAAATAAAACCGAAGGGAGTCTGACAATTGCAATGACAGTATATGTTATGTAGAGAAACAAGAAGAGCACAGTGACTTTTCTAAGTTGCCCTGAAGTTTGTGCATATTTACAGTTCATCTAAGTAGTCTGCTCTTATCCAAGATAACTTCAGAAAAGTGGCAAATTCCAGAAAGATTTGTGCAACAGATACAACATGTGAAAGAAGGTTCCAGACACAAAGGGTAGTGAACACAGAAAAAGCCTTGAAACTTTTCACTGCATTAGAATAGCAGAAGCAATAGGCAGACTCTGAATACAATGCCCAGGCTGAGCTCAGCTAAACAATCACATGGAAAACATCAAGGACTTTTGCATCCTGGTGACACTTCTCAACATTTGTTCAGGGAAAAAGAAAAAATCATGCCTCTACTGCATGAGAACGATCACCACCACATGACACAAAAGGATCTCAACGCAAGTTATCTGCTTATAAACACCCACAACATGAATTCTGTAAGTAATAATGAATAACTATCTTCCTATTTCTCAATACTCAAGGGCATAATTTTAAGTCATCAAGGGTCATTTGAAAGCGAGAAGGTGAATGTAGGATACTGTAAAATTCACTGAATATAAGAACAGGAAGTTTTACGAGGTCGCATTCCCAAGGAAATCAGGGGAGTGCCCTCCATACCCAAGGACAAATGATAAAAATCACTTGCCTGCAAGTTTGAACAAAATGAACTACACATTTTTCCTCTCCGACCTCCACTTTTTCCTTAATGTGACAAATGTACACACAAACTTTCTGCTCCTATCACAGTGTTGTTAATGTGCCTTAGCACTAGAATTTCTTCATATGGGAATATCAAGACATAGAAAGCAGATTGTGAAGCATGTTTGAAAAGACATGACACCTGGCATGAGAGGAGGCAGGCATATCAAATACATCGATACTTAAATGAAAATCTGTTAATGCATAAATGGCAAATGTTTAAGTATGAGAAGTTTTCAATTCCAAGTACAGACAACTGAGAGTTTGCAAGGCCCAAACACATGTAAGCACAGCTGTAATTTCTTGTCACTGAATGAAATAGAGAAAAAATCTGAAATATTGGAAAGTACTCCTTACCTTGAAAAGGCTGGCATAAAAAACAGGCATGAAAATGAATTTTTATTGTGTTTTCTAGCATTGTTAGACATGTTCACACTAATGCAACTCAGAAATATGCCTACTTTGGATGCATTTCCTTAAGAATTCATATCACAACTTTTACAGGAATAATTTATAAAGGGCAAATATGATTTACTTAGCACACTTGCATACAAAGTACAGGATAGCTTTCACTGCAGTAAGTGCACAAAGGAACTGAACTTGGATATTACATATTCGAGGTAGGAAAAAGGGTTTGTCTGTGGCTTTGAAAATGCAGCTTAGGTAGTCTTCAAACACGTTGTATCGGTGAATACACTGATAAACTTTTAATCTTAACACAGCTAAAACAAATGACTTTGTCTTTCTTAGTTCATAAATAATTCTGCTATTTACTTCTTACCAAGTACCTAAAGAATACATAGCAGTTTACAAAGACATTTCCCATCCAGAGGAAGAGGCAAAAGTGATACTTGACATAAATCAAATACAAGGGGACTAGAACAAGATGGAGATGAGCATTAAACAGCTTCACAAAAGAAGTGACTTTAAAGGAAAAGAATAGTTGGAAACAGACTAATAGGTCAAAAAGCGCGTCAGCAAAAGGAGTTGCCAAGTTGAGAAGGGCACAGCTGGTAAGTGTGTGAAGTTGGAGGCATCAGAGAGAACGGTAGGAAGAGCTGACAAAAATAAAGACCAAGGTTAAAAACTATAAAGCACACATGGACACAGGGAAGAGCCTCTCATTTGTGAGCAAGGCTGGAGCTGCTCAGATATGGCAACACATTTCGGCATGGGGAGCAAGTCAAAGCCCCATCTGCAGCCAGTTTTCACCGCACAGATTTCAGCAATGATCTGAGAGCACAGCTTTAGGAGAGGTGAAAATAGTCAAAGATAATATTGAAGTCGTATTGGATGATGGACTATTGAACCATCAGTGATTTGAGGAAACAATTTGGGAAGGAAAAAGAGGAAAGATTCACTTTCGTATACACGGACTACAGCTTTCAAAAGCACATAGGAGATCTGACTGCGTACTCTCAGCTACAAAGACTATTTTAAATGAGATCTCAGTCTGCACAAGTAAATAACTGCAGGCACAATGGTGGAAACACCTTGCTACAGTGCTGAGGTAGCGTCTGTTTCTCATTTCTAATCACAACTAATTGCGTGCTTAGATGAAAACTAAGCTAGGGCTTTTGACAATATGGCCTAGAGACCTCACTTCTTGTTTTAACTATATTCATGCAAATGTCATGGGAGCTTTTTTATGCTTACCAGCTTCTTTCCTTACTCTGTCTTGTTAATTTAATGACCAGCTGCTTTCATCATCATCTTCCTGCAGTGCACTATCATTTTCAGTAATCTATGACATATAGAGAAAAATAGTGCAACAGCCTGAAGAATGTCAAATCATAAGCAGTGTAGCTGACGTAACCTGATATGGAGTGTCTTCTTTTGTTGTAACTATTTTCTACTCCCATTATCTAGTTAATTGTTACTTACAGGCCACCAGGGAAGTGGCTTATTTGAAGTGGGCAGCACGACAGAAATACTGCGTTGATTTACAGTATTAAGAATTACTTTGAAAGGGATTCTGAGGACACTGAGGACTTAGCATCTTGCCTCCAGCGTGCTGGGGATAAGAAAAGGGCATTTATCTGTAATGGTGAATGGGACTCTGCCACTCCGACAGTAAGTGGCACTTTGCACACTATCACAGACTCACCTCTATCTGAGAACAAGAAAAGTCATACATATCTATACCTCTATAGCTTAATAACAGTATAAACAAAGTGGCTAAAGAGAGAATCCTACAAATGAAAAGAAACAGCTGTGATATCACAGGTCAAAAGTCCTTCTTCCTTAGGGGCAGAGGAGTAGAAGTGACTACCAATAGCTGTTTCATTCACAGGATCCTTCGAACATCCACAGCACAGACCACAACGCTCTCCAGCACCTACAACCTAATTCTCAGTAGCTCATAAGAAAAGAAATCCCCTCCCTGAGGGGAAAGATCATAAAACTTAGCTTTGGCTTTTGCGCATTATTTATGGTATATGAATCCTATCAGCAGAAAGTTACACTTGATAGAGTTTCATCTTTCTGTAAGATTTTCAAACCTTTGAGGGACATTTACAGACAACAGGTGCTATCAAAAAGTAATTTTCTTCTTGGTGAGAAATTTGTTCTTTCCTAGGAAAGTTTTCCTAACAGAAATTTTAAAAGACTCTGTGAAAAGCAATGTTTTTCCCTGAGGAAAATACTTAAAATTATTTACCTGCCTATCTCCATATTAAATAAAAAGAAGAAATTTTACCGAGTTGAAATAAAATCTATTCTACTAGGCTAGGTATTTTATTTTTGACAGTCACTACAGCAACTGAAGCTTTCAGGGGAAGATGAAAATATTATTTAAATTTAGCTTGTATGATAGTATATTTTGGGTCCCCTTAGCACAGAAATTAGGAAGTGTAACATTGCATCAGGCTGACAAATATGAACTAAATTAGATCTATCTTTGTTCACTTTGAATGCCCAAGGAGTTAGTGGGGCATGGCTCAGGAGAAAGACAGATTTATAAATCAGGAAAACAGAAACAAGCACAACAGAAGAGCATTCTCCAGTTGAAAGCTAGGTTTAGTCCATGTCTCTTGAAGATTTCACTCTCTACAAAAGCATCACACCTACACCAAACACCCACAGAAGCTCCCAGAGAACTTACCCTGCTTACAAAACTTGCATTTCGGTATAGACAAGGCGCCTCCGAATTGTACGAATGAAGTTCAAAGTAGGGGCCCGCTGATGCTGCGACAACATCCAAAGAAGCTAATCTGCCAAATGAGTAAAACTATATTCAAGCTCAAAACTATCCTAAAAACGCAAAACCACCCTTCTTCAGTCATCCGGTTTGCTCAGCTGTTGGAAAGCAGAGATAAGTACAGTGCCGGAGTACTGCAGCCTTACAGGGTTTGCTACATCTGAAATTAGGGAGCAGAGAGAAACTTGCTAGACAACAAACTCTCTACTTCATAGCTGCCAAAGTGGGATGACACACACACACGCAGTAATTATACACTGAAACATTACTAAAGCTGAGTCGCTCATGGATGACTTAATGGTAGCAGTAGAATATCTAAAGCGATCACTGCTCTGCAGTTTACATACTGTTTTCAAAAGAAAATAGTTATGCATATGCATTTGGGTTGTAAATGGCATCCCTTTATACCATAGTTAGTTTATTATGTATTACGGAACTATTCAGAAAGCACAAAGCAAAAATGAGAAAATGTTCACACTAAGTGCTCCAGAAAGAAAAAAATTTTTGCGATTACTTTGAAAAAGTAGAAACAACCTTAGAAAATCTTACACTTTCACAGTGATAATATCAGTGTGGGCGTATTTAGATCTTTCCCTATCTGTACTAGTTTTTGATGAACGCGTACCCTTAGGGTCTGTGAGAATACAAACAGGCGTGTTTCACATGAACAATACTGGTGTTACTTCTTGCTGTGCCAGCTACAGGGAACGGCATTTTTTCAGCTTTGCTAGTTTTGAGCTGTTGAGCAATGGTTAATGCAGACTTCTGTTTTGGGACATGCCAGAAGAGTGACCATAAGTTCTTCTGCTCTCTTTGTAGAGTCTTTCCATTATCACCAGAACCAGTATGTTTAAAATGTGCATGTCTTTGCAGTGAGGCCTAAGAGATGTACTTACAGCTGCTGGTCTTTCCTTTACTTGATTAATCGATTGGAATTTAAGAGGAACTATGCAGGTCAGCAAAACAGGAATCTTTCTCCAGCTGTAGACAAGGGAAGAAAGAGTCAAATTTGGGGTTTTTTGGTAGGAGGTAGATTGAAAATTTGGAAATAAAAACATAAAATACCTTAGGATACCGAGACCTAGAACCAGACATTTTAATCTGAAGAATATGGCTTCAAAATATATCTACAAACTGCAGGTAAACTTCTGTTCATCAAGTAGATATCTTTAAAAACAGGACTGCTGGGTATTACATTTGCCTCAAATCTACTGTGTGAAAACCAGGAACACTACACTGGTTTTGGTAATGAATCAGCTTCCCACAAGCAGCCTGGTGAAACAGGCCATGCCTAGGCCAGTTCAGTTTGGCATTAGGAGACCTTTGGTTGAATGTGCTGAGCACACATCCAGCTTTGCCCAACACAAATTTATGATGATATATTCCAAACTCTGTACCAGGAAAGGTTGTTCACACCTTGTCAAATGACTGTGCCTAAGCTAATGTGCTACAATCTAGAGCCAGATGCTTTGATGGTCTCTTAGCTGCTGGTCTAACTACCTGGAATAAGGACTGAATAATGGCATTTAACCTTACCTGGGAAAGCATCAGCTTAGTTCTCAACACAAACCGTGAGAAACTGTTTAATTGAAGTCACTCTGAGGATGGAAAAGTGAAAATAGGCAAAGTTAGACTAAACCTGGGTGAAGGTGCATTTGAGGACTCTTGCTTTAACTCTCATATAAACCACAGTGAAAGACCACTTAAGAAAGTCTTTTGCTAAGGAAAGAAAACGAGCTTGGCAGCAAGCAGTACTTTTAACTCAGAAAGTAGATATATCTGAAAGCACCCAGATCTGTGTGGTTTAGCAGAATATAGGACCAAGTAGCCTGGTCTATTTAAAATGTAGTGGCAGTTATCCAAAAAGAAAAACTGGGACAAGCTACAGCACGAGAGTCAGAGCCCTATTTCAAACCTGCCTATGAAAAGGTGTAGAAGATTATACGATTCGTAACAGTTCACGTGCACAACAATCGTATTTCATCCTGCCTGTTCTGTGTTAACAGCTTCTTCTTCCACTACGAGGACACCCTTGACTCGCTAAACTTAAGTGTGGCCTCTTCTGTGCAATTGTCAGATTTAGGAAACAAGAGCCCAGACTGTTCCTAGCTAATCTTCCTGAAAACAGAGAAAAATACCACGTTACACATAGGTGTGAGCCTGAACTGAGCTATTTTTAAGGACAGACTTAAGAGTCAGGAAATGAGAGGCAGAACTACAGTAAGTCACATCTGTGCAAACAGTTTCTTATAGTTTAATCATTAACCTCCTTAACCTTTATATTCCCAGACCTGCTCCACCCTGAGATTTCTGACAAGGCTAGCATTTTTCAAAAGCCGTGGAGGGTTTTGCAGTAGGCTGTATCGTGGCTGTGCAGACCCTTTTACAGAATTTTACGACAGTTACCAGCTGCTTCAGTTACTAACAGAGATGCCATAAAGGTCAAGAACATTAATAACTAGGCATGCATCTCCTATGAAAAATTACTTGAAAATATTAGCTTTGCATAGTTTGCACAGTACAAATAAGCAGCAGAAGCCCTATTTGGCATGCTTTATTTTGTTTTTCTAGCAAGTGCTAGACTCACTAGAAACTAAAATGAACAAGATGAAGGAAACCCCAGATGGGAGGGATTGAGCATTTGGAGATCTGCCATCTGACATCAGCAAGTTAGAGCTGCATTTTCTGTTCTGCTGATACATGACATGATCCCAGTCAAACTTGCATTAAAAGTTATTCAGATTTTATATTTAATTCTATGATTTTCATTACCCCAACAGGGAGTCACTAGGGGGAAAAGCCATTGTCTAAAAAAAGCATTTTTCACATTAACAGGTAACAGAGAGGAAAATTGTAAATTACCTATTGTCAGCATTCCATTCCGCAAGCTCCTTAAAAATAATCTACAGCTTAAGTATTAAAACACTGTGCATGCCAACTACCAGTAGCAGCCCAGTTCCCCTGGGCATAGTATTAATTGATTCACAAGAATCTTCCCTGGTTTGTCACTGTGGAAAAAGTGCATTTAAATTCTCTTTGCTTCTGTGGAAAAGGATTCAAAGTTGTTGATCTGTTGTGGGAAGAATCCAGAAGATACCCCATAGGGACTACAGGTTTAAAAGAATGCGTATGCATTCAATGCTAGTAGCATAGTTTATGTTGAAAAACCACATGAAGGTATACTTCTGTAAGGTATGATAAGATGGATAAGATACTATCATTTTCCCATAGTTTTTCCACCTAACTTTTAACCAGCTAGAGAGAAGGAAGTAGAAGAGAAGAGGTAAGTTACAATATAGTCACAGTGCTACCTCAACTAGAGCTCAGAAAGGGTGCTTTGCTGCCAATCTTGTGGTTTTACGGGAGTGTAAATGCTACAGCCATTCCACAGGGGGTGATGCTGTAGCAAGGCAAAGCTCTCCTGTTCTTACTGGCTTGCTTGCTAATATTGAACTCTTGATTTTAGGAGTCAGATTTTCTTGGTACATGTTCAGTCCCCAGCATTGAGAGGTTTTGCGTTACTGATTTCTCTTCAGTTATGATAAGCAGTCAATTGTCTCCCTTGCAACAGATCTTTTTTACATCCCCAGAAAATACCGTATCAGAAAAGAGATGTACATCATCCCATCTTGAATCGACAGATTGACCTTGATCCTTAGCACTTGCCTTCACAGGGCATTTTACACAAACTTTATAAGGGAAGAATAATGCAACAACTATTGTTTAATAGATCAGTGTTACTGTCTCTCATTCTCCCCTACAAAGAAGTCTGTAATCACATCTGAATTCAGAGATGCACATCGCTTTTTAAAGGTTGCATTTCTGTTTTCACAGTATTTCAATACAAGTGTCATCCCAGATGAAAAATCTGCCTTTAATATGCATGTCAGCACCTCTCCATTTTAGAGATATGAGTATATTTAGTCTGTTCTGTAAATGACTTAGGCTTTTTAAATAATTATAGTTCATTTTTCAACAAATTGTTCCTTGTTTTATAGGTTATGTTGAAACAACATTTTCTGTTTCTCACCATTTATTATTTTTACTCTGAGAGATGGAAAATAAGGTACTTTGAGGATCAGCAAAAATCTTTACTGAGTTTGGTTTTACTGTGCTAACACTTTTGGACATGTGGACCATGCTATATCCCAAGTAACTATTAACAAACATTTTCAAATTCAGAGGCTGCCACTTGCAGAATTAAAATAGCATACTCCTGACTGCTCTGTAAGTACATAGCTTCAGCAACACTGTCTCTGATATAATGCTCTCCTCATCCCTCCACTCAAAGTTAAACTTGCTGTAGAATCATATCTGTGTGCTGCTACACACATGCTTTCCACACCACTCTGGACAACCAAATAGCACTTGCAAATATTTTAATATCATGCTCATAAACTGTGAGATAAGAAATTGTTTTGAGCAGCTGAGGAACAGAGAAATGAGTTAGTCTGTAAGTGTTTGATTATCACCTAACAAGAGTCTGCTTTGTGGAAAATGATTCCATGAAAATACTGAGATAGCACTTACCAGTTGGTACTGTCCAGACTGCAGGGACAAGTCAGCCTCTTTAGCAATATTGTTATGCACATTTGCATAACATACACGCCTGGAGATTTTATTCCCCAGAGACGGTTGCCATAAAAGAACAGTCCCATTCACAAAAGGATAAAGAAGAGTTACTAGAGCCTCTATCACAAGTGTATTCCCTGCAACTATGTCACTATGCAACTTCTTCTTTTGTTCAGGCAGAAAAATGAAAGGGAGATGAGGCTGGTACACTGAAGGAACAGCATTACTGTTGGGACTGTCAAAATTACCCAACAGCCAGCCACCCTAATTATTTCCTATTCCCCCAAACTACATTTTCTAGACACAATTCAAGCAGCTTTCTCCAGCTGCAGCGCTGATGCCCCAAGACTCCTACCTATCACAGCAAGCAACACTGCTCATGACACTCCTCAGTCTGTCTCTGCTATTGTCTCTCCCTCTATAGCTAAGCTTGAGAACATAAACATTTACATTCTGCATTTGAGTAGCACCTAGCATAGCAGTACCCTGCTGAACCATGGCTAGAGTTCACAGAGGCTACTCTAACATATACACTAAGAGAACAAAGAACAGAGATGAGCCTGATCCAATGCCTCAGCTTCTACCCACTCCCCCCTTGCCAAAGAAACAAAGCAACTTCCCTTCCTCCCTTCTTATACTTTTTCTCCACCTGATACTGTGCTCGCTTCCACCTGAATCTCTCTAATTCCTGCACCTGTGGCCACTTCCCTATGCAGGGGGTGGGCTCAGTCATGAATGAGTTGAAATCAGTGCAGTAAAAATCAACTTAATGTAAGTGGCATCAGTATCTGACTTCAGGTCATAGTTCTCTCTTCTCTTGGCAACATTACAAGGGACTACGTAAGCACAAGACAATAATAAGAGGTGGGAAGAATGACTGTGTCACTCTTTTCCTGTGTCTTTTCCTGTATTTGTGCTGTTAGTGTCCCCTGCCACTCTCAAGGCAAAAAGTAACAATGCAAATCTACAAAGACCTTTGCCAGTCATCACTGTTGACATGTTGGGGTGTGGGCATTTCTTCTTGTCCTTGTCCTGTGTCCATGTGCCGTCTGCTGGTATTGTAGGTCACAGGCTACGCATGGTCAGTGGGGGAGGCTCACATGGGTATGCAACCTTTTGAGGCTTCTATTTGAGCAAAAAATAAAACCAGTTTTAAGACCATGAGATAGGCACTTTTTACTTTTATAGGTTCTCACTTTGCAGTCACCCAGGAGGGCGCCACGTCTCCTGCGTGAAACAACATGTTATGCTTCATTGAGGTCTTTCAAAGCACAAACTTTGCTTGGCTGTTCTGAGCCTCACAGTCCCAACTAGGTCAGGGTTGTTCTCCAACTATTTCAGCGTGAGTTTGTACCCTCGGTAAATCTTTAGTTGTGGTGCATAGTTTCTGGTAACGCTTACCAGCACAGGGGAATTAAGCAATATGAAAATGCCTCAAGGAATACACCATGAAGAAAGCGTGCCCCACCTATATGCTACATTTTTTTGCTCAAGTCTGTACTGTCACTGTTTGACTCAAGTAGTCTTTGGAGGGTGATCACCAAAACTGGCAAGGAACCTTATGGTTATAATAATTTCAGGTTGAACTAATAGTTCAGTCATTTTATTTTAAAGAACATCAAACCTCCCTTTTTAAAAGGAAAATATTTTTATCTGTCTCATCCATCTAAATCCAGGGAATACGTCTTTCCCCTTCCCCCTCCAAAGATCTGGTTAGACATGTAAAAAATAGGAGGGGAACAAAAATTCACTCACTATCAGGTCTTACACTGAGAGCTAAACTTTGCATCAACTATAGCAGCATATGAGATGCTCACTAACTATAAAAAAATGAAGTCCCTGCAGGCTCCTTCCACTTTTTGTCAAGCTCTTTTTGGGAAATAAGCGAAGCAGAATTGAAGGTGAACATCTACCAGCCGAAAGAAACCCTCAGATACTTTGGTTCCCCAAAATAAGAGAGCTAAACCCTGCAGGTCCCATGTTGCTGCAGTCAGGATGGCACTGGATATACATCCATGCTTACATGGGCCAAAAGAATCTTCCAGAGGTTCCAAAGTTGGTTCTTTGGGCACATCATACGTGCCCCACAGAAAGTTCATCTTTTTAGGATACATTTTCCCTGTCTCAATTTCAACCCATTATTCTGATTAAAACCCCCTTTATTATGCAAATCATCTCCTCTCTTTGTCAATACTTCAATTTTCCATTATCCAGTGCTTAGCTAAGATGTAGCTGTTTCCATTTGTCCTTGAAGATCAGTCTCTTGAGAACCCTCTACCTATTTCTAGCCCTGAACTCCGCTTTTCTATATCTTTCTGGTAATGAGGGACAACGTCTTCCTTGTGTCTTCCTCTATGCCAATTAAACACTCTTGGTTTTCCCCCTCTGACTAACACAAACTGAGGACATGATCCCTTTTTTCTCTAGGTGGTTCATTATCCGCATTCTCCTTTGGAATAAGAGGAACTGTCTGCGCTAAACCTACTATGTGAGCTTCGAAACAAATGACTTTGACTTAGTGGCATGGCTTAAAACTGCTCTTACTGGCTGAGTGAGTAGGACACTTCCTTCCAATTCCTGTAATTGGGAGTTGCTCTCCCTAGCTGCGTAGCAGCCAGCTGACATGGCAATTCCAGGTGACATGAGTTTTCATATCAACATTCAGGTGACTAAAATGTTGATTTTAAAGGCTGATTATAACAATGACTGAGAACTACTGTTCAGGATTATGATGAAGTCTGAAAACCTCGGTGATTCTGTAAATGTTCACGTCTCCTCATGTCCACTCATTGCCTGCAAATTGAAACAGGAAGCGTTACTAATAGTGATGTATCTCTGCCACGGTATCACAAACACACCAGAAAGAGAGAAGTCCATTGAGGTCATTTGGTTGATTTCCCCTCCTTCCCAGAGAAATAGGGTACTCTCCACCATGTATTTTCAAGTGTTTTGTACAGTTTAACATCTGATACAGGAGAAATTGGGTCCACATTTCCTCTGTGGAAAGTATTCCAGAGTCAGAAGTAATCCCAGGCTGCATGGTATGGGTGATGGAAAGAACTTCAGAGCCCTATAACCACATCAAGAAGACCCAGAATGTCTATACTACATCTGGCAGCGTCAATTAAGACCTCTTCCTCCCAGGCCCTAGTAAATCCATGCCTGTTGCCTAATGGAGCAAGAAAGACTTGTAAGTAGTATCCTGCACTGCAAGAGGATTCTGTCTAATGCAGCAAAACATGCAAGCTGGTGTTAAATCTTCAAGACGCTGGCTGACAGTGGGTTGCTCCAAACATCAGCTTATCTGGTATTTTGAAGGTACATGGACTTTTTTGAGTTTGGAAGATTTACCATAACAGTTTGTTCAAAAACACCGTATAAAATTCCTATTGATGGGGTTCTGAAAACTCCAAGCATCAGAACCTGAGTCCACTGGCTTTACCCTTAAGTCTATGGGATTGGCAGGATCCCCTGTGTTCTGTAGCACAGCAGCATTGCTGGGCACACACCTGGTGGATTTTTGAGTACTGAGGACTCCAGGAAAGATGCATGACTGTGTAATATGCTAGTGGCTGGCATTTGGCAAAGATAAATATGATTCTGCATGATTAATTTGATCAGAGGCAGCAAAGCAAGACAGTGGCGTCAGAGGAATAGGGTCTTTCCTGGGGCAAGTCAGTTACAGGGTACCCCAGAGGGGCTAAGCAGCATCCCCGCACATGGCTTGGGGGCCCTCTTGTGGGCCCTGGTGTCTGTCGTGGACCCCACTAAAAACTACCAATGTGCTGCTTAAGTAGGGATTAATACTAATGTTTAATTAGGAGGAGGGCTATTCAAACTCTAATGCCAGCTGTTGCAGAGGGCACAATGAGCGCACACAAACAGCAGGCTGTGTGCCTCCAAGTTTTTCACATAAGATGTATATTTTTCTCAACTAATTCAGAAATTATTGGAGTTTGATAGACACAACAGTTCAGTTTACATCGCTGACTAGACAAGTTGCATCTCAGGTATGGCAATGCTGTAAAATACCAGGATCGCCTTTCTTTTCCACATGTTCATCAGCCCATTTTCAACTCCCAATGAAGTGTAGCCCAACTCATCTTCGTCCAGCTCACCCCTTCTTGCTATCTCCCATCCCACACACATTTGCAGTCATTGGTAATTGTAGTTGTCACCCACAGACAGGAGGTGAGCACATCAACACCCTTCATTTCTTTTGCTTTTTTGCCAGTGCGGTTATTGGGAGCTGATGGATACATACAGCTGTCGAACCTGATCAACTCATATTAAGCACTTAGTGTGGACAAAAATTAATGTGACTAATAACTGTGAGAGGACAGATTTTTACCACCTGCAAGCCTCAAGAAATAGTATTGGAAACATATGCTATTTCTAACCATGTTCACTGTGAAATAATTATGCAAACTCAAACTACAAAACTCCCCAAAGTGCTCAAGACCTGGATTCTGCAAGACCATGCAAAATATGTCTGCCAAGGTGAGCAGAACCTCCACAAAACAACCCAAGTAAAGATAATTTATTGCAAAGCTGTGCTTCTCAGCCAGTGGAAGTGTCTAGCAGTAGGAATAGAAAGGTGCTGGTCCTAGCAAAACTATTCCTAAAGCACAAACACTTCCTGACAAGCCACCTCTCTTCCCTGGGGGTTAGTTGCAGCCCTCCACTGTGAGAGTCAGTCTTTGTGCTCTCTGTCTGTTCAGAACAAGTACGTCCCCCGTAGGCATCCCACCCAGTCTGCCTGAACAGAGACTCACCTTGATTCCCAAAAGCATTTCTGTGCACCTAGGTGGAATGAAGATAAAGGAAGTAAACTGTGGCAAACAGAGCCCTGGCCAGCTGAATCCAAACAAATGTGTGTGACACCAGGTTGGAGTCACTGCCAAGCTTTACTTCCCCATCTATGGGAAACAAATTTCTGACCATTGCAGTAACTGAGTGATGATATAGCTGGAAATTCTGAGAGGTTAGTAATAACTTGCTCTAGAAAAATGGGATAATTTTGTTTGCTTCCCAGAGAAGACTAAGGGATTTAAAAAATGCAACCAAAAAACCCACCAGCACCACCCTATCCCACAAATATACAGCATTTGCATTTGTAACCTCAGCATTATACTGATGTACATTTTCACTTTGGATTCTAGCATTTCAGTTTTTTATTAAGATGTCCCTTGCAGTCTTTATAATCTGTTGGAGCAGAAAGGGACAGGAAGGCAGCAATATATATTCTGTTCAGGTTGCCTAGAGTAGCTGATCAATCCTTCTGAATAGGCACTTGATGTAAATCAAGGTGGAATTTAAGCAATGGATTAGGTCTCTACCCAGGGTGATAATTATGAGAAATGGATCCCTCACAGGGAATACAAAAATTTCATGAATGCTCTCCAGCTACATAATGATCCTGGTGTGCTTTCAACCATAAATTTGCCCTGGCACCCAAAGGCATGGAGACAATCAACTATGTTTTTCTGGTCAGCCCCTTTCTACATTTATTCTTAATAGTTTTAATAATAAATTGTTTCATTGTCTCAGCCTGTCTTGTCTACTTAGCTGTACTTGTTTTGCATGTGGACTGTCTCCTGCCATGTTCAGCATGGAGCATAATGAAGTCTTGAGTGGAACCTATGGAGAATGCTACTAAGTGTTTAAAGATGCACCTTTGTAATGATATGAAATGGAACACACTTACTTTAAACATTTTTTGTGGTTTCCCCATCCACCAGAGACAAACCTTGTTGGGTTTAAATTCCGATATTTTTCAAGCAATTCTCTCAAATCCTTTGACAAGTTTCTCTGGTTATACTCTACAAATTCTATGAAAATAAAATTATGTTTGTCCTGAATCATGTTAACAAAACAAACAAGAATTACTAGTCCTCTAGATGGTGCTACTATTTCAAATAAAGCAGCTCAATGCTTGAAGATTTTGTTGAAATATATTGCTGTAGTACCCTGTGAGAAAGGAACACTGTGAGAAATCCTGAACCCAGTAAAAGAACTGACATCAAACAACCCAAAACTTCATCTAACAGTGTTAGCAATGAAGGGCAGTCTGTATATAAATACACTAATTGCTTCTCTTTAAGAATAGCGAATGTTTCAGTATCTTACTAAATGCAGAAAAATTATAGATATTGGTGAAAATTATCTTTCAAAGGCTGGCTCAATTTTCTATGTCTTTGATTTCCAATTTTCCTAATAATTTGCAACTGACCCCTCCAGCATACCACTCTTCAACTTCAATGACTCATATGAATGTTCTCTGACCACAGTCTGGGATGCGTCACAGGCCAAGCACGACAGGCTTTTCCTGGCAAAGGCTGCGCACTCTGGCGCAATTTCACAGAAGCACTTTAGCACAACTGTACTTCAAATGCAACCACAGAAACAGTGCACATGCTCAAACTAAGACCCATGGATAAACACCTTGTTGGCTTAAGGGTACTTGTACACGCACCCTGTACTTGCACATTAAAGGCTGTTAAGTCTAAGTGGGTTTAGTGATACATAACAAGGAAAGAAGGTAAAACAATTTACCTTTTCTTTTCTAACACACCTGCACAGGTCCAGCACTTGAAATATTGGGCCAGCTGTCTCTAAGACTATTTTTCTTATTCTTAGTTCCTTTCTGTCCAGCCACTTTCAAGAGGATGCCAAAGTTCCTCCTATTCTTTCCTCTCTTTCCAGGGCTCCTATCTGTAGTTTAGGAACATCTGCCTATTTTGTCTCTTGGATATTTTTCCTGATTCTCTTTGTAAATCCAGCCAGATGGATTTGCAGCACCACATTTCTTTCCTCCTGTTGTTGCTGTCAAAGTCAAGAACAAAAAACTTTCTGATTTCAAGATTATTATTGTTATATATTATTATACATCTGACCTTTGAAATATATATTTTTTATAACCACTATCTCTTACTTTGTGCAAAGTTCATCTGTTATCTAAATAAATGTCAAATTTTGGATCTTGTTAAGCCTTTAGCCTCAATAACAATAAGTGTGAATTCTGGAGTTTATTCAGACAGTGTAAGAGAAACATTTATTTCATTGATTTTGACTATTCAACCTTTAAATTTTCACAGAGTATATTTGTTCTTGTGTTAAGAGAAAATAATAACAACTTCTCTAGACCATTCATTATTTTGTGTTCTTTCACTGTCCCCCCATCTATTTATCTCCTTCCAAGAAATATTCCTCACAGGAACATATCTCTGGGGTCTTGGTGATTTCTACTCTCTTTTATAAAGTCCATTCTCCAGTTTCATAATAGTTTGGTTAGTTTTTGAGGCTGCAAAGCCACAAAATGAGGGCCTGTAGCTGCTCACAGAAATACTTTTTAAAAGAAAGAGAATCTAAAAGCAGACAGAAGGTATGAAATCCATTATGTTCAGGGTGTCGAGTGATAATAATTTTTCTACAGGCGCTTTTGCCATTTTCGTATTATCAGAGTATCCACCATCACTGGCCACTTGCACCAACCTGCAAAACTTAGAGAAGCTCCTGTTAGTTAACAATGCAAATGTCAGCTCAGATCTCAGAAATGCATGAGGGTGCTTTTACAGAGTTAAAGAAATGGAAGAATACTGGAAAAACATCTGCAGTAAAAGAGGGCTAGCTACCTTACAGACAGCTCTGAAGTGTGGGAAATTTTCAATGTGTTTATTAAACAAAACAAAAAAACTATGGGAACTGTTTCTAACTTCGTGAGACGGCCTAGCTGCAAATATCTAGCCACATAAATATAAACCAAGTAGTATAGAGAGTTTCTTGCAGATTTATATTAAAAATAACCATGAAGCCATGAGCTTAAACAACAAGTAGTTTATTTAGCAGACTTAATAAATCCTCACACACAGTAATTTTCTAAGTCCTCTGACCTTTTTCCATAAATCCCTGTTCTTATGAATGAAGTGCTCTATTTGCCCTGCTTGTGAGGACCAACATAGGCAACTGGAATTAACCATCTTCTTAAAAATAAAATATTAGACTGACTTTGGAAGTGACTCCTTCAATGTCTCAGAATCTTCTAGCTCATAATAAGGTTCCATACCAGGTTTTAATTTGACTTCTTCTGGTAGTTTCTGAGTCTCTTCTCTCCTGCTTCCATCTCTTAAAAGTGGAACCAATGTTTTCCAGTTTTTCCCTGAAACTAAAAAGGAAAGGAATGTTTATTTTTTCCCCTCAACAGAAACAGAAGAAAATACACAAGTGGTTTAAATAGGAAACTGATGAAAGAAAAAGAAAGAAGCAGGAAGAAAGAGCTTTGTGGTTTTCTTCCCCATACTGTTCCATGAGTTTTTCATATTTCAGCTGGCAAGTACAGCAGAGACTGATTGTATAGTTAAATACTTCTATGCTGGATGCTGAGCTCCCAAACTATAGAGTTTGGGGCCTCTGAAGGAGCTTCTTGGCTGCCATCATACACTATCCCACCTCCTCACAATTTACAACACATATTATCTACCTTGTAAAATCTACAGTCAGAATGATGAATCTATGGGGCTTCTATTCCCAAGAGTGAAACTGCTACATGAACATAAGCCCATTTAATCCTTTATGTTTTGTGCTGACTGAAAATGCCATTAACTTAGCTACTGCCATTATCATTAAGTCCATAAACTGACTGCCCTCTAACAATTAATCAATGCTGCTTCTATCACCAGCGGGTAGCTTATACTAGGATTTAGGTCCCTGAAACCCTCACCTCTGCCAGGCTTAATAGAGTAACTGGGATTTTGTCTGAGGTCCCCAGAGTACCCAGGGTCTTCATTGATTATGCCCAGATTAGTATTCCATGTGGACCAGTTCACTTCATCAACCCTGGGGAGAGAAGAACAAAAAATACCTATTCTAAGGATCACCAGACAACTCTGGCATGAGTTTATATCACATACTGCCACCTCTCAAGCCTCAGATCTGACCCAGAAAACAGATTAAACTGACTACTGTAGACAGTGTTAGTGCACTACTTTTCAGAGGAGTGCTCATGGGGAAAAGTTCTGCTTCCCATTACCGGATACCTTAATGTTGTTTGTCTATAAAAGATTGTTCATTTGACATACAAACAGGTTACCTAAAGCACCATCTGTAATCATCTTGGCCGTCAGGTGTGACCCCCACCAAGACTTGCTTCCCAGACCGGAATGAGCGCCTCACACAGTTCAAGTAGCTGTTTTCAATATCCAAGGTTGTGATGGCTCTCTACAAGGTAAAAGAAAGCAGACCACTGAGAAGCTGCTGTTTCAAAGTCATACAAATCCTGAATTCTGCCTTTATTTTAAAAATCTTGAGCTTTTATCATTGTCACCATCTTAGAGCAGGCATTGTAACCACCTCTGAAACATCACCCTCTGTTAATATGTCATTAAAATGCTAAATTACCGCCCTGTGATTAGACCTATGAAGTTCCCTTTTTTACCTCAAACAAAAACCTGTGTGCCTTTGAGATTCTGGTAAAGATTGTTTTTCCCCTTGCATAATCCCCGTCTTCATAGTCTGATCAAGATTTTCCATCATCAAAAGCCCAAATAATTCTGTCTAATTACAAAAGTACTTCTTTTCTTAAATTCTGAACATCTGTGGAACACTGGGAACATATGCTCAGGCAAAACATCAAATATGCATGGAAAAGAGCTAATACACTTTTTTTTTTAGGAACTGGTCAGGGGAAACAGAAGGAAGCAGTGACCTGTTATTTAGAAACATGTCAGTTCCTAAAGATGCTCTCTGACATTTCTTATGATTCCCCACACCCTCTATCTTGGATAGCAGCCTCCCAGAACCAATGTACCTGAAGTTTCCAGATGCTCTTGCTCTCCTGTGCAATTTTGCTCACAGTTTCCCCCATCAGTGCAATAAGCATGTTCAGCAGGAGGATGTATGTAAGGATAACATAGAGAACCAAAAGGATGACAAACACAGACTTGAACCTGTAGTTCTCTGTGAACTCCAGGTCCCCCATCCCAATAGTGAACTTGAAAAGCTCCAAGCAGGTATAATACAGACTATTGTAGGATGTGCGGCCTCGTCTCATTTGGCAGCATCGGGCATATTCAGAGCTATTTATGTCTTGCCCCTCATTGTCATCTTCAATTAAAGTCACCACAGCTGTTGCAAAAGAGGAATCACATATGCAGGATGAAAATACCATTTGAGATCATAATTCCATTGCAAACAATTAAAATTATCATAAAGTAAGACATGTTATCTTCATGATGCATTGTCCCCAGTGAAATTGCTCTATAAAATATTCCCCATAACTGACACCCTCTCAGAAGGTGTTGTCTTAGTTTATATATATAGAACAGGATGACTGTTTTTCCATTCAGCTTTGCAAAGCAGTTTGAGACCCAGGGATGAAAAGCTGTATGAAATTACTATATGTAATTGTTATTCTGAAGTGATTTTTTTTTTGTAATTAGGTTAATTTTTTAATTTTTAGTTGGAAACAAAAAGTCTAAGCCACTTGCAAAATACAATTTTCTGAGATTCTTTAAAATAACAAAAATCAAGTCCAAGTATGATATTACCTGTAGAAAATCCCAAGAGGAATACGAGGTAGACAAACATGAAGCGACATAAATCTCTAAGGATCATCTACAACATGGAAACAGAGTATTTTATATTACTAAAACTTGAATAAAACTGCAGCAAAAACTGGTAGAAGATACTGCTTCATCTGAAGAAGGCATTTGCTGTGAACTGGCTGTGCATGCATTAAACTTGTTTATCCTGCTGAGAAAATAAACTTTAATACAGAAAACACATTTCTCTGTTATTCATGCAACAGTTTACACACATATGCAAGACATATGCATGCCAAATAGTTTCATCTTTGTGGGTATAAACCACATTAAGACAGTTGCATCTTTCTTCCCCTCTTGGGCTAGCTGTCTAGAGGTTTATTAGCCAGCTACTGCCTCTTAGCTAATTGCTCGTTTGGTAACATTTAACCTGTACCTAAAGAAACTTCCAGCTGGTAGAAAGCTGTGCCATTTCACACCAGACAAGTCTGCACTGTTCTCTGTCTACTTTCATCCATGCCTATCCAACTGTAGTTATTTTGAAGCATGGCAGGTAATAATAATGTCAAGACTGCTATAAAATGTATGGATGAGGAACAGGAGGCTTTTTTACACAACTTAAATTGTATCACTTCACTCAGAAAATAATGGCAGGTATAGTAGAGTGATATGAGATTTCCCAGTGGCATCATGGAGGTAGATAGGGCAACTTCTCTCCTGGAAATGGGGCTGTTGGCAGCAGCATCTTGATCTCAGCACTCTGCTGCCCTCATCACCCACTCACTGGACTGACCTTGGCAATCATGACAGAGTAAATGCCCATCTGCTGGAAGCCACGGGTGTAGTACAGCATGTTAGCCCAGCCCAGCGCCAAGGAGAAGACCATGGAAGCCACGTAGAGTTCCTGGCCACAGAAGTACAGCACCACAGAGCTCAGGAGGAGCAAGGAGTGAACAAAGCTGAAAAACAAGCATGGTCTGAATGCACAGTGCTGAGTTGGCCACAGGTAGTGGGAATAGAGGAGCCCTATGAGGTATACAGCAGAATGAGAGATTGTCCAAAACACAAAGGAACCATTTAGACACTTCCTCTCTTCCCTTCATTCTTTCCCTTCTCAAATCCTGCAAGCTCCTCAGTTTCCCCACATACAAACTTCCGTGGTCTCATGCCTGTCTTCCTTGTGACTGGAGGGAAGAAAAGTCCTTGAAAGCACTAATTTCTTCAGCACTCCCTTTCTTTCCATCAACCCATGAAATCGCCCTGTTTAGCTGCACTCCAGATGGGAAGAGAAAGGGCCCAAATTATTGAGAGGCAAAGCTCCCTTTAGGAATGGGAGGATTTCTGGACATCCAATGCATACACTCAATCACAAGTCCAGCTTGGAGATCTATTCCTGACTCTGCTGCACGACAGTCACTGAACTTCTAGACACTTCATTTGCTTTACCTCCAAAGGAGGTTACTGATCCAGACCTGCTTGTTCATGTGCCATGATATCCACTGGCAAGTATTTTGGAAGGACCCAGGAAATTATAGCAAAGCATCTACCCACTACAAGTAGCTTCAGCCAAAGCTACAGGTCTCACACACTCATCCGTTTCATGCTGAAATGCAAAGATATTGAAGCTTACAAAAGAACCTCGCTGTAGCTGTCAATTATCAGCGTCTTGAATGATGGGCGCCTCTGCACAAAATACTGTATCTGAAAAAAATGGGAATTAAGACCAGGTTTGCATCCAAGGAGGGATTAAGTATCCCATGTGAATGTGTCAGCTAAGCACTGCTACCTATACCAGGGAGTTGGTACCTATAAAGCATCTCACAAGAGTAGCTCAAAAACAACAGTGGCACAAGATCTAAGGAGGACTCTTACAGTGACACTTGATTTCTCTTACATCTGATGTCTCTTTTGAAGACAACAACCTATTTGGTCACTGGTTTGAGGACCTGTGATTCATTGTACACTCTCCATTGGCTGCCAAGAGGAAGCAGGGGGACTTTAAGCTAAGACAGGTAATCTTTAATAGAGGCTTGGCTATTTGCAATACCCCATTCTTAAGCTTTGGCCAGACTAATTCCCGAGATTCTCACTGACTTCTAAGGGTAGCCTTTTTTTATACAACAGATAAAACTATCTTAGCCTGTGGGCTCATTAGTAACCCGAGAACTCCTAATCAGGCCAAGGAAAAAGATCTGTAGCTCTTGACTAAACATGGATTATCTTAGCAGCCAGTGCTAATGAATAGGAAAGGCATGTTTGGTTCTCTCCTACACCTACCCGAAGAGCAAAAAGGAAAAGTTTCAAATATCTTACCCCTCTGAAAAAAAAATAGAGACCTCCCAGTACACTCAGGATCTCTCCAGTCACTCGAAAATATTCCCCAGTGCTGTGATGAAATGTGAATGGAGGCTGTATAAGACAGGAAGATAGGTATGTTCAGCAGAACTGGAGATAGGAAAGACCTGGCCTTGCCATGAGCTGAAAGCAGCAACATTTCTGGGGGGACAGGTTAAGTTTCTGAACGTGTTGCAGCACGGGGGCAAGACTGGGAACTAAGCAGGGTCAAAATCTCCCTCCTACCTTCAGGAAAAAGGAAAAGTCTGATGTTAGGAGCAGACACTCAAATGCAAGGCAGATCTGGGACATCATGCATTAGGTGGTTCCCCTGATATATGACAGGTGTAACATACCTTTTCATTCTGTACAGGTCTATAGTAAGCAGCTGCGGTGAGGATGACAATATGCATGGTATAGACAAAGAAGTTGAAGTAAAATAAGTGTTTGACAAACCGGTCCCACTTGTCTTGCAGCAGCCTGTTAAGGGGTTCCACCAGCAGCATCTCATGACGGTTCTGAGCAGAAGGAGAAACAGGAGAATCTTGATGAGACAAGTATGTACTGGGCTTTGAAAACAGAAAATTATATTCATTTTCAGCAAATGTTCCCTCTAGTACCCTTAAACTCAGGAGGAGAGATTTTATAGAAATGAGGCAAAAGATGCACTGTGTGGAACATGCAGCTCTTCCCCAACAGTCCCCCAGCCTGCGCATAAAATGCTAAGGAGGTGCATACTCACTGGCGTTTCACTACTGTAGGCAATAATCTCAAGCACTGAATTTTTCTCGCATGTGTCTATACAGGACAGGTCATAAAGAGATGAGTGGACAGGTCCATAAGCCCATTCAGTGAACTTCCTAGACAAGTGTCTGCACTCAGGATCTTTGATCTCTCGTCTGAGGATGTAAGCGAAAATCTAATTGCAAAAGAACAATACAACCAACATTTCAGTGCTAATGGACTTTTAGTTCCTTAGTATCTCCACAAGACAGGATGGCTAATTTCCCCCAAGTTTAACTGTGCTGAATTCAAAACACTGGAGCACTGCAGAGATCAAAGTCTGAAGCAAACACAATTTTCTCACTGGATGGTGGGAGATGAGAAATACGTATACCACTTACAACTTCCCATTATCTGTTTTGAAACTACAAGAGAAAAACAGAGATATATGTTACACATCTCTGAGCACACAGACATTTTGAATGGGGACTGCCAGAAAATGAGTTATATCAGCCAGTCAAAAGTACAAGGCCTCTGGTGGTTCAGATGATAGCAGAGACCCGCCTTCTGTTTCCACTTGGGCTGCCTTGCATACCAGTGGTATATGAGTAATGCCAGCTGGGCACAGACACACACACACTTCATAGCCTTTAAAGACTATGCAGTTTTGCATGTTAAACTGCAGCATCAGTTCCTCTTAACTAAAAGGGCCCAACAATAAGCAATGATAAAATCTGTCCTGCTTGAATGCTTTGCACGTAATGGGACAGTTAAACACATTTGCTTACCTACCCCTATCTTCCCTGTTTTGGCTGCCAGAGTTAATGGAGTCAGCCCTTTCTTGTTGGTGAGTTCTTCTAGCTTCAGGATTGGATTAATTTTGGCACCAAGGATCAATATGTTATTGTACATCTTGGTAACAAACTTGGTATTATCCTTAGTATTATCTGCAATTTCCACCAGTGTGTGCAGGACCGTATTGCCCATGGAGTCCTCAGCGGCAATGTCAGCTGCCTGGTAGGGGTTCTCAAGGAGGAATTTCACAATGCAGAGCTGGTTGGTGCAGGCAGCCAAGGACAAAGGCAGCTCCCCTACAGGCAAGCAATGGGAATGAGTGGTCAGAGGGCCCATTACTACACGTGCATAAATAGAAAAAAGATCATGTTGTTTTCATCTTTCACCATGAGAAGAGGAGGTGTATTCCTCTGTCTGATACAGCACCAATTTTCATGATAGCTGCTAGAATCACATTTTCTTTGGTTTAACTGCATCACAGAAACATGGCTGCTTAAAAAAGCACTGAAAGGAGAGCTAGCAGAAGGTTACAACCTTTTAAAGGATACAGTGCCCAGAAAACAAAGGGATGCAGACACCAAACTCACACTGAACACCATCAACAACCAACTAAGTTTCTTTATCATCTCAGCCTTTGGGAGTAAATATTTTGACTAAATGGTGGAACAGCCTATCTGGTACTTCTGAGCCTCCAGTCCCACATAAACAGGATTATTTACCAGCTTGCACTTAGGATAATACTAGGATAGCTCAATCAATAAAGCCCATACTGTGCTCACCCCTACCAAAATAAAAGCCAGGTTTCCCTTTGATTTTCCTGAAGAACTCCCCACAGGCTCTTGCATGAACATCTGCTCCATTCTGGACCAAGAGCTTCACCAGGTACATGTTCCTTCTCTCAATGGCGATGTGAAGTGCAGTCTGGCCTACAGAGGCACACATCAGACAGAAATCTTCAACATTTAATACAGACTGAGAGCTTTCAGGCACCGCTATTCATTCAGCTCCATGTAATATGGTGGAACTAAGAGCTCTGCAAACTAAAAAGCTCTAGAATTGAACAAAAAAAGATGGCACAGACAGCAAATGCAAGTCCCCCGAACTTACTATTAAAATCACTGTATATCAAAAATGGCAGAATATTGCACCTAACAAAACACTGCCCTAGCACGAATGCACTGATTGTTAATCACACACTGGAACTTTGGGGTGCTGCATCCTCAGGCATGAGGCCTTGTGCAGAAGACTGACTGAGCGCCCTGCCTAACCTCATCTCCAGTCTTAGCACCAAGAGTATTCACTGTAGCAGCTGTTTCACTTACCCTTGTAGTAATTGTCAGTATACTCTGCATTAACAAACTCTTTCAGAGTTCCAGTTTTCCTTGCAATATCCAGCAGCAAGGGAATGGTATCATTTTTCCCGTCATGTAGATTCAGCATGGCTTTCAGTAAGCAGGTTTTCCCAGTTTCTGGCTCTATAACACAAAAAATTGCAGCTATATAGAAGTGATTACAAACCTACAAACATCTACTCCCAGGCATGCAGGAATTAACAAGGTTCTTTTCAAAAGACAAGAAAACTGATTCAGGGTTTCACAGAAAATTTCAGCTTTTCTGTATTCTCCTGTAACCTTACAATCAATAGGTTGCCCAATCAATAGGGAAGTACTGGCTATTAGAGGACCTCCTGCAGACACTTAGCACAATTATGGGTTTTTTTGTTTTCATCTCAGGAGCACTACTGGAAGAAGCAACTTAAGGTATGTAACACTAAAGAGTACCTTTGAACTCATCATCTGTGAGATGCTTCAAGGTTCTATTCAGATAGAGTAGCAGATCATCCAGGTCCTTTGTGTTGCCTTGGGCTACAGCATCAAAGATCCTTCTGCGGTCATAAAATTTGAAAGCTTTTTCTGAGCAGCCTGTGATGGAATCTATAGATAGGAGCCTAACAAGAGTAAATTTCAGTTACTTAAAGTCAGATATTTAGCAGACTTTATTATAAACTACCAGAATGCTAGTTTTCATTTGCTTATATGAAGTAGTAAGCACTACAGATTAGTATAGATGGATCTGCCAAGTCTACAAGATCAACAAAGCCTGCAAGCAACTGATAAAATTATGTATCTGTTGCTGAGAAGTTGAGAACAAGACTTAAAAGAGGCATTGAAGTATGGCAGTCTAACTGCTGGGCTGGGAGCCAGGCAATCCCATGTTCTCATTCTGAGTGATGTCCACTCACTGAACAGCCTCAAAGAAATGAATTAAGGCCTACGGCTAATTTTGAGCAAGATATCCACGGACTGAATTTTCAGAGGTGCAAAGAGACAATAGCTATTGTCACTTTCAAATGCAACACTCCTTATTTTGGCATACAAAATAGTGAAACTGAAAAAACGGGCACGCTCATGTGGAGAGAATAAATGCTGCTCTGAAACACAGTCTGCAGCTGTCAAACTGTTCATTACAACCAAATCCTACAAAAGGCAAACTTACTTATGAAGTTTCCCCCTCTCCAAATTGGCATGAAATTTGATGACAGAAGGTGCCATCAGGTGATCCAACTGGTAAAAGGAGTCCATGGGAGCCATGTCCTTGTCACTATCCCCCATCACAAACCGCCCACGTCTTGCAAAGATGTTGCTTTTGGGTGGCTGCACCTTGGTGCTGAGTGTACCCTGAAGGCTGTCAGGGGTTTCCAGCATGGAGTCCTCCCCATCCGTGTGTTCATCTGTCACTTCAGATTCCTCTATGTCAGAGCTGCCAAATTTCTTCATCTTCCCAAGAATGGAAGACATGATGAGTAGGCAGTCTCTAAAGAATGACACAAACAACTCAAGTCAGCATTTTACAGGGCCATGAGTCCCCTTTTGCCTAGGACTACTCTCCAGAAAAAGCAGGGAATGGATTGGTTGCTCTCATCCCAGAACTGAGACAGATGGACACATATTCACTATGCCCAGAGTTGGAATAGTTTAGTAGGTCATTACCTCCATGCTGTTTGTTACTGTCCGCACTGCCCTTACCCATTTCAGAATGGAAAAAGCAAGCCAGAGTGTCTCAGAGCTTGCCAGCCACCTTGCTGCAGAGCTGACCGTTTCTGCTTAAAACTAGTGCCTCATCCTCCTCCAATTGTTAAAGCCTGAACAATCTCTGCTTTTCTTCTCTGCTTTCTAGCTGGTTTGTGCCACAATATATTCTCAGGATTATATCAGGCCTTTGAAAAAAGCCTGCTTGTGCCATAACCGTATCTCATGCTGAGATGCTGAGCACAGAGGGTTTCCTGTGTATAGGAAAATTACCACTTAATGGCTTTACCAGGATTACGGCAGTACTAGATGAAAATTGGGGGGTGTGGTTCTTCAGAGATTAGTGTCACCTCAAACACGAGACAAGGAAACAGAAAGGGAAAGGTTACCACAGATAAGAGATGACTGTAAGACCACAGGTCTGATCTTGTCAGATTTACAGCCACAGAGAATTTGACACAACAAATATACTATACTGAAAGTAGAGCAGACTTTTTTTTTTTGCTTTCCTATTGAACTTTTAATCAGACAAATGTTGGCCTTCATGCCACTGAAAGTAAAATATTCTGGAACTCCAGCAGTGGAGACAGGAATGCATCATACTTGAACTGCTGCATAGCTGGCTTTTAGAGAGCTGAACAGCCTTAGAAACACACTCCAAAATCCTAGATTACTTAGAAATCTTACGGCTTTCAGCACAGGAGTGCTACAAATTCTTTAAGAAGCCTTCAATTATAAACCAAATTACAGTGGTCAGTAATCTCTGCGAAGAAGACTCATTCAGTGTGAAAACGGTGTGATAAACACGCTTCAAGGTTGTTTCTCTTCACAAAAATGTTGAGGGGTTGTCTGCAAACCTAATTGTACATTAAAGCTAGATTTTCAGTTCCATGGGACTAGTTAATATTTACATTAAGAGTCACTTATATTTTCATGTGCAAGTAGGATAGGAAAGAAACTTTTGTCAGGCATTTGCGTTTTCTATAATTTTGTACAACATACATGTAAAGAAAACATCAGTTTGCAAACTTACACGTTTAGGGTTACTGGAAGAAGAACAGCGTAGGATAGGTGAAATACTAATGACTGTAGTTTAACTCACTATGTCCTCTGATCTCACCTTTCAAGTTCTTTCTGTCCTTAGAATCACTCTGAAAGAATAACGTAATATCTTATTAACTTAATTGTTCTATAAATAAAGAAATTATATATATAAAAATATCTCCATTTGGAATATGATACTACAAATACAGAAGAACAATTACTTCCATGAAAAAGCTATAAAAATAGTTTTATAAAAAATGGAAAAAACTCACTGGGAATACAGCCATGTATAATTTTAATTTTTTTGTCTTATTTAAATTAACGTGGATTGAACCCATAACATCAGAGAGATGGCTATGGAAAAGGGAGTCACTTATTTTCCACATAATAGGTGCAATATTAAAATCCACAGAATAAGCTCAATCCTGTCTCCCTGGCAATTTGCTCAAACTTGTTTCAGTAATTATACGTGCTTTCATTTCTAAACCCTGTTGGTAGTATCTTTGATAACGAAGACAAAGCCCCATTTCCTCAAAAGCATGAATTTGCAAGGGAAATAACCTTCAAAATTCTGTGGAAGGATACTTTAAAAAAAAATCCTAAAAAATGCATGATCTACTTGAACTCTTTGAATCCTATGTACAATGAAGTTTGATACAATCAATTAGATAAGGAAATATTTTTGATAGAATGTCTAACCACACCACAACTTCTAATAAATACTAAAGAGAGATTACAAATAACTAACAACCATGCTATTCAAATAAACATGCAGAACTTACAAATATTGCAACAAATCCTGTCTTCTGCAAAACAGTCCAGTCTCAGTAAACACCCTCTTTTCTATAGGAATTTGGTGCCGGATATTCCTCCTCCAAGGTGCCTGGACTGAGAAGACCTCAGAGTTTGCTTCTCCACTTCATTTGTCTGCAAAAGTGTTCTATGTGTCTGATGATTTTTACAATCAGGGGAAGTTCACTAGAAGAACAGAGTAATAAGATCATTAAGAACAATTCTGGAAACAGAAGCATCAGTGACTTCTATTCCCAGGAGTTTAGAAAAGCTCTTTACAAGAATTGCAGCAAGTTGCTGTTGTTTTTCCCTCCCTTTTAATTGCATTTAGTAATGGATACTCTTCTCCAGATTTCTTCTTCGTAAATACACTCAAGCTTGCAAAAAAACCCAAACCACCAGACGACAATTGTTTCTGTGGATCACAGTTTCATTTCAATCTACAAAACTTTGTAAAATATGCCATAGCTCTTTTCTGAGATCTGTCATCTTTCTGGACATCTTTCTTGGGTGGCTGCTGTAAAGCCCCACCAAGTATTTTAAAGATAAGCTAATTCTGAAAAGAGTGGAGGGAGAACCAGTGACAGAAAGTCTTAAGGCCATTCTATCATTCCATGTTCCTACTATGTTTTATTTAAGTAATACATATATGTAACAGCTTTTAAAAATTGTCATTAGGGGAAAAAAAATTCTTATCTAATCCAGGATGGATCTAACACCTTTAAAAATTAAGAACTATGTCATATATTGTTAAATATATGATTTATGTAAGATCTTTCTGCCCAAAACTGGTCTAGAGAAACAGCTTTTCCAGCAGGCTGAGCTGACAGGCTGTAGCTGTTAGGCTAGAAGCAACCTCCAAACTTAGGTTTCGAGTTAATTATGAAATTATTCAATGAAGTTATCTAGCTTATGTTTTGCAAAAGGTAACTATCTCCCTAGTCTTGCCATCTATCTATCTATGCATAAAAGGAGAATATATTTGCCTATTTAATAACAAACTGATGATACTTCTTAAAACACCCTACAACATTGTACTCAAAAGAAATAAAATGCCTATTTATTAAGGTATAAGTATAGATTACCCATAAACCAGGTCCTTAGCTGGTGCTTCTGGAGCTTTGCTGAGCAGAGCATCTCATTCAATGTTACAATTAACTCCTTCACCACTTCCAAAGCAGAGGCTCAGTATGAAAACTATATGGATCAGCGGAGGGTCTGCCTTATTCAGTCTCTAGCTTCTTGCTGGTCCCTTTGGCTAAATGCTCCTTCTCTCTCTTCTCCCATTCCAGGTATCATCTCCTTTCAGTCTTGCTGTGCTCTGATGTACACATTTCAGGAGCTTTCTGCTATTTTCTGAGTTTTGATGCCTCCTTCATCAGCCACCTTGACCTGTATTTCTTGTGAAGATGTTATTTCCTTCTTACCAACAGCACTCCATTGCTTTTTGCAATAGTTGTTGGATGTAATATATTCCATCTCAGCAGGGACCTGGTTTAAAGGTCTAAGCTCATGAAGAGATGCGAATGCTTATCAAAATAGGACAGTAACAAACAAGAAGGAAGTTATTCCTTTTTCTTGGCCCTGCATCCAACATGCCGCATAGGCTTTATGCAGCTTTGGTGCCTGAGAGTGATTTTGCCATCACTGCAAATGGGAAAACATCAGCAGATGTGCTAAAGATCTTAAAGATGTATCCAAAGCTGGCCTGCAGGTCAGAAGTCATCTTGCCTTCTCTAACAGAACCTAAAATCAGGCCACAATTTTACCAGCTTCTGGAAACAAATACCACTTCATGGTTAACAGTATGCTGGAATAGTATTATCAGCTCTTTCCAGTTATTCAATAAAAACAAAAGCAGATCTGCTGATACAAAAGTATTTTATAATAATAAAAAAGGAAAATAACATATAAAAATTCAGACTTTTTACAAAACATTTAATCTAGTCTACACTTTCTCTGTAATTTGTATATATGCCAATAGTTCCCTAAACATAGCATGGAATAGATGCATGGAGGAAGGGTGGAGGGAGATGGAAATTAATCCATCTCTGTAATTAAGAACTCAAAACAGCTTTCTTGCAACAATTGAGTCAGTCATGATGTTGCTAATGTGCAAGATAGGAATACATTTCCATATTTCAGTTGAAATACATGCTTCTAAATAATGAAATTGTATCTAGAGAACATGAAACCATCTTACTTGCTTCCCAGTCTCATTTGAGCAGAAAAGGTGTACATCCATCTTGTTTTAGACAGATAATATATAAATGTTTTCACCTTAAAATAAGGAGTAGGGAGAGAAATAAATTTTAAGAGCATAACACAGGGGGGATAAAGACTTGGAAATGTAAGGGAATGTATGAACAATACTTAACATTAAAAACAGATTAGAGTCTAGCCTGGCAGCTGCCATATTAAAGCTTAATTTGACACAATACATGAAGGGCAGAATCAGAAACACCTTCTGATCAAATACACTAAGATAGCTATGCACTATATTACAAGAACAAATATTTTTTGTGGACTATCTCTCAAAATGCTAATTGTGTTTGGGCTTAAAAGGGAGATCAAAGCTAAAAGAGATGAGAATTGGGCTTTTGTAACTCTGAGTTTGCCAGCCTCTCCAGTCTATCACAAATTCTGATTGTTTCAGAGGCCCTGATCCACTCTACCACCCAAAAACCAAACATAAAATAATTACATATGCCAAATAAGGAAAATAGTTACCTCCCACCCTGTATTTTCCACTCAGATATAAGCCCTGCATTCCAGGCATCTCCAGTCATGGTACTGGCCTAGCCACACCTTTGACCTTACTCCACTGCACCTGACCTGGGTAGCCACAGAAATAATACTTCATTGTTTTGTTGACATTCAAGCCAATACTGTATTTCATCTTTTACAGAGACAACATGTAACACGTGAAAACTGACATTCATTCTGTGCAAGAGCCACCCAACTCGCCAAACAAGGCTGAGATCCTGGTCTGCAGCCTGTATGTATGTATATTGTGAGACAGCTTAAGGACAAAAAGTCTCTAATGAAAGATTCAGACTAAGTTACAGATAGCTACTCATCTCTCCTAGACCTTCTAAATGTATTTCCTACCAGGAAAGAGAGCCTTGCATGAAGAATCATTTTATGCAGAAAGTTAATGGATCTGCCCTAGTGACTCAGTCAAATTTAATGTGATATTACTTCTCATTTCACAAATGGGAATGACAGTGCAATGAAATGTGTACACCCAGAGGCAGAAGCGGACATTAAATGCAAGCTTTTTTTTTTTCCACTGTAATGAGCGAGATGGCATGTTAAATACAATTCCAGAAAAAGTCAAGGAAGTGAAAGGAAACACTGTATAGCCAGAAAAAAAAAAAAAAAAAAAAAGCTGCATCTCAGGCCATTCCAAACCATGATTTTATTTTCTGTGGAACATCACCATAGCAGCCCCCACAGCAGCATCGACATCCTTCCCGTAAACCACAGGGAATGGAAAAATCCTTTCCACTTCCTGCCTCAGCACCTCGTTCCTGGCAAGGGCACTCCCACTCCCCAGAATCCGCCTCACTCCCGTCTCCATCAGGCGCTGCACAGGTAGCATGGAACAGAGGTTTTCAATGATGCCATGGCACAGAGCTCTGGTTACGTGACCCAGGGAGAGGTGAGAGACAGCAATATTGGTCACTGACGCCAACTGCTCAGGAACATGTCTCTCTCCAAATATGGTTGGGTGGACTGAGAGTTTGCTGTCGGTTTGGGCCAAGGCTGCTTTGATTATCTTTGTATAGATGGCAGACTCCTGAACCTGAAGTCCTGCAGATGGGAAATACCATGTTATTTATCTGAAGGAGTCTAGTGCGTCTTATGTGTGGAGACTTAAAATGGATGCTGATCCACCTGTTCAGCAAAATACTGTATATCTTCTCCCTCTCCCAAAGGCAACTGTTTTTCCAGGATTATGAACCACAGTTCTCCATCCAAATGTATCTAGTATTTGTGATACTAGAAATCTTTTTCTGATTACAGAAACTACTTTTCCTGACAATAGAGCTATTCCTCTTTGCCTGTACTGTGCTAAGATACACAAAACAAGATCTTTAAAAGGCACTAACAGCAGACTTCAGCTTCAGTGGCTGGATTGCATGTGAATGCAAAGTTCACTTCAAGAACTTACTGAAAGAACAATTTCAGATCTTATCTGTGTATTGCAAAACCCAAGAAGTTATATAAAAAACTGTAGAGACCATGTTTAAAGCATTTAGAAGATGTTACATGCAAAACATGCAGCAAAAGGCAACTGATCTAATCAAGGGACTCTTGGACTGCAGTCATACAAAATTAGAGGCTGCTCTCAAATTTGCTGACCTCTCCTTTTGAAAAACAACTTGCAAAAGATAATTCTCTTGTGTTCTTGAAACAAAAGAAAACCCAAAACCTAGAGGCAATGTGAGTGTGAAGTCCAAGCATGACTGTCCCAGCACGTTCATAAGCTTCAGCAGGAAATTCCAGAGATCTAGGAAGCATGACCCACGAGTTGTTACATCCTTGTTCCTTATATGGCATGACAAAACAGCTCTAGGCTTGTTCCTTTGCCTTAGCTTCCTTTTACATTGCTGATCAACCTCAATTTTAACCTTTAACTATCCTTGAAATAGCTTACCAAGTTCTTCTGTCCACCGTGCCACCATGTCCACAAATGTTGCTATCACATTGCCTCCATTAAGTGATGCTGCCACTGCCACGTAGTCACCATTGAAGTAGGGAAAATAAGTAACAGCTGAGGAAGGATCTGGTGTCTCTGGAGGCTGGAAACCCGGGGGCATTGAAATAGTCAGTTGAGCAGAGGTACTGATATTAAGAACTAGAATACAAAAGAGAAAAAAGGAAAAAAAAAAAAATAAAAAAAAAATCAGTATTTTACTAAGCTACTCTGAAGGAAGAAAATGAGAAAACAAAGTAAGATATCAAAATTATCATACCTGCATCAGTCCTCTCAGTCAGACAGGAATAAACAGAGCACTGGAAATCTCCCAGAGCAATTCCTACTTTTGCTCCTTTGGGTATTCCATGCCATGCAGAGATTGTCCTGCCTGCAATACTGCCAGGGTCTCCCACCTCTGGAAGCAAGTGAACAGGAAAGCTGGATTTTTTCAATCTGCAACAGAACAACATTATTGCAGGAAAGCAGTATGGGAATGTGTGGCATGACTGCAAAGACCTCTTTGAAGTCACAGATTAACCTGGCCATACCTCTGTGGCTGCTGGATTTATGGATGCTTTCACTTATTTAGAAAGCTTTCTCTTGGACAGGGGCAGCACTCCAGTTCAATGGGCTGGGTAAACTAGAATAGTCTAGAAGAATAAATAGCTTTCCTTTATATGCAATCTGATTCCCTCAGATTATACAGCAGTACCCATTCAACAAGTTTAACCTACTGATATCATATGAACAAGGAGTTTCAGGGTAAAGGGGAAACCACAAAAACAGCAAAAAAATGCAACTTCTAAGTGTCAAAGAACTTCAAGCTATCATGCAGTTAGTGGTTCAAAACCAAATCACAAAGTTAAGTCCAACAAACTCCTTACACAATCAAACTGCAAGATACAGTACATTGCTACGGCAACACCACCAGATTAGTAGAAGTTCAGTAGGCCAAATGCAAGTTTCTGTCACTCTTTCATACCTTCATGAGCAGATTTTTTCCCATCTTGGAGACCTGGCCTAAGCTAAGCCCTGAAACATATAAGGCCTTAGCACTCAGCCCTGAAAGAGCAAATCATTAAAACAAATAAGTAAATAAATAAACAAACTAATTCCCAATAAGACTTCCTGTAACCTAATAACTCTTAGGTATTATCATCAGTAAGTCTCAGTAGTTACGAAAGAACTCAGCTGAAAGAACTAGAGAGCAGTAACTGCCCTCTACCATCACAGAGGTAACACCTTGGCTGCAGCACACACTTGCTCATCCCATCCCACCACGGAAAGGGAGAGAACAGTTTGGTATACAAGGCCTCACTGATGAGTCTCTCAGCTCCGCTCTCTTAGGTATTTCTAAAAATACTGTGCCAGATTTTATGTAATTTAAACATGTATACCTTACAAACCAGAGCAAACTCTCAATAGTTCTTAAGTACAGGCTACACCACAATTGATTAGGAGTCACTTTCAATCACTTTTATCTCTAGCATGTTCATACTTAGGGCCCAAAGAGGTGTTCACATTGCCTGACACAAGCAACGCACAAACCCTGTTGAACAACCTTAGCACTTACATGTCAGTATTCCAGCTCTTGTTTCTGGAATTAAAATATCCCCAGCTGGCAGCATTCTGGACAGACATGAGTGGCTTCTTCAGGTCACACAACATGGCAACCACATAGTCATGTATAGTGCCGGCTGCATCATAAGACTTCAGAAAATCTGGACTTTTAAACAAAACATTTTAAAAAGAAAAACAATGAGGGGTGCTTTAAGGCAGTGGGAGCGAGATTACTTCCATTGCTACAGGAAACTTCAGACATGTGTGGTCCCATCTAAAAATGAAACAGCCATCTCAGTGATCAACCTGCAGTTTGGTGTTTTGGTTTGGTTTGTTTTTTGGTTGGTTTTTTTTTTTTTAACCAGAATTTGTTTTCCAAGCTGTTACCACAGCAGCAATACTCATCTCCTGATGGAAGATGGAGACAGCAGCTTTAAGGAATGAGTTGTCTACGTTCAAAAGCACGCCACTGCAAAAGTTACCAGGAAGGTAATAATCATTTGCACAAAAAAACATGACTTTGTTGATCCTGGAACATTTGAGAAAAATAGGTAAATTCCTGCAGTTGCTCTAGGATCCACAAATTATATGAATGGAAATGTACCAAATGGTGAAACAAAACAGGAACAAAACAAAGCAGCTGGATTCATTAATTATACAGCTCTAAAGCAAGATCATGCCATGCTCCATGTATATGCTAAACGCACTGGAAGAAACCAAGATCTAATACATTTTTCCCCATTTATTGAACCTGGACTCATTGCTGAGGAAGACACCGGCTCTTTGAGAAACATAGCATACTGCAGACAAAACTGAAGAGCAAATCTTGCTGATGCCAAGTCATAAGTGAAAAATTGTATCCTCTGCAAACATGCCACAACAAAGCAGACCATCCATAACACCTCATAAGGATCTCCGTGTCTAAGAAAGGAAGGAACTGAAATTAATTTAGGGACTGTTTGTTTTAGCATCTGGCAGCAACCAGACAAAGCAACTCTGTTACTGTTTTAGGCACGTTTGTACTTTTCACAATCTGCACATGACAAAATTATATTGTTCAAACTGCATTAGCAGAGCTCCTCTGAGCGGTAGAATGGACAAGAATTATTCTATGATACTTTAAGGCTTCTGTTACTATATGGTCAGAAGCTTTTCTTTTTATTAAAGAGATCTGTAGTATTTTTATGAGGTCAGAAATTCTTGTGTGTTCAGTTGCATATAGTTTATATCGAATACTGCCATTTAAAATATTTTTTGACTACTTAATATTACAATAACAGAATCACAGCCCCTCAGCCTGTAGTGGCATTAACATGCTACAGGAATACTAATTGTCACAAATTCAAGATGAGAAACTCCAGTGAAACAGCTTGATGTACCTCTTCTTTAAATACCAGTAGACTGTGGCACACCCAAATCCTGTAGCCAAGCTGATATGTGACTGTGGCAGAGGAAGAGAAGAGAGGAAGGTGGGACTGCAGCGGCTGTCTTGCCAAGTAATCAGATGACTGACCTCCTCTGGCTCAAAGGTAGGGCCTGTACCACACTCTCTCCAGTTGCAACCTGGAACACACAGCAGCCAAGAAGTCCAGTGATTCCCTACAGTGTAGTCTGCCTGGCATTCTTCATTTCTGGATGCTCTTGATAATTTGTCAAATATTGGAGAAAGAGCAGAAACAGAGACAGCAGTGATTGCAATTGAATTAATTAGTCATAGTTTTCAGCCCTAGATAACATAATGCCAGCCATCCTTTGCTAAGAGAATGGTATCCAAGGCCTTCCTTCTCTGTAACAGTCCTACGGCCCAGAGGAACAAGCAACTTGCACCTTGAGATATTAATGATACAACTTAAATAACAGGTGACCCACAAAAAAAAAAAAAAAAAAAAAAAAATCACAGTTCTGCCATGGGAGGTAATGAGCTGATACAGAATCACAGAATCGTTTAGGTTGGAAAAGACCGTTAAGATCATCAAGTCCAACCGTTAACCTAACACTGCCATCCCACCACTAAACCTTGTCCCTAAGCACCTCGTCTGCTCGGCTTTTAAGTACCTCCAGGGATGGGGGCTCAACTGCTTCCCTGGGCAGCCTGTTCCGATGCTTGACAACCCTTTTGGGGAAAAAGCTTTTCCTAATGTCCAACCTAAACCTCTCCTGGCACAACTTGAGGCCATTTCCCCTCATCCCATTGCCCGTTACCTGGGAGCAGAGACTGACCCCCCCAGTTCCCCCAGCCAGGCACTTGTAGGGAGCGATAAAGTCTCCCCTCAGCCTCCTCTGCTCCAGGCTGAACACCCCCAGCTCCCCCAGCCGCTCCCCATCAGCCTTGGGCTCCAGACCCCTCCAGCCACCTCACCCAGCCACAGCCAGGATCGCCAACCCTGCTGCTGGTCCCCCACTACTCCAATCCCACATCACCCCAGCCCCACACCACCCAACACCGTACCTGCTCCCACAGCCACCCAAGCCCACCTCACCCAGGCCCACAACACCCAAACCACCCCTGCACCCCCAACCCATGCCCTCCCCACACAGCCCCCCACATATGACAGCTCTCACATATAAACCTTAGCTGAGATCTGCCACATCATGACCTAAGAATGCTATATCAGTAATGAACTGTCTACGATGGATAAAAACGTAGTCTCATCACCTTTTGAGCCAAAGCAACAGAAAACACAGATCTGTATGTATTAAGCAATGGCAGGTAAAGTACTAAAGAGTATCCCTCCCCTGTGCTATGCAACAAAGCTTCACCAAGGGTAGAATAGGGTTTAACTCAGTTTTCAGTTTTACCAGTCCAGCATATTCCTTTTGAACACAGGACACTATGCCTTTGATGAAATCTTCACTCTTTCACGTGAAGGCCTCAACTAAATTATGGCAACTTCTCAGAGCTGCTCAGAGCCTTCTCAGCAGTGTCTGCTATTGCTCCAGTCCAGTGCACTGCTTCCTGCCCTGACATGCTCACCACAAGCAGTCCTGCAAAGGTAGCATACGGTTCTGTCAGAGCAGCAAACTAAGCAGAGGCTGAGCTCAAGCACAGGCATGCTATGTTTGCTAGCGCGCTCCACGGCACAGCTTCAGCCTCTGACAACTACGGCTCTCCCAAGTAATGCCTGGCCACAATGCAGGCACACTATCTCCAGCTGGCTTTGTAACTGAGGCAACCTTTTGGTTTTTGGCTGGGGATGGGGGCAGAGTTTCAAGCTGTGCTGTGCCACTTGTCCTACAGGTCAGGGAAGAGACCCAGCTGCTTAACTGACTAGCACGAACACAGTTAAAAGAGTCTTTCATGGGATTTGAGGTTACACTCACACAGTATAAAGCAGCCGTGAAAGCTGGGAAGAACTATGAGAAACATGCAAAGCAAACACATACTTTTTCTCATTCCCTTAATTCCCTGTTCTGTCAGGTCTGTTTGAACTGAGTTTCCAATTGGTTTGCTTTTCTAGTTTTAAATGGATTCTAACAAATATTATTAACCATAAATCTAACCCTAAAGGATGCTATTAAAAATGTAATTTGTGTCCCAAAGTGCATGGATTCACTTAGTCTACTCAAAACAGTGAGAGCAAACACACTCTTTCACTTGATAGAAATGAAACGAAAGTGGCATGTGGCTTTAGTAAATAAATTATTAACCAATATGACATAAGAACCTATGTCTACCATGAACCCATGCGGCTTTGTTATGCAGCCCTTGAGACAGCTGTAAAGCAAGCAACAGCTCCTTCAGTCCATCAGCCTTTGGATTTCTTCCTTTCTAATCATTTTAGTATTTAACATAAAATTACAACCAGTAATGAATAGCATAGTGTCTTTTAAAGCAATTAAGATCCTGACAATTTTTGATGGGCAGTAACCTGCACTTGTGGGAAATCTGTTCTGTGGTTTACAATAAAACTTTGCTTAATCTGCATAACTCCTATTATTATAAGACTTGTATAATTGTTCATAAGGTAATCATAATATAAAGAGAAAGAAGGCATGGAACCACATTCTGAAAGCCTTAGACTTCGGTAGGTTTAAAGGACATTAGCCAAGAAGATTCTCACAGGTCTGGCAATCCAAGGCCTGAATTTCTATAACATCCTCACTGTCATAAAGATTGAGTATTTGCACAATAAAGCCTCATGTGACTACTTCACTGTGGTTGATTTTGTTTCTGAGGTCTTGGCCCTTCATTCTACAAGCAGCTGAGTATTCAGAATCATGACCATAATGCTTTTTCAGCTCCTACTAATGGAAGCACAAGCAGCAAGATGAATGCAATATGACAGTCTACGACTTGGTAGGAAAAAAAATGCCTTGAGATTGGGGAGGGCGGAGGCAGGGAAGGACTGAAGACATTGTTTACTGAACTTCAGTTTTTCTCCTACTGTATTTTCAAACAGCATTTCAAAACAGCATAGCAATATTCACTGTTGGATAGCTACTGCTATGCACATTCCAACATAAAGACCAAGCATAGCTTATTTTTCAAGGCATACACAGAACTGCTTAATACTGCCACTGTAGAATCACTAGAAGGTATTGAGATACTGGGCAACAGCTAGTTAAGTGTTTTATGAGGTGAATAACATTCCCCCCACAAAAAAAAGTAATTCACATGATTCAGACATTCTTTCAACTGGCAGCTGATAGCTTATGATGCACAAACAATTAGCAAGCCACAGATATGTTATTCCTCCTTTATATTAATAATTGTGCTGACTCTGCAGAGATCTCATAAGAGTAAATCCTTCAACGAATCTGCGTAAACAATATGTCAACAATAGTCAGTAGCTGAAATTCCAGTAATTAAAGCAAAATTCCCACAGAAGATGCTCTTCTGTTAATTCTGTTCTACAGAAGACCAAAGATAACATGCAACAGTTTCCTACAGATCACATCAGTGTTAAAAATTTATTTTCTGTATCATAATACTCTGAACAGGAATGCCAAAGAATTAATGTTACCTTTATCTTTTTTCCAAAATACAATCCCATGCATTTGTCCTGAAATGCCAATGTGACTAACTCTTTGAAGCTGCTGCTGAGGTAGAGCAGCAAGGCATTCATTCAGTGCTCTTATTATTCTCTGGACATTCTGCTCCATTCCCTGTAATCATAAAGCATTATTCTGAGCATTAAGATTCACTCAGTGAATTTATTAAACAATGCTATTCTAGTTAGAAGTGAAGAACAGAATTCATTTAGCTTAATAGCATCTATTAGAATAACATTCACTACTAAATTGAAAAAAGCAAAAAAGTCCACAAAACCACAAACCCTAAAACCCAATACTAGCAAATTGAGAATGAGATAACAGCCTCTTAAACTGAAGGCCAAATAATTTGTAATTTCCTGAGTCACCATAGTCAAATATACCTTTTTAAAAAAATCCATTAATACTTATTACATGCTGCCATCGGTTCCCCTTATATATTGTTCTTCTTTTTTCTCACTAAGAGGATTATCTGCGTGTTCCATCTGGCATGCAGCCTCCCATCTTCCTAAAGCTCCTCCATATCTACTCACTATTGATTTTGATGATGGTGATACTTCATTTCTCCATACTCTATTCCTAGGACTATCTAGCAAACTGATCTACTCAGCAAACTGACCAAACCATGCCACAAGAGAAACTGTATTCCAGCTTTCACACTTCTGAAGATTCAGATTACTTTATGACAGACCAGTAAGAGATTATAAGCAAAAGTATTCAAATATAGTCTACATATAGATGTGAACTAATCTGCGCATACATACTTTTGGCTGCATAAACATGACTGTAAGAAAGAAGGGTTGGCGTATTTGGTATCTTTGCTCAGAAATTAGCCCCTGGACTCACTACAACAGTAGGCCAGAGGAATGTTGATACATGTTTTTTATTATTCTGATTCATCCTTTCTTTGACTGACCAACACAATGGATGTAAAGATCTTTAACAGGAGTTCCTGGTTATTTCCATGGGGAATCTCCAGCTGTGATTCCATCTCACATTAAAGTGCAAAACAGCCTTCCAGTGGGCAAGTAGTTGCTGTTTCCTGACTGGTGGCATCAAAGACAAGATGATGGTTCATGGGAGAATAGTTTTAGATTACCTTATGCAACTTTTCAAAACCTGGGTCTTTCTTAAATCAAGCAGTTGTACTTGACTTTTTTGAACAGTAAACAGAGAGCATTTTAATTTTACTTTCAGACATCCAGATGCATGCAGCAACCACCTGCCAATCTAGGCACAAAAACAATCCAGGAAAGCCACTCAAGTCTACACAATGTAGCAAAACAACCTGGCCGCTACAAGGCAAGGCCGGTACCCTGAAATTGCCAGCAGTGCTATCGGCCACCCCTTACCTGCGGTCCAGCTTCCAGGCTACTGGTGTGTGCCTGCGTCTCCCTGGAGCAGCTCTCTGCCACCACCTGCCCTTGCTCTGCCCCTACCAGCAGGGCTGCCTTCACCGACGTGGTGCCCAGGTCTATGCCCAGCACGCAGGCAGGAGCAGGCCCGCCTGCCGCCTCACTGTCCGCCATTGCCACGGCTAGAGGGGATTGCTTTCACCTTCCCCACCACGGGTCTTCTCTACGCGGTGGCCGGACCGACACCCACCATGCTGAGCCCCACACTGCTCTTTGCTGCCTCCAAGGGGGCACCTGCCCCAAGAGCCGACGGTGCTGAGGGCACAATCCGTGCAGGCTCCCGCCCCAGCAGCGTGCAGAGACTGGGCAGACTGGGCTGGGAAAGCAGCCAGGACTTTGCCCTCTGGCTAAAGATGTCTCCCCTCAGCAGTGCCTGGGCACTACCCCTCCCTCTTGAGAGGGACAAACCGCCCCTTCCCCAGCCCTCCCCGCTGACCCGCGCAGTTTTAAACGCAACTTCAACAAACAACGCAAGCGGCGAGCCCCCCCCCCTCCTCACAGACCGGCCGGCAGCGGCTCGGCGCCTGACCCGCTCTGCCACACCCAAGATGGCAGCCGAGGACGGCCACACCGGCGCAAGACGCGGGAAGGGCGCTGGGCGGGGAGTTGATAGGCGGCCGCCTCACGTGAGAAACTGAAAAGGGAAGAGCCGGGGCCGTGCGGGACGGAGCTGCGGCGCTGGAAGGAGGTAGGCGCTTTCTCCTCAGCGTTGCTTCTCCCGTATTAGCGCGTCCTAAAGTGTGGAGTGGCCCCGCTTCCCCGTGCCTCCTGAGGGGAAGACGGCAGGGACTACAACTCCCAGCGTGCACCGCGCTGCGCTGCCGGGGTGGGGAGGCTGTGGAGGCGCGGTGGCTGCTGAGATTTGTAGTCCTGCGCGGGTTGGGGGGGGAAAGACTCCCTCGGGGCGGTAGTTCTGTGTGGCGGGAAAGGAATAAGTTCTGAGGTAAAGATGTCCCCGAGGAAGTTTGGGCAGAGAGACTGAAAGACCGGTTCTCTCTCGGGGGTGCTGAGGGTCCCTCAGCCAGGCAGAGCCGGGGGCCATGGTGGCTGGGGGAGGGAGCTATTTGCAGGGAGCTGCCAGCTGAGGGGATGGGATGGTGCCCCTCAAAACGCGTGGGTCCTGAGCAAAGCTTTCTCCCCACTTTTCCTGCAGTTCTTCCACCATGAGGATGCAATACCTGCTCCCCACTCTGCTGTACCTCTTGCTTGTGCTGCTGGGGCCTGGCGGTGAGTGTTGGCCATCCCAGCTTGGGCCTGCAAGGCCTCCTGGGCAGGGGCCAGGTCTGAACTGGTAAGAGGTGGAAGAAGGCTGCTCTGCAGTATCCCCATCATGCCTCTCTGAGGAGACCTGTGCCATGGTTCCCATCAGCTTCTCTTTCACACGCTACCTTTGACTTGGTGTTCTTGTATGCAAACAGTGCTGCATTGAGGCACTGATGGGATGGAGCACTCACCTTGTGCTCCAAACTCAGCCTCTGCAGAAGCAGATTAAATACCATCTGTGGGGAAGTCAGTGATAGTTGGGGAGCTTGCCTGCACTTAAATAACTTTTTAAGAACATTGTGTAACATATGGCAACAAGAAAAAAGCGTCCAAGGCAACCTGTTTACCTTTCTATTTTTTGTCTTATTTTTATTTAGCTCTTTGTTCTTCTCCTTGTCTCTTGTGTCCTTAATAAAATAGATTTGGATCCTAAATGTCAAAATTGTTGACACATGACCACCTTAACAGTTTTGATATCAGTTGATTTGCCACTTGGAATCTCTGTCTCTTAAAGCATAATGTGGCAAAACATAGCTGGACTGTTGTAAAGTGTACCCCTTAACAATTCAGAGCACTATGGTAAGGTGCTTGTGATTCCTGAAGTGTTAAGATAGTAAATGTGCATGCTCTTGAACATCTGGGTACCTTGTTTGAATTTCTGACCCAAGAAGCAATTTTAAACTAAGTTTTGGGCATTTATGACTCTTAAGTTATTAGGATCACATCAACAAGCAGTTAGTGTGGGTTTGAAGTATGCTATAGCCTTCTCTCGGCATAAACTTTTGTTGCACATCAAATATTTAAATTGCTTCCTTGTAACATGTTCAAGTGACAGTTACTTCTCCTTTTAAGTTGTTCAGTCACCTTGAAGTAAGCTGTACTCCCTTCACTGTTTATCATGTGTACTAATTTTATTAATCTGACACTGCAGGTACCAATGGACAAAATGTCTGTATTATGAAAGTAGGTAGTTCTGAAGGAATTATTCAATAGATAGTAATTGAGATTTCTGGGGTTTTCTTTGATTGCTTTGTTTTCCCCCCCCCCCCCCCCCCCAGATGGAGTCATTGTATTGTCTGTCCCTGAAGTGGTTTCGTTAGAAAGTGGAAGTTCAACAAATGTCACTGTCTCTCTGAGGTAAAATCATTATTATATCTTTACTTTCTCTTTGGAAAGGGGGACGAGCAAGGGGGTAGGACTTGGCTATATACTTAAGACTTTCCTGCAGACTCAGTTAATTGTTCATACAGAGTGAATCTCATTGGTGTGACTCGCCACTTCTAGATTACTACAATTGCTTAGTACCAGTTTGGACCAAGATAGTGCAACATTCTCACAAACAGCCTTATGGTTGGCTTCTGACAATATCCCATGCCATTTGTCTGTGAAGTTGAGCAGGAAAAGATGTTTTATGCTGTCTGCCCTATATTAGCTTACTGAACTGTCTTCCATAAGTGAACGTACAGTTCTTCCATTTCTAAAAGTTGATACTTAAGAGAAACTTGCATTTCCTAGAAGGATCACCAAAAAACTTTACCAAGCAAGCAGAACTTGCCATTTCTAGCAAAGAAATGCAGCTTCTCCAGAGTAGGGACTGATGCACCTTAGTCTCCTTGTTTAATACAGTGCATTGCTTACCCATGTTTGTGCTATGTCAGCCTCTTCCCAGGGAAGGATTGTTAAACACACGCACCCCTCCCCTTTGGGATCTCAAAGTTTGAGTAAAGGGAACAGTCAGAAGAAAATGTAAGAATTGTGATTAAAAAAGAAAATAGCAAAACATGGGTGCAACAGTCCAGAACTTCTATTTTTGCAAAGAAAGATGTGGTACTGTAATCTTGTTTATGGACAAGTACAGGCATTTGAACCTTATGATATTTTAAGTAATGCTGTGCAATTAAACCTCCTGGACAAATGCTCAGTGGAGCTCTCTGGGAAAGCTGTGCAGGACTGTGTTTTTATTCAAAGGGGTTTTTTTGGTTTTGTCTTACTGCACTTACTGCTATAGTTACTGCCCTTCATGACCCAAAGTAGATGTCCATCATTTCTGACCCTTTTTACCAACAAAGGGTTACCAAGCACAATGATAGGATTCTGGTGGCAATGACTTTGCTCTGCCACTTGTGTGGAGAAGAGGGAGGTAAAATGTGGCCATATAACTGTCTAGTACCCATCACTAGTTCAGGTAAAATAAATAGTACAATGCTAACATACATTGGTGCTGGTGTTCCTCTGAATATGAGGTAGGTGCTGTTGTGTATGGACTGTTCATTATGTTTGCAGCAGCCACGAGGATTTAGCAGATACTCGGCTGTAGCACTGAAGCAATCTTTGTGAACTCGGGCACCAGTCTAACTTGTCTTTTCTGCCTTCACAGGGCTCCATTAAATGAGACACTGGTGATAACTTTTAATATTACACACTCATCAAAACACAGCACCATTGTTGAACTGCCTGATGAAGTAAGTGACAGAACAGACTTCTGTCCTTATGCAAAATACTACTGCTATTATAGTGCAACTCTCCTCTCTCTTCCCCCCCACTTTGCCTTGCAGGTACAACTGCCTGCAGGTCACACTAAGGCAGACTTCCAAGTGAAAGCAGATGGTGTTGGACAAGTAACAGTTTATCTTTATACCACTAATTCCAACTTAACTGGGTGAGAAACTGGTTTTTAGTTCCACTTACTATCCTACAGCTTCCTAAACTTTGGGGTAACTATGCCCTCCTTATAGTTAAATAGTTAATGGGACATGGGTGGTATATAGTTGAGAAGATGTGGTCACCCTCCAGCAATTCCTAAGGTATTCAGATAAATACAGGGTATGGAAGCAGAGTGATGCTCTTAGTATCTTAGATTTCATTACTAGATAACTTTGAGCTGTCATAACTCCTTTGTCTGGTTTTAATAACCTCTCCCAAAAGTATCAAAACTACATGTCAGCTTTTCTGATACAAGAGATTTGATTGTAAGTGTCCAGTGGGATACTATTCTTACTGTGCAGAACTTGTTCTGGAGTGCTAATAGCCTGATGCAGCTGTGTGCCCACATCACTACCATGAGACACAGCTGGTTTGCTTTCTAGTTAGGGGATCCCTCTTTTCACAGATGCCAGTCCTCCCTAATAGGAAAACAGTCTAGCAGTTGGAGAAAGCTGGATTGTTATTTGCTTGTTGCCCAGATACTACTGAGCAACAGGATACTCCTGTTTTACTTCCTCATTTCGCTTCTGCTTTTAAGACTCAAAGTGAATGCAGAGGTAAGCATATGAAATGCTCAACAGGACAGGCATGATCATGAGGCTTTGCTGGCAGAGTGTGAAAAGTGAAATTCTGCTCTTGCATAACAGACCTCGTGCTAAAAGAGTGGAAGCCGTAGGCATAACATGACCTTTTTGAAGGTTTCTATGGTAAAAGAATGAAAAAAGTAAGGCAAGAAGGAAAGGATAGGTTGAGGGTAGGAGTGGGAGATGCCTTAAGTATAACAAGGATGCTAAAGAAAGGGGGAGCAACTGTACTGAACTCTGAATCTTTATTGTCTTGTCTCAACACCTGGGCTCTGTTTTCTCTCTCAAAGCAGAACAAGGCAAAATCTGCTGAAAAAAATGTGAACAAAAAAATTAACTAATTTTTTTTGCATTAACCATCAGATCTAGGATTCAATTTCAAGTGATTCATAGCATCATAGTGAGATACGCTGATGAGGTGATTGGCTGGATCTATTTCCTCGCCTGGTCTATCTCCTTTTATCCTCAACTCTTTGAGAACTGGCGGCGAAAAAGGTAAAGAGACTTAAGATGTGTTTGCAAGTCACATAAGCACCTTCTGCATATCATGTTTCTAGCTTCAGTTACATCCATCTTTGTTATTGTGAATTATGCACGGAAAGACTGGGGAAAAAAGGAAGGCAAAGATAGGGCCTGAATAAATGCAGCCCCAGTGAGCTTTTCTGCATGCAGGTCAGAGGAAGCTACAGGCACCTAATCCTAAGGTTTGGCATCCAATACTAATTTGTGATAGAAGAGACTTCCCTGTTCCCTTTGGCATAATGTTGTAAATCATCCAGCAAAGCCAACTGTGGTAACCACCTTCAAAGATTACTTACCTCGTGAGCTCTTACAGACGGCTCTTTGTAGTGTAATCACTAGGCCAGCTCCCCTTAAACTAAGTGACTGTAAGTAGAAACACTATTATATATGAAAACTAAAGCATTTGTTTTGGCAAAGATGCTCTACTGCTTCTGTGGATTCAGGCTGGAATGTTTTTATCAGCCTAGCTGAGCTCATGGAGGAGTGAAGTTAAACAGCAGGGACACAACCTTGTCAGTGAGAGCTGTTGTGAGTACCAGTGCATGGCATATGAGGGATATTTCACCTCGCTTCCTGATGACCTCACAGCATCATGTTGTCACAATGACTGTGGCTTTGGCTTACACCAAAAATTGCCTATAAATCAGTACATTCTAGGGTCAAGTTGTCCCTGGAACTGCCTGTAATGCTCCGATACATATTTCTCATACTTCTTTTTTCCCCCCCCCCCACTCCTCTAGCGTTGTTGGACTAAGCTTTGACTTTATAGCATTAAACCTTACTGGCTTTATAGCATACAGTGTGTTTAATGTTGGACTCTTCTGGATTCCCTTGATTAAGGTAAGCATGATTATCCCTTAATGCTTGTCGGGCGCATGAGTATCTACAGAAGGGAGTTATGGCATTTGGCTGGCTTTGTTTTCTCTTACATTTAGGAGGAATTCTTAGCCAGTTATCCCAGTGGGGTGAACCCTGTGGCTATCAATGATGTTTTCTTTAGTCTCCACGCAGTAGCTCTAAGTCTCCTCACCATAATTCAGTGCTGCATCTACGAAGTAAGTCTCAATGCTGGGCTGACCTGTCAGCTCTGGCAGAGCTCCCTCTGCTGGACCCCTCACCACTCACCGTCCTCTCCTTTTGGGCTCCAAAGTCCTCTTCATTGCACCTTCATCGGCCTTTCTAGAAGTCAGGCTTCATAATCCGGCTGCCTTTATCTTTCCTGAGCTAGTAGCAACTCCAGTAAGCTTAGCTACTTCAGCCTCATGGGTGTTCTGAGCCTATAAGTGAACTCCTTAGGGACTCAAAATAACTAAGGCAAACAGCCAAGTTCATAAAGTTCCCGAACAGATCTCTAGCTAGCACATAGATTATAGCTCTACGAAGTACTAATGCTGGTGTGTGCTTTGCTGTTTCCTCACTACTTGGAGCATTCTTCAAGCTAGGACAGATCCTCAGGGATTCCCTGTAATTGCAGGGCCCTTTTATAATTCCCACTCTTTTCAGGTGAGACTGATTGTTGTAGTCAGGTGGCTTTCTGTTCAATTGCCATTGTAAAAGCCTCTGATCTGAACAGCCAATTTTCTCTAGATGGTAACTGTTTATGTCTTGGGTGTTCCCTTTGGTGATGCTAAACCAAAAACTGTAACAGCCTGTTTGTCATCTCTGCTAGGTGCAATCATCTTTTTCTAGTGAAAAATTAGAAGGCAACCATGAATCTTTTGCCATAGTGGCATTAGCAGCCTTTTGCATATATAGGAACTCTTGATATCATCAGACTAAACTCGGGAGATTGTTACAGATGGGACACTGATAATAGGCATCATGAATACTTAAAAATACTGCCACAATATTGTTTCCCACCTGCTCATTGACAATAGTGTTCCAAATGATTGATGTTGAATATTGCTCATCAGCTCTTGCAAACTTACTGCTGGTTGTTGGAGCACTCACTTAGGCTCATACCACAAGGGAATTTTAAGATTAATTGGTACAACAGCAGGTTTGGACTGTAACCTTGCATAGTCCTGAGCATACTCTGTATCTCATGGTGTGTCCGGGGTGTATGACCTAGGTCAGTCTAAGTGTATCTGCATTTCTGTTTCAGAGAGCGGGTCAGAAAGTATCCAAAGTTGTTGTTGGACTACTGGCACTTGCATGGATCTTCACATTTACAATGCTGTTTCTTGCTGCAGCTGAGGAGATGACATGGCTACAGTTCTTATTCTGCTTCTCTTATATTAAGTTAGCAGTCACACTGATAAAATATTTTCCACAGGTAAATCTGAACTTTTCTGCTTTTATACTATGTTCCTGTCACCCTAAGTCTGTCATGTAAGCTTTTGAAAGTCTGACTAGACTAAACCAGCAATGATGATTTATTAAGTCTTTTAGTGACAAAACCACAAAGTTATACAGAAGGCTTCTTAAAATGTTAATGTCAGAAATGCTTGTACATGATGTGCTGACCAACTTCTTGTTACACTCTCAGGCATACATGAATTTCCGTCGGAAGAGTACCGAGGGATGGAGTATTGGAAATGTATTACTAGACTTCACTGGTGGAAGCTTCAGCCTTCTCCAGATGTTTTTGCAGTCTTACAACAATGGTAAGGCTGGAACTAAGGTGGCGGGGCCTTCCTTAATGGGGTGGGAGAATCCTGCTACGAAGCAGGAACCTGTAGGTTACCTTGGGAGAATGCTGTTTGTGCTGTAGTATGGGTAGCTGTTTTTACACTAAGAATAAAGAATCTGTTCCTATTTCTTCAAGATACAAAATGAAATAGCTATTCTGAAGCAACCACAGTGACTGTTATTAATTACCTTTGCATACACTACAGGCAGTCTTAAGGTGTGTCTAAGCAGTACAGGTAATAAACATGAATTTCTCTATGTATGGTGTAAGCTTGTAGTCTTGAGACAAGATTACACTTGAGGAGTTAGTCTTAACTCTCTAATTTTGTGTTTGACAGATCAGTGGAAGTTAATCTTTGGAGATCCAACCAAGTTTGGCCTGGGTATCTTCTCCATCATATTTGATGTTGTTTTTATGGTCCAGCACTACTGCCTTTATAGGACACGAGGGTATGAACCTTGTGAATAACATCACTTGTGAAGACAAAAACTTCTAAGTTGAACTTGCCCCCTACCCTGGCTGAGGGCTTTCAAGATCCCTACTGCCATTTGAGAAATACTGATTCTGGTCTCTGTTCCTACTTTGATAATCTCTGGTATGGAATACAAGCTGTTGCCTCACCACTTGCCAGATGCCTTAAAGGACAGCAAGCTATCCAGCCACCACTCACAAATGGAAGACTTGTGCCTGTTGAAGCTGCAAAGACAGCTTAGTGTGAGCTGTCCAAGTAACATGTGGCTCTTTTTCCATTAACAGGAAAGACTGGAGTGATGTCTTTCTGATTGGAAGCAAAGCACAAAGAGCAGAGTTCTGGCTGCCAAAAATCTGAGGTCACATTTAAGCAACCACTTAAAATCTTAGTGTAATGACTGAAGACTGTCTGCAGATCTAAGTGTGGCTGCTGACTCACAGTATAACACCACACAGATGGCTGTTAACAGCTGTAGTGGTACATAAAAGAATGAGGTTGGTAGCAAATACACAAATGTTAGAACCGGAACTCTTTATTAAAAAAGAAATACTGAGAAGCAGCAGAAACTGTGTTCTTATTTCACCAAAAGCTCTTTCAAAGGTGCTAAGTTCTCAGATCTATCCACATCCTTCTAGGGCACTAACTTCACTTTTTTTCCTCAGTTTTACTGACATGCCTTGAACCCTAAATGGTGGATGGTAAAGATTTATCAAAGAGATTATTTCTAAGTGGATCATGTTAACAGCCCCATGATTAAAGTTTAAACATGTATTTTTATTTTTGGGCAACTTTGTAACTACATGGTATATTCTAGGTAGAAATTAAGGTCTTGAGTTACTTGATTTCAAGTATTATACCCTTTAAAAGAACCAGAAGGGAATCCCTGCATTTGTACTTGAATGCTCAAAAGGTAGTGTCTTACTAGGTGTCAACCTAAGGAAAACTACAACCCCTTCTGTCCCCTACTAAAGACCAGGTGAGGCTTGCAGTGTTAGCAAGCTGTCAAATACCCACCAGTGAAATCAGCCCTTACTAACCTCAGACCACATTGTGTTGATATAGTCCACAATCCACTTCAAGCCAGAAAAAAAAAGTCTCAGCTGGAGGCAGTCAAGTGCATTGGCATTCTTAAATGTAAGGAGAAACAGCTCAGGAAATCCAACTTCATTTTATTGTGTGTAAAATCAAGTGAAAGAGCAGTACAAATAGCAGTGTATCTTTATAGTAACAAAAATAACTTCAACTTGAAAGCCTTAAAATTTACCAATGAATTCTTAAGTTACAAAATTCAAAAGCAGTATTGTAGTAATTCCATAGATACAAAACTGGTAAATAGGCATCTGCTGGTGTGTACAGAACAGTCTGAGATGCATTAATCGCAACATACGAACATGGCACAGCAGTAATGTACTGAATAAGTTAGTCTGCCACCTCCTCATGTTCTATTTACAACAGCTTACCTGAAGACTGCTTAAGGAAAGGATAGATATGTATAAATCAACTGAAGAGGATCAAGAACTCCAGTTTTGGAGTAATGGTAAAGCTAGCTGGTTAACAAACCACTAGGATGCTAGATAATTAGTGTTGCAGCAAGAATCTTAAATCCTGTGGCATGTTGATTTAAACAACTTAGTGTCTTACCAGAAGACTGGTCAAGAGGCACTTTTGTAAGTTACTGGCATATTCATCGCTTTCACCCAATAAATCAGTGATTTAAGCAAAGTCTTCTAGAAGACAGACCAAAATCCACCCCGCCCTTTTCAAGCCTGACAGAAGTGGAATGAAGAACTGAAGACTCTACAGCCAGGAGCAGCTCTTTTGGTAAGTTCAGCAACAGCGTTTTCTTTCCTGCTCCATTTTCCTTTCATCTAAACTTGATTAGTTTGGTGTTACAGATTACTGGGGAACAAGGAGAATTAAGGTTTTACTCTAACAGTGAAGTTGAACTGTGGTATCTATGAACTTTTAGTGTACTTCACAGGCATTAATCTAACACTTCTGCATTCCTTAGTTGGTTGTTCCTTGTCTGTAGAGGCCGCTTTGTACAGGGAATCTTTGCAGTCAACCGTAATGCCCCAAACCCTTCGGCATACTCTAGCTAGCACACGGTGTGGGATTAGTACAGTGCTCCTCCCCGCAGCAGTGCGCAACTCTTAATTCTGGCATTTTAATTTGACAGCTTGGGGGAGGACAGGACAGCTCGCTTCTAAAAGCTTAAACACAGCAAACCATCTGATCTTCCATAGCAGAAACTACATTTCCTCTTAAATAGGAAGCTCTTGTGCTACAAAAGAATCCTGTCAAAGTTAAGGCTTTTCCAATACTTCCTTAGACAACTAGGGTTTGTCCTGGTCTCCTGAAAGCCATGACTACGATAAAGTCTTACCATGTACCTGCAGGGAAGACTTTAGAGAGGCACTCTGCTGAGGGGACTAGAGTTTTACTACTGCCAGTTACACCAGAGGAAGGAAAAAAAAAGTGTTTACCACAGTTAGGAACATGCACTCCTTCCAGACAACCTGTTCAGGTCTCGTATTTGCTTCCTTGGTTGGTATCAGTCTATATATCTCCCTCCCCAACCCTTCCCCAACTTGATTGATTAGGACATCATGGACTGTTGCACCGCCTTCTGCAGAGATTGCCTGGTCACCAGCAGCCGTACCACCTCTTCGTTCCTTTTCGTCAGCCTCTTCCTAGCTTGGTCATGAGTCACCATTGTCATATCCCAGCCATTCACCTAGGGAAAAAAAAAGCCATAAAATGAGGCAGGTGAATGGACTCACAGGTGTCCTATAACTGTTCTGTTGGAACTATGGAGTAGATATGCTTATGCCACAGCTCAGTTTGTTTATAAGCCCCACAAACCATCCTGGAAAGTACCCAGAAGAGAGTATTTGGGCAAGGAAGCTGGTGAGGGGTCTGGAGCATGAGTCTGATGAGCGGCTGAGGGAGCTTGGGGTGTTCAGCCTGGAGAAGAGGCTGAGGGGAGACCTTATCACTCCCTACAACTGCCTGACAGGAGAGGGGAGCCAGGGGGGAGGTGGGGTCAGTCTCTTTTCCCAAGTAACAGATGATAAGACAAGAGGAAATGGCCTCAAGTTGCACCAAGGGGTTGTCTTCGTTGAAAGGGCTGTCAGGCACTGGAAGGGGCTGCCCAGGGCAGTGGTACAAGTCCCCATCCCTGGAGGTATTTAACAGACAGGCAGACGAGGTGCCTGGGGATATGGTTTAGTGGTGGACAGGTACAGTTGGATTCAATGATCTTAAAGGTCTTTTCCAACCAAATGATTCTATGATTTCCCCCAACAGAAACTTCTCTGCAGTGTGCACTTCGTACTACATTAGTACAAGTCTTATCCTGGTGTTTACCTGCATGATCTTATCTCCAATCTGAAGCCCTGCAACTTCTGCCGGGCCTCCTTCTGTCACCCTTGTTACATAGATACCCTGGAAAAAAAATTAAGTGTTCATTTACTAAAAATGGCAGCATTAAATACTCAAGGGCCATTCTGCTAGCAATGCAAAAATACTTTGTAGTATATTACAGAATTCTAGTTGAAAACAGGTTTGTGCAATGCTAGGAAAAAGGAGGAGAGCTAACTTGAAACAAGCTTAGTCTGCAAATGGTAATGTGGCAAGAGTGACCTTAGTAGTCAACTAAGTGAGAGGACAGAATACAGGCGCCAGCAAGCAGAGCTCGCCGGTGAGCTGGATAGGCTCAGCCTTGTGCAGAGGCAGTTGCTATCAAAAACAAAGAGCATCTGACCTTGTCGGTCTTGTCCTCGGAGAAAGGGTTCTGAGTAGGATCCTGATCAATGCCACCTCCAATACTGAATCCTAGAATCAAGTTGTCACCTTGACGAAGCTTATGTATTTCAATTCTTTGCTGAACAGAAAAAAAGATAAAATAGCTGAGTATTTTGATCACTGGAAGAAATCTCAACTGTGTTTCAGACACACATACTTAAGACCCAGTTAGACTGTCACAGAAATAGCGTAAACCTACGAGAGCAGGCTGTGTCGTGCCTTGGTAAGCTTACGCAGGGTAAGCAGACAGCTCTGAAACCCCTTGGCAGCACGGAACTATCACGGGGCATTTGCTGTCAAACACAGGCAACCTTGGTGTTGACAACAGTTGGCTCTGAACTGTTCTCAGCCCCACCACCGGACAGCAGGACAGGAAGCCGTCTGCCAGCTCATCCCAAGGGTGCTCGTGCCGTGATACAGCCAAGCTCCTTAACTGCTCAGTGCTTTACCGCTGCCTGGAGATACAAGGGGAAAACACTAAAACCAGAGCAGGTCTCTTCACGTCACTCCTAGCTAGACCTGTCTTGTTCTTTATCCACACGCCTTGTGTTCCTGCCTAGCCTTATCAGTGAAAATAACAACCTATTATTAGGATGGTTCTTCTTTCAAGATAACTTATCAACATAGTTGTGTAATCCAGAGGCAGGTTCCTTGCTGTCTGATGACCGCAGGCATCTGACAGGCTTTACTCATTACCCAAGTACTGTTTAAATGCCAGCTTGTGCAATTATCTTGAGCCAAGATAAAAACCCACGGTCTTAACTGAAACAGTAACCACTTGGAACGTTCTCCTACAACAGCCCTGTCGGATGCTGAGCTTCCCAAGGGCGCTGGGCTCAGGCTTTTACTAGGATACAGGACAGCATCCATATCCTCAGGGTCATCTGCTCTTACGCAGCTGGGAGTGGCACAGCATAACCCAAAGCACAATTAAATGTAGCGCTCTAACTAGCGGAAGAAACAACAGAGCCCCTCGCTTGCGCCGTTTGTTGATTATAGCAATAAATTTACTGTAAAAGCTCTACTTAAACGCAGGCGCTCGGGGGCAACAGGGGAGCCCAGGCCGCCAGCGAGAGGCTCCGGGCGGGACAGACAAGGTTTCCCCGCGAGGCCCGGGGGCAGCCGCTCGTTCCCTCTTTCCTCACCCAACCTGAGAAGGGGGGGGGGGGGGGGGGGGGGGCGCAGCCCTCGGCGGGGGCTGCTCCCTCAGACGGCGCAGCTGCCTCCCGCTTCTCCCATCCCGGGGCGCAGAGGCGCTCGCCCGTGGCTCCGGTGCCCGGTCCGGCCCGCCCGCCGCAGGCACTGACAGCCTCCGCGGCAAAGCCGCCTGAGGGCAGACGGGGAGCGAAGGCAGGCGGCAACCGGGGCCGGCCGCGCCCTTCGCCCGCTCCTTTCCACGCACCCGCCGGCCGGGTCACCTCCGCCCCCGCCGAGCCCGTACGCGCGCTGTCAGCCCGCGGGGCGCTGCCGGCCGGCACCGGCACCTCCATCTCTGTCGCGCTCGGCAGCCCCGTCGCGCCGCCCCCGCCCCGTCCCCGTCTCACCACCACGGCGGTGACGCTGGCCCCGCCGCCGCCGCCTCCGCCCGAACAAAAGCGCCTCGCCCGGCCCCGCCCCCCGCCGCCGCCAGCCAATCGGATGGCGCCTCGCCCCTGGCGGAGGCGCACGCGCCGGAAGCCGGTCCGCTTTCCCGGCGGCCCCCGCGCCAAGATGCCTGACAGGAGCTTCCGGTGGGGGGGCGGGCGGCACCGGTGGCGGAGGTTGGGCCCGGGGGGGGGGCCCGGCCGCCGTGGATGAGAGGTACGGGCCGGGGGAAGGCGGGAGGGCCCCGTGGGCGCTGCGCGGCGCCGAGCAGGCCGTGCCGGGGGGGCCTCCGCGCGGGCGGCCGTTGGGCCCGCCGCGCTCCAGCGGCGCATCTGAGGGGGCCGCCCCGGCGCCGGGCGGGCTCGCTGGGCCGGTGCTGTGGGCCCGGCTCTCCGGGAGGCACCGGGGGGGCCCCCCCCCGGCCCGTACAGCGTGTGTCTCTGTTACCCCAGTCTCGTTGGGAGAGAGGTCCCCGAGCCCGGCTGGGAGCCATGGCCGCCGTGGTGGCCAAGCGCGAGGGGCCGCAGTTCATCAGCGAGGCGGCGGTGCGGGGGAACGCCGCCATCCTGGACTATTGCCGGACGTCGGTCTCGGCCCTGTCGGGCGCCACGGCGGGGATCCTCGGCCTGACCGGCCTGCACGGCTTCATCTTCTACTTCCTGGCGTCCGTCCTCCTCTCCGTGCTCTTGGTGTTAAAAGCCGGACGGCGATGGAATAAGTACTTTAAATCCCGAAGGCCGCTTTTTACGGGGGGGCTTATAGGAGGGCTCTTCACATATGTCCTGTTCTGGACTTTCCTGTACGGCATGGTTCATGTCTACTAAAGCAACTGGGAGCCGCGTTAGCTGCAGTGGTTTTCAATGAAGCGGGAGGACTGTTGCCAAAAGTCATCTACACAAATAAGCCAGCTTACCTTTGAAACTTGTTCATCGCTTGTATTGTTAATACTGTCAGTAAATTATGTCCAAGTACAAATGAATCGGTAGCACTGTTCTAATTAAACTGAATGTGAAACACCGCTTAGATGCCTCCCATGAATATTTGTTTGGTGGTTAAGGAATAACTTGTGTTCCTAACTGCAGGCACAACTGTGGGGTTTGGTATCCTTTGCATTTTGGATAAGACACACCAGTTACAATCCCTTCTAGATTTGCTGCCTGTCCCTATGCACAGATACTGAGGAAAGCAGCGTGTAACACAGCATGTAAAAAATAATCCAGTGACAAGGAAATACTGCACAGTAGCATGTAATTAAGTGTACGTGAAGGTTTGGTACAGAAAAGTAATTGAATTGCTAGTGCAAACGTTACCTCTACAGCTGCTGTCTGTACACACTGTCAGTAAATGACATTGTCACGGACACTCTTCACTGGCATATACGAAAGTTGGTAAGTAATGCTCTCACAAGTCAAACACTTTGCTCCGTTTTGGTACCGTTGTGTCCGGTGAAACACAGACAACCAAGTGCGTGCAGTGTCTTATTACCTGCCCGCTCAGTCTGTACTGAACACTCCTGTAAACCTGCTGGTGTTTGCTGTAATTAAAAGTGCAGCATTGTGGTTCCTACGTCTCTGGCAGGAACAGAAAAGTCAATCACCCACCATCCCCATAGTATCTTTGCTATAGCCCTGCTTGTGCAAACTTAGTGTGCAATTGACGTGCTTAGCGTGTGTATCGCAAAGAAAAGGTGGTGTGTGCAACCTAAAACCCAGTCTTGGAGAGCACTGCCCTAAAGTACTTTTAAAGGGGGGGGGGAGGGGAAAAAAAAAATCAAAGAAACAAGCTCCTGAGAAGGAATCTGGTTATGTTTTATCAACAGCAATGGTTGTGGGACTTGTGTTAAACAGAAGGTATAAAGAGGGGAAACATTCCAAGGACTTTTGAGGGCCTGAAGCCCCCGAAGACTTACATTCAGGAAATCGCTTTGGTCATCTAACAAGAGGATGTTGCTTTGTCAAGTTAAACCATTGGTTTCAGTAGGGCGCAGTCAGCTTTACGGGTTACGATGAGCTGCTTGGTCTCCATGAGTTGTGCCTTGGCCTGCTGTCACATGTGGGGTTCACCCTGTGTTTCACCATTTAGGAATCATTCAAACAGGATTAGGCTCTGCCAGTCAAAAGCCTGTGCCGTTTTATTGCCGTGGCATTTCGAATAGGCCTGATGAGTGCAGTTATACGCACAGTGACACACGTTTGCCTAGAGGAGAGGCTTCTGGCACGAGGAGAGGCAGCTTTGGATGTGCTTACAGCATCAGAGGTACAGGGCTTATCCTAAATTATTTTAAGTCCACTGTTTAATTCTGTTTTCTAGCTAAATGTTTGACTCAACAATTACTTGCAGCTGAACAGAAGCAGAGACTGGGCAGGGGTTGCTATCAGCAACTGGATTCAGAGTTTGCCGCTGCTCACAAAGGTTTTAATTTAGGATCAATGTGTACCTCAGAGTCACCACCTTCAAGAAGCTAAAGCAAAGGGGAGCGCAGCTTGCTGTTTCCATTTGTGCAGAACACTCGATCGTGCCACTCTCTCTCCAGCTCTCATAGTGGTACGCAAGGATGCTGCAGCAGGAGTCTTTAAATCGCGATATTCAAAGAGCACACAGAAACACTTGATCTTCATCTTGACTACTCCTGATCAGTGGTGATGTGGCAGCATTTACAGAACACTGATCAGTTTGTACCAAGCCACAGTGTGGAAGCTTTAAATGAGGCAGGAATTCACCTACTGTCTTCAGGAGCTTCAGGTGAGTCGGTTCCTGCCAGCTCAAGCAAATGCAAAGTTTAAACAATGATGTTCTATAAGCACTTTTCTCTTCCAAGATTGGTCACATCCCCACATGAGCGTAAATTCACCAAATGGGCTGCAATGAGACATTTCTCTACTGAGAAACAAAGCAGCAGTAGTAGTTGTTGGAAGTTACCAGGGTGTTGAAACAGCAGATTTTTCCTCCTGTTGGTATATTTGGAAGGACCTGGTAGAGTTTCACCTGGCAGAGCTCTCTTTCACTCTCTGCAGCAAAGCATTAAGTCCCCCATCCAGATCTCTCCCCACCGCGAGCAAGGGGTAAATGATGCAGAAAGGACAATGCTGAGCAAATAAATGAAACCAGCCACTGAACAAAGGAGGGCGAACCTAGGACCGTCTCCATGCAAATACTGCCAGCACCACGTTTTGTGTTAGCACCCTTTTCCCCCTGCTGTCAACCACAAAAACAGCCGTCCCTGCCTTGCTTCAAAATACTCCTTTGCCTGCTGTTACCTGGTCTGTGCTCCGAAATGCCAGCTCTGTGGGCCAACTACGAACAGAGGCGGTGGGCAGCGGGTGAGGTAGCTGGGACCCAGCCATGGCTGAACGGATTCTCCATTCGGAGCCATGGCAGGACTTCCTGCTGTTCCTGAGAGGAGCAGAGCACCCGGTGGCAGATGCTGTGAAGGCTTTTCCTGGAGGAGCACCGTTCCAACCCTAACGGTTACACACACCCCGCAATAAGCATAATCGCCCCCGCTGCGACACCAGCCCAGTCAGCACAGGCATTGTAGGGTAACGAGCCCCTTTCCCCTGGGCTCAGGGCTGTTGAAATGCTGCGTTTCATTGCACATCCTGACAAGAGCAGTCCTGCTGCCTTACGTCCAATCTCGCATGTAACCCAAGTTGGAAGCGGTGGCCACTAAGCCAGTGGAGCAGGGAAGAGGTTGAATCTCAGCCTCAGCCCTCCTCACCGTGCCAGCAGCGTTTCACATCCTGGCTCTTTCACACATGGAAGCAAAGCGCAGCCACGGGACAACGCTGGCTATTGACGTAGGTACAGATACAGCTATCAATAGATATAAAAACATTTGTTTGGTGCCTTCTTTTTCCTTTTATAAAATCCCTTTATAAATCCATAGTGATGACACACTGCTGCAAGCTCAGGATACCAGAGAACATCTCAGGGAAAGAAGGGCGGTCTTCAAAGGACATTTTTTCCTCTGGTAGAGTAGTAGAGTAGACCTGATCTGGGGTACGTCCACCTCCCAGTCCTGGTGTGTTTCACACCTGCGTGGTTTTCCTGGAACATAAGCCCAACTGGCAGACCCATCGCAGTGCCTAGAGCCCACCGAGCTGGTCAGGGCTCTGATTCCCATTCAGCGTGGGGCTAGATAACGATTTCCTGGAACTGGATCTGAGGAAACAAGCAAAGGTGACAGACGAGGCAAGCAGGCTATTTCCATTTCAGGAAGCCATGCAGGCAAGAGGTCCCCAGCCAGGCTGGTCACACCTTACAGCAAAGGCCCTCACCCTCCGTACAAAGCAAGCCCCAGTTCTCAGCCTGATGAGGCTTTGGAGCTGCTCCAATTCCATCCACAGTCATCACAGACTGACAGTGCAAGGCCATTTATAGTCCAAGCATGACACAGCAGCTTCCTTTGCTCCCCAGCTAACTGCAGCAATGAATTACGGAGGGAGGGAGGGAGGAATGTGGATAAAATCATTTGGAGGAATTTAATTTCCTGGAATTGGCCTTTGTTTGTCATTAATGTTTACTGTGCTCCTGTATCTCCTTCTGTTTCTATTAGTCACAACAATAAAGCCATTACATTTAAACACAAAAGCCAAGCCCACTTACTTTACTTCCTCATACTTTTTGCCTCGATAAAAGTTACTCTTTTTAATCAGATACAGCAGCACCAGGTCACAAAAGAAAGCTCCCTGCAAATAGAAAGAACTTGTGTTTTATCTTTAGAGCAGAAGAGGAGGTGTTCTGATCTAAGTAGCAATGAGCATTAATTAAAGAATATTAACTCATAGGAGCTGTATTTTCCTTCATACTCCATGTAATCTTAGGGGTATTTAGACTACAAGGTACATGAACAAGTGCCTTTAAGGCAGGACACAGACACACACCTGACTGAGCAGCCAGAGTAGCAAAACTCTACTGGGGAAGATGTAAAGAAACCGGCCCATTTTAGAACAGCTACGTGAGGGCTCTGGGTCCCAATATGTTACTTTAAGAAAATCCATTCACTTACCGCTCCCATGAGAGCAAGCCCCGAACCGATATTGATAATGGTGGGAATGATGTTAAATTTCCCTGCCTAAAAGAAAAAAGGCCATGAAGCACTCGGTGAAAGCACAACTCAAGAAACAGACCGAAGGATGCGGTATTACACAGAGGAAGCTTCTGCTGCCTGTGGGTGTGTTTTGTTAGCAAGAAGCAGGCACAGCCATAGAAGACCTGCAGTGAACAATCTTGGAAGCCAAAGGTCTGTGCGTGCCTCAGATCCAACTGCTCATGGCTGCCCTTCTGAGCTTGCGTCATCCCTGAGTTAGGCTTCTTTTTTCTGCAGTACATATGCATGAAAAAAAATAATCTCTAGGGCTTATTTACTTCTGTTGGGCTTTATGTGGGCCTGTTTTTAGGTAGAAGAGCTGCAGGCTCATCCAGGTCATCTCTTGTCTTATGTAGGGTTAGCTCCACGTGGATGAATGGCAAGAGCCCCTTCCTATGACAAGCCGGAGAGGCTGATCTCATCCCAGAGCTGCCTTCCCACTGAGAAATGCCTCCCCCCTGTTCTTCCTCTCCAGGCTCAGAAATACTCTGGCCTGGGAACTCACCTTGCCATTCACCATCACATCAAAGCGGATGCCATACGCTTTGATGAGCGTCCGGTAGTCAACCCCTGCAGCATCCCGGTAATATTTAGCAAACCTGGAATGCAACAATACCGATTTTAACTCCATAATCTGCCCACACACAGAAGAACCCATCTGAATTCAACTTTCTCTTCAAACAGATCTATCTCCCCACCAAAATCTGCTTTAGCTTGCCACAAGCACGACTCCCTCCCTCCGCTGAAGCAGCCTGCTTGGCTGGGGCAGTGCCTGGCAGAGTCCAATCTGGTACTGCCAACCTCCAACACCTGCAAGTCAAACCAGCTCAGCCCTACTGCAGTTCTGCGTTGTATTCTCCTCTTTACTTACCTAAAGTTGTACCCAGCAGAGATGGACTTTTCTGCAAACTTGTTATCCAGCCGGCTAAAAGAATAGTGAGGATTACATTCAGAAGGGGCTTTATCAAGATCACAGTTCCATTCAATCTGAATTCCTATCACACCACCCTTAATGAGAGAGAGAGACAGTGTGAGTTTTTTTAAACTTAGTTCAATTAATTTGTCTACAAATTTGTCAGATCCTTGGGCAAGTTTTCCCCAGAACAAGACCAGCTGCATTTCTCGTCACAGACACACTTCTGGATGGGCTAGGTTCACGCTGATGATAATGGCCACGTTACTCTACACACCCCCCAGCTTGCCCTGTGCTGCTATCCTAGGAGGCAATTTCTCATCCCAGGACACTGATTTCATTAATTTAAGTGGCTGTTGCAAATTGCAGTGGAGAAGATGCTCTTTTATGCAGGGATGAAGTTCACAAGTGCAGAAGCCAGCACAAAGCCTGCGGTCTTCTCACCCTGTGCTTCTCGGGATGCTTCAGACTGGCTCCATCTTCCCCCCTGTGCTTCACACACTGGATCACAGCCAGTTTGGTGCTGCAGCCCCAGGTCTCTATGCAGAAACACATCCGTTTCTGCAAGGGAAGCCTCCTGGGGCATTCTCTGAGCAGAGAAGCCCCACTAGCTTTCCAAAGTTCTGTGTTTAAACTGATGGTGTAGTAATGTTGAAATTAAACAAAGAAACCCTGCTGGCAGAGCAGCGGTTTGGGCAGCCCTGAATACCTGATAACTGACAGGGCCATCTCTTCTAGAGGACCTATATCACCCTGCCTCTCATTTCCTGGGGACACGATAAATGGGACCAGCGTGATTTTTAAGAACCAGCATCTCTCCATTGCACCCTAGACACAAGGCAGATACCCGGGCAGTCGCCAGTGGCTCTCCTCATGGCCACTCAGCAAGGAAGCCACACGAGCCCAAGGGGCGCTCCTACCTCCGAGGCCATTTCCTGGAAGTCACTGCCAGCCCACTGGACGATGTTCCCCAGGAGGAAGATGGGGCAGTAGGGATGCTCTGTGCTGTAGCGGCAGCTCTTCAGGTAGGACTCGTTGTTGGTTGCCAGCACATTCACCCTGCATGTAGGGAAGAGGGAAATCCACCTTGCCTCCCTCTTTGCTTGCCTGCACAGCCCACGCCACCAAGACTGCAGAGACAAGAGATGTCTCCAACGCCCCTCACACACATCAGAAATGGCACCTCGTCACCCTGCGAGCCCCTCCACTGCTGGCCCAGGGATCGCAGTCTGCCCCCAAAAAAATGACCTCCAAGCCAGACAGGGACCAGGCCAGCTGAATCTGGGCTCAAGAAAGGACTCAGGTGGAGCAGGCTGCCAGAGCGCTCCAGGGCCACCTGGTTTTCTCAAGGAAAAAAAATAAAGATGCTAGAAATGTGTAGCTGAGCCTGGAAGAATAGCATGAACATGCTTCTTTCTACACGTCCTCATTTTGTTCATATTGTGGCAGCAAACGCAAACAAATATTTTTAAATTTGCATTTTCCCAGCCTTGTCCAGTCACCTTTATTTTTATGGAAGAGGAATACCTGGGAGCAGAAGCAGCTCAGGAACCTGGCTATGTTCACTGGCTGGTGGACAAGGCTGCTTCTGCCTTGGAAGCTCTGGTGCATCCCATGCTGTAGGAGCCACTGCAGACCTCATTTGGTGAGGGACAGCTTTATCCCAGTTGCTCTCTGAGAAGCTCTGAGCCCCTATTATCTCCTTGTTCCCGCACAGCCTGAAGCCAAAGACTCTCCCTGCACCTCAGAAGAGGGAATATCCACCTCCCCACCTCAACCCACAGACAGGAGAAGGACAGTGGAGCAAAGTGAGGTTGATGGTTCTGTGATGGGGAGGACAGAGGGATCTATGAGCACCTGCACTTACTTGGAGAAGTTGAACTTGGGGAAGCGGATTGAGTTCTTGATGTAAACAGTGAAGTTCTCTGCACTGGCAAGAAGTGGTTTCCTGGAAGAGAAGGGTTTTTAGCTGGTTTGCATTGTATCCTGCCCATGTTTTAAACTGGAATGGCCACTTTAGAAACGGCGAGGTTTCATCCTGTGGTGCTAGGCCAGCCATGCCACTTCCCCCACTGCCAGCAAGGAGTCGGTGAGGAGCATGCAGGTTGAGGAGAAGCCCTGAGAGCTGGAAACAGCCCTGGACGGCCAGAGAGCCAAGCAGGGGGAGCAGAGGGCCAGTCCTGCCAGGGAGCCATACAGAGCTCCCTCCTGCACTGGAGCAGCCAACATTCAAGCAAGCATTCAAGCAGAGGGAACCCAGAAACTGCCCTGAGTGACACACAAGCCAAACAACTCAACCTCAGAAACAGCACAGGATGGCCACGTACTTGGGCTTTGATCTTTTCTCCACTGGGCACCAGGCCAGTATCTCGCAAGTCCCTCTGGTGCCGTTCCTCTCTTGCAAACAACGGCCAGTCTTAACCCCTGCAAGCAGAGATGTCACAGAAAAGGTCACACAGATCAGCCACCTCCTCTCCTTGCCTACAGGGCACATGAAAATCATATCCTTTTCACCGCCACCCTAAGCCCTCCCCCCTGCTGTGAAAGGACCCCCCCCCTTCAGCTGGAACAACCACTCTTGTTGTTTCTCTGAGCAGCCCAGGGTGCTTTGGCCCAGACGCCACAGAGCTGTAAGCAAGGCAGCAATCTTAATAAAAGAAAGTCCTTGCTGTTCTCTGTCATCAGAAATGTCTGGGATTGTAACCAGGCTGATGCCCCTGAAGGAACCTGCCTCTACCAGAAACAATACAGGAGGAGACCCTTCCCTTACCATTGCCAGCCACCACTGCTTCACCTGCCGGGCAGTCCCCATCCTTGTAACACAGGGCATCGGGAATGCTGACACTCTGCAAAGTGAAAGAGGACAGAAGTGAGACCTGCGACAGGACACGAGACTCAGAGGAGTAAGAAAGTGCTGATGATGTGGGGTGAATTCTCTATAAGGTGGTGAACAGTGAAAATGTGCAGCTGAAGTGGTAACTGCAGGTCATGTGCAAACAGCTTCACAGTATCACACCACCAGCAACACCACGGTTCAGCTACGACGTCCTGCTTTTGGGGTCTGCTCAGTCTGGAGAGGGCCAGGCTGTGGAAAATCCCAGACACGACCTACCACTCACCAAAACCAAGCAGGAGGCAACACAGTATATCACCTTAAGAGATAAGCCTACCTTTGATTTAATCTACATCCTCTGAGCTCAAAATTACCCTTCTTTCAGCTGCATGCTGGTTAATGCAGCCACTAGAGGACAGCCTCGTCCTGAACAAGCAAGCTGTGCTTGGGCCTGGGCTATCCTTCTGCTTGTGATATGGAAAATTAATCTCTGCTACGTGGAGACAACACTCCCTGGACAGCCAGTGTCCTCCTCCACCCAGGCTCCACCCCATTCTGAACCGCATCTCCACAGAGGACTTTTCAACATGACACAGAAAGACCTCATGCCTCTGGCCCGTAAGGCACATTCTGGAAGGTACTAAGCACCCTCCCAAGTCCTGAAGGTAACAAAAGCCTGAATGCGCAGCGCTTCCCAGGATGGGGCTCTTAGAAAGTCTCCTCAACCTGTAATAGACTGAGTCACCTCAAAGTTGTTTTCCCATGGCCTTTCCTGACCCTGAGCAATCACTGTTCTGGTCTCATCTCCAGATGGGAAGATGTCAAACACCTTCAACTAAAGTCAGCAAGACTCTACATGATCGGTGCCTCTGGAAACTAATACAGCTGAACCTCCCAGGTTTACAGAAAACCAGTCCGATTTTCTCAGCTGAGCTATTACACTACAGAGAAAAGCCGTTCGCCTCTCCTCCTTCCTATGTCTGTTGCTCCCCAGGTGTCCTCTGTGAGTTCTTACCCCAGCTTTGTAGGGGTCTGGGGGCCAAGGGGCTCAGTTCTTCCTACCTCAGGACACATGGCTTGCCTCTGGTTTGGGGTCACAATCAGATTCGTCATGACAAAGAAGACGCTTTCACCCTAGAATAAAGCAAAGCAGGAAGAGTTAGAAAACCTGTTTTATTCTTAAAGTATCTGTTAGAAGGAGGATGCGGTTCTCTGCAGGACAGCAACATCTCCCTCTCCCCTAGTGCTTTTCAGGCTGAGATACGACAGTGCCCTTTGTCTGGATATTTGTTTGGATGAGGTTGGTGGGTCTCTATGGCTTTTGGGGTTCTGTTTCAGAGACTGCGTTAATTCGGTGAGCAGGACTGGCTGAGCCTTGCCCTCGCTAGCTGCTTGGCAAGCTGTTGTCCTCCTCTCCCATAAGGACACGGTGCCTGATCAGGGATCAAAGACCCCATTCCTCCTCAGAGCTGTGGGTGCTTGTTCTTGGCCAGGGTCAGGCTGGCCCCCCTAGCTGTGCTGCTACAAGCCCAAGCTCAGGGAGCAAGGCAGCAGGGCACAGCATAGGAGCAGATTTAGTGCAAGACCATGAACATGCGATAAAACAGAGCACTTCTGGCATGGCTGTAATAGAGAGAACACAGATCCCTTTAAGAAGCCATTGGCGTGACTGTCTGAGACATGCAAGCAGAGACTTGACTGCAATTTCATCCCTAAAATCCTTATTTCTGGCAATGTAGTGTTTCCTCTGTATTTGGGCAAAGCCACAATAGACATGGCTGACTCCTGTTCTGGAGCCTGCCTTTCTTTGCACATTTACAGCTTCTATTTGGTCCCTTTCCCACATTCAGCAAAAAGTTATAGTTAACTGCTCCCTGTAACAACCAACACCAAAGGAAACCACAGGAAAAAACAAGCCTGAAGACAGTTTAAAGTCAGCAAGAGGGGAGAGAAAGTAGCTTACCACAGCACTACAGATGGAGGCTTTGCCAGTCGGAAGTGAGAAAAATGCTGAAATAAACCCTGTGCTTCTACCATTTCTGCTCCGTACCATGCACATGTGGGAGAGGGAGGAGGGTTAGCACCAGGCTGCAGCTACAGAAACACCGGTTGTCTCCCGACAGCTCCCGGCACTGGGGAGCCTGACCCTCGCCACACCGAGCCGAGGGGGCATGCAAAACCATTAGAGCTGGCCCACAGTCCTGGCCTGAGGCAGGGCAGCCCCGAGCATCTCAGACAAAAAAATCCTCGCCCACGACAGGAACCAGCAGTGTGTCAAGCCCTGCTACCTGTAACACCGGTTGCTTGTGTGAGTGAGCACCTGGTGATAAAATACGTGATCGGGAGCCAACTCTGGACCCCCAACCCCACAAAGGCTGCTCTGGACCACAGCAGGTAACAAGACATTTCTGCAAACGTGTCAGAGGACAAGCCCCTTAAAGCAATGGGTGAAGAATTCACCAGGTGAATCATTGCGCTGCATTAAGCTTAACCCCAAAGCGCCACTGGTTCACCTTGCCCGAAGTTTCAGTCCTCAGAGAGAACTTCAGTACACTGAGTGCCTGCCGTTTATTCTGGAGTCTCTCAGAAAACCCCTTCCAACACACAGCCCTGCCTGTTGCACATAAAATTGAAGATGCTCAGCTGAGCAGTCCCACTGAAGCCCACGGGACATCTACTTGCAAAGTTCTGCTTGCCAAGTATCACAGACCTTTGCGTGATAGACAAGGCTGCTTTGACATTTGCTGGAAAGACCCAAGAGAAGGCACAGCATTGCTTTCTTGTAGCCCACTTCCTGTTTATTCCTGGGAAAGACCTGGATACATCTCTGCAGCCTTTCCACCAGCAGCCACGCTGGAAGATGTCTTTCTAGCTGAGCAGCAGAGACAACAGCAGTGGGGTGATACCAACCTGTGGAGGGATGACATAGTCTGCAACATCCCACAGCCTCTCCCCCAGCTCCGAGGTGTTGGTGAAGGCTACCCCTTTCAGTTTGGTGATGATGGAGCTCTGGAGGGATGTGTCGGCGTCCTGGTAGCCTTTCTTGACAAGAAACACCCACCTGCAAAGAACACAGTGGGTAGCAGCATTAGCAAGTGGGGTCAGGGAAGAAGTTAGCCAGAGGAGATTTACACCAAGGTCAAACACCATTCAAGGGCAAATCAAAACTTCCCAATGACACCAAACCCTTTGCAACTACTACTACAAATTTAGAATAAACTCTTTGACACAAGCTATGCTTATCTACAGCGCTGGAGGAAGAGTCAGGACCGAGACCCCACACGCAGGGAGAGGTGTAATAACTGGTCATGGGGTAAAAAACCCAAGCCTCCTGCCTCCCTGTCCTGTGCTATGCTCAGTAATGTCGATGGAAAGAGGGGAGGGCAGGGCTCTGTTTGCCTCAAGATGAAAAATAAGAAAAGCTTTTGCAAGGTGCAGGGAAGAGTATGGTTGGTCTCCCAAATACATGACTCTCTCCCATTGTAGCAGCAACAGACCATGGCTGGGGAGGTGCAAATCCTGCAGGTGAGCTGAATATGACTAACAGAAACCTGTAGGGAATATTCTCAGCTGGATACAGGATCTTTTGTAAGCCAGTGTGATGGTAACAACCTGACTGCACCCTGGCCTCTGTGCTGGGCTTCAGGCTTCTCACTAGCACCCCTGGGAGAGCTGCTGCCTTGCTAAGCAGCCCAGGCAAAGGCTTTGCTTACTTCTCCCCACTGGAAGCAGCAAAAGCTCCGTAACACTGGGTGAAAACCTATCACCTGGCTTAAATGAAATGCTTCCAGCTTCCCCATAATACCGCCAAAGTCACCTGCCAAGACAACAAATCACCCAGACCCTTGAAGATGCCAAGGGTGCCGGGGCAGGTTTTAGGGGAGGGACGCAGGCTGCGTTTGCTGGCACAGCTCCCCTTTGCAGCGCACTGACCTGGAGCGCACTGCTGCATGCAGAAAGCGAAAGCAGATGTCTCTGGGGCTGAGCAGCACTGGCATATGCTGCCCTTCACCTGCTGCCTGTGACAAACCTGAATAATAAAATTCCCCACCCCTGTGAAGTTTCCTACTCTCCTGTTTTTCCTAGGACACTGGTTTTCTCTCCCAGGAGGGCTCAAAAGCAGAGCCTTACATTTTCCACAGAGAATCAGGGAGGAAACAGCACCTGCATGCAAGAAATGATCCAGAGGGGTTTGATGATCACAGCCCCTGAGCCAGACTGTGAATGGACATGCAGTCAAGCACCCAGACATCAGGCTAATGCTAGCCACCTCTGCGATAAGCCGTAAGCTACCTCTGCGATGAGCCCTAAGCCCCCAGCCACACAGGAGCCACTGCAGGCACCATCAGTGACGGCACCCAAGGTTTCCAGAAGGCAATAGATGCCTGGGGAAAAAAACAACCAGTGTGGCCCAGTCTCACAACACTCATGGTCACTGGTCACGCTATATCCCTCTTGGACAGAGGATGTGTCCTCAGCAACATTATCTACAGGATTCCTCCTTTAACAGCTAATACATGCCAGACTGCTGAGACTTCATCTCCACCCTGCTAACTAAAGCAGGCGCTGGAACTGTACACCTTTCTATAAATAAACCCAGCATGTAAAAATGACTCTGCTATATTTAATCAGTGAAAACACGAGGTGCAAGAAAGGTGAAGGGACTCAGGAGCCCAGACAGTGAGGGTAAAGACCTACGAATCACATTCTGAAAAGCCTCAGAAACTCAGGAAGCAATGGCACAGGCATCACATGGATAATTCCAGGTCTGAGCCTGCAAGCTGCAAGGAGTATTGCTGTGTTCCTTACGTGTCAGTGTGACCAGCTTCTTGCAGAACTTGCCCTTTTCTGAGAAGTGCTCTAGCTATCTCCATGCCAACTCGCCCTGCTCTGAAATAAATGCAAGGCAGCCAACACTCACACTGCCTCAGCCTCCACAATCCCGGCTGCTGCAGCCCACTCCAGCAAAGAAATCTGCCACTTTGTGCTTAGTTCCCTCCCCTTTAGACCTGAGCATGTCATGCAACCCTGCAGGCAAGCCCGGTTTGTCCCTAGGCTCAGCAACCATGGCCATAAATGCTATTGTTTCTAATGAGTCAGGTGTTAAGGTTTGGCACCATTCCCACCAAATACAGAAATAAATGCCTAAATAATGCAGTACAAAGCCATAGTGCCATTTGATCTATTTTTAACCCGATGTTAATCTGGAAGGTAGAGCTGAATCGAGCAGGAGAAAAATCAGATAAAAATCTCCGAGACATTAGAAAATCCAGCTGTATAAACAAGCATAACTATCTGCATTAAAATCAAAAGACATAGCAAGCTGTCATGTATGCAGAGCAGCCTGCGTTAATCTTCATCACAACACAGCAAGCAAACACAACCGCAGTAGTATGTGAAATGCAGGGCGATTCTTACCCCACCAGGTAAGCCAGGATGGAGAGCTGCACCACTCGATAGAGAATCCCCACCTTCTTGTTCTTCGCAATGACGTATTTCTCTGTTTTATAATCAAAAAGTGATAAAAATAAACCCTTCCAAGCCACCTGCCCCATGCTCCCAGCTCGCTCTGTAGCGGCGGCTGGAGCAGGCAGCAGCGTTTGCAGCTCGCATTATCCACACGTGCTCTGCATGGGAACCTGACACAGCAACCCCTTGAGAGCGAGAGGCTGATCTCCTCCCTCCCCTCAGCTGCACGCCGGCAGCAGCTCTGGGCTGGAAACCGGCAGCTGCACTAACACGGGGTCCTTCCTCAGCTGCTTTCTAGCTAATTCATCCTCTGGGGAAGCCCCCGTCTCAGTTTTGCCCTCCAGCTTCGTTCTCTGCCCCACAGTCACAAAATGCTTATAAAGAGACATGTATAGCACGAAGTCGTGTTACAGCATCCAAGGTGACAGAGCTGTAGCCTCCACCGTTAAATATTAAAGCCTTTCTTCAGCCTTTACATGATGGCAAAGCACCTGGTTAAATTTTTAATTTCTTGAGTATTTGCATAAGCAATGAGAACTCAGGTCCTCACCAGTTATCCAAAATACCTGCCTGATTACTGCATCTTCCCACAAAAAAACCCCCAACAACCTAAGAAAGTAATGAATTCTGCATGCGGCTAAGGGATCAATCAACCATCACATCTCACTAAAATGCACAGTGGGTGCTGAGCTGGGCACATATAGATACAGAACATACCATCTGGTAAAATACCAAAGGGAGAGGAACAGTTTAACCCTCACTGAGATAAGAGTCGTTTACCAGCCAGCAGCGCGAGAGGTGACTCCCAGCCTAACAGGCATTTGCGTGAGCAAGGACATACAGCCTTCATTACTTAAACCAAGATGGGTGGACATGGCTTCCCAGCTAAGGAGGGAATGGAACGAGCTCTGAGGGGGAAAATGAAGTCAGCCAGGACCTTCCAGCAGCCTGGCTAAAAGCGGTAACATACCTCACCAAGAGGAGATCCAGCAGCAAGCGTCCGCTTTCTGGGGGAATCCCGTTCCTGTGCCCTGACAGGAGATCTCTACCGGGGGAGCTTTTCTGGGATGGGACTGCTCATAGGCTGAATCTATCAGAGTCTATCAGAGACATGAGGTGGTGTATCAGGCGTAAGGTGTGGGGTTTGCTCTGTCCATGCGTGAGCACCCAATTAGCTCCCACCTGAGCACCCAATTAGCTCCTGGGGCTTTGTCAGGACCGGGAAGGCTCTTGAGATTACACAGTATGCAACCATGATAGACGCTTGAACACAGGTCAAGGGAGCAGTCATGCTACGGAGGCAGCGGGCGGCGCAGGTGATCTGCTCCAGCACACACCCCCCTGCCCCACACAACTCTTCCCAGGGAGAATCATTCTCAAGACCTCGGGTTTTATGAAAATTTTATCCTTCATCCTCCTTAAATTCCATATCAAATTTAAATGGATGGATCAGATTTTTAATGAGTATGTGACAAGGTTGCTCCAAATCACAAAAGAATCACAAACAGTGTAATAACGAACAAAACGCTATCCTCAAAATACCTTATTTTGTCTCTCATCCCACAGCCATCCCTAGAGTTTCCTTCTGCAAAGCAAACGAAACCTTTCTCGAGCAACTGCAGAACTAGAACAGAAATGTGCCCGTGGCCTCCTTTTAACCCAGCAACTGCTGCGCTCCCCGGCTCCAGCCCCACGGAGGTCTATTGATTCAGCGTGGGGCTCTTTCATGAGGGGCTCCTGGGGCTCCCCCCACTCCCACGCACCCCCAGTCACTCCTCTGGCTTGGGGTTAGCCCCAGTCCTGCTCCCAAACTTTGCAGCTGCCCTTCAGCCTCAGCGCAAGCCAAGGGCTGGCCTTGCTCACCTCTCCCACTCCCCATGGCCCCTCTTTTCCCTATCGGCACACCCCACATGGGCCAACCCTACTTTATCTCACAAAACACGTTGGCTGCTCCCCAGGCTCCTCCTGGAGCCCGCAAACAATGTTTGCCCACTGTATCCACCCCTCCTTACCAGATGCCTAGAGACTAGATAGTCACCAATTCCAGTCTTAAAGATACTCTGTGTGAAAACCCAAAGCACAAATAAAAACTCTTAAAACATTTAATAACTAGAGGAGACAAAACCCTCCAGGAAAACACACTTCTGCAGGGAAAAAGGAGACCACAGTGGTCCATGAGGCCAGAAAAGAGTAAGGAAGAAAGGTAGGCTCAGTCCCTCCACTGCCTGGACCCCAGAGCCAAGCTGGGGCTGTGCATGGGGAGACTGACCCAGCCCCAGGAATCAGAGCTGTATGGAGACACGAGCATCCTGAAGGATCCACCACCTGATCTTCTGCCCAGCCTGCTCCTAGGTGAGACACTTTGCAAGCGCAAGTCCCTGGGTGACAGCTGAGCATCATTTCTGATCATAGGTCCGGTCCCACAAGAACACCAGCAGCTTGCCTTGGCCCTGCTGGAATTGCTCCAGGGACAGGACTAAACAGCTGCTATAACCCATGTCTCAGGACCATTGCTCCTGCTGCACTAAGAACACCCGAAGTTCATGGACAAGCAAAGTATCAGTGGAGACAACTCAGCCCTCGGTGGTGTCCAGAGATCCCCTCTCTCCATCCCCCTCTTCTTCATCTGCCTGGGTGACTGCACAGGACCAGGGAACTTGCTAGCAGTTAAATAGCATGCTGCCTCCTGGCCTGGTTTTACTTACTGGCACAGACATAGGACTGCTATGAGGTTTTGCAATGATTTTCCAGGTTAATTAATGCGAGAAAGGATTTATACAGCTTAGAAAAAACGTTCCTTAAGAGCAAGAAGCGTTCCTGTTATAAGTGTGACCCAAAGATGTGAACCAGGTTTGATCACTGGAGGGAAAAAAAAAAAAAAAAGAGGATGTAAAACTGATACTTTTCTTGTTTTTTAGAGCCATCAAGTAGAAAAACGGTCGCAATAGTTGTTTTTGAATAAAAAGCTGCTCAGCACAGGCTAGATTTGTGCTGACAACAGTGTTGTTGGCACTTTCTTGCAGATATTGTTCTTATCACCTGTAGTTTTCACAACCACTTTTCTCGCCCGGAAATCAAGATTATTGGTGTTTTTCTCAAAGTACTCATGGGCTGTTAAAATGTAAGCAGTTTCATCCCTGGGAGAGGGAGTAAATAACCTAACAAAGTCTCATCATCATCAGTTAAAGACAAAAAACCAGAAGTTTCTCTTAGTCCTTCTCAAGGGACTGAGGCTGGATCTCTTCTGTAAGATATCTCCCTTCTGGAGTCCAACATTTTGAATTTCCCATGGAAAAAAATAGTTCTGCTCCTTTCCCATGAGGGCTATTTTCTCAGTCAGGGAGGATTTCTCCTCCAGCACCAAAGTTCTCCCTTTCTCTCTCTCTCCCCCGCCCCTCCAACACATTACACCGATATGTAACTCCTCATTCTGCTCTCAGTAATTGCTTTTTCGTTATTCACTTGTAGTCACAGGATACACGTCCCTGTCCACCCAGATTGCTCCTCATTACATTTCTCTCCACCTGTCAGTAGCTCTTTGGTATTCAGCTGAACTTGGCCCAGCCACGAGCCCATAAATGCCATGTAAAGGGACTGCGGAAATTAAACTTCAGACCCCTGCTCTGATATGGAGGTATTTGAAACACAGCGGCATCACATCTGTCTCTCTATGGCATTGTACCATAGAAACATTTCAAGTTCAGCCCAATAACATCTTCAAATAGCACCCAAAAGCGACGGCGCCTTTTCCAGGTGCTGGCAGACAGCCCCGGCCAGAATGGGCGTGATTCATGCGTGACTGCTGGAGGTACCCGTTTTAGGCACTTGTCTTGTTCACTTCCAGCTCCTAATGATCATCTCGGGGCACTCATTCTCTCAGCCATCCCCACCCTTTACGGAGCTATCAAGTGCAACAGAAAACATCGGCTCCCGAACGCATGATGGCTGACTCACAAGATGCCGAGACATTTCTGAAGCGCTGGAAATGCTCCTGCAGCAAATACCCGAGTGATGCAGTCGCATTGCTTTAGAAACAGGCGTCAGACCAGCTACTGAAATAGAAAGGAGACAAGGAGCAGAGGATGTAAATAGGAGATAAACTACTTTGGCAAGGAAATGAACATTGGAAGAGGCAGATATCAGCTCTCCCCATCAGTGTCTTTTTTTCTCATAGATGATGACCTATACTTGTAGGTCAACATCTGAAAAAAAAAAAAAACAAAACCCAAGGGGGAAAAGTTGAACAGGTTGAAAGAGGAAGCTGCTTTTAAACCACAGCTCACACACACAGAAACAAGCTACATCAAGCACAAGCTGCTTTCTGAAGATGATGGGTTTGGATGCAAGAACAAAGAAATGTGCGTGCAGCCTGCAGCGAAGAGCACTCCATTCCCCACTGTGACTTTGCAGTGTGCGTAAGAAGTAGGTTGCTACTTGCCAATGAAAGATTGACAAAAATCAGCCTCAATATTTGTCCTCCTAACCAGCACCCCTGCACACCCAGCCACAATGGAAAAGGAAACCTTTCTTTCAGGAGCTACTAGAAAAACATTCCAATTTTTTTTGCCTAGAAAGGGAATCTGTGGAAAGAGTCTTTCTGTCATTATCCACCGGAGCATCCAAACCTGTCTGTAGCAGTGAGAAATGGAAGCATGCTGAAGTTCCAGAATATATTCTCTCTTTGAGTCCGCTCAGCATTTCCAACAGAGCAGTTTTCAGCCTTTGAGTGCATTCCGGGTTGCTTCCCCAAGTCTTGAATCTCCTGTACAGAATGCAGGAGGTCCTGTTAATCATTAGCCAACCCAAGAAGTTAAAGTGCTTGAGAAACAGGAACAGAGAGAGGGAAGAAAAATACTGCACATCTAATGAAACTCATCCATCATGCCCTGTTCTGTGAGAGAGCTGGCACAGAGTCAGATAAGAGAAATTAAATTAAAATGCACATAAAACACCACTAGGAGACTGGGTGCGATGATAGCTGGAACGGCAGCATTACGCAGTGCTGCATTGCAATGTTTTCACCTTCTACAGTCAGCCAATGAAAGAATCACTGGGGAATAAGAGGAGAATGTTAAATCAAAGGCCTAAAAGCTAAATGGGTTTAATAAAATGTGTATTTACATTAACCACTGACTTAAAGGTAAAACCCTGCTCTCGAATATACTTGACAGATTACTTTTCTACTTCTTTGCCAATACGTATCAATCCTGACCTGGAAAGATATGAACCTGGTCCCGGCTTGATAGCTGTCAGAGCTTACCTTGCTGCAAGTGCAGAGGAGACACCTTCATCCCCTTCCTCTGCCTTCATCACGTAAACAGCTAGAAAGTCTAAGCTGGGGCCTCCACCCTTTCCTCCCTAAAATTACCAACTGGCAACTTTTTCCAGCCATAGGAAAACATAACGTGCTGCTCAGACATGACCCCCAGAGGAAAAGGTTTCACGATTAACCTCAGCCTGGGACCTGCCCCTGCCTTCGTGCCGCAGGCTGGCCGTGCTCCAAGCCAGTTACCCCCACCGAGAGGCTGGCGCGTCCCAGCTGCACCGCGCAGACAGCACAGGAGCTGGTTTAGCCAAGCTGGCGGAGAGTCAGAGCACCCTGCTTGCAGCAGCGCTGCTCCATTCCAGATCGTTCATCCTGTTCTAATAAGACACAGGAAATGTCTCTTTTGAGCTGCAATCCAATTAGTCTCCAAATAAAGCTGCCCCAACAGGCTCTCTGCAGAGCACTTCATGGCTCCTATCTGATGCTCTTACGTCAGCAACCGGCACTTAATAATGAAGAACTACTTATGCCCTTTTCCTGATAAGGTTTCCTGAGCAGCAGACTTCCAGTTCACTTAATCCTGCTATCCACCAGGCCACCACATGCCCCAGTTCAATACATGAACCTGTTGGCTTCTGAACACACTGAGGGAATTATAGCCCAAGGCTTGCAAATCTCCCTGGCACACGAGAAAGGCATAAGCAGCTGGTATCACCCCTGACTAAAATAGCATCGCAAAAGGCATCCTGTCCTCCCCTTCAAGGATACAATTAAAAAGCTATCTTGGATACATCAGCTCTTGTCAGCCACCACCCACCTTCACACGTCCTACTCCTTGGTCAGATCACCACAAAAATAACCAAAATCTATCAGGCCAAGCTCACCTACCAGAAGCCAATATCCAAACCTGGAGCGACGGAGCCATGCCATGACTCAGAGCTAAGGCAGCGGATGGGGACGGGTGATCACCACCGGTTGATGGGCAGAGAAGCATCATCTGTTCTTGCTCTCCTGGGCTACCAGCAGCACTGAGAGTCATCTCGCCCCAGCAGAGCAAGACAAAGGTAGAGTAACAAGCCCCTCCAGCCCAACGAGCAGGGTCGGGAGAACAGACCTGAATGGAAAAGAGTTTGGGACTTGATCCATACTAGTCTGCATTTCCTACTGAAGAGCAGAGAGACCCTCCCACCCCAGGAAGCTGTGGGTCTGCAGACACACTGCCACCTTTGTGTGATGCATAAAGGTCACGAACGAACCTTACAGCTCAGAGGCCTCCGGGGTATCTGCAGCAGCTTCTCTGCCCATGACACCCGGACCCCAAACAGCCTGCTAACATGCAAGCCTGGCTGGGGTCAGGTGTTTAATGACTCTGAACAAGTCATTTGCAAACCTTCTGCCATTCAGGGACATGGCATAACCGTACCACTTGCCAGAGTGCACTAAAGTCAGGGCCACACAGCAAGGCCACAAATGTCGACAAGGCTTTTGCACAGGGGATTTTATTCAAAATGCAGATTGCAAATAAATTTAGAAGCAGATGCAGCAAGGCTTCCATGGAAACAGCACAAAAACCCAGCTGTGGTTTGGATGACTCTGAGTCTTGGCAGTCTTGACTAATCCCTTAAGTGCCATCCAATTACTGCAAATGTGTTTGGCATCTACTGTAGCAATTGCAAAGAATTAAATGGTTGGATGGCACTCATCAGAAATTACAAGTCACAGATCCCTGTAATGCTTTTAAGAAAAAACATCTAAAAAGGAAAATAGCATTACCTACTGCAAGAGCTGACCTCCTCGAGAGCCATAAGGGACAACAAAAGGGATCCAAGTAATGAGGGAAACTTAATTCAGAGAAGAAACTAGAAAAAAATGAGAGAAAGAGGAAGAATAACAAGATTGGCTGAAGGAGCTGGGTTTGTTTAGCCTTGAGAAGAGAAAACTCTCCTTGCGCCTCCTTATTCTTAGCACAGCTTCTACAATTAACACTCCTTCCCTTAGGAAAGTCATCAAAAAACTACAAACAGCTTTTCCGTGCCCAGACTTACCAAGTATTATCTGACTGTAGAGATCTCCAGGTGCCTTGGAACACGTAGGACTTCAGTGTGAAATGGAAGTCTAGAGAATGGAGAAGTGAGGACGGGCAGCAAGACCACAACTGCTGGTATACATATATACTGTGCCCAGCTGCTCCACAGGAGCTGCTCTCTTGCCTGAAGCTCTTCAAAGGCATGACCTCTCTCAGACCAGCATATTCTGCTTTCCATGTACTTAATTCCTCATAAAGGTCCTTCCACACAGGGACATGCAAAGAAGAACAAACTTGTTCTGCCAAAATCTGGACTCAGTCATTGAGAGCAGCCCCAGAGACTTGTTATGCTACCTGGGAAAGGGTACAGCAAAACGCTCAAACCACCTTCAGCCAACAAGTGCAATACGCAGGCTTCTCTTGCAAGAATTTATTTTCAAAGAAGATGCAATTAAAAACACTACCAAAAAGGATTTACACAAAGAGGGGGTGACAGTAAAGCCATTCAGCCCAGGCAAAGCATATTTATTTTCAAACAGTACAGAGCTGTTATGACAAAAAGCCTGACACAGCTGGTTCTTTCATTCAGGCAATAATTTCCTTTCTGAGCTCTCACCTAGGAAGTCTCATTTCCTCAATCCCTGGCACTTGCAAGCGGATTTGGAGTGACTCACTCTAGGTATGTAGCTCCAAGGAACTCCACAAACAGCCAGGGGGGAGAGAGAAAGAAATTCAAGCCGGAAAAATGGCTGCAGCTGCTGACTGAGCGGAATGGCAGCGCGAGATCTCTGCACCTCTCTCGTACTGTTGAAAGTCACCCAAGGGCCCTATATTCCTCAAACAGTATCTTGCTGTGGTACCTCTTGCTTTTGTCCTAAGAGGGTAGGCTGGTGTGCTTAGCACCTTTGACTTCTGGCTGTTTGGCAGCCAAATTTAGAGCTAGGGCACACCCAGGCACAACCTGAATGTTGAAGGCCACAGTTTGCTTGTTAACTTCAGTTAACCATCAGGCAATATTGGTTAAGCCAAAGGAGACAGGAACTGGTTTTTTGCCTTCTGAAGGTCTGAATGAAAATCTACGTTTAATCTACTGCTGTGTGTAAACACACATTAGATTTGTGGGGTTTATGGTTAGCCAAACACAACAGAAATAAACCAACTACGCTATAGGGACAGAGAAAGCCAAAGAGAGGAATAGTATCAAGTGCCTGTACTCAGCCTTCTTTAAAAACAGCGAGAACCTGAGAAGTCCTGAGATCATTTCATTGCTCAGGAAAGAATACACCTGGTACCAGGTGAAGCCAGCCACAGGGTTTGGCTAGGCACCTTCTTTCCGCAAAGCCTATAAATTGCTATTACTGATAACCTGCAGCTGAAAAAACAAGATTGCTCCTGAGTCACCCTACTTTCTGTCACACATCCAGCAGGGAGTATGGCAACGCTGCTGTGGTCGACACTGCGGCTCGCTGCTTGGCTCTGCCCTCGATTCGAACACGGCTGCTCCGGAGGAGGCGTGGTGAACCATCCTAACTTGGGGAAGTAACTCCTGGCATAGGAGGGGTCTGTCTGAACTGGCAATGAAGTCCATGATACAAGTTTTCATTTGTGACCAAATCAGGATTTGAAAGCAACTGAAAATGGGAAATCAGAAATAAGATTGTGAGGTGCAAAAAACTAATTGCCAGATGCACGAGCTTCTGATTCCAGGAGACATCAAGGGACATACTTTACTGTATTAAAATGCACAAATTTGTATATATATACACATATGTATATGTAAAATGCTTCTCTCTCCATTTTCATTAGTAATAGCAGGGTGGGAAGCTTCCCCTATTTCATCATTTCTATTTCAATCTATTCTGAAGCTACTCGGTACTAAAATCAATTTAAAACCACTCAGCATTACAGCAACTAAGACTGAAATCCAATACATAAATCTAACAGGCTCCAAGATGAATTTTCCTATCATATCTACGTTAAAGCAAAATTTCTCATGGGGAGTCTAGTTTATCAGTACCAGGCAGTCCTTCTATGATGAATAGTCAGTTCAAATTTAACAAGCAGGCAACTGGATCGCCCAAAAAAGCTGGGTCCCCGTGGTCAAAACAGCAATTTGGGGGAGTCTCAAGATCTGGAGTGCCACAGCTTTACCAGGGAATATGAATCATTTTACATCTTAGCCAGACTTTGACTCTGCTATTTCTAAAAAGCCGGTGAAAGAATACAGAGCTTTCTGCTTTGGCCAGCTTAGTCTTCAGGATGTATCTTCTTGCTCCATCACAGTTTTATAGTTTCTTTTGAAAAAGCCACACTGGGGAAAAAAATTAAAAGAACTTATTAAGTCTTTTTGTATGCATTAATTTTTGCTTTTTCTTAAAACAATTCAAGAAGCTTTTCCTTCTCAGGGTTGCAATAAGTGAATGAGTGAATGCAGAGTGCAGCGAGGTCTGACTTCTGACAGAGCTGTAAGCCTGAAGGGCTGCATCGTTCAAAACTTGTCAGAACATCCATGAACACTGCATAACGTTCAAATGCTCCGCAAAGCACTTCAAAACCAGACTTGAGAGGTTATACTGCAGTGCTCGGAACTGCTCTAAATGTAAGACTGAGGTTTTACCACAGTAAGCGGCAGATGCCCTTCAGTGCGCATTTGAAATAAATCGCTTTCGTACTTAGAGAAATCTTAAAAAAAACGTTAAAACATCTAACAAAAATATTTCTGTTTTGTTGCGTGCGCATTAAGGATACCCACTTTCCAGAGGAGCAGAACAATGAATGCCAGCAAGAGAAGTCCACCCACGCAGCTTCCTACGATAACAGGCAAGGGATCAATCACTTCGTCTTTCAGGAAGACAAGGGTGATCTGGAAGAGGATCAAGGCCAGTTGTTTTGTTCTTGGGTAGCTCTTAACTGAGAAAGCTATATAGCTGGAGCTAGCATTCAACCTTTAAACTACGCTGGACGCACCATCAGTCTAACTGCGCAGGTACTTTGCCATCCAATATCAAATCATTTTTTGCATTGCAAGCCTAATCAAGGGAGTTAAATTTACTGAGTCTTCTTTGGCAGCTTGCAGCGATTACAGTAGTCCCCAGTGACAATCTTTCGGGTTAAAGAGCATGTCTTTGCTAGGGAGAGAGAAGGAATATTCACATTGAAATCCCTGGGAGGACAGGAGGCCTCTGCCATAGCCACAAGTGTCAGCTGATACACAGAGTTCAATACAGAACACTCGGAGCTTTTTTGCTACGCACTAGCAAGTATCTTCCCTCTGCTTTATCCCATAGTCAACACCTGATTTCACTAAATTCAATGGCAGAACAGATGTTTGCTTCAAAAGGTCCAGGATTTAACTCTGGGAACTTGATCCGCTCTCTAGATCCAGCAAAAATGTCTGGATTTCTCACTTGTTCCTGCCCCAAGAGAAGGACCAAGCTGCCTACGTGATGCTCTCATACCTCAGCGTTATGATTCTCTTCTTTCAGGCCCAGATAGCGTTCTCTGTCAAAGGTGATTTTTCCAGGGACCAGCAGAACAGTTCTGCTTTTTAAGAACTACGGAAAAAGAAATGAAAGGAACAAAATATCATTTTCTTTTCAGAAAAACATGTTGCAACAGCAAATCCTTACTCAGACTGTAAGGACCAGTACAGTGCACTGTACAGTGCTGCCACCAAGCTGTGTCGCGTGTATGTAACCTGATGTGCAACCACTGCTCGTGAGAAATTGTCTGGAGTGATGAAAGCCTGCGGAACTGGAAAAGTCATTTCAGAAGGAGGAATTTCTGGAGGAAGGAAGAAGACTGCAGACTAAGTACCTCCTGGGAGACACTGGCACGAATAAAACATCCCTCTTGCTCTGCAGGGTCAGAAAATAGCGTGGCATGTGGAAGAGCAACATCTCCACTGCGATGCGGTAGAAACCAAGCCCTTACCCCGAGCCTCTGGCAGGGAGCAGGATTTAGCAAAGGCAGCGTGGGCTTTCGTGCGTACCTGCTGCGAGCTGCTTAGAGAGAATGCCGCCGTCACGGTGATGCTGTCTCCGTCAGATTGGGTGCAGCAGCGCACGCACTGGTACCGCACGTCCCCAGCGCCCTGAAATGCAACGGAGCGGCTCAGCCCCCGGCTGCCACGGGCGTCCGCGGCGCCGTGGGTTTGTCCCCACAGCAGCAGCAGCAGCAGCAGCAGCAGCCGGTGCCCGCACCGCTCACCTCTAGTGCCGTGCCGCCGGAGTACTCCCAGAGATCCGGCCCCGGGCCGCCGCTGGCCCCGCACCCGCTGACCCCGCACTCGGTCGCCTCCTGAAACGGGACGGTCGCCATGGGGCGCTGCGCCCAGCGCGCGCAAAAGTCGCGGGGGGGCGGGGCCTGGCGGGGCGGGGGCGGGGCCTGGCGGGGCGGGGCCTGGCGGGACGGGGGCGGGGCCTGGCGGCGGGGCCCTCCCCTCGCGGGCGGGGCCGCGCCGTCCCCGCGCCCCGCCCCGCTCTCGCGAGACCACGTTTGAAACGGAGGCGGGCGGGCGCCGCGGCTCCCCCTCAGGCAGGGCCCGGCCCGGCCCGGCCGCCGCCATGCCGCTCCAGCCGCGCCTGCTCCGCACCTACTCGCGGCGCGGCGGGCGCCTCCGCCCGCTGCCGCTGCCCGACCGATGGATTTCGCCGCCTCAGGACCGCAAACGGCTCTTCAGCTCCACCTCGGCCGGCTCCAGCGCCGCCTCGGCCGGCTCCCCCCCCCGACGACCCCGACTTCTCGCCTCCCGGCAAGCGCCGCCGGGGCCGGCGGGCCTCGCCTCGCCCCGCCCTCCCCCTCGCCCCCGCCGTGTCCCCGCCGCCGCCAGGGGCCGCCCGGCGGAGCGCGGCACCCCCTGCTGTGCAGCACCCCCCAGTGGCCGCCCCCGCGCCGCCGGCCCCGCCGCCGCCAGGCCCCGCCGGCCGAGCTCAGCTCCCTCGTCCTGCTCAGCACCACCGTGGAGGGCGGCTCGGGGCTGGACGGCAGCCTGGAGCTCTACTCCGCCTCGTCCGGCAGCGCCCTGAGCTCGCTGCACTCGCCTCGGGGAGACCCCGAGCAGCTCCCGTCCTTGCCCGGGGCTGAGAGCGCCAGGGAAGGGGGGGCTGGACGGCCCTGTCCAAAAGGCACGGAAAGGAGCTGTGAGCCAGGCTCGGTCTTGCAAAGGTCCGGCAGGGTTCTGAGGGCGTCAGTGCGGGGACCCTGCCCGGCACAAGCTCCCCTGTCCCCACCAAAAGCCACGACCGCTCCTCGGGCAGCGCTGCCTCCCGTTAATGGTGAGGCACAGCACCCTGCACCATATGACGGAGCCATGTCTGATGAACCATGTGATGATCTAAGGAGAGATTCAACAAACGGAAGCTCACCTTATCAGAGAGGTAAAACCAAGAAGGACCTGCTTATGCCGGTGGTGGTCTTGGACCCTCAAGAAGTGCCAGTGTGGCTGATGAGCATGAAATGCAACAAAAAGGCAGATACTCAACCTGCCTGCCAGCAGCCCATCTCTCCTTTGGGCCTTCAAGGAATCTTGGATAATAAACATAAAAGTACCAAGGTTGTTCCTGGAGAGGGAAGTGCCTGTAGAAAAGCCTGCATCAGCGGCTTCAGTGCCAGCCGGTGGAGGAGGCAAACAAGGCTCGGTCCAAAAAGGCACAAAAATAAGAGACAGCAGCAGCCCGATAACTCCTTTTTCAGACCACAGATGAGGCAAAACGGAACAAAAAAGGGTGTTCTGGAGATGTCTGTAGATATAAGAGACAATGACTGTTCATTCCTCAACAGCTCCCATTCCTGGGGTAGAGTTCGAGCATCTTTGTCCTTCCATAAGAAGAAGAAAGTTACCACAGAAAAGAGTTCATGCAACAGCATCCTTTGTACCCCTTCTGTGAAATCCCAGCTTTCAGGGTACCAAGCAACCCTATCTGCTGGTAAGGCTCAGTGCTGCAGCTGGTCTGCTTCCTCCATGGTCCTGCTGGCTCCCAGGAATTCCTGTTCTGTCCTGGAGCTAATGCTTACAGATGCAGAGAAGGTGTTTGGCGAATGCCACCAGGAGGGACCTATCGCTTTTGAGGAATGCATTCCTTTAGACAAGATGAAAGATTGCAAGAAAATTGGAGAAGGGGTGTTTGGAGAGGTCTTCCAGATCGATAGTGAGAGAGGACCTGTGGCCTTAAAAATAATTCCCATTGAAGGGACTGAAAGAGTAAATGGTGAAGCTCAGAAGAGCTTTGGGGAGATTCTGCCTGAGATAATAATTTCAAAAGAACTCAGTCTTCTGTCTGAAGAGTCTCTGAATAGGACTGTTGGGTTCATCAGCTTGTACTCTGTGCACTGTGTTCAAGGGACCTATCCTCAGTATCTCCTGGAAGCCTGGGACAAATACCAGAAGAAACAGGATCAGAAAATGATCGGCCAGACCTTTTTGGGGACGAGCAGCTCTTTGTGGTTCTGGAGTTTGAATTTGGAGGCAGTGACTTGGAGAATATGAGAAATAGGTTCAATTCAGTGGCATCAGCAAAGAGCATTTTACACCAGGTCACTGCTTCCCTGGCTGTGGCAGAACAGGAACTGCACTTTGAGCACAGAGACTTGCACTGGGGGAATGTGCTGGTAAAGAAAACGGATGTCAAGGAGCTTAATTATGTGTTGAATGGGGCGACGCACACAATCCCCACAGCAGGGATCCATGTCAACATCATAGACTATACCTTGTCTCGGCTGGAGAAGGACGGGTTAACTGTGTTTTGTGACCTTTCCACTGATGAAGAACTGTTTCAAGGCACAGGGGACTACCAGTTTGATATCTACAGGCAAATGAAAGCGGAGAACTCCAACAACTGGACTGACTATCGTCCACACACCAACGTCCTCTGGCTGCACTACTTGTCAGATAAACTTTTGAAAGACATGGGCTACAAGAAGAAAACTTCTGCCATGAGGAAAATAAAGCAGCAGCTCAGTAAGTTCCACAAAGAAGTACTGACCTTTGAGTCTGCCAATGAAGTTTTACAAAACAGCAGCCTCTTCCAGTGAGCAAGGGAGTGCAACGTTTCCAAGTACTAAGTCACCGATACTGCCCTTCTCCTTTGCTGTTTTTATGTATGACTTTTCTAAATGTTGCCACAACGAAGAATTGTTATAATCAGTTACCAATGTGTATGATACACTGTCAAAAATGTCTAAAAAACTCCCAAGAGTCTTCTGCTTTAAAGTGTTTCCATATGTACTTTTTTTGAGGGGCAATGGTGGGGAGAGAACAGAGTTGACGTTTGAGAAGGGGATAAAAAAAGACTTCTTTGGGCTTGATGTTTTGAATTCCACAGAAGTTTTCTTACCTTTTTAATCTTAGATTATTAAAAGTTCTTTCCTTACTATATTGTCTTTCTTACAAATTCTTTTTTTTTTTAAAGAAAAAAGAAAAAAATTCTGGACAGTGAGGACAAAGGTAATTGTTCTTAGCCCAGCTGGGGACAGAGAAAAGGAAAAAAACACCTTTTGACTTAATTCCAGTTTGGCAAAATTTGTACCTGGAACAATGCTACAAAATGTCAATACGTAAAGTTTCTGTAGTGTAGGTTTGAAAAACACTCTAATCTGAAGTTATATGAATTTTTTTTTCTCTGTAAGGACCAGTGAAGAGGTATTGGATTAGGAAAAAAATAAGAAAAAGTACCTGTGTTCCTGATGCATTTTTGACTGTTATTATTCTGTGACCTTGTATACTGACAGGAACCCAAATCTGTAACTTGATGGTAGCGTTAAAGCGATTTTCTCCATTTATCTACAGAAGAAAATGCACAAGGTTGTAAGTGTTCTTCAGTCCTGACTGCAGATGGATCAGATGACATAAATTTGAAGCTATACTTACATTAAATTTGAATTCTTTGTTTTCAGGAAGTCTATTGCTAACATTCACATACACTAAAGGCACTGGTCTAAAGAGAAAAATAAATAAAGCTAAGTGAAAAGTGAATTAGATTATTACTAAAAATTAGTACATCCAATAAACCAGATGCATTAAGTAATTAAGAGGTAGCATCATCAGCTGTGTTATAACTGGAATGCTCTCTATGAAGTCTGTCTCTGTAAACTTGCAGTCTATCAATTGGAACAGGCTGCCCAGTGAGGTGGTGGAGTCACCATCCCTGGAAGTGTTCGAAAACTGTGTAGATGTGGTACTTTGGGACACAGTTTAGTAGGCACGGTGGCGTTGGGTCAACAGTTGGACTCTATGATCTTGGAGGTCTTTTCCAACCTTAATGATTCTATGAACTAAAAGCATCTTTGAACCTATCTTGAAGTCTGCTTTTTACAAGCTAAGCAGTTGGAGACCCTGGGTACCCCCCTGCCTACAATATGGTTTTATTGTTCTTTTTTCCAGAGTCTTTACTTTTGTTGTCTAGTACCACAGAAAGTGACTTGACAATCTGCAGTGCTTGAAATTAAGATGGAAATTGTATTGGAATCCTACCAGGCATCCTCTAATCTTTTTTCCTCTAATTGACTAAAGTAATGCAATATAATTGAATATTCTCAAAACTTACCAAGTAAGGATTGCAGTGAATGCGTATCTGACATCGAGGATGTGTTCTTCAGTCAGAACGGTGCTATTTTCATTTATGCTTAAAAAAAAAAGGATGGATGAAACAACATTATTATCTGCCTGCCTTGGTCCTTTATTTCTGTTGTTTGAGAACTGCTAACGCTGGCTGTACAAGAGAGATGGAAACAAAGCAGCAGTAATTAATGAAAGGAGAGGTGCCAGCCTGCCTGGTGACATGGTGCAGTAGTGTTGGAGTAGCCCTTTATTACCACAGATTGTGAAAGCTGCCAGTGCCTTGAAATGTTTCCCTGAAAACCAACGCTAATTTGTGAATATGTAGTATTGCTTTCATTAATCAAAATTTAAAGCTCCTACCCCTCACAACACTAGACATTAAACTCATATAGAAACCTTTGCCTTAAACCATGCTTGTAAGGAAGTGTAGCTGCTAGAGATGAGTTCTCATTCCCTTTTTAAAGATGCTCTCTGTTTATAAAATGCTGTGTGCTAGTCAGTCCCCATAGATTTTAACGGGAGGAACGCCACAAGAAAGAAATCTGAATGGTAACTTCCCCTGTTAGAAAGCCCCTAATCAAGAAAAATGCCCTGAAATATGTTCTCATCCCAATGATTTGGAGTGAAAGCTTTACATGGAACAGAGCTGGATTATATATTTTATAATAATCTGTGCTCTCTGCTGAGGAAGGAGGACGCCAGAACCCAGTTGCCATTTCAGAAAACACAAGCTTTTAAATATGTACTACACTTAAATTAGGACCTTAAAGGGTGCTCCATCTTTTACTGAAATAATGAAGTATAAGCAAAGCTAGAATTATCATAAGGGAAGGAAAGATTTTTCACATGGATCCAAATGCTTTAGAAGGCTGAAAAGAACAAGTATAGTTTTGTGTAACCAGTGACTGATAGATAGTATGGACACAGAGTAGGAATTCTGATATTTCCTTTCTAGTTCACAGTGTATTTTGTGGTGAAAACAGCAATACTCACTTGGTGATATTAATGGTGATTGCAGACTTATTTTGGAATATGCTTTCAGCTACTTGCCAAATTACTGAAAATTTTGCCTATTTTGAGGGAAGAGAAAGACATAACAAAATATCGATTACCCTGTAAATACTCTTAACTCGCCAGGATACTGTTAAAACATAAGGGCTAATGTATTTTCTGCCCATCATGCCCTTCTGGAGAAATTAGACATTAAGTGCAGGAATATAAAAATTATCTCTTGCCTTGAGAAAAATGCATGCCAGCCATAGCTGAATTAGAAAGAACAGCGACTCTGGCCTAACTGTAGAGATAGAGGATGCAAGAGCAGCTACTCAAAGTATCATTTAGAGGTAGGGTAAAAGTGAAAATAATGATCTCTACTTACAGTTGTCTTCTTGAATACTGGATGCCCAATTCTGCAGTTACATGATAAGACTACAGAAGTTAATGGTATTGGCTGGCTACAGTGAATAGCAGGAGAGGATAGCTGCAACAAGAACAGGAGTGCTCTTTAACATTGAATAAAAACAGACTGGGAAATTCGATTCAGTCTGTGTCTGCTCCCATTAAACAAATTAAGTACAAATAGCCCAATAAAAGCTTGAGAGTCTTAAATCAGATAAGTGCAGTATTCAGGCTCTACTCCTAACAACTGAAATGCTCCTTCCCTTCCCTGGACCTTACCTCAGGATTTATTTAGGTAGTAAATTAATAGGAGTCTGTTCTGGGTTTTTTTTCAGCAGTCTGCTGCTAGCTGAAGAGTTGTTCTACAGTCTTACCTCAACAGTCACCTTCTTAAAATGTAGGGTTTTAGGATAGTTCAAGACCATAGTTGTCATGTACGAGTCATCTCCACTGTTCGTTAGTGAAACGTTCATGGTCACTTCTTTAGTGTGGCCCACCACTAATTCCTTTCTAGAAGCAGATGGAAAAATGAGATGGGTGACATGTCATTCCTAAGGGCTGCTATTTAATGAAGCATTCTGGTAATTACTGCCTCCAAATGCTTTCACACACAGGATAATGCAATAGCCTCGTTAATTATTCAGTATTCTTTAGGGTGTGGGAAAACACTGAAGGCAGTTATCTCCAAAATTTATGTAACATCATTTCTATTTTACATCAAGATAGATTTTAAACATCATTCCACTTGATTAGCTTTTCAGTGACTCTCCAGGGTAGCTTTGAAGTGATGCCTACTGTTTTGTCTAAGCCTGTGTAAACTGAGCAACTCTTTGCTGTAGTGATGTGCTGTTTATCAGCCTAAAACAAAATGACACATTCACAATTAAATGCCAGAATTGAGATTTTAGGATGACTAGAGTTGATTAAACCTTGGTCTTTCCTCTGAGATTTCCTAGAACAGCCCAGCAATGCACGTGGAAGCATAGTTACAGCATTGTATGAATGTGATGTTATGGGAAGGGTGAATTGAATGGAAAGTAATGTAAACAAAAGAACAGCAAATCTTGTCTGAGAACTTGAAGAAAATGGTTTATGCACAAAGATGACATTTGATATGAATGTTAAATGCAAAATCTGGATAATACGACTACTAAGACTCACTGAATCTGACTTGTCAAAGTTAAATGAGCAGTACAGATGGTCTTGTTGCAGTCCTTCTTGTAAGGCAACTGAAAGCAAGCACAGATCAGGTCAGATTTTAACAGTCCAAATTTTTCTAAGACAGCAGATTCAGAATATCTTTACATATACATGTACAATCTCTGAAAATCAAAATTCCCATGACCTCAGTTAAGGAGAAGTTAGAAATAAAAGACCCTCTAGTGGTCAGTCAGTCCTAAATTGATGATGTTTTGTAATTCAACTCCCAGGAGAAGGTCTATTAGCAATAACATGAAAAGTCTTTACTGTGGACAAGGTCTTGTTAAAGAAACGCCAGTTGTTCACCCCTGGATTGCCACAGGGCAATAACATTAATTTGTTTTCCAGAAATGATATGTTTTTCTTGAATAAATATGTTCATATGCTGTGCCAGTTTATGGGCACACTGTTTTGTAGAGATGAGGTTACTTCCTTTCAGCAATGGTTTTATTCACCAGTAAAAATTTGCTGTTTGTGGCTGATATTTCTAGAGAAGTTCAATGATAATTAATAATTAGATGTTGGGTGCATAAGTACTAAGCAATGCTGACCAATACTCAAGAATCTCATGAATTATTCTTAGGAAAGAAATGTACCGTCAACATCATCATTCCTAAGAGTACTGCGACTATAGTAATTAGTATTCATTACTGCTCAGTGCTAAATGTCCTAACTTCTCTGTCCTATGCTTTATGGACAGCTAATTAAATATTGAATTCTGGTAAAGACTATTAAGTAGCAAAAAGCTGCCTCTTTACAGAGCTTTGTGGAAATTTTTCAGAAGCTGTGATCTGGATTTCAGACTAACTGTGAAAAGAGCTAGATTAGCTTGTAGGAATCCTGCTACTAAACTGCAAGAGAGGAAACAGGATATCAGATTTAACCTTTTAAGTTTTTTAGAATTTTGCAGCCTCCCAAATATCAGTTGGAAACAAACAACTAAAACTAAACAATATGTACATAATTCTAATTATTTTTAAAAAGATTTCATTAGAAAATTGTATAGTTCTTACTACCAAATACACCATTTGAATAAAACAAGTCTTAATATAAGTTCCGATGGAGAGCTCAATAAGTGAAAAATAAGTCACAAACACACAAACCATCTGCTGTCTTCACAGGTAGCATCTAATTTCATTTTATACAGAGGCACAGGAGAAATGTGGTCAAAAGTAAAGCAATTTTTTTAGAAGACCTGAGGTTGGACCTTAGAGAAGAGATTCACTTAATAAGATAAGAGTATCTGTTTGGGGGAAACCTGGGCATAAAGTCTTCCCAGAATAGAGTATTGATAACTAAAAAGGGAACAGAGGGCAGAAGAAAACATGCAAAGGCTAAGAAAAACACATTTTTATTTACTTTTTTTAATAGTAAAAGCTTTGCATCCTGGAACAAAAGTTCTTTGCTAGTGTTTTGTTTTATTACCTGAAAATGCATTTCTGATGGCTTGTATCTATCCAGCACAGGAACAGCAAATTCCATGTTATCATTTTTCTTATAGAGCTTGTGTTCAACTCTCAGGAAAACACTGGAAAAACAGTCAAAGTCACATGGCTACAAGAAGAGAAGAACAAGAAGTTGAGAAAATGTCTCAGCATTAAAATGCAAAAGTCTTCACACGTCACCTCTGTTCCAGCTTCTGTCATCTGGCCTATTTAGTGGCCTTTTGGCTCAGACGGTTTCTGTGGGCTGCTGTGTTTAATAGCCATCAGTGGACCATAAGCTTGTCAAATTGTTTTTTTTTTTAGATCATTTTATACATTTGGCTCCCATAACATCCCCTGGATAATGTGTTTGGTGATTCAGTTATGCACTGTGAAAAACAAGTTTCCTTACATTTGCTTTAATCCCATAGAGCTTCATGCCTCTCCTACAATTCTAGGGTTGGAAATACTTCACGCACAAAAGGATGAGAGTTTGATTTATAGCAATACAAGCCAAATGGCACATGACACATTTCCTGCCTCAGCTGTAAAGCATGCTCAGCAAGTCTAATGCTGAGAAAACCCCACCCCATTGTAGTATTTTTGCATTTCAGGACAGACTCATCATCATGCAGATTCTGTTAAAAAATCCTTTCCTCTTGACCCTTCTTTCTGTAGTAAGCCTGACCACCATCACCTACCAGGGTGTAAAGCTGCAGCTCAGAGCACGTGTGCTTGCTGATCAACAGCTTTCCACTTGCTGTTGTGTTCTGATCTTCAAACTGTACTCTCCTCTTTGCCATTTTCACATCTAAGTCCACCGTGTAGAGAATGTATAACTGTGAAAACACTGCAAGATTTTTAAAATCCTTTGTTAGACGTACCAGAAATTGTCCTCTGTGCCAAGTTTCCAAGGATAGTGTAGGACTGCAGGTCTCAATCTGATCACAATACCTATTTATTACCTTGTTGAGGCACTGGTAAAGCTGAGATTGCATCGAAACATAGTTTTGCTGTAACAATGCTGTTATTTTGGAAAACTGGGATTCTCTCAGGGTTGAATCTCATGCTGGTGAGAAAGTGGACCGCCGGTCTCGAGCTAGTTAGTGAAGAACAGAGAAGGAAGAGAAGCACATATAAACTTTTAAACTGAAACGTTACAGGAAAAATGTTTTCAGAAAGCCTGGCAGCAAGAATAAGAACTGCTCAGTATTTCCATGGTATTTCACCTGGACCAAGCTGGCCTATTTACAGAAGTTCCAGTTTCTGCTGGGAACGTTCAGAACATACAAAATCCCAAGAGTCTTAAGGAACAGACAGCCAAAATACACCAATATGGCTACAGTTTCAGAATTAAACACAGTGTTTATGTTTCCATTAGATAAATGCATTATCTGGCTGTTCAAATTCTCTCTTTATCTACAATTTGTTTTCAAATACAAAATGCAAAAACCAAAAATCAAATCTGTCTGCCATGTCTTAGCCTTTGTAAACTCCATGGGTCACTCAGCTACCAGATATCTGATTCAAAATGAGGTACGGTCTGTCAAGAAATTATTTTTTTGTCTAAATGACCTACATTATCAGTGCTGAGTTGCAGACATCAAGGTTGTCTTAGACCTAGATCTATGTTAATCAGTTCATGTTCACTATCTCACACTTGTTCAAAGCTTTAGACATACAAAGGCAAAAGCCTCTGCAACTTGAACTAAAGGCTTTACCTTTTATATAATTTCTAGCACTGGGAAATATTTTTTTATGTCCCTCTGATGCTAAATTAAAAATAGAATCATTACACAGTGCTTGGAACACAGATTCTTTATTTGTCTTTGAAGCATTTCCCCAGCACTCTAAAAAGTAGCGCTTGTTACCTACCGGAGCACAACCACGTTCTCCAGTGATCCTACTGTAATATCCTGGAGGCCATCATCAGTGAAATCAAAGCCACCATCAATGGATTGTCCAAAATATTGGAGTCCTGAAGAAATTTCAGAGGCTTTTACTCTCTAAAAGGCGGGGGGAACATCAACGAATACAAGTCAGGATCTTTCTCTTGCCCTTTGGAAAACATACTTCTTTTCAGGAGGCTATTGTAAAGGTGATTTTGTAACACTTGAGATGCAAAATACTGACTCTTAACATCCTGTAATGGATGGGCAGGCTTGCAAAGGGCTATGCTGTTCTATAGGCCGCACCTGAATCCAGTTCCCTTGCCCAAGCAGACAGGTGAATAATTACAATTAAGAAGCAGCTCTGCTGCAGAAATCTGTGGAGTCACATAAACCCTCTGACATCTGCAAAATTCCCACCCATCAATGCAAATGAAACATGGAAGTCCTTCCTCCCAGCCTCTTGCTACAAACCCACAAGCTTTTCCCTCTTGAGGGGTAGTGGAGGCAATTCCCAGCAAGTCACGTACTTGAGAAAAAGAGCTCCTGATCTTGTCTTCATCACCATTAAAGATGTAAATGCTGCCAAAAGAGGAACTGTCTGAAAGCTGATCTTCCAGGGGGGCTCCAACTGCAATATCCTCATATCCATCCCCATTGATGTCTCCAATGCTGGCCACTGTAAACCCGAACCTTGCAAAAGGAGAGGTCACCTGCACATGTAAGTGTCCTTTCATGGTGAATGAACCAGTCTGAAAAACATCCAAGAAGGAAATCTGTTTAAAGCAAATGTAGCATGAGGAGCTCTTACATGGAAAAAAAAAAAAAAAAAATTACCACACACTTACAATGCTTAAAGGTGAACAATATAAAGCCCTAAACAATGTAATAAGAAGTTCAAGATACCAGCTGACTCTCAGAAGAAAAGCTTGATCCTTCGGCATGGAGAGCACGCCAGTTCTCCCACAGAAGCAGCATCTCTGGACAGCCCTATGCAAGCAGACACACTGAAGCAGTGTCTTTTCTTAAATCAATAGCAGACTGAGTTGATCCCCAGCTTGTTTCACAACAGAAACCATCCCATATTCTCCACCCTATTACAGAAATCAGCCACAAGAGGGTGCAAGTGATTTGAATTCTAACAGATGCCCGGACTGTTGTTCTCTGCTTCCAACTATCATACACGTGACCTGAGCAAATTTTAGCATTGCACCAAAGAGGGTTTCTCCTGGTCTGCTGTTAAAGTTCACTTCTCATTCAAAATGACGCAATTAACTTATATCCTGTATATTGCGTAACAGATCCTGTAGCTAGGCCCACAAAACATTTTGTTTTCTACAAGTCCCAGGAAGCAAAGTTTTAGCAGCTTACCCATGCACACATTTATTGCAAGCATTGCAAAGAATACTGCTTGGCAGAGCAAGGTCTGCACCAACTAATTGCTTATGTACATGCAAAAGACATGATTTTATCAGACTCTGATAAGAGTATCCCTTAGGTACAGAATGGTTTTATTTCTGTAGTTATTTCTCTTTTATATTCTAACGACTAAGCCAGGACCGCTGGCTTCATCCCGCAGTCCTCTACCATACAGGGAGAGTGCATTCAGTGAGAGCACAAAGGAGGAATGTTTTATTTGTCACTACTTAGGCATGGAGTGTTTACGCTACCAGTGTTTTTACCTCTGTCTCCAGGCGATAGACGTAAACCCTTCCTTCTTCCCCTCGAATGTGATAAAATGGAGCTCCAACAAGGAGAAGATCTGTCACGCCATCGTGGTTCAAATCAACTGGGCAGAGCTCAGAGCCAAAATAAGATCCAACCTGTGCTCCAGAAAAAGGCAAGCAGCTCCTTTACTGGAATTCTCTATATATAGCTGTGTAGAATTAGTGTCCTTTGCAGCAATTTTTAGAACAAAACATCACATATCTACTTATATGTGGATCATTTCTCTATTATTTATTTTATTACAACCATCCTTAGGGACAGATCCTGTAACCAGTTTAGCAGTAACAAAATCATTATTCAACAATTTGACAGAGGAGAGAAAATACCACAGTTGACGACCTCTTTCCCCAGGAGCCATGAGAACAGAACATAAATATAGCAGACCCCATTTAGCTAAATTTCTTCCCAGTCTTTTTCCAAATTTCATGATTTCTTCTGATGTCCCCAAAGCATTATGGAGTGAACAAAGACTGTGTAATCCACATCTGGCTAAATCGGATGCCTGTGTAAGGGTCTAAGTGTGTCTGGAGGAGAAAATGCAGCCACTGTTTGAGCAAATGAGACGCGTGTACCTCACCTGCCTCCCAGTGACCTGACGGCCCCTGGGCGAGCAAAGCACAGTACCTGTTCTCCTTGCAGGGTTTGTTTTAAGCGGCTGTCCTGAAACACCAACACCTTCCCTCTCATGCTGTGCCGTGGAGCCCCAGCCACGTACAAGGGTCCATATTCTGTGCGTACCACGGCCACACTGTATCCTGGTGCATTCACACAAGGAGCAAAAATAGCATACGTTATCAGTACCACTCTATGCCTGGAAGAAAAAGCCCACAGAGTTTGGACTGGGACACAGACCTACATATTCAAGGAGATCCAAGAGTTGGCACCATGCCTAGTTGCGGCCCATGGTTTTGATTACAGACCGTCTCATTAAAATATTGATTAGGAAACAGCAGGTAACTTTTCTGAGAGAAAAGCCAGCAAAGCTGAGGTTTTCCTCTCTTCGTAGCTTGTTTGGTAATTGAATAAATCATTGCTCTGAAAAACATGCTTGAATTCTTGATTACTTTTCCTAGCATTTGTCACAGTTCCTGAGTGATTATCCAACATACACACTTTTTTAAAAATTATGTCTGCAAGCTGGAAGATTTATCACTCTTCACAGAAGTGAAGAAAACACTGTATAGAAAGCAAAAAGAGATCTGTTATGGGGCTTCTGTAACATGGAGGTAATGGGAGAGGGATCATCCTGACACAGTCCACAGCACCTAGTACTACCTGGCAAGACTTTATGGCCAAGGCTAGTTGGGAGATACAGGGCTCATGAGGCCACAAAGCACTGGGGTGAATAAGCACGAGCCAAGAACAGTATTGCTTCACAAGCTATTTCTTCTCCAGACACTTACAACAAGTGAAATATTTTTCCTTATCAGCTCTCAAAAATGCTCTTCATTGTAAGTATTCTTAGATGGTGAAGCCAAATGGCATGTGTTAACAGAATAATACCACAAGGCATCATAACTCATAGGAGAAAACAAGTCATATCTTCCCCAAAATAAGGAGACACAGAGTGTTTTCATCAGAATCTCTCTCCCTGCTAGACAAAATATTCAATATCCTGTAAGATGCTGCAGGAGGTGGCCTTCTTCAGGTAAATGCTGTCAGTGTCATCGTACTGCACTAAACACAAAGTCGGGTTGTCATTTGGTCTCAGAGAGGGGTAAGCTGATTACCTAGGTAACTGTATTTTGCTTTTTTGGCTTCTTCTTTAGATTCATTCAGGAAAACAGCAGTCTTGGTTGCCAGATCATACAGCAGAATTCCACCAGACCAGTCAAAAGCCCCCACCGCACCAAACATCAAGATTTGCTGCAGAATTAACACAATGCAAATTAGAAGAGATGAACACAGGGCAATTACCTCTAGTGCTCTGCAAAGCAGTTTAGTAAGGAGCAAAGTTTTCTGGCTTACAACTCCTGCACTCTTTCCTGGACCCTGTAGCTTAGGCAGTTCTACCAGCTCCTGCCATATATTGAAGAAAGACAAGGTGACTGCCCAGCATCAGAGAAGCAGCTGCACATCTCCCAGCTTACTGCATGAGGTTTTTTGCAAAACTGGAACAGCATTGTCCTTGCAGCCAAGGCTACTGAATGTTCATTAGCCTCCTCAGCATCCATTATTTCCCCCTCCCGACAAGGACAGATCATTCTTGGCCTGGATGGACCAAGAATTTAAGCCAGAGGATTCCAAAAGAGCAGAATTGTTTTATTTACAACATGACGGAGCCCATAACTTGTGCATTGGAGATGTGAATGCCAGCAGAATCAAAGCTGTCAACCGGAGATAGCTCTTTTGCCCAGTGGAATAAAAAGGATCCAGTGGTTAGAACAGGGGCCACATGAGATAAATCCCATCCTAAAATAAAATTCACTACTGACTGACTATATAAAAGTGATATTTTTGTTTATCATCTGACACATTCAAAGCAAGCAGTGGATTGCAAAGGAGATTTGACTACATGCATCTCATACTTTTGTATGGCCATAATTTCTTGTGGGAGACCTCCTGAATCCTTACAAGTATCGAAGCAGCGGCACAGCATACAACATTTAGAAGGGTTAAATGCAGAACACTTACCTTATCCAAGATCTGCACACTGAAACCAGCTTGTGCAAGCTCATATTCCAGAGCATCACCCTGCGTACCTGAGGATGCAATAGAAACAGGGTAAACCACTTTCTCCTTATTTCTCTAAAGGTACTAATGACATAGAAAGATTGCTGTTTACCTTCTATACCAATAATACTCTGCTGCAGGGTTGAAAGCAGCCCAGCTAATGCTGAGTAGTTTGTCACCTGAAATACATTAGTGTCATCTGGACCAGATGCAATTAGCCGCAATTCATTTAGGGCCTTTGGTTTTTTGAAGGCATCTCCCACCTGCAGAAGAGATGCAGATCAATGAAAAGAAGCAACCTTCAGAGTCTCCTTACCCCCACCTACTTTGTTCAACAGTTTGTGGTAAAAACCTCAGCCTCAGCCACTATTTGTAAACTCAGAAATAGCAATTGCTTTGGAAGCCAATGAGTTGGACAGTCTCAGTGTCTCCTGGAGCCAAACCTGTACAAAACCTCTTAATATAACTGGTTGGTGTTGTATTCAGTATATATACCTTTGTTGTACCCAACAATTAATTTTGGAAATCAAGTTACAAGACATCATAAAATTGAACATTTTCCTGTCCTGAAAGAATGAAAAGAGATAGCAGAAAGACTGAGGAGATATACAGCATGTCTGAAACCAGACTTCAGACTGCAGGGGACAGCCTTGTTGACAAACTAACACACAGGTTCATTTGCTGGCCAAGTTAGGAATATATCAGAAGTTTTGTTCCAAAAAGCTTAAATTTTTAAGTATGCACTTTATCTAGAAGGAAGCTTTAAATTCTTGGCCTAGTTCTGAGTCAGGAGGACTTCAGTTGATAACAAGCAATGAGCGACCCCTCAGTTCTGCTATTTTGTCCTCGGGTGGGTAGGTCAGAAAACCTTTTAATTTTTATCACTGTGATATTTTCCAGAATAACCTAGATAAGGAAACATAAACCACCCTGTGGAGCTGGACTTGACTAAGGTTAAGTACTTTGCCAGATTCAGTCATTCTAGAAAGATTTTTCTAACCCTGAATGGATCAGCTTCTCCTTTTCTCTGCCCCTGGTGCTACCAAGAAATGGAAGGAAGATACAACCCAAGCACGTTCCCAACTTACCCCAATGGCGTAGCGCTTTATTCCTGCCATTTTGGGTGAATTTATCACTGTTGTCAAGTTCATTTCATCCAGGAGTATTTCCCCATCTGTAAGCACAATCATGACCTTGGCTGCATCCTTGCGGGACCCATGACTTTCAGTGAAGATAGAATCCCTGGTAAAACATCAAAACAAAGAACCTGGGATGAAAGTTGAAGCTTCCCTCCTTGGGATAGAGGGGAGAGTCTTGTTGAATTATGGACTTGCAACTAACAGTCACAGCAAGGAGGCAAGAGAATTTCATATTCACACATCTTAAAAATACCAGGTGCTGCTTCCCTTTCTATTGCTTCCTGAGCAACCCCACACCACGAATTGGGCACTTACAGCTGGCTTTTATAACCTTCTAAAATATGGCACAGGAACTGCTGCCTGCCATTCAACCATTGCCAGATAAATGACTGCTTTCAGGACCTGAATGCCCATAGAAGTCCCTCTCCCTTACTCATTAAATGCCCAAGAAATTCATCCCCTTCATTTCTTGTGCTCTTTTCTTTGTTACTTACAGGACATGCTGCATGGCAGATGCTGTTTTTGTCACATTGCACACCTGCACAATATCAAGTACTTTCTGGAGTGTGGCACGAGGATCCCAGTTTTCTCGCAGGTCGAATTCAGTTCTGATTTCAAACCCATACTGTACCACTGCAAAATCACACTGGAAGGAAGCAGCAGATAAGTACATGCTTGTGACAACTGTTGATTCAGAGAAAGAGGGTCCTCTGCAACAACTAGCCCAGAAATCTCAACAGAAACATTAGCCAGACTATGCAGAAAGGAAGAATTTTTCAGGTGAGAGTGGCTTTTAAATATGTCTGGTGCAGACACAGAGATTGTTGTAAGTATATTATAGCTGAGGAAAACAAAAGCACTATCAGTACAGGGAGAAAAACTGTTTTGAGAAACACTGATTTGCTTTAAAGCCCTTGTATCTTCCTGCTGTTTGGCCCATGTGCAGGTTGCAGAGGAGATTATCTGTGATATTACTGAATTGTTCCTTCTTTGCTCCCTGCTGCACATTGCCTTTCCTTGGAGTACTCCTATTCCATGATGATCAAAGGCAGTCTGGACAATGGGACCATTTCTTCATTTTGTATTTGCACAACACATAACATAACGTTTCTTCCTTCCACAGTGCAAATAATAAGTTAAAGTACACTGACTATTGGAGCATTTGAAAGGTAGGGACTTGCCTAAAGTCAGTGTGCAGATCACACTTCTCAGCACCAGCAGAGAAGGCAGTAGAGAACCTTCATGCAGAATACATGACCAGAGCTAACGAGCAGTCTAATTGGTACTTCTGCGATTGCAGGTACAGATGTTACAATATAGGAATAGAGATAGGAAAGCAGAAGAAAGTCATGACTGTCCCCTTACACGAAAGCAGAGATGGTGCTTGCTGGGCTCCAAGCATGGCAGCACAGCAGAGCTAGAGATTTCTGAGCATACAAATCAGACTTTTTATATCTACAGTGTTCTTGGAATCAAGACCGGGGATGTACTGCTGAGAAGGAAGCAAAATTGTGTCGAGAATACATGCAAGTCATGGAAGTGCTTTTCCATCCTAATAGAAACAAACCTGCATAGTCCCAAATCCTGGTGAAGAGGCAGCTTAAATAAAGCACAGCACATTCTTTAGCCTGCTAAAAAGAGAGCAGAGAGTACCTCAAAGCACTTCTCATACAGTGTTTTCATCATCTTGTGGATGAATGCTTTTGCTCTTTCAAAATCCTCTGGCTCAATGCTCCCTGATCCATCCAGAATAAAAGCAATCTCTGTTCCAGAAGCTGCCCAGATATGGAAAGTTAAAGGAACGAGGAGAAGACAATCAGCAGTCTTGGTCTGGACCAAGCTCTTTATCCAGTGTTATCAATCAATGCACAAGTAATCTCACTCGAACAAGCAACTGAACTGCACCAAGACTGCTCAGCTGTCAGTTCAGCATGAGCTACAGCTGAGGCCTGGCAGCTCATGGTACAGCAACTCCCCAGACATGGTCAGTCCATGACAGTCCATAGCATCATTCTGTTAAAAGATACTTCACCACGTACGCAAGCCATTTTCCTCCTCCTCCTCTACGTCCTCCTCCATCCAGGAAGGGAGCTTGCTGTCACCGCTGTCATTAGTGTTTCTGTGCTCTGGTGCTTCTGTTCGAATATTTTCAACTGAAACAGGAAACGAGTTTGAGCAAAGATGACAGGGCAGTGGGAAAGAAAGCAAAAGGTGAATGAAAACCTTGCATTACACGGTGTTCCTGGGCCTTGCTGCCTGGCAGCTGAACTCTTCCCTGTCCCTGAAGTCAATATTGCTTTCAGGCACCAGGCTGCAAGTGCTATGGAAATATTTGTGAGTTTTGAAGGCTGTGGAGATCAGGACTGCATCTTAAAACTACAGCCACAGTTCAACAGAAATAAACTGCTCTAAGCACACCCAGGAGTATAAGTATCATAACAGAAACACTGAAATTGTGGTGGATAAGTGTATTGTAAAGCACCTATTTCCATACTGATGTTACGGCTGCAGGTCACAGATACAGGCTACGATCTCTTGTCCTCCCAGTTGGCTGGCTGAGGAGGACTGTTACTAGTGTAACAGAAATCACTTCTTGCTGGGCAAGGGACTACGAGAACAGGTAAGATCTGGAGTGAATCCTGATCAGACCACTCTGTAGTTACAGAGAAGATAGATGTGTCAGGAGTAGGATTTCTTCTACCTGAATCACTCAGAGTATCTTTCTCCAACACCGAAAGGAAACTGTCAAAATCTTCATATGTGGACAGGACAAACCAGTCACTCCCAACTTCCTGCAGCTCTTCTGGGACCCACTGGTTGCTAATGAACTCTCCAATCTAGGGAGAAAAGCCATCAGTTGGGGAGATTGAACACATTTCATACACAGACAAAAAACCCAAAAAATTCCCAAACTGCCACTAAAAACTTGAAAGCCCTGAAAAGGGAGGGAGTTTTCTGAAAGCTTGGTAAAGCAACCCTGATCCTAGATTCCACAGAAAGCCCTTACTTGAAAAAAAAAAACAAAACAAACTAATAAAAGCTCTGGAGCCACACAAGATGTATACAACTTAATCATCTTTGTTTCTAGGGCATATTCCTTAACCTCATCCAAAATAAGCTCTCTGGTATCAAGAAGATGGAGGCCTGAGTGAAACGAGGGAGCCATGGCATCTCAGATTGGACAGCCTGCACATCTAATGCATGAGTACGTCTCTTCCACCACTGAAGCGTAAGAGCAGACACATGGGATGGACAGAAACACCACTCCCCTACATATGTGCTTTGATGCAAGATAGCGTGCCTTTGATGTTTCCCACTCACCCCAGGAGCATAGAGTTTGACCATAGCCATTTCCAGGGAGTTCATCACATTTCTCAATCTATGGTTTTCCAGAAACTCTTGCCCAGATGCCATGACAATGATTATCTTGTCACCAGTCTGCCTGGAGTCATGGCTTTCATCAAAGACTTTATCCCTGTGGAAACAGAAGCCTAGAGGTGTTTCATGGAACAAGCCACATCTGCAGAGCTAAAAACATCAGTGTTGGTGGCAGTGTGCTGATGTTCATTGAGGTCTCAGCCCACAAGATACAGACATGCAAAGCAAACATGCACATTCACATGCACAAGGATTTGTGCTTTCCAGGGACATTGGCTGTCTGCAACTGGTAGCTCTGACTTGATGAGCACTTTCGCAAGCAACATATGGGGCAGTGCAGGCCAGTATTGTTAGAGTCATGGTACTGAGAAGAAAATGGAGTCAAGGGGGAAAAAGCATGACTCCCAGAGATGCAGCAGATCAGTGAAAAAGATGGGAAAGGCCTTGGGTTTACAAACAAACGTGTGCTCAAAGTCACTGAATTTTCATTCTGAGGCCCCTATGTCAGCCAGGAAGGATTTCACACTTTGCCTCTTGGCAGTTTCTCCTTGTGTCCCTGATGGTCCCCCAGACTCCACAGGCCTCAGCTGGCAGAGCCTGTCACTGAGAGAAGCATTGGAAAGGTAAGAGCTTCAAGGGTGTGAGAAAGAAGTGTAGAGAGGAGGTGCAGGAGGCTGGATTGATGCACATGAAACACCAGGAATCACTCAAGTGTTCCTGAAGCTTCTTGAGACACATGAACTCACAACACATGCTGCAGCGTGGCTGCAATGTCAGTCCCTGAGCTCTGCTGCTTGATGTTTCGGACCTTGAAGAAAGCAGTTACCCTGCTGCAGCTTTCTTGCAGGCTCAGTTCAGTTTGGATCTGTGCTCCATACTGCACCACAGCAAACCTGATCTGGAGAAAGCAGATGGCAAAGCCAGAGCTGGTTAGACAAGATCTAAGGCAGGATCCCTAAGTCCCTCAGAGCACCAAGTTTAGTCCCAAACTTTACTGCACAAACACAGAAAGCATATATTGCAAGTAAGAGGTCTATCACCTGTCTTTATCCCTCTGTCTCCATCACACATTTGTATTCTGGTGATCCCCTCTGGATCAGCTCCAGGAATTGACTTCAATTTCTTTGGCTCAAGACAATGATTTCTCTGTGTGAATTTCCTGTATTTATCCATCTGGCTAGACCTTTCGCGACCACATGGCTCAGCCTCACATTGTACCCAGATTTATTTAAATAATTTAAAGTAATGGCTTATAAACCTTACTCCTTATTTTTGTGTGTACTGTTTCAAGGTGCCTCTGGTAAAATATCTAAGTGTGCTTCTGGCATGAAAATCCACTCCTAGCTCTTCCATTTCCCTCTTCAGCTACTCTTCCTCCTTGGCTCACTAACATTTAACTCTTACATTAGAATATGTAGAATTATTACTAGCATCACTGTGAAGTTTAAAAAGGAATAATTATGTGAACCAGGAGACTTTCCATTCTTCATTAGAGCTCTGATCCATCCTGCCTATCAGATTATCAGACTTGGAGGAGGTTCACACACCTTTGAGCATTTCTGCCACATTGACTTCATCATATGGAGGACAGATGTCTTGGCATTTTGGAAATCATCTGGCTTGGTGTTCTCTGATCCACCCAGAATGACAGCAATATCTGTTCCCAGTTCTGTCAATGCAGATAAATATAAAAGGACATTTCAAAGGACACCTAAACAGCATAACATTTAGCAAGGGTTCAAGAACACTGGCATATTATTAAAAAACCAAAAATTGGACTACAGCACCATCCAGCCATTCCGAAAGCAGGTCTCGCTGATTACGTGGTCTACTCCGTAGTGACAAGTTTTATTTTTTAAAAATCTCAGTTAATGATGACTGCAATAATGATTGAAATTTGCCATTACAAATAACCTTCAAAACCTCAGCCTTTTCTGTCCCCAGCTTCCTCCCACCAGATGAATGCAAGTTGCTTCAAAGTCAGATAATACAAAAGGAAGCAGTCCAGTACCTACCTTTGCACATGTGGTTGTGCCCTGTGCTGCCAAAGAGCTCACCGCAAGCACTGCTGGTGTTGTCTGTGCTGACAGAGCTGCTGGTATCAGTAATCTTGTCTCTGCTGTTTTTACTTTGAATGCTGTTTAATTTGGTCTCAACTAAAGAATTTAAAAAGCAAGAAAAAAATACACTTTTCCTTTTGGAAATACTCTTCTAATTAACACACCTAAAACTTAGGATCTGTTTCCACCCAAGTTCCCAAATTTGCAGAAGACCTGAGGATCAGCCTGTTAAGAGCAGTGAGACAACTGAAGATGGAAGGAGACCATCTAGATGTCAAAGTTAGTTAAACTTCTCAACTTCTTTGCAGTGACAGCAAGAAGCAGAGCAAGGCTAGACAATCACACCAGCTCTCCGCTCCCTTGATTAAATGCCCAATAGCCCAGTTAAGTTGGAAGGAACAGCCTTGAGTGCCCAGGCATCTTTAAAAATCCCAGTAGATGTTTGTCACATACATCCACTAAGAACATCAATGCTTTTCTAAATTCTGGCTTAAGAGCCAGATCTTTTGGATGCATGGGACACCACAACAAAAAATCCCTGCTGCTGTGTGCTAGAATTCAAGGCTGAACCTTGTAACACTCTTGAAGGCACTATAATACTGTTAAAATTCAGTTTTTAGTCTCTCCCAGTGGACCATAGGCCTTGCTGACTAGGAACCCAGAAGGCCCCTGCTGTTAGAGCCAAGCCTCATGCTGTAGTTTCTGTCCCTCTGCAAAGGCACAGTACTGGCTTTGCTCCTATACCCATCTTGGTGAGGTTGAGGAAAGCTGTGCTGTGCAAGTCGGCAGTGAGCAGAGTACAGACTCCATTCATGTCCTCGATGGTGGTGAAGGCTCGGCGGTGCTTCTTCTGCAGGCAAGCCTGTGGGGGTGGCAGGGAAGGCTAATGAACAATGAACAAAGCTGTAGACAGAAGATGACTGAAGATGCCATTTGGCAAACATGCAGCATCCCCTTCACAGCACTGACAGCCTCCTAATGAGAGTAAAAAAGCACCTTCCCTGATGCAACCCCTGCCACATCAGGTTAACCAGGACTTCAGCCCTGAGCTGAGGCAAAGAGTGGGGCTAGGGGCTCACCAGACTGAAGTGTTAGCCTCCAAATCAGTGGCTCTCCTAAGCCTCCTCTGCCAATCCTCCCTTTTCCTACTGAGTGGGGGTGGCTGCGGTGAAGTACAAGGTCCACTGCAGTCCCCCGCCGATGAGGAGGGCCCTTCTCATTTTTCCCTCCTGGCTGGCAATGCACCAGCTGGCTTTCCAACCAGCCAGTACCCAGCCAAGAGCTTTTAGCCTTCATTCTTCTGTTATGTCTGCTCATTTGCATTTCCCAGCAAAAATACACAGCATTTTTGAAAAATACAGTTGTTCCCAGCCATGGGTATTTTCAGTCCCTTACCAGGATCCAATCTGAATTCCTGTCAATAGCTATGCCACCTTCCTGGATGTTTTTGGAGCCTTTGATCTTTCCTGAAATTGAATGAATGATTGAATGAATGAAGAAGAACAGAACTGAAATGGATATGGTACCTATCAGCCTTGCGCAAGCAGAATAAATACAGACAAAGGCTACAACTAGTCAAGTCAGCTATATATCTGCTCTCCTAGAAGGAGGACTCAGAATTAATGTTATCAGCAACTGTAGCAGTAATGAACACAGAAACAAAAAACTTTGCCTTGTACTTCAACAGAGTTCAGGTGAAAATTTAAGCTGTGGCAGAAGAGGTCTTGCAGCTTCCAGACACATCGCTCCTAACCACTGGGACCATGGGTTTGCATTTCTCCCTGTGAAGTGCTGATCTATGGGACCTAGCAGCAGGCCCAGTTCCTTCTGAAACACCCAGCCTCTGCACTCCCTCACGCCCCTGGCAAAGCAAGTGTTGGGAAGGGGAAGCGGGACTGTACCTCGCAGAGGTATCTCCTGGCACTGGATCTCCTCCTGCAGAACAGTGCACTTCCTCATCCTGCCCAGCCCCTTGTCTACTGAGGAAGTAGCCAAAATCCTGTAGAACGAGAAAAAAGGTGGAAAAGAGGGAAGGTAGCACAATCAGGCAGAGTCCTTTGGCAGCACAGTGCAAAACAATCATCTGTGTGCCAGGGTGGCCACCCATTATTTTGAAAATGTCTCTTAATTAACTGGACTCCAGTGTGGTTTAGAGCTGAATCAAGAGGAAAAACACTTATTTTCTCCTACAAATAATCATCCAACCCATTATCTGAACTACGAAATCAAGAGAGCTATCCCAGACCAAGGAAGAGGTCTGGAAGTGACTTGCCCATGAAATACTGGAGGTAAAGGGAGGCTGGAGGCGCAGTGAGGAAGTCCGACCTCCATACCAGGAAATGCCAGCCCTGCTGTATGAAATGGAGACTGTTCTTTGAGTCAGACTATTTCTGCTCAGGGGTGAAGTTTCTTTACTGTAAAACTTAAAATATACTGTCTGCTACACACCCTGAGCTCGGCATAATATAGGTTATCTCTACAGCAACCACTTGTTGTTGGCTTCTGTTTGCCAGCCTAGCCAACCATTTCTCTTCCCCTACAGACCCAAGAGTCAAAATAGAGCAGTTTCCAGCTCTTTGTGGTCTTCAGACCAAGATCACAACGTAACTCTTGACAGCTGGTGGGTGCCGTGACTGCTGCAGCCCCAGAAATGATGCGGTATGCCGGGAAGTACTGCAAAATCCCAGCTACTTGTGTTTGCCATTTGGTTAAATGAGCAGACATCCTTTCTGTACAGTGCAACAACTTAGCTGTGGGTGAGGGGAGAAGCACTGTGAAGACTCACAGCTGACAATGTACACCTCGCACCGATGAAGCTCTAATATAGCTCATCAGCCCGAGAACCAAGGAACAATTCTGGGTCCCGGGCAGAGGAACTTGTTGCTAACAGTTGTAGAAAGTGAGAAGCTACATGATCTCAGGCCACACTCATTCATAAAGACATGGGGAGTCTGGGGATATTTTTTTTTCTTCTGTTCCTTACATGGTTGTGTTCCCATCTGAGTGCTGAAGAACCGTGGGCCACAACAAAGAGGCTGTGTGTGGTGTGATCCATGTCTTGCCAGTGTCAACATTAAAGCTCCTCAAGGACTTGACCACTGAAAACAAACAAATAAATAAATAAATGAGCACAGCCTGTGATCTGTAGAGTCACAGGTAACAGGCTTTTGAGCCAGCTGACCCTGAACCTTGCCCACCATGACAGCAGAGGCAGCTGGCGGGAGGGAGACACCAAGCTATGGAGATTTCACTGATTTAGATTAACAAAGGATTTTCTTGCCCAGCCTAATGAAAAATAAAGTATCATAAATCCTGTTGTTCTGTTATGAAAGTGCATCTTGGATATCACAACACATTCCCTCTAGCTGAAGCTCACACGCCTGCGTTTAGGCAGGAGGGGAAACAAAACTCCAGGGCTCATGCAAGTGGCACACCACTTCAGGGTGGCACCAGCAGATTCACTTCTTGTAAAGCTGATATTCAACAGACCAGGACACTGATGCCCATTAGATTAAAGAATAAGCAGTTTAGGTAGCAGCAGGGATTGTTCCCCACAAGAATAGCATTGTCAGAAACCTGGTAAGAAGAGAACGTAGATTTTGTGGGATGTTAACAAAAAGCTCAAAGCTTGGCAGCAAGGGAGCAAATTGGTGCCAGACATGATGGATACTCTGCTGCGGATGCAGCTCTGCTAAAAGTCCAATAACTTCTCAAATGTAGACATAATACAGCATCAAAAAAAAGAAAAACTTCTACTCATTATTCAGAGGGCTGTAACTGAATTGCCATCCTAAAGGTAACTTCTTTTTTTGCATGAATGCACTTCCTTCTTGCAAGGCAGCCCACAAAAGAAGGGGCTGATATTGGTGGGTTAGCTGTAAAATGCTGTGGCAAGCCAACCCTTATGACTGTTCACACCTCAGCTCTTGGTTTCTGTGCGTTAACACCAGTAAATGCACAGGCTAGGAAAATAAATAGACTTGACTGTAAGTGACAGGCAGAAAATGTCACAAAGTAGGATGCATGGAGGGCAAGCTACTATGATAAATACTGTAAAGTCAAGCACTGAGCTGTCCTGTATCACCAAACCTCTGTCAATCATGCGACAACTTTGAAAACTTCACACTAATCTCAGGAACAAGCCCAAGTGACTCCAATCACAAAATCTGTCCCTGTTTGAAACTAGAACAAAAGAAAAGTAAAAAATCTGAACTTTACAAATTACTCCAGCCTAAAATCCTTGCTTTGAATGCCCAGGCTCCAACTCTAGAATCTGCAGGCTGAGGCTGTATTTAAACACGCAGTCTAGCCTTTTTAATATAGCCTCTGATGTACTAACAAAAGGTCAAATTCTGTCCTGGTGTCCATCTAGAGTCTCTCCTGATTTTAATTTTACTCAGAGCTGAATCTGAGCTTATGCAATCAACTCCATGTAATTTCCCAGCCTGGCTATGAAAGCACAGGTGAAAGAAGAAGTGAAATGCCGCAACTGGAGCAATGACATGCAATATGGAAATAGTGTGAACTGTGCAAGTCTTTGCTTCTGCTTCCTGAAGTGTCCCAAACTTCAGGCACATGGCATGCATCCCTTTCAGAGCGCAGGCCAACCATCCTGAACTACCCCCTTGCTTTGCAAATCCCACTTTGCCAGCTAAAATGCCTAAATTAGCTCAGAGATCCTCCTAGGCATCTGTGCATGTTTCCGCTGTCAGAGTATCAGCCTAACACCACCACGCATTTACAAAGGCTTCCAGCAAACTTCCCTTAAAACAAAACCAGAATTCCAGATACACTGGAACAAGCTCCCTGGGAAGTTCAATTGTTTTTGAAGTAAGGGACAATTCTCAGGCAGGCAACAAAAATTAAAAACGATGGCCAGGGAGCTAACCTCACTCTTGTGAGTATTCCTGTGCCTGTACAGCATTTGGCCTGGGAACCAGCGGCTCCCCAGCTCCGTGCTTAGCTCTGCTGCTGCCATCCTGCCAAGCCAAGTTCTTTGAACTTTGTGCTCCTGACTCCCTGCTCACAGGAATTTCCAAAACAGATGACTCGGGGGGATTTAGCACTTCAGCTCTTGAAATTAAGTGCGATGTACTTAAACTGAGAAAAAAGAGAAAGGGGTGCGTTGCCAATTAGCCCACTATACAGACAAATTATCTGTATTGTTTAGAGGCTCAGCACAGATCTGTTAGATTTGTTCTAAGCATGTAACCAAGACCCACCAGGGCAGACGGCTACATTTTCCTGCACTGCCTCTTACATCAGTAAAATGCACAAATGCAAAAAAAAAAAGGTTTCTAGAGAAGAGCAATAGAAAAGATTGACAGAAGCACACAAGGATATACAACCTCCACCAACAATTTCACCTTAATTTTGCATAAACCAAATAAAGAAAGTTCAAGATTTGAAAAAATATCAGTAACTTCTGTAGGCATATCCATTAATGTTTGCAAAGCTGGGAGTTACCTATTATACTGACAAACATAAGAATAAAGATATTAGCAGAAATAATTATCATCATACAACATGTAGAAGTCAAACCGAAATAAGGAAAACAGTAGAGCATAAATCTTGATGTTAAATTAAATCACAGCAAAGCAAGCTACAGAGAGCTGTGATGGTCATCTCATTAGAAGAGTAAAATTAGTTAACAGTTTTTTCCCAAACATGCTGGAAGCGTAAACCTTTTCAGGAAGGCTGTGAGGGCACTAAATGAATACTTAAAAGAATAATATTCTTTCTGTGCAGATGGAGTAGGTATGTACAGTATTAAGTCTTTCAAAAAGGACACCAGACAAACAGAAGTTCTGTCATACAGAATGAAACCAGCATTTCTTTATGGACTTGCTGGAAGAGAGGCCAGTAACAGCCGCAGAGCAGTTGTCCATCACTTGAGCTAATGGAGTAGCAGTGCAAGGGTGTTACCTTTTCTGGGCAGCTAAAAGGCAAATTCATGCCAGAACTGTCCCCACGAGGCTACAGGACAGAATGACGTGGATAGAGACTCTGACTCGGGGAACGTTGCTTCTAATCCATACCTATGCTTTACTTTACATAAACTTACTCCCAAATAAAGGTCTTCTGAATTTTCTTTTAAAAAATGCTACATGTTCTAGAGCTCCTGTTAAAGAGATCAACAAACCAAAAATTTGTGGGAAATACATCTCTGAAAGTGCATACTGCTGAACTCAAGGTGTATCTAAAATGATGCCAGAAAGGGGAGAATATAAAAAAAATCTCACCTACATTCTACCTTCACCTCCTTCGATACCAGCAACAGACAAACAGATAAAAAACTATAAAAGGCCAAACACAGCTTGTTAGCTTTGTATTTGAGAGCATAATTTCACCCAGCAGCCATTTTTCTCCCACTAAGGATGAACTATAAAACTCTCTCCACCCGAATGCATTAATTTCTCTGAAATGGTAGTCAAACACATCACAAACTAAGGACTTTCCATACAAGTCCAAACATCCTGAACCTTCTACATAAGAATCGTTTTATTGGCTCACGTTAAGGAACCAGTCTGACTCTTCAGAAGTTTGTTTCTAGACTAAGACTTTTATTTTCTAATATATGTAAAATAAATATAGAGGTAAGACTCACTCATTAGGAAGAGTAGATACAGGAGCAATCTCATTGTTCCCAGCTTTAAGGTGAAGGAAGGAGGGGAACTGGAGATACCAGGCACAAACTGCTCTCTTCCTCTGATCTCCAGATCTGCATTTCTCATTGTGCTTGCCGAGACAGAGTGACTCTATTGTGGATTTCCTAACTGAGGTTTCAAGGCGTATGCGAGTGATATTCTAATAAAACTGCAGATGCAAAGACCTACTAAAAGGTAAACTTATGTTGCTGAAAGGGATTTTTTAGCAGTGTCTCCATTTCTGTCCATCAGCCCCTTTACCTAGAACAACAGGATCTGTCTGGAAAAGCTGCTAGGGTCTATGTTTGTCCAGTCCACCTCGTCCTTTGGTGCTCACTACATGGACATGCCACACCCCACTGAAATGTGCAAACAGATTGAGTCAAGTGAACTCACAGCGGGGATTTGAGAGAGATGTCAGCTTTCAGATGTCCCTCATAGTAATTTTTTTAATGCAGGTGTTACCGCCCTCACACACACGCAGAGCACTTGGTGTTCCCCTTTTATTTTGTATGTTATTAATGTCAGAAACAGCGACATTTTACAGCAGGATGCCCCGGGTATGTTAAGGGATTCTGCACCACTTTTCTCCACTCTACCAACAGTTCTTTGTTTTCTATTGAACCCTTGTTCCTCTGTGCTGTTGACCCTAGTCTGGACCAGACTAGCACAGAATTACTCCCAAATAGCTCATTCAATCAGAGTACTGTGTAGCAAGTATTATTCGGATGCAGTGCTAAATGAGCTGAAATAGCAAATGCTGAGAAATCAGAAGAGTTAACTGCATAGCAGATCCTTTTGAAAGGGGGAGCAGAAAGCTGTTCCAGAGACGCAGTTGTCTTTGCCCAGAAAATGTAAATTTTCTAAGCATTCTCAGAAAAGAGTGCAACAAATCACACAGACGCTTTTTAGCTAACCTCCAAGTCTCTTCCTCTGAGGATTCCCTCTGTTTAACAACATTTGACAACCATCCTCAGAGTCCAGAAACGCTGTGGCGCTCCACATCTCACAAATCTGAACTGAAAAAAAGATTACGTCAGAAGAGGAAGTGAAGAAAACATTCTTTGCACTCAGATTTTACTAAAAGTTAGGCACCAGCCACGAGGCAGCTGCAGTCAGGCCTTTCTGAGGATTTGCCTGGTCCTGTCTGGTCCCACTTTTATTCGTGCTGCTGAAGTAGATGTGAGGTTGCAAAATGGAACAGTGTTCTTTTAAAATGTTTTTTTTTTTCCCCCCACTTTTATTTTCTTTTTAGTCCCAGAGCAACAAATGAAATTTCTAAAATACAGCAAAGAAGAACAAAACTAATAGCTAGCCACAGGAACAGTCCAGCTGAGAAATCTACCAGCTGCATCGCTTCAGAAATAGCTCTTTGCAGCTTATGTAGACTTACATAAAGCATCTGTTCTTCGTCTGAGCCCTTTTGCTTGTCACATTTCAAAGACTCCTTTTGCTAGCTACAGAGGCAATGGAAAGTATGCTCAGTTGCAAGTGGGGTCACAAAGAGATGAAGAGAGAGGTAATCAACCAAGACAGAGATAGACCTCCCCATGCCGGCTTCAGCTCCAGAGCACACTTTGAAAAAAACAGGGGGGAAAAAAAACCCAATAAAATAAAACGTGCAAAGCATTTGAGGAACAAGAAAGTCTTGCTTCCACCTATACCCCTGAAGAAAATGACCTTATGGGGAATTGGGAACCATACAAACCAGACATGAAATTTCTTTTATGACAATTATAGAGATAAGCAGCAAGATAGATCACTGTGCAGCAGGAAGCATTTGAAGCCCAGTAGAGAGGCCACAGAGAGCAATGACCAGGCAAAGTGTGCTCCAGTAGAGAACAAGGAAGAGTTTGGAAGCAACAAGATCTGTGTTCATCTTCCAACCCTGCTAGGAACCAAACAACTTGGACAAAATCACACAGGGGAGGGTTTGAGCATCATAACCCTGCATGGAAAGTAATGAGAGCTGCTGGTGTCTTTTCCTCGTGGCATGGCTGGGCCTTCAGAGTCTCTGTGGTTCATACATACAGAGTAGGTAGAGGAGAGAAACGGCAGCTGTTCTTTCACTGATGTTTGCAAGAGGTTTCCGTTTTCTCAGATGAGAGCCCTGCAAAGCCTCACCATTTGCGTAGGGGTGGGTTCACATGCAGGTGGGTTTACCTGTCACAGGAGGTAGTAGGGAGAGGGCACTTCATCTGCTGATAATTTCTTGTGTCAATGACTGAAGTGTTTCCTGACAAAATATTAGGATCTATTAAGAGTGGGTTCCAAAATCCTGCTAGGCCTTCAAAGCTATGAACCAGCTTGTAAGTCCTTCATCTTACAAGGAAAACAAACCCCAGACAGCCTTCCTGTTTGTAATGTGACCAAAATGGGAAGTGGTTCAGATGCTGAAACCAAAGAGGAGACTTGTGCATTAAAAATACAGAAAACTGGCAGGTTAGTGATATTAATCTCTTGCTTCAGAGAGGTTGTAACTCCTCAAAAAAAATCTCCTTTTTTCCATAGTACATCAAAGAACTGTACAACAGCCTGGGCACTGCTAAATCTTCTGGCCAACCTGACATAGCTGTTTGCTGCATGTACCTGTCCCTGTATGCTGTCCATCATCCTTTATTCATCAGCTTGAGGGGGCTGGGACTGGTGGTCTGTGGTGTGACTGTGAAGCACAAGAAATGCCAAGGCCCTGTTTCACAGCAGACACTAGATGCTTAAGAACATGTTTTATGCAGATCAAAAGATAAACTATGCAGATCAAAAGATAAACTAACACTGCAAGCTTAAGAAAGGGATTTAAAGAGAAGCAGGTTCAAGGAATAGCTGAAGAGGCAGGTTATCTTGAAAGCAAGCTGTCACAGCCCACAGCTATCAAAAACACTTCCAATAAGCAAGATTTCACTTTTGTTGTTTGTTAAGACTCCGGGCAGGAATGGCAGATCAGATTCTGCATTTCTTGAAAATCTCAAAGATTCCCTACCACAGCAAAGCACGAAGCACAGCAATAGATTACCAGATGATCCTTTTGTGCAATACGAGCACCTTGCCAAATCTTGGGAACACTTTGGACAAAGCCATAGATGGAAAAAGCAGCTGAACACTGCGAGAAAATGGCAAAAGCTGGAGTGAGAAAAGTTAGTTACAATTCAGATATCCAATGCAATGATGCTGCAGAAGGAATTGCCCAGCACAGGGGAAGAACCCATCTGAAGTTCTAAAACCAATGCTTTTGCTGCTAGTCCCATGCATGCAGTAAGCAACAGGATTAAGATAGTTGTCTCCAAAAGACAAACCTCCTAGCTTCACTTGCTCAGAGTAGAAACGAGAGACAGGAGATCTTGAGTTGCATAGTTTAGCCTACTGAATAGGTGCTGCAAACATTTGTAGTCTGCAGCTTTTTCAGGGTTATCACTAACCATTCCCTCTATGGAAGGTGCATCCAATGCAGCATCAGCTGTTACAGCTTCAGATGTGGCTGCATAAACTGACGTGAGGTCATGAAAAACAAGTGGTCATGCTCATGGCAGTGAGGCACAGTGCTGGGTGAAAGGGAATCAGGAATTTGAGAAGGCCTTGTAGTCCACAGTGATCACATCTTCTCTTCCTTTTTGAGGGAGCCTGAAGTTCTGAAAATACATCCAGTGATGAACATTTGCTATTAAGTAAACTTGCTACATTGATAGTTTGCAGAAATACACATTACTATTTTTAAATATAGTCTGAAAGTGAGACAGCTCATTTTTATCTCTTTTCCACAGTGCTCAAAGTATGTTTCCCATTCTGCCTGAGTGCATGTAGCGAAAAGCAATGAGGCCCTTGTAATCGTCTACAGCAAGACAGGACGCCCACTAAGACTGACAGGAAATATTAACCGCACGATGCATTTTGGCCTGTCTCTCAGAAGCCACGTGCAGGATTCTGCTGCTGTTTTCTACAGAGACAGATGTTTCAGAAATTCACCATGTGAAGTTACAGGTCCAGGAAATCCACATCACTTGTGCTCTTAAGCAAATGCACACATCGTGGAAATGATTTTAATTATAATACTGTAAAATGAGAATTCTGATGTGGGCTAAACATTGAGCACTGCAGGTGCCAACACAAAGACTAAGTATGGCTCTTGATGACTGAAGACTGAGTATTTGTCCACTCGTGTCTCACACTGACAGTGTTTTGCACAGAAACCAACTCCATCCTCAGCAACTTTTTATGCTTCTACAACACTCTTTATTCCAAAGCACTTCAGTGCAGTCTCTTGTGACAAAAAAATAAGTCAACCCACTCTTAGATAGGTTACTCCATCCTTTGCTTCTTTATGGCAAACAGCGTTATTTCTATACAGCTCAGAAAGCGCTGCCTTCCCAAAGACCACTCCCCACTGCACCTATGATCTTGCCCTTGTACCTTTAGACATAGTAATAAGGAAGTGTGAAGCAAAGAAAGTTGAGTAAAAATAGTTTCTTCAGAGGAAATTAATTATTAAAGTGCATGAAAATATTTAAAGCCACAGGCTGAACCAGTCTTTGATGAAATGCACTTTAATACTGATAATGCCTTCAATTCTTCCAGCCACTATAGGAAGAACTACTCCTTTGAAGTTGGAAGCAAGGTTGCAATCCAGAAAACCTGCTAAAGATTTCTGCTTTGTCCCTCTAGAGGCATCATCTCAGTTGCTGGTAGCTGGGGCTGCAATAGTGACTGCTCCTCTGAAACAGCTGATCTCCGTTGTTTCTGTGGCATCCGTTTCCATGACCTTGTCTCTATAGCAGGAGACATAAGAACAGCAGCCCTTTGTCAGCAGGAAGCTGACAAAAGGATCCAGTTTTTAGAAGAGCGCAGGTTTAGGGGAACCCAACAAACAACAGATAGTATTTTAAGTGTTGCAACCTCCCCACTCCTAGAAAACTGGCATCTAGGAAGAACCTATGCTGGAAGAAGCCATGTTTAAATCTGGCGAAGCTTCTGTCCAAGCTCTGCCATGCCGAACAAAATATTTCTAGAGAAAGTAACAGCGTTCCATTTTCCACACAGAGTTGCTTCCCAGGTGTAACAAGAGAAGCAAGCATAATTATCTTATGCAGAATTTTACAAAGTTGCCAGCATTAATGCCCTGACTTGTGCTATAAAAGCCGTGTGATTTTAACACTTGCAGTATGAGTGGGCCTAAATTTTACCTTTCCTAGAAAAAGCACAATGCTTTTGTGCTATTGAGTCAAAAGGAAGAACAGCCCTTGCTTTTCTCAGCAGTGTTTCCTGCCTATTTCTACCAGAGGTAAGTAGGAATAGCATCTCTTTAATTCCCATTATTTGTTCCCAAACTCTGACCAGGTCCATATCCTACTCTAATTCTTTATTTTCTCAGCTCAGAATCAATGCTGCTACTATTGAGGGATGCTGTGTGGAAGCAATTTCATGAGCAAGCTGGCCTGCCTAAAATTTCTGTTACCAAAGACATATTAACATACCAAGAGCAGCTCCTGAGCAGAAAGCTAAAAGGTTACCGAAGACCCTTCTTCATGATTTAATTACCTTCTGGATTTATTTCTGAATCACTGGTGTTTCCCGGATCTTCCCTAAGAACTCCCATGTCCTTTGCCCAATTCGTCCATTTAATTTCCTCTACTCTGGAGAGACAAAAATGCAACAGATACTGATGCATGGAGCACAGCAGTTCAGTCCATCTCTCATTGTCCCGCAGCACTCCAACCCAGCTCATCCTGCCAACACAATCCTAATGGTTTGGCTGTAGCAACAACACCCTACTGAGCTTTTTTTTTTTGAGTGAAGATCTTCTGTAGTCTAAGCACCACAAGGTAAATATCTTCCCCTGCATACTGTGTGCTGGTCTATGTTGTTTGCTTTAAAATACTTTAGTTCTTCCCAGGGAACATACGTAACACAAAGGAAAAGATTCCACTTTCTATACATGCTCCATAGCCCATAACACCCTGGAGTTACAGAAGTGCTGCCTGCAGTTTGGTTTGCTGGGTGGAGAAATGTTCATCTGCTCTCCCCTGCAAGGAAGGGTGCTGCCCCCTCGTGTTGCACTCAGGTTGCATGTTCCTGAGCGAAGGGGCCACGAGCCTGCATCCCTCCCACCACAGCTTGCTCCGGGCACAGCTACACTCCCAGCAGCAAAGAAAGCATCATTGTAGACACCCTGCCACCATAACCACTTGCACAGATGTGGGTTAAACAGGGCACCTTTTGGTGACAGCATGTCTTGGTGACAATGCTGACGGCTCAGCTAGCTCTCAAACTTCCAGCACTGCAATCACCAGCCAATTTGCACGTACCCAGGAATATGTGGTTGAGTCACTCTGTTGAGTCAGTGCTGAAATTCCCTGTGGTGGTTCAGGACTACCAGCTTACAAATCATGGGAACCCACTACTAGACTGGAGTGTAAGAGGTAATGGTACATCCGTCTTACCTGAAACACCATCTCTCATCTTTCTTATTGAGGCCCACAGACATGAAGCAGCCAGATCTCCTCTTCCCACCTTGGCGCCACAGCCAGGCCTTCTCTATTTCTAGAATAGCAATAGCCCTCTGAAAGAAGAAGTCAATGTCAGAGAGAAAACAGGGCATACAGAGCCCAGCCCCTCTTTTTAATTAAATCTTTCCCAATCAGCAAGTACTTTGACTTAGAAAATCACTTTGGAACTCAATCCCAAAGTGCTCCTTAGCTTAATAGTACCGGTCAGTTAGTTATTCTCTCAAGTTACTTTTGCACGTGGATCTGGACTGGCTAGTAGCCATGAAAACAGCATGAGTTTTAAACACTTCTAAAAAATGATGTTAGGATTTACTCCCAGAGTGGCAAATTTATGTAAAAGAGAAGTTCATAGCTGAGGCTTAGGACAAAGACAGGCACTATCATCTCTGATGTTATGAGACTCAAGTAGAAGTTTGGACTACAACAAAGCTGCTGAGCAGCACTGTGTCTCACCTGCAGCTTCCAGACACTTTTGCTATAACCAGAAATATCTGTGACAGTCTCGCTCATGAGTGCGATCAGCATGTTGAGCAAAAGAATGTAAGTGAGGATCACAAAGAGAAGCAGCAGGAGCATGACGAAGTATCTGAATCTGGCATGTTCCTGGAACTCAAGGTCGCCCATCCCAATGGTGATCTTGAAGAGCTCCAGGGAGACACTAAGCAGCCCGCCGTACATAGCATGGCTCCCAGCGCTCTCCATCTGAGCGAGAGACTTGTTCTGAGAGACTGAAGGAGCATCCCCCATCAGTGTAACCAGAGCTATGAGAAAAACAGAATTTTTAATCCTCCTCAGAAAAGTTTACTTCTTGCAGCCCAACCTATAACATAATGCAGACTAAGTCCTTACCTGCAGCAAAGCCAAAGAGGAAGATCATATAAACCAAGAGGAAACGCAGCAGATCTCTCAGGATAGTCTGAAACACAAATCAGTAGGAAGTGCCATTCTTTATCTCACAGGAATTCACCAGGATGTGTCCTGTTCTCACACATGATAAACCAACCCCCAGCAACAATACTGAAAGCAAGTTGGAAAATGCTTTGGAAAATTGGAAAATCCAGTTTAAGAAACTACTAATGTATGTTAAATTACTTCCTCAGGTAAGTAAGATTATTAGTAGCTTAATCTGAGAGTACTACATGAACTTCTTTGTTCTGCTTTTATGAATAGGTTCTTTGAAACAAATAAATATCATGTCAGTTCCCCAGTACAGCTGTTTCCAAATTGTTTCAACACACATCTCTCTCTCTTCTAGATAGAATTGCGTTTCACACAAGTGGTGATCAGAATTCTTCCTTGGTACCTCATTTCACCTGCCTTGTCTTGCCTTTCTAGTCCCAGACCTGGAAACAATTCTCAGCCCAAGCACAGCAGTTCCACGGAACTTGCACTGGTTTTGACTGCTAGTTTTGAGTCAGTTTATGACAAACAGGTAGGTGTCAGCTGCTCTCATTTGCTATATTCAAAGATGGCAGATTGGTGTTTGCCACAATTATACTTCCTTGAAGACTCTGATCTAATTGCCTTCTGCAATTTCTTTACTTGTATAGTTAGTACATCAATTCCATTTATGGTTTTCATGACCCTGAGAGAAGAAAAGTAATTGCTGGACTTCTATTGGCTCCTCACACCCAAAAACTTTTTGTACAAAATTTTTTCTGAGTACTGACCTTCTGTATCATGACACTGTAGATCCCAGTGCGTTGAAAGCCCCGAGTGTAATACAGCATGTTCACCCATCCCAAAAGCAGGGAGAACACCATCACCGCCACATAGTTTTCTGAACTTGCACCATACAGGACTGCTGACAGCAGCAAAGAGAAAGCCTGGATGAATCTGGAGAGTAGAATGAGTGACACAGTGACTTACCTCAACAGAAAGGCCCATTTGCAGATCTGTTCTGTTTTGCAAGGAAAAGCAAACACATTTTACGAGGCTACATGGAACATGTAAAGTGGCAGTTAATCAGACACAGTTTATATAAGCAAATCCTGTTATAACCAGACCCACAAATTGTTGCAGTTTGTTGTGAACTGGTTAATCTCACAGTATGGAAACTCTGAACTGCTTGATGTAACTCACATAACTGATATTAAATGGAAAAGGATTTTAACACTTACGAATACATGCATCTATAAGCATTTCTCCCCAGAAAACTGAGAAGTTGTTATCCTTTCGACCAAATCTGAGCCATAGTAACTGCACGATTAAAAAACTGAGCTCTTTTTCTAACAAGTGTATGTTGTTAAATGTGGAATAATTGAGGGTCTGACCTTCACTGTGTTCAGCCACATATCCAAGGACAGACCCTACTCAGCAAAGTCCATTAGAACAAAGAGCTATGACAAGATGCAGCAGGTAGGAGAAGCAAGCAGGGAAGGGATGGAAAGAGGAGACAGCGGCAGAGAATCAATCTTTCCTGCTCACCATCTCTCTAGTAATGTTAGGGCAACTTAGCTGCACACAGTAGAGAACCAATTTCACCTGTGCTTTCATTGTGCAAAAAACCTCAAGAGACATACATCAAGATCTCAATGCAGCTGTCGGAACACATAGTCTTCAGGGACTGGCGTCTCCTCCGCAAGTACAGACTCTAACAGAGAAAAAACAATGGTTGCCATTCATCAAAACAACAGGGCGTGCTAGAGAGTGATTCCTGACCGGCACAGCCTAGCCCTTAGGGGAAAGGTTTGCTCCGTAAGCTCCTCTTCATGCTTTCATTTTCAAGATCCCAAATTTCAGCTAGTCATCCTTCCAAGATGAAAAAAAGGCCTTATTTATAAAGGGCAAGGATAAACAAGGGCTGAATCATGGCTCAGCCCAATGTCTTTATTAATAGACTGCATTAAATGCAAAAGATGCATTTTAGTACCATTAATCACAGAAGTCTTTCATCATTATTTACTGTTGTGAGCCTATTCTTCCTCTTGCCCAGCAACCTGGCTTGTGCCACCCCTGCCATTGCTAGATCGCACTGACACTGTGTCTCAGAGCAGGATTCCCTCCTGCCATCCACTTATGCACAACCTGACGTCAGGAGAACTGAATCTGTTCCCTCAATGTCAGTGATGGTTTCCTTTTTTTTCTTTCTTACAGTGAAACTAGATGAGAGATCTCCATACCTGCGCAAAAATTAGATAAATGCCTCCTAGCAAGATAATGATCAGTCCAGAGACCCACAGGAAGCCTCCAGTTGTGAACTCTACTGGAAACGAAGGCTGCAAGATAAAACCAAAAAAACCTTAAACACTGAAGACAGGCAGAGGTAGTGATGATAACCACCATGCACCTTTTAAACTCAGCATCGTTCATTCAGGCCTTTCCAGTTAAAAGAAATTTGGGCCTACCTTTACCCGTGAGGGTTGATAGTACGCAATGGCTGTAAAGATGATCATGAATGACAAGTACGAGACAAAACTGAAGTAGAATCTCTTGGCAGCAAATGTTTCCCATTTTTGCTGAAGCAGTTTGTTCAGTGGCTCCAAAACCACCATCTTGTACCGATTCTGTGGGAAAAAAAAAACTCAACAAAAAGGTACCCATGTGTCAACAGGAATGCAAATTCACCAGAGGATTGTCTTTTTCAGGGTTGGAGTCCAGTAGCTCCAATTAGGGTATCCCTAAGGGCTTATTCAGTCAGGCCTTTTAGTATTAAATAAATCATCCATCCCATAATAAGTTACTTTTGCTTGCCTTCATCACGATATTTGGACACAGCCAGGCTTAGAACAACCAGAGGATCAAAAATTTCTGCCTGCATACCAGGCAGACTATAAATAATAAAATACACATATACTTCCATCATGTGTTTCTCTTCCAGAAAAATGATTGCGTGAAATACCACATTAACTTGGAATGATTTGCATAATGATTCAGCAACACTACAGAAAGGCTGTCTTAGACTGTTAGTAAAAGCACTCACCGGTGTGTCGCTGCTGTATGCCAGAATCTCCAGCACAGAATTTTCCTCAAAGCTGTCTATAGAGGACAAGTCATAGAGAGACACATGGATGGGTCCATAGGTCCACTCGGTGAACTTGCGTGACAGGTGCCTGTACACTGGGTCTTTGATCTCTCTTTGAATGATGTGCTTGAAGATCTGAAGGGAAACCAGATGCATACCAGAAAAATGTGTATGTAATGAAGGCGTAGACTGACATGAGCACACCCAAATCACCTTCAAACACAGGACACCTGGCTTTCTGCATTATACACTTTGATATATCCAAACACCAGACTATCTGGCTAAAAGCAGGCAATCACCTGATACACCTTGTATCAGCTCTTCTCAAGTAGAACCAATTTTGGTCCAGACCATCTGTCTTGGCTGGGACAGAAAGCAGCAGCAGCCAGCTGAGACTCTAGGACACTAACTGGAGTGGCTTGGAGGAGGCCTCCTTTATTGTCTCCTGCAGCACTGCCACTGTCAGCAGCATTACTACGGGTTGGGTGCAAGATGCTCCTACATCAAACCCCACTGCTATGCTGAGGATGTACGCTGCCATCTTCCTTGTTTCTCAGCAACCCCAGGGATTCCCTCTAGTTGTCTTTACCTCCACTTTGCCTGTCTTGGCAGCAAGCTGCAGAGGATTTAATCCATCATAATTCACTATCTCCTCCAGTTTCCAAGTTGGGTCAACCTTCACACCTGCTTTCAAGATCTCAACATATGTTGTGCTCACAAACTTGGTGTTCTCCTCAGTGTCATCTGCAATCATCACCAGGGCATGGAGGACGGTGTTGCCCTGGGTATCCTGCTCCTGGAGCCTGGCTTTCTGGTGGGGATTGTTTAGAAGATATTCCACCACCTCAAGCTGGTTGGTACAAGCGGCCAAGGAGAGGGGAAGTTCACCTGAAGAGATTAGGACAGTATTTGGAGAAGAAGCAGAAAGGGGTGAAAAAAAAGTTAAAAAAAGAAATTATAGGAAAATATATTTAGCCTATAGTTTTACCACTGGAACACAGATTAAATTCTTTCTCAGTGTCTCTAGATTCAGAAAGGGTTTTGCAGTAAACAATTACTCCTTATTTCTAAACTAACCAAGTATTTGTCTCTGAAGCCCCTCAGATAGGATTAAATACATAAAACCAAAGATGATGGCAAATGTTCATTGGACACCTCAGCCTGTGAAAGGATCCTGCCATTCAAATAAGTCAGGAGCTTGATTACAGGACAGTGGTGATGGCAATCCAGGCACAGAGGGGCAAACCCAAGTAGAACTAGCAGCATTGCATACAATAAGGCAATAAAAAAAGTGAAGGAACATGTTCCACACTGTCTCACCAAAATAAAAGTAAACTCCTTCTTTCTTCTTCTTGAAGAATTCACCGTGGGCTCTGGCGTGGACATCAGCTCCATTCTCTACTAGAATTTTCACTAAATCTAGGTTCCTTTTCTCTATGGCAATATGGAGTGCTGTCTGGCCTAAGGAAACAGGCAAAACCTATCACTCAGTACCACTATCAGAGGGAACAGGCAAAGAACCAAAGAACTCGCCAGCAAAGCACCATTTCAACAATCGCTGTATGTTCTGCATAGCAATCCTGCAGCCTCAGTGCTAGGCCAGGGGTGGGTGGCAATTGATGACTTTCAACATTATTCATTGGAAAAGCACATTGAAAACACTAAGACGACAAGCCCCAAGACTATCAGAAATTCAACATAAAACCAGGCAATTACCCCTGTCAGGTACTAAGATCCCAAGCAGCTATGAGAGGTTAAAGACAACTATAGACATACATGACTATGCTACATGTCTGCTATTAAAAGGATAACCCAACCAGCAGAACTCATTCTTTAATAGAGATATACTATTAGATATACTATTTCTTTTTCACTTTTAGACATGCTTTTTAAGCTTTCCAAGGCAAATCCTCTTACATTCCTGGGTTATTAAACATCTATCATTTCTGTTTTGTAGACTGAGAACAAAATTGCAGAAGTGAAACGTGTAATTCAGGGCTGAAGAGGACGCAGACCAGAATCAGAAATCAGAACTAAAAGGTGAGTCAGCTGTTACTGTAACTGCACCAGAACTCTGGAACTTCTGCACTGCATAAGCTCCGGTTCCCCTCTTTTTCCTTGTATCTGCACATCTCACCTGTCTAATGGGGAGGCTGCTCTGACATAGCATCAGAACAGAAACCTTACCTCTGTAGTAACAATCAGAGCATGCCACATTGACAAGTGGCCTGGGATTCTGTGTCTTTTGGTCTATTTCCAGCAAAAGTGGGATCGTGTCATTCTTTCCATTTTTTAAGTTCAACAGGGCTTTCATTAAGCAGGTCTTCCCAGTCTTTGCATCTAGTAGAAAAAGAGTATTGAATGGGTTGCACATGTACTTTGCACACATCTATATTACTTGATTCAGAACTTAACTGTCACTGTAGGACCAAATACAGTAATTATTTTAAAGGCCTTTCTTGGTATTTTTAGTCTGCAGTAGAAGCAAAAGCCCTAGAATATATATATAATTAACAGCATTCTCCATCCTCAGGTGGGCATTGGGAAAATAAAAAAAATGGACAGAGGGCTGGAGAAAGTAAGGAACCACAAGCGGGTTCCCCTGCTTCCCTTCTACATTAACAAGCGCTGCCTCTGCTAACCCTGTTTATGGAGCACTGAGCAGGAATATACCTGTGTATTCAGAATTGGTGAGAAATTTGGAGGTCCTCCTTAAGTATTCAAGTAAACCATCCAGTGCCTCTGGGCTGCCCCTTGAGACTGCGCTGAAGAGCCTGTCTCTGTCAAAGCGATTGGGGTCCTTTTGGCTACAGAAGAAATGCAAAGCATTAAGAAGTTCTGGAGAGCGGAAGACAAGATTATGCAGTAAGTTCTAGTGGGATGGTGTAAGAAAGGAGGGAGGCAGAAAAGTTTTTCAGAAAAAAACAAGTATTTTATTTTTGAGTCAAGGGAAAAAGAATTCTGGGAAATAACTGTCTCTATTAAGTGGCTGCTCTTTCCATCAGCTGGAGCTCTTCCCAGATCCAGTCTGATGTGCGGCTCTGGCACGCATCCAGAGCACAAAGACAGAGAAGCCCAAGATAGCTGCAGGACCAGAATCAGTCCCATCACATGGTGTGAAGCAATCCGTGAGCTAGTTTACATCCTCCCCTGGCAAGAACAATTCAGTTGTATAGGGCTCCATGCTAAGCTGCTCTCACACCCAACTGGGCTTATTCGGTGCTAGTTCAGGTACACAAAAAATATACCACAATACACCCCATACCTTCCAAGTGCAGAAGAAAAGGGCTAATATGCCCCTTTTCTGCCTTTAATTACTTCCCACCAGATTCCTGTAACATTCCTCTATTGATACTTTTAGTTTAGACTTTGGTAAAGTCTATAGGCCCCTACCAGCTGGGATCAGTAGAATCACAGAATCATAGAATGGTTTGGGTTGGAAAGGACCTTAAAGATCATCTAGTTCCAACCCCCTGCCATGGGAAGGGACACCTTCCACTAGATCAGGTTGCTCAGTACATAACAAGGATCCCACCCTTGTCAAATATCCACGTTACTCACTTGCTGATGAGTCCTGGGCGATAGTTCAGATTAATCTTGACTTTAGGAGCAAAGTCACTGCTCTCCTTCTGATAAGGTGTCTCCAAGGGCCGCAGCTCTCCTTTCTTTCCATGTAGCCCTGATCTTTCTTCTTTTTTGCTAGATGCAGGTTTTTCATCTTGGATACTGTCATCTGTTTCTAGCAATCCCATCCACCTGTTCCTCTGACCTGGGCCCGGCTGCCCATTTGTGAAGTTATCCATTTCTAATAGAGACAGTCTTGCAGATTACTAAAGATATTCCCCACTGGGGGACTAAACCTGCAAGGGAGAGGGAGAATTAACTCAAGTTGTTCACAAACCTAGAGTGTGTACGGTGTGGCACAGACGAAGAGGAAAGCACGTTTCCAGGTCCAGCATTCCTACAGTTGACTATGGGTCCCTTGAGAGAGAGAGATTCAGTAAAATTTTGCATAGTGGGAATGTTTGAATAAAGGATAAAAGCCTTAAACAGGGTACCACTGGAGAAGTTCAGCAGCAGTTCATGAAATACAGGCAACTTGTCTGCAGAACATCTGAACCCCCTTTGTGAGATGACCTCACCTGTTGGCAGCAGCACAGGGTCTTTACATAAAAGGCAAAGACAGTGGATCTTTAGGAGACTATGATCATTGTTCTTGTCTCAGTGCAGCCAACTCCAGCTAGTCACCAAGTGGCCAAAGAGATAAGATAAACTGTAGGCCTTATTTAGAACAGTGATCAGTTTATTCATATTCTCTGTTGGTAAGAATGACAATATTTCTACAGGGGAAATATATGCACAAATTATGTTCCACTCATGCATTCTCACATTTCTTCCTGGGGCTAAATGAGTGGGATCTCCCCAGTGTTTGGAGCTGTTGACCATCCGCACGGGCACAGGCTTTGAACTTCCAGCTCCACAGCACAGGCAAACACACACCCCAGCTGCCATGAGGACACTGACAGCCCTCAGAGCCTGAACACAGCACAGCTCTCCCAAGAACAAAGCTGGATCCAGATCTGCTGTAGAGAGCATCAGTATTCATCGGAGCACCCAGCCAGTGTGCTTATCTAATACGTCCTGTACTCCTTTTTCACTCTTTTGAGACATCTCTTCACATATATATGGATACATCTCAGATCCACTCCCAATGCAATCTATCTGTAGTCAACATATGACTGCAGATTCATACACAGTTTGTGAGGCAGTGAGGAAACATCTATGATTACCAACCTGAAGCAGAGCTTTTTTTAATAACTCCGTCTTATTCACATGTACTCCCTCCAAATGGTTAACAGGTTTTCTCTGAAGAGAAATCTCCCTTGCTGGGACTACAGCCAGACTCCATAGCCTGTACCGGCAAAGAGGTAGATTGACACAGCATAAGCATTCTGCTTAGATTAGGATGTGGAGAAACATAGTTTTAGGCAGAAAACAGCCACAAAACATCTTTATGCAGTTCACAGCAAGAAATCCAAGGGCTGATTTCAAGACAAACCATTATGATAATTCAGACATTCAGTTTAGTCTGCACTCTAATGACAAGCATTCCTCTGCACACACAGGCATACACCCTATAATCCCATTTCAGACTTATTTCCTCCCCCAAAACACTTACTGGTACATTTGCCGATCCTTTAGAGGGCTATTTGTACTTCCATAATAGTTTGCTTGTGCTTTTCTGTCTTCCTTTCCCCAAAATCATTTCTCAGCTGCAGTTTCCATCTCTCCACAGCGCTCGAGAGAGTTATTTATTGTCGGTCTTGTACAGACAGTCTGGTTTAAAAGCAAGAGCAAAACGGTCCTAAAAAAAAAAGACCCTATAATATATACATCCACTTTGAGCGTCCCTAGGAAACACAGAGCACTGTGTTTGCCAGCTCAGCTTTCACTTTGTTACTCAAGAGCCGAGTTGTTTCCTTCTGTGACTTTACCAAGCCATTTTGAGTAGTGCAGCACAAAAAAGCCTTTGCTGTCAAAAGAGGAAGAGCACAGCACTTACCCCAAGTTGCTGCAAGCTCCACCCAAGAACTGATCTGATAAGGAGCCCCAATGGATCCTTCAGAACGTAAATAATCTCTCAGGAGAAATCAAGTCAAACACCAACAAGCATTAATAAGCATGAAAGCAGACCCCAAATTATTTACATCCATGGGTGACAGTCGTCCTCTTCTGCAAAGAAGACCGTGCTCACATTAGCAGTCTTATTAACGGCACAACGTTGAACTCCTAGTTGGTGGTGGTCCATCAGAGAATCCAGGCTGCCTGTGAGAAGGAATAACCACGGATTATTGTCATTTTTACTCAACTGTATAGCTTTTTGCAAAGTGAAAAAGGGCTTGCACAGGAAATGACTGGATAGATTTCTCAGTAAAAGAGAGAGCCAATGAGTGCAGTGCTCTTATATGGGAAAGCTGGCTGGCTATTGCAAATACATAATGCTTAACCCCTGCTTGCACAGGCAACATCCCATGGCTTTTAGCAACAGCCCACTCAGTTCTCAAGGGCGGCCGCTGATATGACCCTGACAGTGCTAGAGCCTGTGGTTTAGTTGTGAGGTTTGTCACGAGGCTCCCTTGGTTAGTCCCAGGACAAGCAAGTATACATCGAAACATCAGAGATCAACCATCTCTGTGGGAAGCCAGTTCTCACACTTCACACACCCCAGCTACGAGGCAGCGCAAACCATACAAGACAATAAACTAGCCAGAATGTTACCCTACAGAGTACACAGTGTCAGCTGCTCATCACAAGCACAGGAGACTGCACAAAGCAGCCCCAGTTCCAAAACACTCAGGCTTAGACCGATTACTTAATTTGCCACTAGTGCTCATTTCTTAATGGGCTGGTTCTCCAAAGGAGTGTAAATCTTGGAGAGGCTGGGAGGTTCTGGGAGCACAAACTGACCATCTCTACAACTGATTGCAGCTGAGACCATGTGTGCACACTAATAGCCCTTCACCTGACACTCTCAAAACAGGACCCCTGGGAAACTGAGGACATCAGCCCACACCAAATGTCTTTGTTTTTTCTCTCCCACTCCGAGCAGAACAGAGGCCTGAGGAGGCAGCGCAATTGTTATTTCCCACAGCATTAGTGCAGGCTGACATTCAGCACCCAGTCTCAATGGCCTTCCCCAGCACAACGTTTGCTGCCTAAAGCAATCCTCATCTGACAGGACTGCAAGATGGTGGTGGGGCTTCCTGGAACACGGCCATCACCCACAGAAACATTCCCAGATGGCTCCTACTTTGAGTCTGATGCAGGCTGCAAGATGACCTTCCTATAAATACACCCATTAAATGGCAGGGTGCCTTTTCCTCTTTCATGGTTTTTCATGAGATCGCAAGCTTATTTCTAATTCTGTGTTTCAAGATTAAGCTCATTCAGGAACAACACAAAGCTACATATTCTTTCCAGGCTTAATAATTTATTAGCACCCACAGAATAGCCTATGAAGAACAAACATATGCAGATAAATGCAAGACCAGATCTCATCTCTCCTCTCCCTCATTCCAGCCTTGCACTGATTTGAGTTCAGTTTGCTTTCGTCATGTTGCACTTAATTTACTGTGATATCAACATAGATTCAGGCCCAGGAGTTTAGCTCACATTTAGGAGTTTAAGTCCTCTTGGGCTTCTCCCCCAGCTTCCATGGGAGTCAGCCCACCATTCTAGCCAAGGAATTAAATCAGCCCACAAAAGCGCATCATAACAGAGTTCGTTATGCGCATCTGGTTTTAATAGCTTACAGAGAGGAAGGAGAATGTGCAGCTTGCTGGGAACGGAATCACTGCCAGCTGAGAGGTCACCACAGCAAAACAGAAACATGGAGCTGCTGGGGGAACACAGAAACATTGGTATGCATACACACATGCGCACATGCTTTCCCAGAGAGTACGCCAGGGTGAACGCTTGCACTTCCATTTCAGAAAAGGGAGAAGCAAGGCAGAAAAAAACTACAAGATCTGCCCAAATGTGCACTTGCTAGTAACAGCGTTCCGAGGTCAGTCACGGGATTATGTCACTGCTGTGGACTAGCCAGCTGAGCTGGATATGATACTTAACAAGCATCTGGCCACCAAAATTTAAAATTCTGATAGCTGTTAGGAATCAGGAGAAAGCCATCCAAAGCAGCAGGGAGAATAAAAGCACCAATTTCATTTCACCCATCTGCCAGCCTGAGTTTTCAAAAGCAACATGTGATCCTCTTGCCTTTTGAGGCTCTATTTGGGGGACAACAAGGAGGAATCTTGTATTTGCTCAGTGCTTATTTTGCTGATGAAAATGTGTCTGATGGCACTAGATTTCTCCTGACAGGAGAGGCACATTCTATGGAAACCTTAAAGCTGGGAAAAGAGAAGTCAAACTCTTAATTACTAAGAGAAATTTTAAGACAAATCAATAATTTTCATTTCCTAATATTATCAAATATTTTCATAATTATGATATAGATTATATATGAAGAAGCACAATAATTAATGGGAAGAAAAGCAATGACTGGAACCTGCTGAAACAGAAGGCAAAAGGAAGCACACAGAAGATGGCTTTCTGAAAAGACGGAAACAAGCACATTTCCTAAAATACACATTCTCTGTTCACCTAAGTGCCCATTTTTACCAAATACTGAAAAACATAATGGTCTTGTGATTAATATCACATTTTCTGTATGCTGTAAATAGAAGATCAAAGTCATTTACATGTATCCATAATTTCATCACAGCATTGATCTGTAGCCACCCTAAGGGGGAGCAGCTCAAAATCACCTTCGCAGGAGGAGGGAAGCCTGTAATAGCAGCATGCAAGGGTGGACCATTAACGTTTTCTCCAGAACCATGGGTAAGCCAGTGCTTCGTTCAAACCTCACAAAGGCCACACAGCTAAAAAAATCCCCACCTGTTTCTTTTAAAGGTGGACGTTCACACTTGGGAAAATATCAAGTATTTTTGCAAGGCCAGACTTTTTTTTCATGCAACTTAGGTAAAACCCGCACTGAAGGGATGAATTTTAGCAGCTTCATTTGTTATAGTTACACAGATGGAATCCTGTACCTCTAGAGACACCAGCCATGTGCCTAGTCTAAAATCCAAATATTCTGAAATACAATTCCTTGTCAGAACTTGTCTGATCACCCTGGGGACTCAGTTAATTTACATGATGGTATTTCTGTAACTACTAGAATCACCTCATAATATTTAAAGGCTCCTGGCTATACACTTCTCAGGCCTTTGAAGGAACCATCCACTTCTCTTATTCCTTAAATGGAAGTATCTTTCTACTTGATGTATCCCTTTCTGTAGGATTACAGCCTGAAGGAATGCTCCACTGATAATCAAATAGCAGCAAAATATGAAATCCAACAGGAATGTTATAACATTTTGCGGTGGTGCATCTCACTCCCCTGCTCTTTTTTCCTTGGATGGCTTTACGATCTCAGAAACTCCTGTCAGATCTTGGCCTTGATGTAAGGAGGCAGACAATTAGGCAGCACTGTCCATAAAAGAGTGAGAATGGAACAATCACTTGATCACCTCTGATCTGAATTGTAACCCGAGCAGCACAGTACCATCATTAATGGAATTCCAGTGATTACCGACCTGGACCGTGGCCCAAACAGAAACGTGCTGATGACTGAAGCCAATCATCTCACAACCCGACAAACAGCGGTTCCTAAGTGAGGCCCTTTGAGCTCTCCTGGACCGCAGCAGGCTGTGACCAGCATCTCCCTCAGACCTCGCAGACTCCTAAGTTTGCAAAAGTTAGCGGTCCATCGCCACAGACCAACAGTGGAGCCTGGGCTGAAACCCTTCACTCCTTGAGGCTCAACCCCCGCTTGCTGAGAAATGCCAAGACATTGTACGCAAGTATTTCACTGAACTCAAGGGGAATTTTTAACATCTATACCTTTATATATATATAAAAAAATATAATCATGTCTGTGTGTATGCATGCATGAATTAAGTAGCCTGTAGATGTACGATTTAATTAGAGAGTCTTACACTGCTGCTAGATATATATTATCCTTAGACATAAACCCTTGACCAAGTCTGAGACCCAGCCACACCCAGACTCCTCTCTGAAAAAGGAGTTTAGAAAGCAAGGGGATCTATTCTGAACCTCACAACTCGACAGGAGGCCCCCCCCAGACCCTCTGAAAAAAGGGGGGGCCACTCTGAACCTCGTGACTCAACGGGAGGGTCCTCCTTATCCTCGGCATCCACCGCCTCTCCGGGAATCATTCTAACTCAAGTGCAACTTAATTTTCCTCTGTGTACTTCTTCCATGCCATAACAGAGTTAACTTTGCCATCTTCGAATCTGTAACTAAGTCGCTGTTTTGATTAGCTTTGTCAAATCGCTTTGTTAATTGCCTGATGATTGCTATTAAAATATCACCAAAAAAATCCCACAATTTGCCACAAATAAATTCTAAACTGCTACTAAACCGAATTCTGCAGTCACGCATTCGCGACACACTTTCATGGAGAAACAGTGACATCCAGTGGCCGTTAAGTAAACCTGAATTCCCGCTGCTTATGAAACCAGCCTCTGTAAGAAATTCTTCATAAGTAGCAAAAAGGAGTTGCAGGCAAACGCTTGTGAGAATTGTAGTCATCTGCTTACTGTTTTTTATCAAATAGTTAACAGAAACGTGTCTAATTTAAAACCTCAAGTTCCAAAGAAGGCTGGGTTTGATGATGCAGAGATGTTCCGTAAATATAAAATTGTGTAGCCAAGGAATTGCTGACAAGACTGCAAAAACACTGAGGTATTCCCAGTGTTTCTCTGCCTTAACCCTCACTTTCCCTATACAATTATGTTTTGGGGCAGTTGCTACCACAGCAAAACACTAAATGTATCTAAACCGCAGTGTAACAGGGTTATCTCATTTGTCTTCCTAAACCAGACAGAAGTTTATTTTTTTTAAAAGCATAAAATAAAAATCCTGAAGTCTTGGAGTATTAATTTTTTTAAAAGAGAACAAACTAGAAATTAATTGAAGCTGTAAGAAAACCCACAAAGGCCAGCCACAAAGCTCAGGTTGCAGCAGGATTAAAAGACATTACCAGAATCTGTTGCCTATATGGGAGCATTAGGATTATTCCATTTTAATAGCATATAGATTCTGGCTAAAGCCTATTAAATTCTTGTTTTAGTTATGAATAACTGGGTCTAAGCAGACTGAATTGAGTTACCACTATTTTATAATACAGTGTTGTATCATATTGCCTGACAGCTCTTTTATTCATAACTTCAGTGTAAACAATGCACGTTATGTAAATTCATACTTGCATTTCCATGTAATTTATATGTTTCCTTAATTCACATTATTTAAGATAAATTGCAAAGATTTCTCTTTATTAATGAAGAAATCCCTTGTAGACTTCTCTTCCAGCTAGTGACTGCCATCTCTCCATGAGCTGGTGGACCAGAACCCTCGATAACAGCTCCTACCAGAGCAGCAGAAGTCCAGCACGAGCATGCCTGTGTCCTCGCCGTGACGCAGCTGGGAGCCCGGCTCCGCACTTCACCCAGGGCAGCGCTGCAACACAACAGCATCCGGGGATTTCACTCCTTGTACTTTGGCTTTAAGGATGTGCTATTCAGTGCCATTTCTAGTAAGTCAATTTTCAGCACAAGCCTCACCTAAGGAAATCTTCCTAGAAAACAGCACACAGGCACATTCAGTTTCACACCATCAGCTCAGGCTGCCTGAACCAGGCCTGAGGTGCTCCCCACAGCCACAAAATGCCTGAACGTTCCTCCCTCTTCCCCCTGCTCATTACCTCAGGTGCAACATCAGACAGAAGCAGGCTCCACGCGTGGCTCCGCTTCCAAACTATCCACAAACAGGAGCGCCAGAAGTACCAGCAGAGGCAATGGTACAACACAGGTTTCGCTTGGGCCGGACGAAGCTAGAGCAGGCACGCGCTGGGAAGCTGGTGCAGACCCAGCTACACCTCACATTCCCAGGGTCCCCCCCGGACCAAACCCCAAAGCCAGCTCTACCTAACATCGCCTAGCAAGCCTGAGCTCCACACTATATTTGAGCAACACTCCTGCAACAGTTCTCATGCAGTAACTGACCCTGGAGAATGGGCACCCACCACTTACAGATCTGGATCTAAACCAAACTGCACCCGCAGCCTGTGTTGCCTGATCAGTTAGCATCTGTAAATGTTACCATACACCAGAGCTTAATTATTAGATGGATTTGAGAAAGGACATCTCTTAATCAGGAGCCAGGGAAGACAGAACAGCTAGTTTTACCATGGAGCAAATCAGCAGCAGAGAAAGTTACGTAATGTAAATTTATTCAGTGCTTTCTCTCCTCTGGATTGTAACTGCTCAGGGAGTTTATGCACTACTGAGCAAACAACGGGCTATGACACACCCAGCCACAAGTGACCGAATCCGAGCATGGCTAAGGTTGGAAGGGACCCCTGGAGGTCTTGTCCAGGCCTCCTGCTCAACCAGGGCCGCCTAGAGCTGGTTGCCCAGAGCCACCTCCAGATGGCTTCCGAGTGTCTCCAAGGAAGGAGCCTCCACAGCCTCTCTGGGCAACCTGCCCAGGGGGCGACCTGGAAAAAGCAAAACTTGGTGAAGCACCTGAACTGCAAAAAGCATAAAGATCAAGGAAGGGCAGAAGCAATTGCAGGAAACCTCAAGTAATCAGAGGAAAATCTCTTATAGTAGACACAGCAATCGTTAAGAGTTCTGCTAGCACAGCTATATGACCATATGTAACACAGGGTTACCAGTGAAAGGTGAAGTGCACCAGCACGGAAACACAGCACACAAATGCCAGCACGCCATTTCAAGTTAAGCAGCTGTCAGAACTGACCAGACAACACCAACAGCCACAACCCTTACAACCTGGTTACATTTCCCTGAAAGGGCACACTGATTATACCCACCTTTGAAGACACACACCCCACACCCCCCCCAGTTGAACTAAACCATTCTAACCCCCACCATGGGGGTCTCCCAACACCCATTTGGGCAAGTTTCCTTAACCCACCCCATTAAAAAAAACCCACATACTTTAGTGGGAACTCCCTAGCTTTTGGCATTAAGTGATTGTGTAAAAACCTCCTTCCAACAAACCAGGCAGTTGCCATACCCCTCACATGTTATCATGCAAGAGACCAGTTTTCACCAGAGCACTGCAGCAGCCTTCCCATCCATCCCATGTCCCAGCAGCAACTCTGCCTGCAAGCAGCCCTTCCCCAGATCCCACCCTCCACATAAATCAGCCAACAAGAGAAACTCCCAACACCCACTTTTGTAAAGTTTACTTTGCCTAGGCTGTCACTGGGCTAGCCAGATGGCTTCCCCACCTGAAAAAGAAAATGGTACTACTCATGCTTGCTCACACAAGCCCCCCTCCAGCACACCAAAGCTCAAGTCACACCATGGCAATGCCACACAATGGGACTTCACGCTCATCTCAGGACTAGCAGAGCCAAGTAGAACTCTCCAAGTTTACAAGTTGCTGCAAAGCCCACCCTGGTGTACTGTCATACCACCTTTACTTGGTTTGTGGCTTTCTGGGGTCTTTAGCAGAACATATGATCCTTCCTGGAAAAAAAAAGGTGTTAAACTAGAAAGAAGAAATAACATGGTATTAGTGCTTAATTTAAGACTTTAATCCAGATCTGTTCCATCCACAAGGTCCTCATTATACATGCAAAGAGGCTTAAAACTGCCAAGGAACAAAGCTGAAGTAAGCATGTCACTTAAACACACCAGATTTACTAGCTTGAACTGACACATACTACAAATTGTCATGTGCAACACAAAACTTTATTAGCATTTCAACACAGTTGTTTTAAGCTTGCATTAACCTTGCATTTAATTTAATATTACGACATCAAAGAACTACAGTGCAAACACAAATGCTATGGGCAATCTTGTTGTCAAGCAAGATGCACAATAACTTAACAGCCACCCCTCAGGCGCAGCACAAGATGGAGAGTGGATTCTTTCTGGATGTTGTAGTCAGACAGGGTGCGGCCGTCTTCCAGCTGCTTGCCCGCAAAGATCAGCCTCTGCTGATCAGGGGGAATGCCTTCCTTGTCCTGGATCTTGGCCTTCACATTCTCGATGGTGTCACTGGGCTCAACCTCAAGAGTGATGGTCTTGCCAGTCAGGGTCTTCACAAAGATCTGCATGCCACCCCTCAGGCGCAGCACAAGATGGAGGGTGGATTCCTTCTGGATGTTGTAGTCAGACAGGGTGCGCCATCTTCCAGCTGCTTCCAGCAAAGATCAGCCTCTGCTGATCAGGGGGAATACCCTCCTTGTCCTGGATCTTGGCCTTCACATTCTCGATGGTGTCACTGGGCTCAACCTCAAGAGTGATGGTCTTGCCAGTCAGGGTCTTCACAAAGATCTGCATGCCACCCCTCAGGCGCAGCACAAGATGGAGAGTGGATTCCTTCTGGATTTGTAGTCAGACAGGGTGCGTCCATCTTCCAGCTGCTTGCCCGCAAAGATCAGCCTCTGCTGATCAGGGGGAATGCCTTCCTTGTCCTGGATCTTGGCCTTCACATTCTCGATGGTGTCACTGGGCTCAACCTCAAGAGTGATGGTCTTGCCAGTCAGGGTCTTCACAAAGATCTGCATGCCACCCCTCAGGCGCAGCACAAGATGGAGAGTGGATTCTTTCTGGATGTTGTAGTCGGACAGGGTGCGCCCTCTTCCAGCTGCTTGCCCGCAAAGATCAGCCTCTGCTGGTCAGGGGGAATGCCTTCCTTGTCCTGGATCTTGGCCTTACTTCTCGATGGTGTCGTTGGGCTCCACCTCCAGGGTGATGGTCTTGCCCGTCAGGGTCTTCACAAAGATCTGCATGCCACCCCTCAGGCGCAGCACAAGATGGAGAGTAGATTCCTTCTGGATATTGTAGTCAGACAGGGTGCGTCCATCTTCCAGCTGCTTGCCCGCAAAGATCAGCCTCTGCTGATCAGGGGGAATGCCTTCCTTGTCCTGGATCTTGGCCTTACATTCTCAATGGTGTCACTGGGCTCAACCTCAAGGGTGATGGTCTTGCCAGTCAGGGTCTTCACAAAGATCTGCATGTTGAACTGCAAAACATACAGAAGCTTCAGCTATAGCTCCCTGGCAACACAGATTCTTTAGTGCTTTGTACGTGAAAGCATACTGCTATCATTTCATACTATATAAATACCATTTGGAGTTTTTGTGTTCATCTCATTAATATTTTGTACAGCCCTTCTCCAGCTCTTTACTAATTAAACCTCTTTTTCAGACCTGGTATTCTGTATTCCTCTAACGGCTGCCTTACGCCACCCCCCCTCAGCCTCCCGCCGCCGCCCTGCGCCAGCCGCACTGCGCCGCTCCCCCCCGGCAGTGACTCGGCTTCCGGTGGAGACAAGCGCAGCCGCCGCCATCTTCACGGCATCGCTACCCCCTTCTCCTCAGGCAGCATTTTTATCCCCGGCTCTCAGCGACACGGCTCTGAAGACCAGGTTCCGCTCCGCACTATTCCTTCCCCCCCCCCCCCCCACCCACCTTAACCCTCCTGCCAAGAACAATGGTCCTGCTTTTCCCCTTCCAACCCCCCCACCCCCCAACTCACGTCTCCGGCCCTGAACGCTGCTCGCCAAAACTCCCCTGCAATCCGCCGCAGCTGTATCTGCTGTGTGACGCAGAACCGCCCCTATTTATGCGGTGTCTAGTACACAGACCCCGCCCTCGTAAGATGACGTGTCCATCCGCCTAGCAAAGTAGTCCCATGCAAAAGACCACTCTTGTGACAAATACTCGCCTTTCTCCCTCTCCAATCTCTCTTCTAGGGGGTAAAGGGGTCCTGGAGTCTTAGCGAAGGACCTCAGACCCTTAAAAATCTGGACATTTCTGAGGGCGCGGATGGTTCTGGAGCTGCAGAAAGGCAGGAAGTTCGGCACCGATTGGCGCAGCAGTAAGAGGAGTGGGTGGTGATTGGTTCACCCGGGGGGAAGCTGGGGAAGGGTGAGGGGGGGCGGCTGTAAGGAAAGCTCTGGAAGATTCGGGTGCTGCTGGGCGCTGATTGGTGCGCGGTGAGGTCGCGCGGGGGAGGGAGAAGCGCTGCAGCCCTGCGGAGGCGGGGGGGTGGATGGGACCGGGGCGCTTGTTTTAGCCCCCGTCATGGCCCCAGGCAACGCTTAGGGAGAGTTGGACACAGACTGGGGGAAAAGGGCCCCGGAGGAAGAGGGGCTACTCTTGGTGCCAGCTTTTTGCTGGCCCACGGAGATAGCAGCGCGTCTGACTGCCCCCCTTCCCTGGGCCGGCCTGAAGCGCTTGTGGCAGAGCTTGGAACAGGCTGCAGGGCTTGTCCTCGCATCTGTGGCTGTGAGGACAAGCCGGGAAGGGCAGAAGTGAGTTAGAAAAGCTGGAAAAAGATGTTATTTAGAAATCTGGTGAGCGTTGGTGACTCCTGGTGCGTCACGCTTGCCGGAGGCTGAGCATGCCCCTCGTCATGCCGCCCGTTTCCCCAGCAGCCCTCTGAACCAACTGCAGCCGGGTGACAATTCTTTAATGTGAGGTTGCAAAACAACCCTTGTGATGAAATGCTGACATTTGAAATTGAAATGGCTGTTTACTTCAGAGTGGGAAGCTTTGATCAGGTTATGGAGCAACTTTGTTCTGTGAACTGAACACGTGGAAATGTGTTTCCTGTTAATCAAGCTTCGTTATACCTTCCATGCTGGCTCTTAACTCATTTTGTATCATCGTATACCTGGAGTACACAAAACCAAGAACGGGTTTTATGTGGCAGTGTTTTATCTGCTGCTAACTCCTTCAGTGAAGCCAGATGAACTTGCCGTTCGATCCTCCACTCGCAAAGCGTGAGCACGCATGTGAATGGCAGGATTCAGTACAGAGCTACTCTAGTTGCCCCTTAAAAAAAGACAACCAACCAAACCCACCAAAAAAACCACCACCAACAAAACCCTTTTGTTTTCCTTTCTCCTAACAGGGCTTGCGTCTGCTAGCACATCCTGGTTTACAGTAAAAGGAAATAAATCATCCCAACAGTAATTATTCAAAATGTAGAAACAGGAAGAGAGGAAAATGGTAACTGGAAAGTTCAGAGCTCCATGGCAATAACCAGCATTGGAAATACATAAATTTAGGACAAAAGGCAGATTTAGGCAATGTCACATTTGTTTTCTTTACACTGCTGGTTTTTCTCGGTGTTTCCAATAGGTTTGTTTTGTTTGCATGGTGCCAGGGTGACCAAATGTTTGCTCCAAGGCTGGCCTGTGTGTGCTGTATATCCCAGGCACTGCCCCAGGAACCGCATCCCCCGGCCAAATAGTATCACAGGGTCCCGAGAGGAAGGCCACAAGAAACTAACATTTACAAATGTGAAAGGCCGCATCTGTTAAACTGGAGATTAACCACAGACTAATCTAAAGACTGGCCTGGTTTTGAGCACATCAGACTTGTATTAAGGATTTTAGTGTGCATGTCTTTGGTTTTAATGTCCCTCTAGATGGAGAAGGAGATTCTGGTTTGGGGTTTTTTTCTGCTTTCTGTGTAAACCAGAAAACACAGGAGCCCTGCCTTGTTTTTTTCTAAGTATGGCTAAATCCTATGACTAATCTGCTTTTGCTATTGTTGTTTAGTTTCTGTTTAAGTATTCAAATCAACAGATCAGAACAAAGTCCCAACAAGATGGGCCTGCTATGGGTAGTTCTTTAAATACCTTGTTAATAATGCCTCCTGAAAAATTCATTCTTCAGGGAAATGATGTTACCTAAAGCAAACACAGGCAGCAACATGCTGACATCAAATGCAGGCTATTTTAAAAACAATTATGGATTAAATTAATCAGTTACATGCAAAAAGCTTCATTATTTTCCTCAGTTATCCCTCTGTCAAAGGAGATAAAAGAGCTGGGCTTTGTGCACACAACTCAGGGCCTAGCAGAATTAAACTAATCTCCATAGCCTGCGGCAAGGTGCTCTACACAGGCCACCATTAGCATGTTGCAGCCACCACTGATTGGATTAATTTAATTCTCCTAACTATTAATCTGTGATAGCCATCTACATGCCTGTACTGAGCCCATCTCTTGTATTTTTGGGGTGTGGGAGGGGGTGGGCTGAATACAGAGAGCTTCTTAAATACCTCTTTTCCTGTCCCTTGGCTTTTTCTGTGTGGAAAGCTCGTGCCCTGAATGTTGCACACTTCCTATCTGCATAGATTCTTTATACTACTTCAATGATAATTATTATCAAGTTGAAAGATACTTCTTTTTAAGGTCAGAATGCAATGTTTTATCTATTGTGGGCCAGATTATGCCTCATTTTCACACATTATGTGTACAGAACAATTACAATCCCCCTGGCTGGAGGTGATGGCGTTCATTTTACTGAATTTCAGCTTTACTTCAGAATTTCTTTAGAAAATGTTTTACTACCTGAATTTGGTACAGACAAAGGAGATCTTTTAAATGGTGTGGTAACCGTTGTGATTGTACAAAACATACAAATTTAACCTATCTGCCACTCTTCCTCCAGTAGCTCTTGGTGAATAAGAATGATTAAGCAGCTGACTGAACCGTATATAAATAAATGCAAAGCTGAAAAAACAGCAATCTGTATCTTGTGACTGGCCTGACTGCACAGGTGGTTCCAGCCTTTGCCAGGGCACGGGGCCTGCAGTAGGGAACACCTATTTTTTTCCAGGCAGTTTCAAAGTAGGTCACTGGGCAGTAGTACAAAGCAACCTACTTTCAGAAGAGAAGAATCTGGGGTCAAAGAAATGTTTCCAACGAATCTGTACATTCTAGAACACAAGCTGGGCCTGTTTTTTATGTGCACTAATGTCCTAGCAACAGCATATAATTTCTACATGAGCAATGTCAAATGAAGCAATCTGTTTATCTTTAGTTACAAGGGTTTAGCCTAGGACAGCCAGCCAGTCAGGCAATTTGAGTATGCGTGGCAAGTTCAGTACTGTTCCTTTGTTCAGATAAAAATAGGGCTACTTGCCACAGGGAAAAAAACCAATCTATATTCCTATCTCATAATATTACTCATACCTACCTCAGGTCTCTCTCACTGTGTATGACACAGGATAATTACATTTACCTATTTACAGTTGTGGAGATAAATGTTTTCTCCTCAAACCTGTAACACTGCAGTAAGGCCCAGTCTTTGCTGAAGTTCCAGCACAAGACAAATAGAACTGTGGCATGTTACTGCTTGTCCTTGTGCTGCCAAGCTCAAGGGTTGCGAAAATAGTGAGTCACAATTCAAAGTACTGTGAGATTACCACATTATGAGATTACCAAAAAAAGACAACTAAGTTTTGTTTTTTAAGCCCTGTGCTAAAAATACCTTAAATAAACAAAGTTTTTAATAAGCTACCAACTTCAGGAGCTGAATGCTTAAGAAAAACAAATGGATATCCAGATTTGTACTAAAAAGAGGAAAATGAGCAATACTCCTCTGTCTCCCTGTTTGTTTAAAGCATATTTTGACTTCGCAGGACACATGGGATACAGCTTTTAAGATATGTACTGCCACGATAAACGAGCTTGGGCACGTCTGTCTCTGTAGGTCTAAATGACCCAGAGGAAAGTGTGGCAATTCACTGTGCTTCTGATGTAAGGGGACTTCTAAAGGGCATTTTATAAAGACACCATCAGCCTAAAATCACAGGTTTCTGTCTGCATATTATGCCAGTGAAAGCAACAATTAGTAACTAGGTTTATTCTAAAAATTACTTGTCTGTATTTTTGCAGTCTGCCTCCTGCCTGTGAGTCTTTTGGATCTGATCCAAGCTGCACTGCAGTGAAGGAACTCTCTTTGTTCACATTCTTTCTGCTGTGTCTGAGCCGATTTAGCATGTGGTTTCTGGAATGAGGTTTTCAGCAGGATAGCAAAGAAGCACCTTGGAAAATAGAAAGACAGAAGAAATAAATCCTAAAACTCTGTTAATCATTATTAACATGTTTCAATAGAACCTCTCTAACAGTGAACAAAACCAAACACGACATGTCAAGGCCATTCTAAACAGCTTTCGTCCACTGGCCTGGTGAAACATCCTCCTGTGTTTTGTCTTCAGATCCAGCTTGGGTGGTGGTGAGAATGTCGGACTGCTTCCCCCTCTGCAATGGTAAAGACTAAAATCCAAGCACTGACATTTTTCTCCCCTGCAAACTATGTAGTTTTAGCTACCTCAGTTCTTTGAAGTGTGGTGTCAGCTATTACACTACTTCTAGTTCACTGCTTATTAGATGAAAAGCATCCACAGTTCCTAATTCTCTTTAACCCACAAACATGTAGCTGCTTTTAGTGCTGCTTTTGCAATGAAAATGCCCTGACAGAATCTCAAAGCGGGCTGCAGGCCAGGTCTGCAGAGCTGAGTCATTGTTATACAAGCAGAGCTGAGATGGCACAGAAACCCACCTTTGTACTTTAACATGAAAATACATCAGCTGTGAACTTCAAGTATCACAAGACACCTAAAGAGCACAGTCAGTGATTTACTGGACTTTTCCTCTTACCCATCCCATCATCTTCCTGAATAATTCTTCCTTCTCCATTTTGTCTCAGAAGCTTAAGAGCAAAAGCATTCTTCATCAAGCTATTGGCCTGTACTAAAGTGTGGCAAACATTGCATCATTAGGAAGTAATGTACCAGTGAAAGCTGTTAACTCTTCGGGCACTGGGAAATGCCTGCTGCCAGGTACACTGACAATACAGTATCCAACCACTGAAATACAGGGCTTGCAAATCAGAATACCAGTGAAATTTATCATCAGCCAGAGATCCCCTATAAAGCTCTTGAACTGATTATTTATGTGAGACCCTGTTTTGAGCTTTAAGAGTCCTTTGTAATAAAACATGAAACAAATGAAAAAGAGGAAGAGTTTCTTTACTATAGGCTTCTGAAACAAAAATGCATTTTGTTCTTCCACTTTTGTCTTCCAGTTCTTTATCCTGAAACATAGGGGAACAGAATTTAGCTTCTCAAAATGCCTTCTACATTTAAAATATGCTGAACTAATGGTGGAGGGGCACAGAGAGTGATAGATTTGCAGATGTTACATGGACTGCATACTCCAGTTTTCTCACTGGAACTGCTTTTTGAACACGTACAAGTGCTAATGTCTCCTGTCTTACAGAGGGGAGGCCATTTGTGTGAACTGATTGCTAACAAGCTCCTAAAATATGTTCTGGCTTTCAGTGCAGTGCAGTTAACTGTTTTTAGAAAAGGACAGACCATGTAGGCTGAAACCTGCAACTGCTGCTGGCCATAGCCTGCACTGAAGGCAAATGAATCCATGCTGCAAACTGCACAGGTTCAGTTTCAGTTTGTGGTCTCCAGTTTCACCTCAGTGACTTTTCCTCCCAAAATATAAAGTGACTAACATGAAGTCTAGTGTGACTAAAGGTCTGGGAGTGGCTCAAGATCAGGAGCTACAGATGAACATGCTGGCATGGGCCGGAATCTGTCACACGTGGTGTATTAAAATGGTTCCATTAGGATGAGTAACTGGTACAGAGGTTCACATGAGGAACAACAGGAAATTGTAACTTAGTGCCTATCATCAGAGAAGAGAGGTGCTGAGCCACAAGATTGTTATGCATGTCATGGTATGTGCCACCTCAGGAGGCAGCCTACACACTGTAGTCGCATGTTTTTAAAGCTGTTTTCCAGACCAGAGAGTGCTGTTTCATCATTGTCCAGTTGCTTTGCTATATTCCTGGCTGCGACATGACCCTTTGGTGCCTCTTCTACCCTCAGACTGTCAGCTCACTTGTTTACATCTTTCCCTGTTCCCCTTCTTGAGAAAAGCAAGATATTAAGTCCTGTTGAAAATATAAGTAAGTTCTTAATTATAACTCAAACAAAATAAATTTCCAGTCTTGCAACACTGGGCACAAAGAGTCATCCTGGGAGTGATTTTTTCCATCCCCCCCCCCCAATCAAAGGTGACTTGGACACCTGCAAGTTTTGTATTTCTCCCCTTCATTGAATAGTTTTAATTGAGAAATAGCATTGTCTTTCAGATGTTGAAGAATAACCTTTTCTAAGATATTTACCACTGGAGGGGTGCTTTCACATTTTCCTAAGCTTTTTTTTTAAAAAAACCCAAACAGGTATGTACTATCTTGTTTTCCTTTCCAACTCTAAGACTTTGGTGACAGAGTTTGTGAAAAGTTGTCTAGTGGGAATCATGTTAGAACCCATTTCTCTGCAAGGCTGCCATTAATGCCTCAGGAAGGACAAAATACACTTCCAAAGTTGCATCCTGATACAACCCAGGGTTGTTAAACAGCAGTCTTGTTTCTAAATGAGAGTGGGTGCACAGCAGAGATGTGAAACAATATACTTTTAATAGCACTGCAGGCCTGCAAAGCACATGCTTGAATACGCGAGGCATCGTGTGTTTAAAGGAAAAACCTCATGCTAACGCTTGTGGCATTTCTAGCACTACAAGGGACTTCACGAGGAACAGGCCCGCCTGCTTCCCTTCGGGGCAGTCCGGCTAACAGCGTGGGGCGTGAATTTTCCGTGATCTCCAGTGCTGCTCGCTCACGGTGCCCCCGTTACAGCTGGCAGACGGGGCCTCTGCCGACAGCCGAGCGTCCCCTGCGGCCCCGCTGCTGGCGGGGACCCGGCCCGCCCCCCCCCACCCCCGGTCCCGCTGCGCGGCGGCACTGCGGCGCCCCCTGGCGGCGCGGCGCAGCCACGCTCGGCGGCGCATGGGGCGAGCCACGGCGGGCAGCGCGCGGCGGTCCCGGCGGGGCAGCGCGGCCGCCAGCTCCCCCGCGGGCGGGAGCCGCCGGGGGCGAGGGAAGAAGGCGGGCGGACCCCCGGCCGGGCCGGGGGCGCAGGCACAGCCCCCCGGCCCCGGCCCCTTCGATCTGGGGGCGCAGAGCGGGCGCTGGGCCGCCTTCCAGGAGCGGCACCGGCTGAGCTGCGAGGAGGCGGCGCGGCTGCTGCTGGACGCCTAGTGAGTACGGGGCCGGGGCGGCTCTTCCCGCAGCGTCCAGGCTGAGCCAGCCTGCCCGGCGGCTCCTTCCCCCGTTAGCTCATCGTTCTCTTGGCAGCATCTGCACAGCAGTAAACACGGGCTTCTGGAGAGCCGCAGAGAAGGGGGAGGGGAGGGGAGGTCCCCCGCACGCATCACGGAGAAAGCGGCTTTTTATGCTAAAGCTTGGCGTGTTGTGGGGCTCTCCCATCAAAAATGCCCTCGGGGGCATCGTGCGGGAGCTGTAAGGCTCAGCTTCTGAATCTCCACCCATTTCCTGTGCTCTGTCTTTCCAAAGCACAGCACATCATCGCTGGGCTGTAACCAGTCCGTGGGAGCGAAGATCTGAAAGGAAAAGGTTTTTCCTTTGCATTTTGCCTTGAACCTAGCAGGGCAACTCTGCCTAGTTGCTCTGGAGCATCCTAGAGGAGGGGGAGAAGCAGAAGCTTGGAGATTCCTCGATCATGAAGTTCCTCCGCCATTACAATACAAAATAAAATGCATTTCAAATATTATGTAGAATCCACTTATCTCTGCTTTTCCCAGCTTTTAAATTGAGGAGTAGTAGTAGCGCTGTGGCCATTATGGGAAAATTCAGTTCCCAGTTTTCTTGTGATAAGACCACTGGTTTCTATGTACTGTTGTGCACAGATAACGCTGCAGCCTGGGTCAGCGTTTTGACCTGGACTGGGGCAGGGGAATGTATGTTTTGTATTGCATGTGGAGCGTACTTTCCTTGAACTGTTGCTCTTCTTTTCTCCATGTTAATTAAACCAGAAGAACAATTGCTGCAGAGGACAAAAGCCATTCTCTATCTCACTCGGGCACATTTTATTAAAATACATTTGAGTGGATACATTTTCTGGTGTTCTGCAGTTGCTCAAAGCAGATTGAATAATGTAGCATGTAGCCTTCTTGGCCAAAAAAAAAAAGAAGTATGATCACAAAACCTCTCTGTTGTTTCTCTCTCCAGTGAATACAGAGGTTTGGTCAAACACACAGGAGGCTGTCACTGCGGAGCTGTCCGCTTTGAGGTCTGGGCTTCAGCAGATCTGCATGTTTTTAACTGCAAGTGAGTTGTTTTTTGGTGTTGTTCTCTATTCTTATGGATTAATATAAGATGATTTGCTTTTCTAATCAATACCTTAGAACTAGAAGACAACAACACAACTGCAGAAGGTCCTCTGAGCTGTATCCATAGGGTATACCCGTAATATGTCCTCACCCTGTATGAGATCAGTGCTGATGATTTCAGGTGTGCTTCTTTGGACAGGACTTCAGGTCTCACATCTGTGCTCATGCAGACAGTGTCAGGAGAGTTTTCATGAGTACAGGTGCTCAGCCATCTGCTTTTTGTTTCCTTTAAGTGCAGTGTGCTCAAAGCACATCAATCCTTTTTTAACTTGGCCTTCTCAAGTGAACATTGCATCTCTGACCACCTGTGCTTCAAACTGCAACAGTGTCTGATTTCAGTAGCGATTCCCCTTCACTTGCAACTGCTTTCCTTCTAGCTCATGGGTAAACTTCTGAATCTCACTTTCTTGTTTGCAAGGTAATAAATGTTGGCAAAATTGGCAGAGTCTGGTCTGAAAGATCAAATGGATTTCTCAGGGCTAGAGTTTGTCCTTGTTATGTCTGTTGAGAGTTGTATACATGAAGAAAAAATGGCATATAATGTTTGGTGTAGGAGAATCCTTAGCAGCGTACCTGTGTAGGGTCAGTCTGTTCCATGGGTGGGCTTAGCCAAACACTGCTGATACCATGAGTCCACTTTCACCGCTTACCTCTGTGATGGAGCCGCTTTAACTGTCAGTGGAATTTCTGCTGTCAAGAGGTCCATGCTAGATTTGACTGCTGTACTACAACTCATCCGCTGCTTCTAGAAAGGTTTGCTTTTTCTTTTACAGTTGCAGCATTTGCACAAAGAAACAGAACAGACACTTCATTGTCCCAGCATCGCGTTTTAAGCTGCTGAAGGTAGAGTAAGAATGCAGTAAGAGCATGGCCATGAACACAAGCAGTGTCATCCTCAAAGATGCGAGTGGCAGCCAGTTTTTTGTCCTAAATTTGCCTATGGGTGGTTGGGGGAAATGGCTGAATTTTATGGAGTCTGGTGTGGGTGTGTTAGTGCATCTTATTTAGCCAGCTGACGTTAGAGCTCTTGCAGTTCTCAGGCTTGACTGGGATGGACATGGGTATATGCACAGCACAGGGGTTCAGAAAAGGAGCTTGAATACAGAACTATCTCAAGTAAAGACATGAAGGTGGTATTTTAAGTTTTACATTTCCTAGCCCCAGGCCCATCAAAAGTAATTAATACACCTATTTATGTGGAAAACTTACATTGCTTTTCATTTGCTTAGGGTGCTGATAATTTGACAACATACACCTTCAACACACATCGTGCCCAGCACACATTCTGCAAGACCTGTGGTGTACAGAGCTTTTATACTCCTCGTTCTAATCCAGATGGTTATGGTAGGTAGAAAGAGTAAACTGTGGTTACCAAAGCTAATCACCAAGCAAACCTTGGATAAAGACTCCATTGGCTACTAACATGACAGCAGTGAGCAGCATGCATCTTAAGAGTTTGTTCCTAAAGTGCTAAACATCTGGAACTGCAGTGTGAACCTGTAGCTCCTCTGTAAGAAACAGTCTTACCGATGACATGTGGGCTTCTGCCCATGACAGGTTTCCCATCTAGGTGCCTCAGCCCTACAGCGACAGCTGGACTGAGCATTTACCATTCTCTGAGATGCCCCCTCCACAGAGTGGTGCAGGCATCTCCCATGCTTCAGCTATGAAAAGCAGGTTTCTGTGTACTCTGTCTTTCTTCAGGAATAGCTCCCCATTGTCTGGATGATGGCACCGTGCAGACCATTGTCACAGAGGATATCAATGGCAAGGAATGGGAGAAGGCAGTGAAGGAGCATAAGACCATCAGAGACATGTCAAAACCCTGATGTACCCTTCCAGCAGCTGAACTTGGAGCACTGCCGTGGAACAGTAGTCTGGGCTTCCCTGGGTGAGGGTTCGCAAAATTGATCTCTACATTATTGTTACCTGTTCTCCATTTCTTAAATAAATCTTTCTATGCTGCCTGACCCATTCATTTGTGACTTCCAAACTACTTCTCTGTTCCATAAAACAGCCCAGGGCTGCTATTTGGTACTTTGCCCTTAACTGGGCTAAAGTTTAAATCACAATAAACACAGCAAAGTACAAAAAACCCCCAACTAATCTTTGCTTGTATAGAAACTTCCTGTGTTTCAAGTCTGTCTTATAAAAATAATATAAAATAATCTCTTGCTTAGGACATAATACTAACTTCCACTTTTTTCTCCATTGACTTTAATTAATTGACCGTGGATTTAGAGTTAAAAGGGATTTAAAAGAGCTTATCAGGCTCAAGTTCAGTAAAGCATTTACACAGGTGCTTAGCTGTATGCAAGAGAGGGACCAGTGAAGTTATTCATGTGATTAAGTACTGTTTTGCTTAAGCCTGGACTTACTCACGGTCCTAAGGCTGAGTAGGCATATGCTTAGGCACTGACTCACAGCCAGGGAACAGAGTTCAACACTGTCACACTCTTACGTATGCCCACATCCATACAATGGGCACGTACTTTGGTACAACCAGGAACTCGTTTGTTGTCTTCAGGAGGAGGATGTGCCGTCAGCAACAGATGAGGCAGTTTGGGCTCTGATCTTGTCTATGCAATGACTAGCTACGGAGATCCAGGAAATTTGCCTCCTGCCGACGGGAGCCCACAGTAATGAGTGCAAAGGCCTACAGAAATTTTGACTTTGCTCCACCATGACCCCACAGAAACACAAATCACTAGTAAAATCTTTGTATAGACCAAGAAATGAAACCACTGAAAGCTGCTTCACTTACCTTTAAACATAAAGGGAGAGGATCTTTAACTCTTGTGCTTGTCATTTACGTAAGCAGAGCAGCTTTTGAAACATCTCTTGCACTTTTTATCTCCGCATGTTTTCTATAAAAGACATAGTTACAGTCTGGGTCTCTTGCCCCTCATTCTTACGTCCTGTTGAGACTCTTTTGAGCTGATCCTGAGCCCCATGTTCTGAAGCAAGAAAAAATGTTCATGTTTCATGAGGGATGCTCTGCGAAGGTGGAGCCTGCAACACAATGTCTATGAAAGAAGCAGCAGTAGCAACAGAGATCAGTGCAATTAGAGAAATTTGTATGATTTCTGATGTTTTACTCATAAGCTTTGGCTTCTTAAAGTTCTGACTGACTAAGACAACATCTTGTGGTTCTGGTTTTACCTGTGGCAACAGCATGATCTTTGAAAAGTCACTCCTGATATTTGGATTTTACAAAAGCACCGATAGTTGCTATGCAGTCCTTGCAGCTATATCCTCTTGGGGAAAAGTAGTTTGTGCCATATCTTCTCCAATGCAGAATACTCCTGCATTTTACTCCTAATTAGGTTAATCCAAATTTCTCATTCCATTTAAGCTTATACAGTGAGAAAACAGTAGTTGTTAAACCCTGTTCATCTCAATGTATCAGGCAACAAGATATTCAGAAGCAAGTTCATACAGCCTGTTTTTTGTAGTCTGAGACAATGCTACACAAAGAGAATCCTGTCCTCTTCAGCACGTAACAGGTGAGTTTTCTTTAGTCCTTGGCCTGACATGGTATTTTTTCGCTCATTCTTTTACTCCTAAAGTTGTGAGCAGCGTCTCTTTTACAGAAGGCGGAGTGAATTGATCACCATGTAACGTGAGAAAAGCATATAAATGTGGCGAAACCAGAGGAGCTGGCTGCGATGACACCGCATGGCTCTCTAGAAGGAAAAATAGTTGAGAAAACATTACAAGAACCTTCCAGGCGTAATGTGAGTGCAGTTTCCTAGGCCTCCTGTGAGGTTCACTGCCAATTGAACTGGACAGGCTGTTTTCGGCAAGCAGGGAAGTAGCGAGAGGCCCCTGTGGGGCCAAAGGGCAGGGAGAGGCCTGTCTGCCCCTGTGTGGCTGGTGGTGTGCTGCCTAGTGTTCAGAGGGGCCCTGCTAGAACGGGCATTATCAGCTGCAGATTGGTGCTGTGACAGTTTGTTTGTCACATATAACTCTTCCTCCCTGTGTGAATTCACGCCTGGGTGTTCAAATGCTGGGGAAGCAGAAACCTGGTAGGTGTGCACCTAAGAACACTTTGCATGCTGCTTCCAATCATACATTGCCAGCTGAAACTTAGCTTTATAGTTTTATTTATATATATTTAAATATAAATATATATTTAAATACGTATATGTATTTATAATGCACCAGCTTAGAAAGGCCAAGTTTCAGAAACACAAAATACAAGAAAATAATGCCACCTTTATCAGAGCAGTTTCCATACTTAACTATCTTTTACCAGCCTCAAAAGCAGGCAAGTTCTGTGTGTGCCATTTGTGGATTAAAGTAACTGTTTGCTGGGCAAATAATTACATCCCCTGGGAGGGGAGCTAATCAGATTCTGATAGAGGGAACTGTGGACTAAATATGTGAGATCTGTGGCAAAATAGTTTAAAAAATACACAGTAGAGAAGGGAACTCAAAGAGCTTTGGAGCACAAGTTCACAAGCCATCTCTATCTTTAGTCAGAGCTATGATCCAAGGACACTGTTCCTGGTGTGCGGTCACGCCATTCTTTGACAGGCCACTCACATGTTCAGAATATTATGTTGGGCCCAGTCTCCTTTGAAATACATCCTCCATCCTGGACACAGTGTAAAACTCAGTGCACTGTGACTGCTAAAGATCTCTGAGCTGCAAATCTGCTCAGCCCTGTTCTGCTATCCACACAGCACATGAAACAACCTGTCTCATCCATTCATGTATTACAAATCACTGAAGATCATTCATTAGTGACATTTATAATCCATGTATGTAATTATTTATGATGTTGTCTGTGAATAGGACACTTCTGACTAAAGTCTTCACGATGATGATGAGCTATTCAAGCAGGTTAAGCAGGTACCACGTATCTCACCTGGGCTTGTTCAGTCTCTTCCTCTGTGAGTATGAAGAGCACATCTCTGGGCAGGAGGCAGGAAATGGGTACATCCAGCACGGAGATGTACTTCCGGAAGAGATTCACTGATTCAAGCACAAGCACATGGCACTCTAGACAGAGAAAGGGGATAAATATTTCAAAACAACAATATTCTTGTAAGGCTCTATGACCATTTGTACTAGTTCTTGTTCTGTATGTGGTCTGTGGAAAGCAAAGCTAGCTCTGAATACCAGCGGGTTTGGGGCGGTTTTTTTGCTTATAATTTAAATTATTCCCACATAGTTAGACTCAAAGGAAAAAGCACAGTATGACTCTCTGAATGCTGGCACTATATCATATAATGGAAATTTAAAACTTTGGTTCAGCTACAAAAATTAAATTTCCTCTTTCTACTCCAATTTTTAACTACAGAAAAATTATTTACAAGATTCAGGAATGGCTGTATCAAATATTAACTCAGGCAGGCAGTTACACTTTAACAGAGTTCCAGAATTCACTGCTCATATGTTTGCGATGAAGATGATGAAGGTAACGTATAAAGATTCTAATGGTGTGGATTTTTTTTTTCTGTTTTAAAGAGCCCCTTGAAGTCTGTTAATTGTTTCTTGGTTTTGGTTTTTTTGGTTTTTTTTTTACCATGGCTAAATTGTTTTCACTGGTGAGCTCAGAGCTACTGATGGTCCCATCAAGAGCCTCTAGCTCTCAAGGGAGCTGCTTTGGGATTTCTTAGGGCTTGGAAGCTGCTGTAATTATGCTCCACACTTCAGACATTGTATTAAAGTTCTACAGAATAGGTCAAAGCCACAGTTTACACAGGTGGTCAGATACACAATTAGATCTGCAATGAGATTTTCTTCAGTGTGCCCTTAAACAGTGAAATTATACAAAGGAGACAATGAACAATGCTGAATTGTTACAAAGGCTGGCTAATGGACCATTTTAGTGTGTGAAGCCTGTGCTCACGGGTCTAATGCTGCTTAAGCTGAGCACAAAGCGAACTGGTGGTGCTCAAATACCTCTTGGCTCTAAAATGCAGACAGGACTTGTGTCCTTCTCAGGGAAAAGACTCTCTAGGACAGGGGCAAAAGCAAACATCCTTCCCAAAAATGGTAACCACATGAGGTGGGTCTCAGAGAGGCGATGATGCCTCTGCCAGGAGCCCTCTGTGCAGATCTGCTAAGGAATCTCATCCCACAGTGATCTGAACAGTCAACCTGCTGCTAACTTCCCTACTTTGGACGTTTGGTAGATCCTTCAGTCTAGCCTCTATCAAGTATGAGAAAGGAAAGCAAAACTTGCTGCTCTCATGGTGAATTAATTTCCTGGAGACACAAGGGAAGAAGCCCCAAAAGCCTCCAAGGTGGAGCACGATACTCACACAGTACCCCACCAGCACCATTCCTTCCCCAGCCAGGGGTCTGTGACACACTGAAGCCAGGAACAACAACATGCACAGAATGAGCCTCCACAAATCCCCTCACAAGGGATCTGTGTCCTCTGCCTCTTCCCAGTGACACTAACTCATTTCAGTGCAAAGCCTGCAATGGCAGGACATGTCAGGCCCTGACAGACTCCCTCCAGCACATCTCCAGGATCTTTCAATTTACAATTTGTTCCAACTTTTCAATAGCCTTTTCCACTCTCAAAAGCAAAACTGCTAACTATTTAACTATTTCAGTATTGCAGAGGGCTCCAGGATCATGCTCCCCTTCCAGTTTTCTTTCTGCACCGATCCTGGGACATGACTCCCCAGCGGGGTGGACAGAGCATTCAAAGGAGTTATTTTCCCCTGCTGTGGGCAGCAATGGGTAGGGTTAGAGGCCTCAAGGGAAGTCACCAGCACTTCCATCCAGAAAAACGCTGACACAAGCCTGTGCAGTGCCAGAAACCAAAGGAAAAGCCCTCCTGAAGCTCATGAACATTGCTGCAGGCCCAAGCTGCCAGGAGATGGCGGTGTCCGCCAGCTGCAGAGGGAGCCAGGACCCACATCCTGCTTCTCAGCCAGCCATGACTTGCCCAGGCTGCCCAGGTTAGGATCAGGTTAGGCACCCCTCTGCCCTGAAGGCCCTCCTGCCTTTCGTTAACTATGTCAGTGCTATACCATGTCCCTACTCCCGTCCTACTGCAGCCTCAGTCATCCAACCCTTGCAAGGTCATCGTGCCCGTCCCTGCAGAGCAGCAGCTGTGCAATGTGATCTGGAAGGACCGATAGCGCTGCCAAGCTCCATGCAGTCTCTTGGACGTGTGGGAATGCAGGCGGCTGTGTGACCAGCATGGCCTGTGCCACTTCCTGACTGCGAGCCCGAGCCCTGGTCTCACTCATGGTCCTCCTTGACAAGTAACAGACCGAGCAGTTGCTCTTTAGCTGCCATAAGGTCTCAGCTTGCTATAGCAAAGGATGCTCTGCAGTGACAAGTGTTGCAGCTGCAGATGGAAGTGCCCTGACAGTTGTTTTACTCCCACTAAAGATATTTCTTGTTTCCAAGTAGCAAACTTGGAAGCAAACTTGTGATGTGCCATGAGTAGAGGAACCACTCTTCCCCCCCCCTTCTCTGCAGAGATCCTCTGGGCTGCTCAGCAGGCCCCATCTGTTGGTGGGTAGTTTCAGAAAAAAGAAATAGTATGGTGCTGCACTATTGCACAGCAGAGGAAAGGAATAGATATGGATCCCCTTGCTCCCGTAGTCAGCATTCCCACTGGCCACCTGTTTGCCTTCCTGTGTTTACTGGGGAGGACAGGGCTAGAGCAAACATGGGGCAATGGGTCTTTCCTTTCCTGGATAGTTGTTAATGGACCCTGGCAATGTCACATGAATTCCTACTTGCAATGATGGGAAGAGAGGCCTGGTGTAGGGTTACTCACCACCAACCTCTGAAGCCTGGGCTGTTCAGTTAACAAAATGTGCTCTCCCTTTCCTTATAATTTTTTTCCCTAAGACATATTCATGCAGCAATTATGCCCTTTTGTTCCCCAAAGCTCAGCAATAAGGGCTCAAAACAACTGCAAGTGATTTCAGCATTGATCAGCCTGACCTCCTGGGCCCCCATCGGTCAGATCAGGCAAAGCAATGGCATTCGAGTCTCACAGAATGAAGGGTACTGTTAGAGTCTTCTGTGTTAGTGATGTGACAGGGATCTCCACATGCTGACAGCAAAGGCTGCTCTGCATGGGAATGTGAGATGAAAAGAAGCAGGGAAGGAATGTACAGTCCAGGGAGGAATGGAAAAGGGTTCAGAGAAACAGGGTGCTCCCTGCCAAGCGGGGTAAGAGAAGTGCTGCCATTGATGAGTCTACTCCTGTGACACCAGCAGGTGAAGCTTTTCAGAGCCTGTTGTGACTGTGACCTGGGCAGGATGGGATTAACAGTGTAATACAACCTCTCTAGGTTGGCAGAAAGGGCAAGATCAATATAGCTAGTGGATTAGGCCTAGAATAGAAGTGCATGAAGCCTGGAGCCTGTTGGGCTTGGCTTTCTACTTCCAAATCACTTATGCAGCAAGTATGACTAGAATGAGAAGATTATTAGCAGATCTATGTGTACTAAAAGCTTGCACCGCTCCTGACAAACGTTAGCAGACCAATTCTTTTGGAAGGGCACTGGTTATAGCTGGATGGGGCCAGCAGTAGGGGTGGGTGCATATCCAGCAGCTGTCTCAGCTTCTTGAAACAAGCCTATGTGCTTGTGCCTGGGCAGGAGAACTTGATTACAGATTATAAAAAGCCTGCTGTGTTTATGCTGGCTAAAGGCATTAGAAAGCAAAGCAGGATATTTAGGGGGCTCATTTGCATATCACTGAGGCAATGCAAGGCTTAGCTGGCTTTTGCATTTGCAGAGAGATTTTCTGTGGATTCCCTGATCACATGGGCTTACACAGGTTCACCCACAAATATTTCCCTCTTACCAACAGGAGAGCAGCACATTTCCATGGCCTGGACATGCCTTTCAGCTCTATCCAGACAGCCTCAATCCCAGCATCACACTTGTTTCGTTAAGCCCCTCTGATGCACAGCCCTACACGCCTGCCAGATCAAATTATAAATACTGGGAATTTCAATGAGACTGGAACTATATTTGGAAAGGCTTAGCGTAAGCAGCAGCATGGGAGCTCCCCTTTCCTTTGGTGTTTGTAGGTCATGTCAGATGTGATGTAATCAGAGCAGCAAAGCTTTCACATAGCTTCAGGAGTCTCTTGAAGCTGCTAGAGAAATGGAAATGTTGTCTATACATGGGTCTGTTTCAAACCTGAACCCATTTGAGGCACAGCCTGTATTCAGGACCATAGCGTATCTAACAAATCTACATGAACAGCACATGAAGGTGGTTCAGTCTAGGTAAGGCCTGACATCTAGCAGCGATATCTACCACTGCAGTTTCTTGTTCTTTCTCTGTACTGCACACAGCACACACAGAGCTCTTTGCAGCATCCAAAAGCTGAACAAAGAAAAGGTCCTAGGAAAGAAGTTGGCATTAATACTCCTCTTTCATAGATGGGGGAATTGAAGAGGCTAGAGTCAGAACTCAGCTAAAGGGCATTCTGCCATCTTGGCTCATGCTGTCTCCATCAGATCTTGGTCTGCAACCTGCTGCTAGCAGGGAATTAGAACTGATTTGCTGTGACACATTCAAGTCCTACAATGATTCGAGAATTAGCATTAAAGAAACACAGTCCGGATGACTGCTGAGGGAGCAGGAGGTTGACTGGGTGGGTCGTTGAGCCACCTTCCTATGCTCTGTCCAAATGGCCGACAGCTCTGTGCTTAAACTAGTTCCACAAATTTATCCCTGAGTCAGGCACTGTTTGCTAGAGATAAGGGCTGCAGATCTACTCTGAGACAGCAGCTAGAAAGGGAGGTCAGGAGCAACCTGCTTCTGTACTTTGCCTCTTTCTTCCTCCTACTTGTACAGAGAGTTTCTCAGAATACTTGCTCTTTTACTGGTGAAAGAAGCTACTCTGACAATTTGTCGTGCCAGTGCGGATCTCAGATACCTTTCCTATACTGACCACTTATGTGCTTAGCTTGGCGCATACAACCATTTTTGGCCGAGCTGGTAATGGTTTCTGAGGCCCTTGTCACAAAAAACAAGCAAACAACAACAACAGGCTTGTAAGTAAGATGTGAACAAAACCACTGGGACTGAGCTGAGGGACCTGGAAATAGCACTCATATTCACGCAAGACAGCAAGAGACATAGGACAGACACTGAATCACACCCCTGAGACAGGACAACCCCAAAGGACAGAAAAGTGACTGTAGAGAAGCCTGAGCTAGTAAAAAACTGCAGGGACATAAAAGGGCAAGGAAGAGTGCAGCTTCGGGTTTCATTTGCATTGCAAATAGAGGTGAGTTAGGCAGATGAAACCCTGGACAGAACATTCATGTAAACAATTGCCTAATGCCTGCAGGGCCATGGATGGGTAATGCGACATACCTTCAGGTAACTTCCGCTCTGAATGCAGGTACCTGTGAATGAAGAGATACACAGGGGTAAACACTCAATGAAGTTATTCAAAACTGCTTTTATAGGTATAAACTCTCTATGCTAAATCAACCCTTTTCTCTTAATACACACACACACATTTACAATGACTAATCTTATAAGGAAGTGCAGGAGCTGACACTGCATGCACATGTCAGGCAGTGGTAAGCCTCATTCCCCACACAATTCTGCCATTACTTTCCTCATCTGGGCTGCTGGGACACAGCACAAATAAGCTCCATAAATACAACTCGCTCTCAAAATTTTCACGTTGCACTAAGGGAAACTGCAAGAGGCTCCCAAAGGCTATTGACCTCTGAGAGCACTGGCTCTTTAAAGCCGTGTGTCTGCTGACTGGGGACATGGCCTCAGCCGCAGCTCCTGTTTGGGGACCAGCTTCTTTCTTTCTAACCCATGCTGGCACTGGGACATGTGAGAAGCTGCTCTGACTTTTTCTCACTAAGACTTTGATCCCTTCATGACTTTGTCCTGGGAAGCCTCTGTAGTAAAAGTGCATCCCTTAAAAACAGAACGAGGGGACCAGTGCAGGATGTGAACAGTGATGTACGTCTATCAAGAAGTGTAAGCAAATGGTCCTGATATGGTGAAGGTATCAGAGGTATTAGCTTCAATTCCTTTTTAATTCTCCTGTTTTTCCTGCTCTGGCCTGTGGTTCCTGGCTTCAGAGCTCTTATGCTCACATCACCATTTGCATTGCCTCCAGATTTGGCCCATCGCAGGGATGGGAGGAAGCAGGTCTCCAGCAGATGGCACTCAGAGCTGTCCCACACCCAGGCTTGCTCTTCCATAAGAAAAAAAACCCAAACAATGGAACATTTGCCAAAAGGAGAAAGGAAATAAAAAAAGAAAAGTTATTTAACCCTGTGTAATATTTAAAGAGATTGTTATCATCTTATAGTGGTGTATTTAACGAAGGACAATGTGACAGTTCATGTGTAAATCAACCAGGATAAAACATACATTATATGTAAACTGTTATGTTTCTCCAGTCACTTTCAAACTAGGATTATCTCTGGCTATTGGTTAAGTTCAAGGAAAAGGATTAGCTACACAGGCGTAGACAAAATAGGAAGCACGGAGTAATGAATACCCAAAGCAATTCAAAGCAAAAGTCAAGCCAGAAATGCAGGTCATGGCAGAACTCAAACAGCAATCAGAAGACATATGCCTCAAATAGCTTCTCCTGCCAATGGTCTCCTCTTCTCTAGAGCCAAAAATCTGCAAGCAATACCATTTTCTACTGAACAATGGCCTTGTAATACTAACTTGGCCACCTTCTACCCCACTACTCAAGTCCTACTGTTCTGACAAAGACTGTTAAATGTTGCTTTGTAAACATTACCAGTGATTTTTTGGGGGGCGGTGGAGGAAGGTTTAAGTATCTCTGCTGATGTCTGCTCTGCTCTTCTGCCAGAGGTTTCTTCCCCGACAGCTAGAATCTGGCCACCCAAAGAAATGATTCAGCACTTGGTAAAGCCAGCAGGGTAAGAACTTCTTAAAACACGCTTAGAGAGATAAAACAGTGAGTAGCTGTGAAACTGGCTAACTAGCCAAAGTCCTAGCATCTGTTCTGGGTGTGCTCTGCCATTGAGGGACCTTCAAAGCACTGACAGCAAATTGAAGGATGTGAAGAGCAGCTCCAAGAGTCAAATAATAACCATTCCTCACCACTAGAAACAGAAGCAAGGAGAGATCCAGTTCATATGGACATGTTTCAGCAGGAGCAGAGAGCATCTTCAGCAGGGAAGAAAAGTTTGATCCAGCAGCAAATTAAGTGGTTTGTGTTTGTATAAAGGTTCAGGGAGACACAAACTGTGTTTGGTTACTGAAAGGTCCTCAAGGCTGCTGCCAGGCAGAGCTGACACTGATTCCTCATCCTTTTTGTCCTGAGCCAAATGCTTCAGTACACAGCAAGGCTCCACACAGAGCTATGGGAATGGGCTCCACCCAGCTGTAATGCTGCAGAGGAATTGCAGCCTTGCTCGTTTGTATTTCTCAGGCAGGAGATGGCAATGAGCTGTGGTTGCAGAGAGAGAGAGAGAGAAACACAAAACTCTACCTCCTGCACACGTTCATAAATCTAGCCAATCCTCTCCCAAAACAATCTTCTCGCTCCCATCTCCACCCTGCTGGAGCTATCTCCATGGGATGCTTCCAAGTAGGGGAGAGGTTGCAGCTCTCTGTTGTTGCCATTTTGGGAATGTTGTTTTATAGATTGGACTTGCTGTGGTTTGGGTGAAAGAGTTTGGCATAAAATCTCAAAAAGTCAAACACAAACAGGCTCTTTTTCAGGAGCTCTTTCCATGTGTGTGTTTTTCCAGGGAGACTTTTTATAAATGCTTTTTCTTTTTAAATATAAAGTGATCTAAGGTGGCTTGTTCCCACCCAGCCACCAAGTGCCAGAGGCCAGCTGATTACAGGGCACCTCTCACTGCATCCTCTTTATTATGCCTGTGGTAGGTTCAGATCCACATTTGAAGGAAAGTGAGATCCTCTGCAATAAAAATTCAAAAGGCTGTGAGACAGCTGAATGCACCCACCATTTCTGTACTGCAAGGACTCAGCACCGGCTCCTCCCTCAAGGATCAGCTGCTTTGAAAGCTATTGCTCTCTGCAGCTTATCGGCTACATCTGCTCAGCAGAAAAACTTAAACGGTCCAGCAACCCCCATCCTGCAAACCATAGGACTGAGTGAGCTCCCAAATGCCCTGTCTTTACTCAAGTCATCCTGAAGGAAAGATGCCAGCAAAGCGAGTGGGCTAGCTCCTAAGAGGCACTGACATGGGGATACATCCCCATGACGGCAAGAAGGAACAAGTCAAGATGCAGCTGAAACCTCGGTCTTGGGGAACACAGAACTCCTCTGGGCTAGAATCAGGACCGACGCCCTGGTGGGTGGATTAGTTTTGGTGATGTTCTGTTTAATGAGAATTGTTCATTGAAATCAATGACTTCACTCTCCAAATAGTCTCCCATGCCAAAGGCAAAACCCTTCACTGAACTGACTGTGCTGGCTGCTGTAGAGCACTGGGGAAATACAGTTTTCAAGAGCATGGCAAAGAATGGATGTCTTAAAGATGCATTGGGGCTCCATTTAGGATCCTAACCTCTAATCTGCCCAATTAATCTGATGAAACAGATGTGAAAGAGGAAGAACAGCCAGTCTCCTAGGAATCACAGAGACATTAGAAGGATATACTTGCCAGATGTTGAATGTTTGCTCTCTGGAATGCCTCCTCCCTCCTTAACCGGACTTGCTGGCTCCATTTCCATGCACCCTGAACTACACCATGTAGCAACATGCAGCTTGTAAAACACTATTCAGGCACTCTGTACTCACGCGTATTGCAGTGGGAAAAAATGGTTCTGCCAGTCAGAAAAAAAGGTGTCAATTCAGAGATCCTCCAGTTGACAGAGCTGCTCTGTGGCTTTGGTCCCTGCACTGTGTGGGAGAAGAATGTGCAGTGTCACTGCTTCACTCACGCTGCTAGCAGCCTAGTGACGCTGGAAAGGACAGTCCTTGAGGCTGTTTCTTTGGAAAAAAAACTTCGGGGGGGGGGGGTGGGGGTGGAAATCCCTGCAATGCTGGTGCCCTGTGCTCAACTTTATCTTAACAGCTCTCAACAGTATCATGGAAGGGCACTGGGATGAATGAACTTAGTCAATTTAAGTAAGGAGGGAGCAGGGGTGAAGGAATGAGATAAAATCTAGGACAACGTACCAACTATGGGATATGCGCCAGGCATGGGGCAGAATCCTCTGAAGGGAAGGGACAGTCTCAAAGGGTAAACAGAGGAGGACAACTCTACTTTATGGGGGCAGTCTGGGTGCAATCACAGTCACCATTCCTAAGCTCCCCCGGGGACATTTAAAACAAGTAAAACAAAACACCATAAGTGAGCCAGACTGTGAAAGGACAGAGTGAAACATAAGATACTGGAACCTGTTGTTTCTTCAACACCCTTCTTTATTTTGCAGGGAACCTAGAACTCCAGCAGGGGCTAAACAATTCCAAACACACACATCAGTGACACAGGAAATCCTTTTCCAAGACGGAGCAAGTAACAACCAGTTTGGAAAAAAGGATTTTCTGGGAAAAGGCAAGGGAAATACAAAACAGCACCCTGCTTTAAAAACACAAATGAGATGCCACTCATTTGAAATGCACAGGCTGCAGCTGCTTAAAAGGAGTGAGAGACCAGAGCCCCATTCTGGCCCCACACTGTAAGAAGGCATCAAATAAAAATGGTAGATGGGATACCATTCATTATCATCAAGCTAATCACCCAAGAAACGGCTTGCTTCCTGCTCATCACCTCCTTAAAGACCTGGCCTTGGAAATTCAATACAAGCAGAACTGTGCTTTGTAGGGATGTAATGCAGTTGGTGGCTTTTGAGAACTGCACTCACCAAGCCTGTGGGATTTGGCTGGACAATGCACTGTTAATTGTTTCGATATACTTATTTGAAACTGGCATTTAATCAATCCTCCTCTTTCAGGGAGCCTTAGTGCAACCCTTCTGCATAATGCTATGTCCCGTGGCATTCATAAATGGGGCATTCAATAGTCAGGCTGTGACACGTAAGTGCAACCAGGCATCGGTGGCACTCAAGCTGCATCATAATCAACTCAAGAGTGATAAAGCACTAAGCTCCCAAATATCACCTCTGCACAGTCTCGTTTGTTGAGCTGGCGAATGTTAAGAGCTTACCTACCACTGAGTTGGCAAATGTTAAGAAACATCCTGCAGGACCGAGAGGTGTTTTTCCAAATGGAATTGACGAGAATAGGCTCAGCTAATGATTCTTTGATGTAGCTTTTTATATGGCATCATTGATATAAGTTTTATGGATGCAGTTGCTATAACAACATAATGTACAGTGGTTAAATATAGCAGCTCCTATTTTCCACTCAGTTTGCTCTGCTCTAAGCAGACAAGGACTATTATTTTCTGTTCTAGCTGGGATGAAATGGATTTGATAGCTCACTGAAGAGAAGAAGTGGTACAGTACTTCCTCCCCCTTCACAAAGACCATTCCTCTGCACTCTAAGCAAGCAAGCAAACAAAACCAACAGCCCCCCATTTTCTAGGCTACTGGGCACAAAGGCTTGTTTAAAACCAAGATGCACAATGACTCATACAAAACTGAACCACCTTGATATTACATGTGATCTCAGTGCAAACACTGTAATTTCAAAGTGCAGGAAAGAGAGTTTCTCACATATTCCTGTCACGTAGTATTTACCACGCTTATTACCGTAGTGCCTAGCGTGTCACTCAAGACCAGTCCTTCCTTGTGGATGCATATACAGGATCCACCCCCTCTTGGCCATAGGGAAAGCTTCTGTTTGAGGGGATAAGAGAGAACAATGTTGCCAAATCAAGGTGATGGGGAAAGAAGCAGAGCTACAGAGGATTGCTTCCAATTCTCCCTTCTTTGCTATAGTGAGATTTCCTTGGTTTTGGGTTGGGTTTTTTTTCTGTCTGGAAGCCAGAACTGAAATACTCCCGGGGGAGACTGAAATCAAATAGCAATTTGTGCTCCTCTCCCATTGTTTTTTCTTATTTTTTCCTTGTAGAAGAACAAATCCACCCTCAAACCTTGGCATTTCAGTTTCTCCCAGATCTGAAGCCTAGACACACAGCAGCAGCTGGACTCCCTGCAAGCTGTCAGGGAGAAGGTTGCTGCAAGGGAAAGGGTACATTTCTTCTGAATAGTTCCTGCTTCTTTGCGCATAAACTCTCTTCCAGACACTAGAAAGAATATTTATGCCCTTAGCAGATAATACTGAGCATCTGCTCAGCTATGACCTGAACTGTTTTGTTCCTTGAAGTGGTTTAATAATTTGTACCTCCTGAAGCAAGGAGTTGTGGGATGGGTGACACAGCCTGTTCTGCCTCTGCTCTTGCAGAAAGTAATCTCTTAGGTAGTGGGCACAAGTCTACCTCCCACAGACTGGGAGCATCCAGAAGAGCTGAGGATCACTGCACCAGCCCTCTGCTTCATCCTTTCCACTTACAGCCACAGTGGAGGCAGAACCCTGCAGACCTTGTTCAAAGATGGTTAATAAATACATTGCACATGATACCTGGAGGGGAGAGTTCATTTGCCTTTTCCTTGCCATGTAGCACTGGGGCCCCAGGGGCAGCAACCGCTGCTTTGCAAAGCCCTGCTGGCAGAGAGGTACGTGAGAAGCCTCAGCATGCGCTCCCAGCGCTGCCTGTACTAGCCAATATGTGAGAACTCATCAGGGCACTGAAAACCAGGAGTGATAGAGTCATGCTCTACTTCCTCCATGACACAAACTGAAAAATAATGAGGGCAAGCAAGCCACTAAAAATAAACTTAACCTTTCAGTGGCCACAGTGTCACTCCTGCCACATGCAGAAGACTGGGCCACTATGCTTATTTCTGCTGATTCAGGACTGGAAGAGAAACAAGGCACAAACCAGCCCCTAGTTAATGAGAGCTGCTTATACTCTGGTGTCCCTATCAGCACATATCTCAGCAGCCCAGGACAATGTTCGGCTGTAGGCTACGGACTAATGCAAAGGTCTGAGTTCAAGGGGCTTGCAGATAATGAATACTTGTTAGTAACATACTCTGAGACAAGAAGAGGGTTAACATCCCCACTGCATACACAGGAAACCTAAAGCAAGAAGGTGGGAAAGTGATTTCTGCACAGCCACAAAGTGAGACAACAGTAGAGCTAGGATCAAAATTGAGAGTTTTCCTTAACTTTCTCATACATAATTCAGCTGCTAGCTTGTTTTCCCTGTACCTCTTCAGGATGTAGGGGGACACCTAACAATCCTTCATTCCTATTTGCAGGCCACCAAGCAATTATTTGACTGAGCAGCTGGAAGCTCTCTAGTCTCTCTGTGCCAATGGTGTGAGCATCGGTCATCAACCTCTGTTCCTCACTCAATCCTCAAATAACACTGTGCCAGAAAGCATCTCCTCGCTTAGCCCAAACAAACACACAGTTTGCTTTAACTCCACCCCCTTTCCTTCCGCTAGGATATTTCAGAAGTTGCTGGGAAAAGCCATAACCCCTCCTAACACTGAATTCCAGCCATCAGATAGCATCAAAGATTTTCGGCATCTTCCCAGAGGAGCTCAGCAGGTCACAGTACAGGTTCTGTGGCACTGCAGCTTTTTCTAGGCAAGTGAGAAAGGCAAATCACTTATGTTGTTAGCAAGGAGAGCCAGAGAGTTATCTGAATTGCACAGATGATTCAGAAAACAAATGGGCACTAATAATACAAGATATACTTGCAAAGAGTTCTCCTGTCTGGGAAAGGCAAGGGCAGCTCTGGGGGAGATGTCTCTAGGACACAATGAGGTCTGAACGAGCAGAGGGTTAAAATAAAATACAGTAGCTGTCTTGCCAGCAAAATTTGGGTGATTTTAATACAAGGGATTTTTGTCTAGCAACCTTCACACATCACAGCACAGAGACAGAGGTTCTCAAAATTTAAAGAATGGAAGTGAAGGAATGAGTTGACGTAGGAAGAGAGTGGTAAATAGGGACAGCTCCAGTGAAAGAGCAATGTCCTTGGGTCAGAGAGGTAAATTCAGGTACCTGAACAGGATGGCAACATCCTCTGGAACAATGGTGCAGAACTTTCCAAAATCCAACAACCACCAGCTCAGGCATCAGCTATTCACATACTCTCCTCAAACCAGAAGTGCAAAGTGATCTGTGGCATATTTTAGTGTGATCAAGGACAGGAAGAGCAAAGAGGGCTCAGTGAAACAGAGACTGGCAAAGCACCAACAGATGGAATAATAGAAGGATGCTGTAGGTCATTTACAGAGCTGTAAGAGTTTCCCCAAACATTATCATGTCCCACAGCCTAGCACTCAGTTATATCAGTGAAGTTAATACTGCTCTTGGCTCTAGCAATTAGTTTTCTGCTTGCACACAAACACCACATTCACTCTAACACTATATTGAGGCATTCAGTGAAACGTGCAGAACACCGTACCTTAAAGCAGTGTAAAGAGAAATGTGGTTAGCATGACCACTCACTCCTCCTGCATCAAAGGTTACCACCTGCAATAAAACCACAGAACAATAATCATTTTGAAGAAGGAGACTGTGCAGTTACCAACTTTGACATCTAACACAGCACTGTCCCCACCCATTGTATATAAATAGTTGGGTTTGTGTTGCACAATGAGGCCTTGTGTGTGAACTCATGCTACAGAAATACAACTAAACAAACAAGATGCTCTGGAACTAGATGACTACACAGTCTAACAGATTTAACAACAGAAAGATGACAAATATTGTGTTCCCACTGGCAGCATGCACTTGTTACTTATTACCAGGCCAAAAGGTTCAGAGTGATCTTTTGCAAACTTGTTCCTGACCCAAGAGGTCCAGCTCTATGAATCACTCTCTCCTGGATATGAGAACATACTAGAATGCCTGCAGATTACAGGGTGAAACTAAAGTTTCTTGTACTGTGAATCAGGACGTACTGCTTTAACAAAAGCAACACAATCACGTACTACTGTCCTGATTGTAACGAAGCTTCATCACAGGATAACATAGTGATAAAATAATCTGATAGGAGAACAAGCCTTTTTAAAGAATCAGCTGATTGCACTTCTTGTACAAGCAAGCCAGGCTTTTTAGTGAATGAGAAGATCATATAATTTATTGATTCTCTGCAGAGAGAAATGGGAACTTCATAATGCAGAAGTAACGTGTGACCACAGCACTAACAAGTCACCATCCAAGGCACAGAATACCCTTGGCTCCTTGCTCTCAGACCTACCAATAATGTGTCAGGGGTGAAGCACCCACCCTAAGGGCTCACTCTGCACAGTACTATGAAGTGGGCACTTAAAGGCTCCCGCTTCCAACCCCGAGGACAAACTGGCAGCACAAAGAGTAGAGCAGGCAGGGAATGTGCTGGTAGGTTTTCCAAATGGTGAAAATGACAGTCCTTGGCCAGTCTAAAATTATGTTTTTCCTCCAGGAGAGGCCAGGCAGCAGAGCTCTCCACAGCTCCCTTCTCTATGACCAGGAAGAAATCATAAACTTCCTACATTTCAATCAATGTCTGCTTCCTTGCCAGCTTGTTATCTCTTCAGGGAAGGAGATGCTACTGCCTTGCTTACTCACCACAGCTCCCTTCTGAGAGTCTATTTTATACGCAGGACCTGAAGTACTGGGTTAAAGATCAAGGGAAGATCAAAAGCCACCCTGCCAGTCCTGCAACTTGCTACTCCACCCTCCAACAGGAGAGGCCCTCTGAAACACAGGAGATACTGTGTAAAGAGGGAGAGAAAACACAAAGCGGTAAGAAATACTTCAAAAAACCCAAACTCTAGACAACCCTTGCTTATAAGCCCACCCACCCAGTACAAGTCCACAGTTAGACTTTCTACTTTGCCCAGTGGCTGTAATAATGCTGCCACCAAGCAGCAGGGTTATTCATGGATGGCAGGAAGTGTCGGGACTCAATTTTGTTTCGTTCAGGTACAAAGAAGCATTTTCGGGTCAACCCTTATTTTATAAGGACAAAAATTATGTCTTCAGCTTTGGTAGTTTTTGCTGTACATCAGCGTTACCTGAGAGACTGTCTGCAGGGACTGCATGGTCTGGCACAGTGCAAAGCCCTCCCTAAGGATATCAGCTTTTTGAGTAGCTCATCTGGGAAAGACATTATTACATTCTGTACAGCTCAAGGAACCAGCATTGCACCCTGTATTTTACAGATAAGAAAAAGCATGCTCTGAAGTCACTCCTACCTAGAGTAGCACTTTCCTAAGATGACAATGTACCCCACTCACTGCAGTCAGAATAAATTCCTATGCAGGTGAATAACAGTGTGAGTCTGCTAAGGGCTGGACTTGCACTAAGCCTTTTTACTAAATGGCACAGAGAGAGGGTTTGTCTCTTCCACTTGATCATTTATTTTCATGTAACCTGTACAAATATAACATTTTTAAGACTACTACCCTGCTGTCAAATGTGTCTGAAATTAGCCAATGGGCTCTGGAGTCTTTTGAAACACGCATGTGCACACAATATAATAAATACAATTGCATTATTCTCGTTTCCTTAGGAAACCAAGCTAAAAACCCCAGGCAAGCCGAAACACGCAGTTTTCTCTTCTATGAAGGGTACAAGAGAACAAACCAGAAGACTGAGACAAGAGACTATAGTGAAAGGGCTAAATAAGCTAATCATTATTTTGACAAAACTGGCTTGGGCCAACTGTGGGAGCACAAGGCTGGGTTAGAAAATATCACTGACATGGAAATTACTATTCAGAAACACCTTTGGAGGGTTGTTTTTTCCCCACATCTGTTTTGAAATAGCTGCTGTCTCAGTGCTGCTGGGCTTACGTAACATCTGAACTAGCTAGAGATTGCATGGAGTTAATTTTCAATGATGTTGTCTAATTCACTGTTAGGACATTTGCACCTGAATTGCCTCTCTCTCCAAATACACAAATTTGTAAGCACGATTCCCAAGGTACCTGCACACTGACCTGACCGCAGTGGCATTCACTTTATCTGCAGAGAGGCCACCTTTGAAACATTGGCCCTTCACTTTTAGAGATCCCTCCCAGCACACAGGCTGGATCTGACACAGTAGCAGGGTCCCACCTACCCAGTATGTAGCTTCTAGGTCTGTTGTCTAAACTGGGCACTGATTCCACAGCATCACTGTGGTGCTCGTGACTTAAAGCAGGCAGCAATCACATGTAAATATACTCCTCTGGCTTCAGGGATTCATTTCATTGATAACAAATCTGAATTTCTTTCTCACATGCTGAAGATATTTTCACACGGGAGCATTTGCTTCTTCCATGTGGTGCAGCTAGCTGGTGTGCTTGCTTTTAGCACATAACCTGAACCAGGCTGATGATGAAATCAAGTAATCAATCGGGGCAGGATGAGAAAACCTGAACATCTTGAAACTGTCTGGGCTAGAAACAGGCTTAGCCAGTTCAGGGAGCAAAAGGCTGGGATAGGAAATATACTTGATGTGGAAATTATTGCTCAATGAAATCTTTAGGGCAAGAGGGAGTTCCCTCCCCACACCTGTTCTGAAATGGGAGCTGCTGCCATTGGTGTTGCTGGGTTTTCTTTGGGGTGACCTTGGTATTCAGGAAATGGAGCTTTCACTAGTGGAAGCCAGAGCAACAGCCAAGACAAACAAGTCCAGAAATCCCTTCCGGAGGGGAGAGCGCACAGAGGAAATTACTCAATTACTAGCAGAAGAGAAAAGCTCCTGAGAGTTCTGGAGTCCATGCTCCCTCTACACACCATGTGCATCAGAGGAAAAAAGCACTCAAAGCTGTGGGTCTTCCTCGCGCTTTTCTGGCATCATCCAGTGCTTCAAACAGAGCACACATCTGCTCAAGTAGACTGGTGGGGATAGAAAGGTCTCTTTCCATTTTAAGAAGGGCCAGCCCATAAAATGCCATAGCAAGCAACTCCATTTCTAATGGCCTTCCTCTGAGCATCATTTCATAGGCCCAACTTACACTTGCAGAGGCCAGTGACACTCCCTTTGAGCCTCTTGCGTGTCTGCAAATGTCCCTTGTTGCTACTAAATCAGAGAAGCTAAAGATTAAAAAGAATGGACAACTGGATGAAAAAGGAAAAATCTAATCATAATCATGTCTCAGCGTCCACTGGGTTTGAGCTGCAAGTGTGTAAGTCATGCGCCAGCTCTGAGAATGAAAGGTCTCAGGGGCCTCCTGCTCACATACCCCAAAGCACACCTGAGGAGACTGCAATATAGGTGAGGAAGGGAGGGAAAGGGATGACAAAGCTCTGTGGCCTTCTCTAGTAAACTCCACATGCTGCACTGCAAATCTGGTGTTCTCCAAAAGCATTTAAAATCCTCTACAAATAACACACATTCAAATGCTTCTGAATTTTAGAAGAGTGTGGAGATCTAACACATAAGAACTGAACTCACCCTCTCAAATATAAGCTCCAACTTGAATGCCATTTTAGAAGGATCTGGCTTTCTAGGCTGATCTAGAGCTGACCCAAGACAACGGGACTCTTCCACAAACAGTTGTAGAGATGATATTTCCATCAGTCCATAGCAGAAAGCGGCTTGTAAGAATGTGGTATTGTGGAATTCTGGTCTTGGCGCTGCATCTGCCCCAAACACAGTCTGAATGTCACCTCCTAATCCAAGCTCTGCTATCACCAAACCTGAGATCCTGAAGAGCAAGTAGGATTTCATAATCTAGAGCCTGCCGGGGGCTCACGCAATACTATGTAACTTATTTTTTTACACACCGAATACTTTCTAGTCTGGATCGAGACAGACTAGCCTTGGCTGCCTCTCCCAGCAACATTGGCTTTTGCTTATAAATCCAGCAGGCAGGAAATAATTTCCAAAGTCTATAAATTAGTTTTGGCTTTGAGTACACCAACCGTTAATTTCTGTGTCTGCAGTATTTAATGTAGAGCTTGGAAGAAATATGTCACTGTAGCTCTCAAATAGATTGAGTTACTCATGGACTTCCAGGGCAATTGAGGAAATGAGTAACTACGCAATGGAACAAAACTATGCATAACGTGATGTGACTCCTTGCCTTGCAATCTTTCCCTTCAGACATGTTGGAGTTGCAGCCTACTTCTCCACTGTCAGATGACACATATGTTCTGTAAATGAAAGATACCATTGTCTATGCTATGACTATAGGGAGAACTAGGGAAAATTTTCCCAGTGGCATAGCTAAAACAATGCATGTCTTCCAATCATGTTAACTCCATTGAGTTAGCTTGTTGTGTTTGAAACCCCCTTAGTTTATGTTTTGACAAGGCTCTTAACACCTTAAGCCAATTCTGTAAATTTCAATATTACTGAAAAATAGACTCAGTTTACCTTTCAAGGCAAGGCCATTGTCTCAGGACAGCAGAGATGCTGTAAGAGTGGCTAACAGATAGCAAGCTTTGAAGTTTTAAAATGCAGAATCTTGGACAAAGGTAATTAGGCACTTGCCTTGCCTTTGTTGGCAAACTAGGTCTGCTCCTAAATGAAATGTATTATAGCAAACATCTGAGACCTGTGTGATAACTTGGGACACTTAAAATAATGTAAGTTTACAGAGCAGTTCATTACCACCATCCTCAAGAAGCTGCTTCAGTGGCCTTTGGTACTGCTGACATGTTCTGCTACAGCAATTTGTCCTCACTGCTGCTCAGGGAAGTGCTGAGGGGAACACAGTGGGCCCTGCTGCAGTGCTCGTCATTACTACAGCTACACCCAACATCCACAGCACAGCAGGGAGAGTACCAGTTATTGTTCCTGTTTCTTGCTTTGAAAATCCTCACTCTATGTTAGTGGCAGACTCCTGCCTTCCCCAGCACAAAGAGCTTGAGTTTAATTTCCTCTGAGGCGAAGATCTAACCCTTTCTAACCATCTAGAAGCAGCAAAATTTCTCCACTGTTCACTTCTCACTGGGAAGCAAAGAAAGATCTCCAGAGAAAAAGATACATCCAAACTACACCATCAGAATTTTCCATATTTTTCAGTAGAGCAATTCTATTTGTTCTGAACTTCTACTAGCTGTTTCAAGTGTTTGAAAGAGGATCAGAATGACCATGTCTTACTTGTCAAGACATAGGAGCTGTACAAATACTCACAAAAAGTCATAAAATACAAAATGCAAAATTGCTTTCAGGTATCATTTTGGACCTCAAATTCAGCTGGGCCTATTCAGAGGGTCTTCTACAATTAATGAACCCCAAGAACTGCTACAGTGAAACTTACTGGTGCTGACAGAGTTTGCAGTTTTTAACCAGTTTGAAGTGTTGGTAACCAGTGAAGGTTGGTGACACTACAAACCAGAAGAGGCTTCATGAGCTCTAGGCTAGGGAAACGTATAAACATTCTAAAGCAAGTATTTCAAGATGCGTAAGTATACTTTCTCCGTCTCCTAGCCTATTTCACAGAGACTCCAGAAGCAAAATCCTAACTTTAAAGACTTAAAAACAGCTTTCAGAGGTAAGGGAAAAGCCTAGAACACTAGTTCAAAAGTAATGTGGAAATTGCCTATGCTGTAGAAAGTTTCACATTACCAGGTTGATGTTATTGGCTTCTATATGCTTCAGCACAAAAGCGGCAAGGAGCTGTGTGTCCCATTCAACAGCAGGATTATCCGGAAGATCTCTGAAAATGAGAAGTGCAATTAGTCACGTCATGGCCGAGAACTTTATAAAGACCATGCTAAAAAAGAGAGATCTTCTTATCAGAGAATGGAATCAAGATAAATTTATTCACCATATAAACCCACTGAACCTTACTTAAGAGTCTTACAAACTTGTATATTGGAGGGTTGAAAGGGAAACAGCAGATCCAGCACCCTCCTCAGATTTGCCCAGGTCTCTCTCTCTTCTCACCATTAAGGTAGACTCGCTGGCTGCTTTACTTTAAGCAACATCTATTTTGTTCAATGATTTTTGTTCTCTGTTAATCTCAAACAAATTTTTTTCTCTCTTTATTTAAAACCCCTTTTAGAAGACATTTTCCTGAAAGACTTTCCAATCATAATCTACTGGTGATTCACATATGAAAAGTAACACGCAAACTCCTGCTCTCATTTATACAGGAATAGGCCATTAACCTCAACCAGAGAACAACAGGGCCATAATTATATTGCATGGATTTGACAGTAGCTCTTCATCTGTTTATTTTATGCTTTGCTTACCAACTAGTATGCTAAGTATACTGTGACTGAATATTCTGCCTGGATATTTTAGATCGCAGGCTCCTAGGGGTGGGGACCATTAGCCAAATGCAAAATAACACCAGGCAGCCAACAGAATGATTCCATATCTACACAACTGAGAACTGAATTTAACCCCCCAGTCATTATGTTTGAATGATGCCAAGAAAATATTGCTTGCAAAGTTAGAAAGGTTATTAGTAACAATAGGATAACACACAGCTGCTAAAGACCAATAATGACATATGAAACTGGTCTTTTTCTCAGGCCTTTTCCATGCTCTGACAGTCTGATAATTGCTGTGAGATGATTTAGCAGAAAAGTGACTACACAGCTTCTCACACAGACACACAGGTTTGGACCTGAACCCATCCAGCTGTTTGCTGTAGAGAGCAAGGGCATCACTTCCCAACACTCTTCGCGCCTTGCTGACTCCCCAGACAGCAACAACGATAACATCTGCAACAAAACAACAGGAAAATGCTTCCTTGGCACATTCCAAGGTAAAGCTCAGCCTGGGTCTTCGTGAGAGGTCTTCTGGCCACAAATTTTCCTACTGCCGTTAACAGTAGCAGTAGTAGAAGGAACAGCCTTAAGTACAAACTAACCATTAGCATTTTACTTGTCACGTTACATACTCCTGTTCAGCACAGGCCAAAATAATGTGCTGTTAGAAACCCCAGCAACAAGGGAAGGCGTTTCTCATTAGTGTACACATTCTAGCTATGGTCCCTGTAGCAGTATCGCCAACAACAGAAATTTCTGCTGTTGTTAGCAATTCCCTCTTGTATAGACAGCATCTTTGCCTGATGTATACAAGACACTTCAATTTCATCCCAGGAAAGATTCTTTGGTACATCTGGTGGTTGTCTCATCAGCTTAATAAACCTGCATCTCAACTGCTCAAGACAAAAACTTTCACATCTCATGTTTGAAGAGGAAGTGGCCCTGTTGACCCCAAAGGTATTACAACTCCCACCACGTCACAGCAAGCTTTAAATGGAGCGCATATGAAAACATGCTTCAACTAAAAAATCCTAAGCAACATGCACACTGAGCAGAGTCCAAATGCAAGTCTAACAGTGCTTCAGTTGTTCGAATGGTACCTTTGAGGTTATGTCAAGGCTTAATCTGATAATACTAAAATAGTAAATTAGTCTAAAAGGGATTCTTCACTGGCCACTTATGATGCAAATATCGTTCCCCTTTTTGGATAGGGGTTAAATGGAGCTGTGGAGGAAGCAAAGAGTCCCGTTAAAACAGGAGAGGTGCTCCAACAGTGAGAGGACAGAAAAAAAAGTAGGGCTTAGAATTTATGATGTCCAGGAGGCTTTGGTGTCATAGCCACTGCACTCAGCTTTATTGGGCTGTCTCCAAAAAGGCTGCCGGGCAGTGGAGCAGGTTTTAACTAGTTTAGACAGATAAAGATCACCCCCGTTCAATTGAAATGAACAGCTGGAGGCAACGGTTTAGAATCCCTGGAAACAAAACAATCTGAAGGCATGAGCAAATTAACTCCATGAACACTGAACTGATTAAGCAGGAATATTCTGCAAAAAAATCTGCTTCTACCCACTTACTGCTGCTCATGGACAGACCAGTCTCTCCCAGTAAGGAAAAGGAAGTATTTTTCTTGCATAATATTTTGTCAGGCACCAAAGGCAGAGAAGCTGATCTTGCCAAACAAGACACACATCTACATAAGCACATTCATAACTCATTAATAGCCACGATGGCCCGCTGAAGTATTCTTAGCTCATTCTGCAAACACGAGAAGTGACATACAGGTTAAATGACATGCCCAGAGTCACTCAGAGAAGTCAGTAGCAGAACTGGCAATACATTAATCTAGATTGCTCCAGGAAATTACTTTTTTTTTTTGGTAAGAATTTGTATAATACTTTGTAAAGTTGAAAATTTTAGCGTTACCATGATAGAAGGGACTCCACTGAAAGCATGAGACCAGTAACTTTCTGCCTGTGCTCTGGATATCAATAATTGGCTTCAGGTAAGGATGAAAAGGTGACTAAGAGAACCAAGTTCATACACACTGTATAGCAATGCACAGAAGATACATTCTTACAGGAGGTCTCTACACGCCCTAGGAACTTTGTAGGGGCATACAAACCTTGAAAACTGCTCTAGTTCACAAAATCATCTATTCAGTACAAAACATTTTTCCTAATACCACAAATCAGTCCTCACCAAACCTGAAAAGTCCACTGACTTTCTGCACTATTGAAATAAGTTGCATTCATTGTGTTTTTACCTTCAGGACTTAGTATCAGAAACATTCAGCATTTAAATAGTTAACTCCACACTGCCTTTCTGGCCAAGGCTGATAATGCCTCTGAGCTCAAGGTCGAAGGGCTGAGATAAAGGACTACACAGGAGTAAAAATTAGCACATTCCCTGGAGCAGACTGGAGCTTGTCCCAGGAAACAGGCTTCCCCACAGCCACCCTCCCAGTCCTCTGCCCCAGAGAGCTCCTTGCTGCTGCTGTGGGTCACCACCACAGATCAAAATACAAATCCTGCACTGGAGAGGCCTCCCAGGTCACACTGCTGAGGGTGCTGGTGGGAAGGGTACAGTGGTTTGGTCACTTGACCTCATTTCCACCCAACTATTATGGTCTGGAAGTGATGTTTATGGGCATTCTACAAGACTGATACTGAATGCAGGTGGCTGCCTGGATGCAGCCCTTGTTAACCAGGGAAAAACAGGGAAATGCACAGAAGAAGCAAAAAAAAATATTTTTAATGGCATAAGGCTCCAGAAATGTTGTTTTCCCGGCTATTTTCAGTGAAAGCCATGCTGTACACTGTACAGGGAATTTACAGCTGTGCCAAGGGATCTATAGACTGAAGAGAGAGAAAGGGAGAATTACGGTGCTGCAGTTGCTGCGGTATGGAGTGATGTCTGTCTCTGCTTACTGATTTCAGCAGGACCTGTCATGGGCAACATCCTTTCCTGAAAACAAAAGCCTGTGCCTTTCTATTTAACCATCCACTGTTGGTAGTGAGAACCAGACAGGACCCCTGGTTTTCTCCTTCTCACCTCCCTGCCTTCCTCCTTGCCAAGCTGAGCAGACAGAGCAGACACTGGCATCTGCAGTTCCCCTTCCCAAGGTTTGCATAGGAAGAATATGGTGGATGTCCTGGATATCCTGGCCCAAGCACCAGAGAACTACAAGAGGGCTACGGCAAATCACATCAGCATGTTAAACCAAAAATCAACCTTGTGCAGATCTTGCCCAGCAGTCCTACAGTTGGCTGAATGAAAGAAATGTTAAAAATCACTGCCTGATGCCAGCTCCTCTCCAGGCCTCCTCCTCTTGCCTGCTGGGGGCTGTGGAGCGTAGCTCCTCTTATACCTCAGCCTTGGCCATTAAAAGACTGTGCATGTTGCCAGTAATGCTATCCCTGCCAGTAGCCTGGACAATTTTGTAGGGTCATCTTTCTAGGAACATTTGGGCTCAGGATGGCTAGATTCCTGTCATTTGGAAGGTCTCTTTTGGCCAAGATAGAGATTTAAAAACCTTCACAGCTATATATTGCCAAGTTACACCCTTCTTACATGATACACTGCTCAAACTCTGTCCAATTTTCCACCGCTCATCTTCCAGAGATCTTTTAACAACAGCCAGTGCATTTATACGTACAGTCTTCTTTCAAAGCATTCCATGGAATTTATTCTGCTCGTGAACTAAGCTCTCAGGACTGCTCTAAAGGTTAAGTTAAACTAAACAGTTAGTCTATGTGATGCCCACGTGGCTTAAACAGCAAATGGGCTGTCCTATATGGGATACTGGCAGTTAGAATAACCTTGAGATTTGTCCCTCCTGAAATCCATTGAATCGGGCAAACCTCAGGCACTTGGGTGCATTACGAAGCAGCAGCTCTGACTGTGTGACAGTTACCCTGATGGGGACCAGCAAGCTCCCTCTCTGCCTTGATGTGAGGCCTTTCTAGGTGGCAATAGGGAAGGGAGTGCAGTGGCAATAGGGTTCCTTCTCAAAGATGCTTGGGTCTCCATTAATACATTATGTGACACCAGAATAAAACTTTCAAGGTACTAACATGATTTTCCATTCCACTACACACCAAAAGGGTCAATTTGAAAAAGCTTTCCCGTTCCTTATTGCCTTTTTATTCTGCAGCATGACCTTAATCAATCCAAGGCTAGGGACCAGGAAACATTTTTGCATAATTCCTCCTCCTTATCCCTCCTCTCCTCTCCTCTCCCCAGTGAATGATTTTACATTAAATCAGCACAAAGGTCAGTAGATTGATGGTGGATTATATAGGAAACAGGTGAGCTGCTGTGCACTAGGTTCCCAGCTGAGTACAATGACTGCAATGTGTTTGTTGGAACAAAGGATGCCCTTTGTATAAAGTTAACTGTATGAAATGAACATCTGGGCAATTGAAACTGGATCAAAAAGCAAAAGATCCCACAGAACAAAATGACGTGAGTGCACAATTAGTGAAAAAGCCATGTGATGACTAGAGGCAATCAGTGACCTTTATATCATAGCATCAAAGTAATTGAAAAAACTGTGTAAACAGAAATTATTTCATGCTCTCTAAAGTAGAGCAGAGAATTTTTATTTCTGAGATTATGCTAAGATAAGTTAAGGCAGGCTAGTCCTAGATCTTGAAGCAGAGCCTCTAAATCCTTACATTAATAACTATTTATAAAATTCTCTTCCTATAATGGCTAATTACAGAAAGGAGGGAAATATGGCTGTTAGGCTGCATGTTCATCTCTGATTCACTTAGACAAACGATCAGTGTCTTGCAACATCGTGTTATACAGAGAACAGATGCTGTGTGCTTATTGGAATGCAACAATCTACAATTTAGGAGAGAAATGGACTAAACCAGGATGCTAACTGTCAAACAAAAAGCCACCTATGACAGAGAAGCTCAAGCTGAAATTTTTATGCCAGCAGCTTCCTCCCTCTCCTCATAGTAAAGAAATCCAAATTATTCTGAGATTTGTATTTTAAGATTGGAAATAATCTTAGGTTTTGGTGTAAGTAGAGGGTAAAGGAAGTGGTGAAAATGGCAGCAACTGGAATATTAAAAATAAAATACACTTGAAATATTTCACAAAAGAAAAAAAGCAGAATGGACATAATCCTTTTCTCCCATCCTTAACTTTTGTAATGTGTAACTTTGGACTTACATTATACAAACTTCAAAGGTAAGGTAAGTTAAATAAGTTCAGATGCCAGCTAAGTGCTGACGTCACTGGTGTGGCCATACCAGGCAGAAGTCATGCGTAAAGGGAAAGAACACAAAGACAGTGAGCACTCTATTCAGCTTGCTCAAAAGTCCAGGCAAGTTGTGCATGCTTCTCCACTGAGCTATGTAAAAACACAGTGCACCTCTGACAGATAATATTCCAAGTACCTCCATAACTCCCCAAAGGTAAATGGTAATTAGATCTCTAGGGAACAAACTTTTTGACTTGGGCATGATCATGTGTTTCTGTTTGAGAAATAAGTATCCTTCGGGTATAAATTCAAAGGAATTATTACAGAACACAGGACTGCTTGTTTGCAAAGACCTATCCGAATGTCCCTGTACTCATTTTTTTTTTTTTAATGAATTATTGATGATTTCTCAGCAGAGTTTAATGTCTATTCACAGAGATGACACAATTGCTTATCATAATTTGAAATCTGGTATTCATTTGACGTCTGTGCCTCAGAGTCTTGTTGATAAATTACAGCACAAAGCTCCGTAGGAACAAGTTCATATTCAATGTCTTTAAACAAAAACAGTTGATGGTGCCTTTCAAGAACAGAAATGCATAGAAACTACAGTGGCTGAAGCTAGTTTTAAAAAGTAACTTTTAAAAACTAGTTTGGAGAGGGCATCAGGCCCTGCTGTGTAAGACAGGAAACAAAATTCAGCTCAACTAATTCTGAATTGATTGCTGGTTTAGTCACAGCTGTTCTATCTTCCGCTCTTCACGCCTGCAAAATGAAAATAATTTTATGTTCACACCTATGTAAAGAAGTTTGAGTTCCTTCTAAGAAAAGTGTTATGTCTGTTCTCCGATTTCTAGATCGAAATCTAAAACATGTCTTGGCAATCCTGGGTACTGGGAACCCCCCAAACCTGTCCTTTACTCCCACAGAGTGTGGAAACAAGTTCAACATCTTAGTCCTGGCTTGAAGGCTTGGCCCAAAACACATAAAAGACTGCATGAAGCTCCAAAGTGATGGATACAGTGAACAGCTCTGCCCCTGCGTGCAGAGGAACTCTGCAACAAGGATAATGTCTTAGTTAGGACTTCCTTAGGGGCTGGTGCCAAACAGTGAATGGACTCGCAAACCAAGTGTCATCACAAAACACTTTGCCTTCAGCTGCAAATACCAAGAATACTCCTTGAAACATATCCTTTTTAGCAGAAACACAGAAATATTTAAAGTTTAAAATTCCCCAGACTCTCCAGAGTACATAAAGCTGAAACATCTGGGCCAAATGTTATCCTAACAATGGAGACCCTGGTTGCCAAACCACATGACAGGGGTTTGGGTGTGTCGCCTACTGGGCACCTTGCTTTGGTCACACAGTGGCAAGGTGTCACCATGCAATACTGCAGCTAAGGAACATGACTTTTAGTAGGGTCACACTGGTGGAGAACAAGATTTCCGGAAGATGCCTACAGCTCCGTGTCTGATCCTTGGTCTCACACAGCAAATCACACCTATGGCTGGCACGCGCTTAGTATGCAGCACTGCCCCAGCGCTGTGCTGCAAACATACAACCTGCAAGAGGAGAAACAAGACCTGGGAGTCTCACGTGCAAGTGTCTGACACTCATGTTATTCCTGTGCTGCTGGAACGTGCTCAGGAACTAGTGTAAAGAACACATCGGAACCTGTGTAGTCATCACCACTGATTGATCAATCACCCAAGGCAATGACCATCAAATACCTCGCTGTCATGAACAGCTTTGAATTCAGCTGCCAGAGGAAGGAGAGGCCTCTAGTTCCTTCACTCCAACCTACGCTGAGAAGCCCTAGCTTTGATTTAGGCAGAAGTCTGCAATGGTTGTTTGCGAGAATCATGCGGTGCCATGGAGTATATCTGGATCCTTGGTGAGACTGGTAGTAACAAAACAATTAAGTTCAAATCCCTAAAAAGAATTCTCTAAAAAAATAAAGCAGTTCCCCCCCCTTACCTTTCACCCTCAAGTTGAGTGCTGTGTTTTATGCTACTTTTTATTCCCAACTTTCATTCATGTTTAAGTTGCATTCATTTTGCACATACACTACATGCCAAGCCAAGGCCAGTTACAGCCCTTTGTCCCTGACAGCCATTATATGACCAGAATATACTACGTGCCCGTCAACTGAGTGGGGCCCACAGATCCCACATCAGTGACACATTTTCAGCCAGCACAACCAGCAGTTTCCAGCACTCCAGACTGCCAGTAGTGACTTGCCAAGCGCTGGGCAAGAAGCCTCCCTTTCATTTTATAGAAGCTGGACTTCTGTGTGATCTGTTGGGGACCATTAACAGAGTTCAGTGAAAACATCAGTCAGAGGCCAGACTTAGTAGTCTCATGAGATTTGGGGCTGCCATGCTGAATTACGAGTCAGCAGTTCCTCCTCTGGCCCACTGAAATGTGGTTTGGGTAGCAGACAATAGTGCAGTGTGAAAAGAAGTCAATTCCACTCATCTTGGAGAGGTATGCAGGGAAGCAGAAAATTCAAGTCCCTACCTAGTTCAGGAAAACAAGACTTCACTGACCTTTTTCTGAGTATCTGTTGGTAAAGTGCGTTTCTTGTATTTGTCCCAAATGACTGACAAATAACAGATCTATTAGCAACATCTGGCATTCTCATCTGCAGACTTCTAATAAGAGAAACATCTTCAAACATGCAACTGCATGGCATCTTAGGACACAATTGCTGGGCAAAGGCATCTTTGTAGCAGCACTTCAGTTCAACACCTTTCTCAGCCAAGATGATGTTTGATGGAAACGCTCAGCGGAGAGCCGGAACAGTGCAGACTATAGCAGCTTGTGGCCTTTGGGAATTTTACTCCACATTCCCAGAACAATCTGCTCTTGTCCATGTCAGGTCCCAGAGGAGAGATAAACTGATCTGAAACCAAACAAGGTGGGCTCACTTCTACCAACACCTAGTTCTTTGGGCTCAATTACTTACCACTTCAGCATGTTTCTGGCCACTCTGATATTTCTGACAATAATAGGGGAAGAACACAGACCACATTCCTCCAAAAGCACCGTCTGTACTATAAGAAATGAACATAATCAAGCCTATATGAAATGATCGAGCAGTTCCCAGAATAGCTCATAGCAGTGCTCACTTCCTCATTATTATTATTATTGGCTTTGCCATAGTGCCTAGGAATTCATCTGGGGCCTGACAGTCTGAGCAAGAACAAAAAGCCCAGCAATCCCACAATCAAAACTTATGTTTTAAAACTGAAATACAAATTACCAGCAAAACCAGAACTCTGAGGAGCAGACCACAGGACTTCACTCCTCCCTTACTAATTTTTTTTTTTTTTTTTTTTTTTTTGTAAAATACTTTGAAAAGAAGAACAGCACAGCATGGCAGAGCTTGGGACAGGGTACATCAAACCGTGCACCAAGAAGTCATGTCCAACTAACACGAGTCCTGGCACTGCTGGTTCAAGAAAGACAGACTTTCCATTTCAAACTGCTAGGCGGGAGGTCTCAATCTCCTGGCAGAAGAGCAGTAAGTGGAGAGATGGAAGGGGAGGGCAGTGTGTTCTTCTTAGCTAGGTTTTTACTACAGTACTGGCATGTGAAGTTCCCGACACACATCATAACACGCCCAGGACTCCACAGTGGAAAGGGTGCAAACCCAAGGGGAAGGAATAGAAAGTCTCTCACAGCAGCCAGCAAAATCCTTCAGAGGCCAATAACTGAAATACCACAACCTGTATATGCTAAATAAACCTAACACCACTTCATCACAACCTTAATATTAAATCTGTTTGCTCTTGGAATGATAAATACACCATACTCTATAGGCAGAAACTGCAGTTCTGATTCTGGCCCAGGTAACTCATATAGAACTTTGCCACTGACTTAATGGCATGGGCCAGACCCTCAAAGAGAAGGAGAACCAAAAGCTTATTGCTCCTAGCAGAGAGACAGACCTTGGTCTATTCTATATAACAAGTAAACTGCAGTCAGAAACCTCAGGAGAAAGTTTGTAGCCAAATCAATCCCTCAGCCATTTTAATTAATCATCTAGGAAGAGAAAGCACAGAATAGTCACTTCATGGACTTATTTCTCATGCCAAAACTTATGTAAATGCAGATGCAACTTCAGCAGAGATCTCAAGAGGATGATGGCCTGATTCCAAAAGCAGCTTCCCATGTCACAACATTCCAGCTTCCCTGTACTAATTCCATCCAAAAAGGTTTCCCAACTCCACAGCATCCCACAACCATCTCCTGCAATCCCTTTGATCTACGCAATGATATGGGACCATTACTTCTTGAAGTCATGGTGTAGCCTCCCTTTATAACACTGAGGTTCTGATGCCCTGAGCTCTCTAGCTGGGTGCAAATTTTATTACTACCATCAAATCACTTCTTTTTATAAGACAGCTTGCATCAAGGAGTTAAAAACCTATCTTAACAGCAAGCTCGATCCCACAGATTTTACTGACATGCAAAGTTTCTGCTCATGCAAACAATCCTCTTGTAGGCACTGTCTTGCCAGCCCCTCTCTGTGAATGCCCCAATTACATGATTATATGAGCAAGCTCTAGGCCAGGGCCCACTTTCTCTCTCTCTCTCTCTGCAGCCGGTGAAAACCCGCACTGACTTCTACAGCAGCCAGCCAGGAACTATGCTTGGAACTCAATTTGCAACAGCTAAGCGGGACTCAACAACAATGAACAAAATGAGTACAACACCACAACGACCTTTATCATTTTGCCTTCCTCTCCTCCGTGCCCTGATTTAATGAAAGCGTTATGCAATGGTTTTGCTATAGCAACAGCTGGGGTGATCGGCAGTAACCCCGCTGCTGCCTGCTCGGCTGGCGCTGCCGCGGGGCCGTGATGCAGCCGCTGAACTTTGGCCCACTAGCAAGCCTCCCACTCGCCCGGCCGGCCTGTTTACACTACTCACATGACGGGCGAGAGGGAGGCTCCTGGCAGCCGCCAGCATCCAGCCGGATTTCTAGGACCAGGCCAAGATTGGCAAAGGCTGGAAATGATTAACTCTTGCGAGCAGGGGCTTCATGCTCCAGCAGCCGTCCGCAATGGCCCAGGAGAAAGGCAGCTCCGCGTGGTGCAAGGGGGGCTTCGCCCTCCCGACCCCACTGCAGGAAACAGTGGGATTCAGACATTCAGCAAGGCAGGGCAGGGGGGTAAGGAAATCAATAAACTTTAAAGAAGGGAAAAGAATTTTTTTTTTTCCTTTACGAGTAGCACATGAGTGAGGATAATGAACTGGAGCTGGGAATGCAATATCCTCATCAAGCACTGCATGCTGTGAGTTGCACATACCTCAGTTACATAGGGCACACAAAACTCCTCCAGTGGCACAGAACTGTGCTGGGGCAGCGGCCCCATCCTGGGCTCGGGGGCACCTTACAAGTACCAGGGGCACAGAAGGTACCTTGGAAGACAGGGAAGCTGTGCTCTACAGGTGCCTTCAAAAATGGTTATTATAATCTTACAGCACAATCCCGTAACAAAAAACTGCAGATTACCAACCTGCAGCCATGCCATCACTGTATGAGCAGGACTACTACTGCTTCAGAATTTTTAAAGCATTTATTTCCACACATTAACAGATGTTCATTAACTAACCCCCCTGTGAGGCTGGTATGGGGAAGTAACCAAGTAATAACCTCCACATTTTATAATGAGAGAATTAAGAGCTCAGTTAACTCTCCCCAGAGAGCCCAAGGCAACAGAGCTGAGTCAGGGGCACAGCCTGGAATGGAGCATGCGAGCTCCCGGCTCACAACACAGCCGCAGCCCAGCACTGCATCACCCACACTCACTCCAGGAATACGTTTTATTGCCTGGGGTAAATAACAATCCATTTTTCAACAGGCCTCTTATAGGTGCTCTGTAGAGCCTCATATATTCCTGGGTACTTGGACTGAACAGAAAACACATTAACAGTTGCAAATAATTCCACCACTAAACCAACATCATAGGAGCTGCTTAAAAGTACCCCACAAAACCTGTCGATGGTCAAGTGTTGACCTCTGCATCACCTAATTGTGCTCTGGACTGCATTGGTATGACACAGCCCTGGATGACTCTTTCTAGCAATATTCTTGGCTGCTTTTCCTTATGTACTTGCTACTTAGGAGTAGTCTACATAAAGTCATGTCTTGCTCTAAAATATTGCATGCTCCAGTAAAGCCTTGTTATTCCCAGTAAGAGGCTGTAGGGATTTATTTTCTTTGCTATGATGACAAGTTCATTGTAACAAGAATGGTCCCTGCAGATACAGCACTGAAAAGCAGGTATAGCTTGACATCAGAACTCCCTTTGACAGCTAGATGTTCATCCACATTTATGCCCATATCCAAATATAAATGTTTCATCAAAAACATTGAAAGGAAATTTGTTAGGTCTGGCTAAAAATCTAAGCACTGAAAAAGTTCAAATGAAATCAGTGACTCAAGTCTCATTTTTGCAGAAACAGGATCATTGCAATAAACTGTTCTCTGCCCCTTACTGGCAAGGCCGTCTGAATTCTCCGATATTCGTGTATGAGCTCTCCATGTAGTACTCCCATTCAAGCATCCATCTATTAGCACAAATTCTGCAACCCCCTTACCTCTCTTCCACATAGATCAAATCTGTCTGCCAATGTTTTATCTTGCAACATTATATGATGTCCTTTCCAAGGCAAATGACAAACCAGCCTTGGCAGCCCATCATGTGACTGCTTATGAGAATATGAGAAATGCTGAGTATTTGGCTTATGGAAGAGAAATACAGGAAAAAAATATTTATAACAATGCTACTGTTTAAATAAGAGAGACCATAATTTACTACAGATGTGACCCTTCTTTCCAAAAGAGTTTAAATCTTGCTGAAGCTATATAATGACATGAAGTAGAAGGGACTTAATGAAGAATACATCCATTGTGAATTGCCCCCTTCTATCCCCTGCCATTTTGTACCCAAAAATAAGCACAAATTTTGCTTCTTTCAATCATTGTTTTCCAGACTTTTCAGTGCTCAGAAGTCTTAAAAACTGATTTACAGGAAAACATCCTTCGTCTGACAGACTGAACTTACACACTTAACAAAATTCAGTTAAATATTAACTATTAAAGAAAATGGCACACAACTCACACACGATTTGTTAAGCTTACAGTCACAAAAACTAGAAAGAATGTAGAACGTACGAGCATGGAGGGAAGGATATGTAATGGATTATTTCAATGCAAATAGCAATTGCAGAGAAATAGACTGCAACACTGAAATGAGAGGGTATTGAAATTACTGTATAAGGAGTATGCGGGTACGATGAGATAGTTAATATAAGACTTGTTAGAAGAGAGGGCATGACTTGGCATGGAACTGTAATCAAACTGTTTTCATTTAATGCTTCAGTTGGTATAGACGGATCAGATAACAAAATATTCATCCCAAATCCCATTTCAGTTTCTAAAAAACTATTTCCATTTCCTGAACTGCAGTAAAAACATTTTTTTCTTTTTAACCAGACTGAAGAAGCTACAGGAGGCAAAAGATGCTCAACAATGTCCAGCACAGCATTCATTTCCCTTGTTTCTGATCTCTCATGCAGTAAAACTGACATTATGGGTTATAAAACGCCATTCACATTTGCAAAATCTAGTGTACATTAGGAAAAAGGTGAGTATGTGAAAAATGAAAACATATGTTTCCCATTTGCTTCATCAAGTTCTGTTTTCTCCTTTTTAAAGAGTTGATGTTGCATCACCAAAACATCTATGTTTCCTATGCAACAAGTTATCTAAAGTGCTGAAAATTGGCTTCAGTATCTCCACCAAGAGCAATGGTAAAGTCCATGAGCAAATTAGTAAATCCCATCCCACTACTTGGACATACTGAGTGTCTTCTACACTGTTCTACTCATTATAATGAGCATACCTATATATATATATATATATATAACAGTTTGTCAGCATGACTTACCTCCTAACAGAATATCTTGTCCTATATAGTTGTTTTATGTTGGAAATGCTGGACTGGTGGCACTCTTTGTGGGTCAGGTTCTTTTAAATCAAATTTCTGTTTGGTGGTAGGGTTACGTTAAATGCATTCCCAACCTAGCACCTGTCCCTTTAAGGAATTTATTCTTTTTAATGGTTTGCTCTAATCTGAAGTACCACATCTACCAACTTCTAATTCAAGTTTACAGTGGATCTGAAGAACTTTGTAATTTCACGTATACTGATTGAACTAAGGCCAAAGGGAATAAAACCATTTAGCTTTCACGTGAACTCAAAAGAAGAAAGGTTTCTTAAGCAATATAATTACAGAGCACAGATCTTCTAAGAGGAAATGAACTACAGGGATTTATATGATTAGACTTTTTTTTTTCCCCTTTCCTTTTTAATGATAGCTAGGGCTCTCCTTCACCCACCCCTTCCAGTCTAACAGCACATAATAAGGAAATTCTTAGCAGGCAGAATCTGGGACTATTACAGAGAGATGTTTCAGTGGGACACTTATGGGGTGGAATGTGTCAATGATTTTTTTCACGAGGCCCACCATCCTCCTTTTACCTACCTGCAGCCCCAACACCTTCCTGAAACTGATTAAAGAAGTAAGTAGTGCCTGTAGACCCTTACCAGTGCTTTCTTTTTCTGGCATGTTAGAGAGATTACGGCCAAGCACTTAACTGCACTGTTTGGAATCTTTGTGTGGTCCCATCCAGTCCAGTTTTGAGTATTGGATGCATCTTGGTTGTTGCTGCTGAGGTGACCTGAACAACACTTCAGCTATATCAAGGGCTTGTTTGTACAAGGAACTGAGATTCTGTTCCATCACATCACCTTTCCAACATCCAGACAAAGCTGGAGAAGGGAACTGTGAGCTATTTCATGCCGCCATATTCAAATGCTGGCAACACTCTGGGTTGTGGCAGGCAATACTCAAGGGCAGTGACTAGTTTACTTGGTTGTCTTGGTAACATTGTGGTTGACCTGGGTTGACCAGATCAGTGTGACTTAATCATCATAAACAGAAGGAAACAATTGCAACAAGTGGCAGAGCTAATTAACATAGGTTCCTTCTCTAAATGGACTTTCTCAAACTTGTGTGTCACACGTTCACAACCTTTGGCCTGCCTAAGGATTCAAACAATTCTGACTGTGTAGATACCAGTGACAATCAAGTAACTTACAGCCATTTACTATGTACTATGTACCATGGATCTGTATATATTTATTACCTATGCACTCATGGTTCACAAGAAGCAGTCAGATTACAAACACCTATTTACACTGTGTCAATACTCTGCGATCTCTACTGACGGTCTGTTAGTTACAAGGTACAATGTAAAGTGCATGTTTTACCTATCAAGTGTGTTTAAACCTGTTTACCATAAAGCCTTTCTCTCTCTCTGTACAATAATGCAGCTGTGGAGATTATCTGAGACACTAAAACAAATGGTCCCCTGATGTAATCATAAGGGAGCTGGAGGAAGGGCATTTTCAGCAAGAACCTTGACAGCAGAATCTGCTTCTGTTTAAGTCTGACTTGTTCTCCTAGGAGAAACAGTATGACAGAATGTTTTGCAAAATATTTGTATTTATATGCGTGGCTGTCAGTCCTAAATGTTGCTCCTTGTGCTCAGTGGAGATGTTTTCTAAATTGAAATAGAATCAGTGCAGACTTGAGTTAACTGCACTATCACACTGCATGAATAAAACACACCAATGGATACTCTTGGCTAGTATTCAACAGGGATTTGGTCACTGCTATTGCTATGCAAACTACATTTTAAATGGTGTGCTGGCAGTTTAAAAATCCCATCTCTGTCTAACTTTTATCTACTATTGTTACATGTAACTCCTAGGATTCCTAAAATAGAAAGAGTTGCGTATTTACCTCTGTCACACAGCACAAAGGAAGAAAAAGAAACATTTCAGAAAATAGATACATACAGCTGTAAAGCCTGAACACTGGACAGGGATCTAGGGGATAGACATTATATAAAAATTACTCAACACATTTTTACAAGTTAACTTCAAATCATCTGCATTTCTTGCATGTATTTCTCCAACACCAGACTTTTTCCATGCTGCCTGATGAACTGCTACAGTGAAACAGACTCCTGGACTTTCATTTGGTTTTGCAGTTTATATATCCTTTAGATGATTTCACAAAATGACTTCCAAGTTTCTAAACATGGTCATTTCCTTTATCATCCCAAACAGACAAAGGTTGTTTCAGTTCACTGCTAAGGCACTGAAGCTTGTACAGGTCTCATCTGATTACAGAGAGTCTGTAACATCCTGAGGCTGTAGAGACTGTCAACACAGCTGTCCCTGTGTGCTAAGACAAATGTCCTGCTGGGCAATCTCTGAATCAAAATGGAAACATCTTCTGAAACGGATTAGGGGTAAGGACAAGGACTGTAAATAGGCCAGGCAGCCAGGGAAGTTTATAAGGTGTTATTAAAGGAGTTTCTATTGAGCTGTTAGAAAGTACCTTGACCCTGGTGCTGTTCTGCAAGTCTAAGTATTCTTAGGTATTTTATTTCTCGTCACCTGTTGCTAGCAGAAGTATACCTAAATTAACATCTGAGCCTGTCTTGCTTTAGACACACAAGACCGCACAGAATAGGTAAAAAGCCCACAAAGAAGCAAGGTGCAGAGATCTGCACATTAATGGCATAATTAGCTCTTGCAAGAAAAGCAGTCTTGCTGCATCAGCAGAGAGAGGCTCTCACCCGCATCCATCCAGCTGAGAGGCCAGGGCTAATTCATCTGGGCACAGGGCTGTGCTAACGCAGCAGTGCTGCTCTGGTGATCCTCATGAGTTATCCCTGCATGGCAATATCCCCACACAGCGATGCACATACCCCTCCTTCTCACCTCGGGGAGGACAGTCCATTCAGAATTTCTCATTGTCTCTGCTGAATAAGAGATGAATAGAGAATACTTTAATAAAAATGTGCCACCTCGTCAAATCTTTTATTGAAAGATCTCCAAGTCTCCTAAAATGTGACCCAGCAGCCACCTTGTCCTCCCTTTGAAGTGTAACAGACATTATGAACATAATTGTATGGGGATAACGTGACATGGAGAAGACAGAAAATCCTGGCACTACTGCGGTCGGTGGCTTACAGGAGCTCTGCTTAGGAACTTGGCTCTCCTGACACACTCAGCAGCAGAAGCAAACTGAAGCAATCCTCTCCCCTAGTTTTTGTAACCACTGAACAAGACTATCTCCTGAATTTAAATCCCGAGGGTTAAACATTCCCAAATAAATTACTGTTAATGCAGATCACTTTAAGGCCAAACTAGTCTGGGCTACATTGTTTAAACATTAAGTTCCACCAGTTTACTTCTCTAATCTCTCTCTCTCCCCCCCCCTTTAATTAATTTTCTAGTCATCTGTGGCTTAGAAAATGATTGATTCAGTAGGTATCTACTCTGACATCTGGGCTTTCTTTAAACAAAGTCACAAAAATGATGAATCTTCTCCTACATAATACTTTATTGCTTCCTATGTCCATGCTTTTGGTGTTTTAATCATAACTAGAGGCTCACACACTCACATCTCAGCATGTACAGTACACTGGATAAGCCTAAAAATATTTTAAGTTGAAGGCTTGCCCAGACATCTAATATCTTACCACAAAAATCTGAAATTTTCCTTTGCTGTGAGTCACTGATAAAAAATTTACTTCATGGAACATTTGAAGAAGGGGGAAAAAAAAAAAGAAAAAGAAAACCAGCCACATAAATCAGGCTCTCTAAAAGGACTGGGTGCATTTCTGTTCCTATGCCTTGTCTCTCTCTGTCTGGTTCTCAAATGGCCAGCGATTGTCTAAAACAGTGGCTGCCTCACAGGCCAACTCCGACAACAAAGCGAGAAGTGCCCAGCACAGCAATGCTCCCTGGGGTTTGCTGTGCTACTGTTCACTTACAAGGAAATTCAGAAACGCTGGGATCAATCCAGCAGCACACAAACAGCAAAATTCCTACCTACCTCTGCCTGCGGTGCAGGACAGGTTGATTTCAACCCACCCATTTTAAAGAAGTGATTTAGTTATTACTAAACAAACTCTATAACTAAGTATAGAACCTAATTTTTACAGTTTATTGTATTAACAAGCAGGGAGTGATGTATTTTTCCCCACTAAATGAATTTCTATTCATGGTTTGTACAATTTTGAGTTGAAATGGAAAGCTGAAGCTTCAATTATTTACAACATTAAAATTGCTTTCTAACAACTGGATAAATTATATTAGAATTTCTAGAAATATATGGAAAAGCTTACCAAAACATAGTATTAAAAACTAACAGATCTAGTAAACAAAGACAATATTAACCGTAGTTAAGGAGATAAAGCAGTTGGTTTTGGATCACACATGCTTTTCAGGCATCTAAAAAATTAGTAGAACAGACTTTCACATCTATTTTTATTCACAGACCACAAGATAAAAAAAGCTTTCCTCCTACAGTTTTGAATGAGCTTCTCAACTCTGAATTACCTAGTTTCTGAATTAGGTAAGATAAAACAACTAAAATGGAGTTGTTGTTCATTCTAAAAACAATCTAGTGCTTAGTCAGAGACCTCCATCAGTTCAGTGGTTTTACTTTCTCTTAAACATTGGCAGAAGCAGCATACTGCCTGCCTCTAATTTCATGTAAGTTATCTTATTAGACTACTTGAAGCTTAGTTCTTAGTACAGATGGTCATAAATGCACATTAAATCACAATGTTTTATTTTAAACCATTTCATTTAACATAATAAAATATTAATAATTGCAATAAATTTTTATCTATCCTGCTCCAGTGGCTTTTGGTTTTGCAGTGGAAAATGAGGCTTGCCAGCTAATTAATTCTTATGATTGGTTGTAGTTGTCATCATTGTCACAGATTTTTAAAGCCAGCAAGGACCACTGTGGTCATTATCCTTACAGGACATGCTATGTAACAGCTCAACAGACCTCATCCAACAAATCTCTTCCCCATGTTGATCCTCCTGCATCACTATGAAGTCATCTCATGGATAAAGCAAACAGCACAAGCATCTTAACATCCATTATTAAGCCTGTTTTCCACATCTTTCATCAGTCCGGCAACTGTTTCCCAAGTATTTTCCAAATGTCAACATCCTTTTGGAAATGTAGACTTTATACCAAGATACTGAACTAGAACAAGAGACTCTCAAACGATATGTGAAGAGGCTCCTTACTTCTGTCTATTATCCCCTTGCTCACACAGTGCCATTCACACTCTGTGTGATCGCTGTGGCACTGGGAACTGATGTTTAACTGGCTAGCTGTGGTTTTGCCCCAAGAGCTTCTTAGTGTCACCTCACACAGTCAGCCTGTAAAGTGTGCCCAAGAATTTCGTCTGGGGATACTTCAATGACTAATTTTTAACAAAGAATGACTGACTTTGTATTTGACTGTAAATGGCTATATACATTTGTTGATACAGCCACTTTCCCATATTTTTTGCTATTTATAATTCACTAGATTGCTAATAGGTTCCCACTTTCAAAAACTGGGAAATACATATGCACAGTTGAAGAGATTTGTTCAAGTGACACAGTGCAGTATCCATTGAGCTAGGCTTAGGCTTAGCTTAAAACAAAGGAATCTGGGCTCTCATTTCTTCGTTCAGGTTACTGAATACACTGCCTCAAGCAAATGAGTATGTAAGAATCACTTTAACCCCTTCATCTGTTTAAGTGCAGATGAAGAAGAGGAAGCAGCACAAAGATGCACCATTAGCAAATTGGACTGGTACCTATGGCAGCCATGATGTTCATTTTACTGGTACGATAAAGAACTGATACCCTTGCATTTGCTCTCAGGTTCTGCTGAGGGGGCAAAAAGAGGCATTGGCCATCACCTTTCCACTACTGAACTGAAGCACGTGAACTGACTCGTATGGATTCAGTATTTGCCCTTGAACTAGTGTGGGCTGCATTTGGCACTCTGCTTTTAGATCAATATATAACCTAGGCGTAATCTTATCTGGCAGGAACAGGGATACTGGGGGGAGGGGGAGGAACACAGCCTCTAGAGGTGAGGAGAGCAGCTCTTCTAAATGTTAATAGGTTAAGAATAGAAAGGTCAAATGCTTGCCTTATCAGAAGGCCTCATGTGCAAACAGGCACTAAGCTGCAGCAATCAGAGCACAAGCTGGGTATAAATGTCAGGAGTTAGTTGCTGTAGCTGTAAACACCAAAAGCAGAATGACAGAACTGGGAAGCCTCCCAAGACACTTCTGGTTAATGCAGGTCACTGGGAAAGTCCAGCCACCAAGACTGGCTGGAGATTACTCAAGTACTGTAGCTGTTGTGGAGCCAGAGATCACTTGTGAACTGCATGAAGGCCCCAGCAAGGGTATCGTGGAAGGATACTGCGAGTGTTAAGAGGGGGTATTGAGTGTGTTGTATATCAAACACCCTGTGCTGGCAAAGCACTGCTCCAGACTGCTCTTGCAAGAGCATATCCATGCTCCTGGAATAAGGACATATGAGCATGGAGACAAAAAGTCCTTCCTTACCTCCCTGTAGACTCTGAGAGCACTAAACATAGCAGAAGCTGTATGAAGACTCTGTACAGAGGGTCTTCAAGTCTGCTCTACAGTACCTCTTTGAGCATAATGCATAAAAGATTGGGACAGAATAAGAGATGAGGCAGCACAGGAAAAAAAAAAATATATCTCCTTTAAATATTAATGCATTTTTAAAGCCCTGTTCGAATTAATCTTATCAGCATCCAAGGAAAGAGGCCAAAAGTTGCATTACATTGGACAGTAATCTTCTTGCAGATACAAGCAATCATTTTGAAACAACAACGAAGTGTACCAATATGCACTGGTGTGTAGAGTTACTCTGAGTAGTATTGCATGGGACCTATGCCTACTGTTTACCAGTACTTTCAGTCTGGCATGTTTTGCCTGCAATAAGTTGTCAATAAAATTAATCAACCAAACAATTACCATTCTTGGAAAAGATCGGCAGTGATCAGCCCTGTTTGAGAAGGTTGCTATTCTCTCTCTCCTGGTAGAGGGGTTGCCCCGGGAGATAGCTACCTGGCTTTGGGAAACAGATACAGGATGGCTACCTGGCAGGGTAGCCTCCTAACTGCAGAACAAAGAACACCATTCTTGTCAGCCTGTTCCCAGCTGTAAACAACTATCAACGGATAGGGTTAATTACTGGTTAAAACACTAAAAAGGAATAACAACTACAAATAAAGCAAGACTAAATATATTTTATCCCACAAAAGGGATAAACAGGGTTTGTGCTCATAGCTCAGAGATCATATTCTAACCATTAAATAGCTACTTTAATTGGTAAAGTAGGGTTACATTTAAAAACAAAAAAAGAAGTGCACCCACATGAAGCCATTGCTCTCTGAAAGACAATTTTAGTTTAGTGCCTTAATGTTTGTTCCACAAAGTGACTACTCTGCAGTTAACTGGACTGGCCTCTAACCCCAGCCATAGGGGAGAACATCATAACCTACTTAAATTTGCAGGCTGCGTCCTTTATGCAGCAGAGCTCCCAAATGGGCACAAATGGCTTATTCTGTACACCAGCATTACTGGGCATCTGTTTATCCCCCAGTCTTCTGCAAGCATCTGTTCATTTGCTGACATATGTGCACAGCTCTTCTGCATTACCAACCTAATTTTCAGTCTAGAAACTCTCAAGTTCACTCATCTGAAAGAGCACAAATATACAGCCATGGACATTTTTCATACATGTGGCATTACTGAGTGCTATTAGCAGTTACTGTTTCAACCCAGAAGCTACTGTGTTTTCAGTGACAGCTTTTACATGCTAATTATTTGTGATGTTTCCTGGACTCTTTTGGGGAAGAAAAAGCCTTTATAAAAACATAGGATTTTACCCTTTTTATTCACAGCAAGAATGACCAAACTTATTTATTGTATGAGTCACATCCTAAAAGCTCCACCTGCCTGACAGCCTAAAGAGATATAACATACATTCTGGAGAGCCACTACAGGAGAGAGTCTTTTCCATCTCTCATTTCTTGAGCTAACAGTTTAATTCAACTTAGTTCAGTTTAGGGAGTAAGGGATACAACCCAAGTCTTCCAGCAACATAGTGACACTTTCTGAGTTGCTATGAATTTGAATGAAATAATTTGTCATCCCTGAGTAAAGCTATGGATCCTTTCTGGTTTCGCCATGTAGAAGGCAATTTTCAAAATGCTGCCTCAGCTCGGATGTGTATTGTTTGTACATGTCTGCCTGGTACAAGTCCTCTCTATGCCTCTCACTCTGATGAGTGCTGTCATTTTCCTGGCTCTCAGTCACAGATGCCAGCAATATAAGAGCAGAGGGTATTACAGAAATACCAACTTTCTTCATCCCTGTTTAACATGTTCGTATTTCAAAAGATTATATGAGCACAGTTCTTGCAGCTGAGAATGTTTAAGGATTCAAAGGCATTGGACAACTAAAATGTACAGTCTAACACAACATTAAAAGCAAGTTCAGGAGAGACCATATGCAATTTTCTGACCTGCATTATTTCTATGCTGTCATCATTTTGAGGCATTTGATATGCTGCTCTTTGGTTTAAATCCTAGAATGGCATTTGAATTTTTACCATAATAAACTTTCTCAACAGACTTTGCATTTTCATTATTCTGTCCATGTAAGCCACAAGGATATTTTTCCTCCTTAAATGCCCAATCTGCAGGGAATGGTTGTGAAACTCCATTATTTCCAGGAATTGCTGGCAACCTACTGCTGTCTGTTCTTCTCAGCATTGCCTGTATTTTCCTTGTTCAACTTTAAAAGCCAAACTTGGGTTTGCAAAAATGTCTGGGCTTCTCAATGCCAGAACTGAATAAAGACTAGAACAGGACAGAATTAGATGGTTTTATTATGCTGAAGACCCATTAACTCACATTAAAGTCTGTAAAACAACAAGAGTATAAAACTGGAAATAGATGCTCAGCCCTAAATCCTATTACTCAGAATTTTTCCTAGACATTGCCAATAGCCTTTCTAAGCTCCATCACCCTCACCTGATCCCTACAATCAAAACAAAGTAGACTTTTTTTTAAACTTATAAGTACTAGATCTCAATTATTCAGTAAAGTCAAAATAATCTGTCAAGAGAGGCAGCCTGAATTCTCCAACATGCATCATGTCTGCCACAATTTGGTCTTCAATAAGCAGAGGTAAAGAACAGACGCCTATTCTCAGTTTCCCAGGAAAAGAATACACTCCAGGGTATACGGTCAAGAAAACTGGAAGGTGTGAAAAATATTCTGGATTATTCAAATCTTTTATCGGTCATGATGGTCCAAAAGTTATAGTGGAAAACTCCCCATCTAAAGGTTATCCCTGCAGGACCACACTGTGATCTCAGCCACACATGGCAGTAGCTTCAAAGAAAGCAAGGGTATTACTCCAAATTTACTTTGGCAGGACAAAGATCAGAATCTGATCACATCCAAACAAAAACTAAGCAATGCCACAGGCTATAAGAACAATCATCAGTAGATGGGGTGTAAAAACAATGAAGATCTCTGTGATTCTGATGCACTTCAGTGACTGAAAATATTCCAGCCCTATTGTTCCTCCTCTCCAAAATATCTTGGACTTCATTCTGTGTTCCTGAGGCACTCCTGACAGACAGCTCTAAAAATGTATCTGACAAACTCACAACTGCCTGAGCTTCTTCAGCTAAATATTCTCTTGCATTCAATTTAGGAAAGCCATAATGTATGGAGCGATGTCTGAGGCCTGCTTTCTGGGAAGAGGAAATGGACCATACACAATGTCAACTGAGTTCACTCCTAAATGCAAACCACATTGGGCTGTTGAGCATGATAATAAAAACCTGCTGACCTAGTTTCCTGCAGAACAAAATACTCTGTCTTCCCTACTCCTGTGCCAAACCTAAATCAGATCTCCTTCTTTGGAGGAAGAAGTTAACCCTTTGCCTAGCAAGGAAAACTTTAATAATGATCCTTAACACGTATACAGCATTTCACACCATGAGAATAGTATGTAAACAGTAACTGGTCCATCCCCACAGCTCTGCAAAAAGGCAGGAGTATCAGAGGATGAAAGTAAAACACAGAGAAGGTCAGAGACCTCAGCAGAGTTCAGCAGAGAAAGTAAAATTTCTTTTCTGTCAAAAGGATTTTGAAGTGTGAAGCTCCGTGCTCTAACTACTTTGCTTGGTAACCCTTCTACATTTGCCCTATGCAAATATGAAACCATCATTCATGATGTGGCAAAAAAAATAACAGCATAGTTCAGCTTTTTGAAAAACTGCATCAAACCACTCAAGAAAGCACTATTGTTCTTCCCAAATTTTGCAATGTCAACTCGCAAGTCCATTTCTGGTAGATGAGAGCTGACTGTATTTGCTCCAAGTATTTGGCAAAAGCATTCACTTTTAATGGCTTCACTTCCTCGGTGATGCAATGCTTCATTTGAAGGGATGCCTGGGGGAACTTCAGAATGGACACAGAGTGCAAAAATAACAGGGCATGTCACAGCAAACTCAGCCAAGAAAATACAAATGGGAATTCTCTTGCTGTAGGATGCTTCAAAAGGCAGTCCTGGATCATGCTGCTGCAGAGCAGCACCCCACTGCAAATCAGCTAGAAGAGTTTGAGGAGCCTCCGATTCTAGACTGCTGAGAACACCTTTGCTGATCCACACTGATGCTGTCAAGTGGAGGAGCTTTCAATTGTCTGACAAATAGGGGTTTATTAATGGAAAAACTGGAGATAACAAATGCTGTGCCTAACTGCCATATAGCTTTACAAGCAGTCTTTTACAAAGAGGTGGCCAAAGTACAACCTGCAAGTGAAATTGCTAACGGAGCTCTGTACTGCAGCCAGTTTTCACCACCCTTATAAAGAAAGACCCTGCAGTAAATACAGTTTCATCATGCATTGCTCCCTTATGAACCAAGAGAGCTTTGCCTGCATCCAGACAGTACCCTGGGACCCGAAACTGCTCCATCACCACACGTTCCACTGGCATCTGTCTCACAAAGTGCAGCATCCAAGTTCCTGACAAGCTACCAAATAGATATCTCTGTAAGGCAAAGTTTGAGAGCCTCTGCTACACAAAGCAGCCTAGTTTACTGACATATCATTGGAGAAAAGACTGAAACAGGAAAGTCATAACTAGCAGGCATGCTAGCAGTACCATTTTACCTGTGAAGAAGTTACTGTCTCCGTCACTTTGTCAAGCTGCAGGGAAACTGTTAAGAGAGTACAGGCTTACACAGCAAAGACAGTGCTCAACATAGCGTACCCTTCTGGGAAAAGCAAAGAACCTGCATTAGATAGCTCTGCAAAGGTGGTCATAATTATGTCTGTTCTCCGGATGCTGCATCTTCACAGGTAAACTCCATAAAAGCTTCTGTTCCAACTTTGAAATGAGGAAGACAAAAGTCTGAATTCTCACAGACTTATTACTAACATTGGTCAGTTAGAAATGTGATGATAGAAAAAAAGCATCTTATTCATCATATCTGTCCCTGAGGGGTTATGAGTTGTATATGCTTATTTTATTGACACAAACAAGTTTTAACTTCTATTGTCTTGCAGAGGAAAAGCAGGCCGAATTCAATTCTGGCTCACACATCATCTGCAATTCTAGCCAAATCCCAGCCACACAACTTTTATTACTGGGAGGATGTCAGAGGCAAAAGACACAGCTGGATATTCAGATCCCAGACTGAGTTTTGCTGTGCTGGCAGTTAGACAAACCAGCTTTTGATTTGTATGTAAACAGAGCCAATCTGAACTGGAAGGTCATTAAGAGAAAACACATTTTACACAACATCCATTGTACAGTTCTTTTCCAACTTTCCCCATACTAACATTTTTTTAAGCAAGACTTTGTCTTCTCTTGTTGACTGTTTCAATGACAATTTCTGGTCCTACTGAAGTCAATGGCCAACCACCCACTGATTTTGATGGGACCAGAAACTGGCTCTGACGAAAGAAAGAAATTAAGATGTCCAAGATTCTACAGCTCCAGCTCTACCACTTATGTGGAAGAACTGGGTTGATGTAGACCCAAAACATATGTTGTTTAAAACCACAGAATTTGTAAGTCTATATCCTCACAAAAATTCCACTGAGTCTTTACAGTGTCTGCAGTCCAAACATTGCTATTCCTATGAAAAATAAACATTTCAATCAACATGAAAGTAACTAACCTCTTTTATTACTCAGGAGTGACGCCCACTAAACAATCTTTTTTTTTTTCCTCTCCTATCCTGACCCTGTGTTTTTATATAAAAAAAAGCCAGAAACATCCCCACCGAATGCCCCGCAATTATTTTTAGGGGGAGGCAAAATTCTTGGGGATTTCCTTCACCCCACGGTCCTGTCCCAAAGGCCTCACAGACACCCTACTTCTGCAGCTCACTGACTCAACCCTTTAGGCCTGCCATAGAAGGGGATGCTTCCCACTCACCCCTCAGGCACTGTATGCACTGCTTCCTATGTTCTCTTACTAGCTGCCAGCATAGGAGATGCAGTCTCACTTCAATGGGAACTCAAGAAATGAGAATTATATTGCTGGCATTCAGCAAGACAGCCTATCATGGCATTTAAAGGGATCCAACAGCCTTTGACCCTATGCCTTCCAATTGGAAACATTCTGTCCTTAATGAGCCTAATAAAAGCTTTGCTCCCAAGGCTCAGATATTGATTATTCCATAAATTTTTTAGTGACTGTCTGAACTAGCAAAGTTAGATGAAGGGAACAGGAATAAACCAACAACTGGTTTTAATGTCATGAGGCCCCTGGACACACTGAAACTTTTTGTCTCCCAAAGACTGAAGCAACTTGGGGGAAGTTACTGCAATTACCTCCAACTGAAGTGCGAGTACAGAAGCATACTAACTGCAGGAGTTACCTAGTACACCTAGGATCCCAACCATTAGGAAAAACAGAAATTGATGTAACTGCACTTCTCTAGACTGAATCCCAAAGGGGAGTTGGACCAAGAAAGGGCGCAAATCCCCTTCCTCTCTTTTCCAGCACAGTAATTACCTGACATGCAGAAAATACAAGTCCGTTGCAGATGCAACTGGATGATGTTTCCAAACCATGTCACAGCATCAGATCTCACAGCTTTATTTTAACTGAGGCACTCATTTTGTACTATAGCTACAATTAAAATAAGATTATGAGAACACACAAAGAAACCACACAGTTCTTGTGAACAAGGCGTTAACGCCCAATCCATTATTGTGAGAAGGCTTTTAAGAGTGTTCCCAGTAGAAATAGGAATATGTTTTCCCTGAGTAAGCTGGGAGGAATGCAGAGATTCAAAAGCTTAAACTGAATCCATGGTAGATTTTTTTTTTCTGTTTGTTCCTCCTCTCTGATTAACTTACTGTGACTATTTGACTGTTACTCTTTAAAGAAAAAGAGTTGACCATTTTCTCTTCTCTGATAAAAGACCCTGGTCTGCCTATAACTAACAGCAAGGCAATTGCAGCTGCAGGTTAAAATGAGTGGCTAACAGAGATGTTGCTGGGCTATCAACACAGGGAACCTTCTTGGGTCAAAGGGGAAACGCCTGTCATTCTCCATTAGTTCCTCAGGGTGTCTGTTGGCAAAGCACACTGTATTGTTCCACTGTGTAACTGGCAAAATAAATAGGTTGTTACAATTTTTCATGTTTAAATGGGGAGTTGTGGGTATAACTGTTGAAAATAGCTTTAATCTAATGACTGTATATTTCTATGTTGGCAGCTTAATAGAGTCATGAAGAAAGTCCACCCAAAATATTATAATATGAAACCCTGAATTTTATACTGGAAACCAGCAAACCCAAAGGTGCTTCCTTCTGCATGGACACAAGTGGTCTAGTCACAGAATCGCCCCAGTCAGAGTATCTGTGTTACCAGGAGATGGCAAAGCTGGGACATGAATCACCCACACATTCAGGATGGGTCACTGAACCTTTCTTTGCTCCAAAAAAGATGCCTGCCTTTAACATATGTGGGGGACTTTTAAAAGCCATTAATAAAAGAATAGTAGAAGGCATTTCTGAAGGTATGAACTAAGAAAGAACAAAAAAATATGACTCCTAATGGATTTCCCTGTTCTAGTGCATTTCCCTGTCTTCAGCCCTAGCCAGTTTTCCCAAACTCCTGAAATGCAGCTATTATGCACAGCCTTATTTCTTTTCTTTCTATCAGTTTACCAGTGCTTATAGTTTTTAAGTTGAATCAAACTTGCATCAGCTTTGGGGGATGCATAGGATCCTTGTTCTCATATTTCATGTTTTTAGATCAGTATTCCATGCTTTTTATTCTGCTGAAATAATCTTGAGCATTAAAAGTATACATCTCAATGCATAGTATTTTGATTCGATTTCCATAAAGGCATTTTGTCCTTTAGCACTATTCCTTCACTTCCCCCTGCATTTATTCAGAGCCCTTGGCTTCTCTGGCCAGACTCTTGCTCTTAATCAAACCCTGCTGTGATTTCACTGATGTGGTTTGACAGGTCTCTGTTGACATGTGAAGGAGAATCCTTGAATGTTTTGAAATGGACCATTGCTCATTGCTCTACAGAGGTAATCTGGGGGACATGGCCCTTTGGCACTGAAAGGATCATTTTCCCTTTCACCACAAACCCTTCCCCCTTTTTGTGCAGCAAGGAAGTTAATCATGCTGGAAAGCTGAGAAAGGACCTGGTTCACAGAAGCCCCAGGGAAGCAAAAGGGCAGATTTCCTTATTGAGAAAAATATCTAACTTAGGACAAAAAAGCTAAACCTAACTTACTGCAATACAAGCCTTTGTTTCAGAAAGCAGCTTTCCTGGAGGGCAGAGACACATCTCAATCCCCAGAAGAATTTCCTCTTAAAATTATTGCATAGAGCAACACATAAAAGCAGAAGCTGGAAGGCAGACTTTGATATAAGCCTCTTTATAAAAAGTGTTCTGACGTCCTAAAATATCAGCATGAGCTGCCACGTGGTAAGCATTTTGGAAAAATGATCTGTTTATTTAGAAATGTAAATAAAAATAGGTGGCCAAATATTTTATTGTCTTCTCAGAACAAAAACAATTTAAATTTCAAGAATTATACTAAACAGCAGTGAAATCTGGCTACAGTGATTACATAAACATCAAGATACCCAACCTGACTGACAAAGGCTTCGTGCCTTCCTGTAATGGTAAAGCGTGTTAGTACTTAGGATGATTATGAGTATGTTTGACGGATTCCAAAGATGTAAGTTGATTTCCCTGTAATACACACGGAATATGCAACCAATTTACATCTAAGATTTTCTGGTCCCACAGATGCCACTTTTAATTAAAGAAAATTCTGGAAAAAAAAAAAAAAAAAAAGCCCTTTACAGTGTTGCTGGGCTAAGTAAAATGAAGAGAATCCCATCACTCACTACTGAAATATGCAGGTCTTCTAGAATAAAACACGGCAGCAATTTTAATCAGCACATAGATCAGCTCTTCAGAATTAGCAATACAATATCAAACTATAATACTGCAAGGAACTTAGGAAGACAAAATGTAACTAATTACCACAATTATTTCAGCAGCATTAAAAGTATTAAATACTGATACCAAAATATGAAATGTAAGAACAGGGAAAGGAGAAGCATTGGGGAATAGTATCACCGTTCGGATCAGAAACACATAAGAGAAATACTTTTTAAAAAAATCCCATTCAGCAAGATGACACAGGTCTGCAAATAAGTGAGTCAGAAACTGGTATGAAATCAGACAGTTTTGCCACCAGACTTTACTGAGGCTAGGATTTTCTCTCTGCACTTCTCCTGGTGCCCTCAGTGTTCAGGCAAGCTTTCTGAAGTACAGTACATAGTCTCACTATATAGCCTGCATCTTCAGCTTTCATGTGCTTAGCACCCTGTATTCGAATCAATAAAGCCATCAACAAACCACCTAAGTACAGTAAAACTGAACTGAATCAATGGGATATACTTCTTAACTGTCTGTATGTACATTTCTAAATTCTAATATAAAGGCTCAAATTTCCAATTACGTATTTCATTCTCTGAATGGTCTGAGTAGGTTTTTTTATATCTTTCTGATCATCACAATCTGACACACACCCTATTTATTCAAGGATATATTTTTCCCATGACCTTACAGACTCACTTCTCTGACATTGGGAGCTCGTGGAAGGAAGTTCGTTGGAAGTTAAACATGAGGAAGTGCAGTAAAGCCTATTTACCTTGTGGGGGGGGGAAAACAAGCCCAACAGCGAAGAATTATTATATAAAAAAAATAAATAATTTGAGCCTCTCTGCAGCCTCATAAAAAACTTGCAGATAGCTTGTGATTCTGCATGGGCAGATGTCCTCTCTCCTGTGCTTTGTCTAGTAAGATCCCTTTTGGACTTAAGCGAAATAATAATAATAAAAAAGTGAATGAAGCACTATTTCCATGGAAACTTGGAAACAGATGTAACATCATTTGCAGTAAGCCTTTGTACTGTGAATGGAAAATTTTCTAGTTTACACAAATCTTGGCTATTATTTTCTTTGTGGTGCAAACTTGGGCCAAATATTTTCTGCTGTATTAAAGATGCAAACAATCAGTTTTACCTTCTCTCCAGTACAGCCGCGCACAAAAGCTTCAGAAGCTGCAGTAAAATGCCTGATATTAATCTTTCCATGAACCCAAACCAGATATTAGAAAAAAAGAATAATATGGGCTTCCTTTTCACTTGTTCTCTTCAGAAAGTGCAAACAGCTTAGAAAACATCTCCTGTTTACGTGTAATGTTACAGACTAGTAAGACAGCCAGAACATTGGCAGTTGTGTCCAATGTTAATGGGAGCTTAACTAACTCTTAATATTAGATCAATTAGATACTAACTCCTGGTTTTCCATATACCATAAGAGGGAGCTTTCTAGCTCAGGAACATGTATTCACAGATTAATTAATTACAGATAGCTTTCCCAGCTATAAGTAAATTCCCGACAAAGTACACTTACAAGTGCAAAACCACGGTAATGATTTGTGACCCGACAACTGGTTTTGGAGACTAGAGCACCTTCATCTCACTATGTTCTCAAGACCAGACAGATTAACAACCAAGAAAACGTGTAGCAGTGCCACAGCAAAGAACAGCACCCAAAGCAGCTCTTATGTGAACATTTTTTCTCCTCACATTGCTTACTGAAGCATTCTTTTCTGCATATTCTGAAGAGAAGGGAAGAGAAACTATCTCTGTGTTTTATGATAATGCAGGACTCGCTTTTTACTTGTTTACAAGCTCTTTTGCTAAGCTGAACCTTGTCATGGCCACACATCTCAAGTGCAAATCAGTTACTCAGATTTGTTCTTCTCAAGATGCAGGGAGTTCTGCCCTGCTCTGCAAGTTCTCATGTCCTTTAAGTGGATCATTTGGCTGTACATTACCAGAGCAATTCAAACTTTAAGCTAAATCTGGCAGCAAAGTCTAACACATGCATAAAGAACAACAGAACTTTTGGTGAAAACTGATGTCCTTTTTTGTTTGCAGTGCAGCCAAATGCTTTATAAATTAGACCATTCTGCCACCACAGAAACATCCAGCATCTGATTTACCTACTAGTTTAGGCATATCATTGTAGCAGATTTGTCAGTTGAGTTAGTCTGTGTTTGCATTAAAGGTAACTACACCACTCATATTTTAGCTATGCTCGCTTTACCTTCACTGCATATATATAGAACTATAGCACTCTTTGTGAAAATTAAGCTCGTATCATGGCACAGTAGGTAAGACAAATTATCTCACCTTTACAGCTACAAAAAGTCCATTGTTGCAGCACACAAGACAATAAAAATGTACCAGTGCTCTGATCTAAAATAGTCTGGAAAAAGCTGTTTGCATGCCCATCTGATCATCCACAGTAACTGGGTGCTGTGTGGTAATGCATGCCCCTTTCCACTCCTGGACATGCCCTCTAAAGCAAAGAACTTTTTTGCAGGAGATTCACGTGGATCTCCAATCTCTAGGGCTGAAGTGTGGGTACAGTTTGGGACTGTATTTGTGCAGAAGATTTGAGTTGTCCTTAACTGAGGTAACAAACACAGTAACACCACCAAACACCCACTGAAGAATCAGTGCAAAGCAGTTGGCTGATAAGAGACTGAACTAGTCCTGCCCTAGGAATGCTGAGAGAGGCATTGTTTAAGGTAAGGAACTGCTTAATAAGGAACTGGTCTATAGCACAGATTTCATCATAGGCTGACTGACTGAAGATTTCTTTTTACAAATTCACGCACAATTCAAAACGTCACGTTGATTTTATACCTGCCTGGACAAGTGAGATTACACAGCAAGTCAATCACCTTGCTTTTCAGATGCATTTCCCCTTCTACATCTTGAAAATTCTACTCACTTACTTGCAGATCATGCAAAGAGGAAACAGCATGACTCAGCTCCACACTACAATGGCTGGAGCAGATCCAGACCTAGCAATCCTTTGGGCTTTCCTTACCAAAATACAAGTCTGCAGCTTGGATAATGCAAGGCATCCAGTGTTTGTATAAGAAATGTTAGGTGGGCAGCATGCCAGCTGCAGTCCTTAAGCAATGTTCTAGTTCTTTACATTGATGGAAAATTATCTTCTGTAGAGTTAGGAAGGGAATAAAAAAAGCCAAAGGGCTCTGATCTTAAACAGTGCCTACGGAAGACAAAATGCTAAAAAGGAACAGCCTCCTGAACTGTATTCTGTAGACATGAATTTACATGGAAATCTAGTGGTAGATCACTTATTAATTTAGCAAGTTTCACATCATCCCATACTGGCAAAATTTTTTGTATAATCTGCAAATTACAGAAGTCATAACAGAGGCATAGGAAAGCTACTGACGTTATAGAATCCAGGAACTTTGAGTAAGTTTCAAGAGCCCTGAGTCCCAGTGCTTTGTCTAAGCCACTGGAAAATAAAAATTAGCTACTCTAAAAATTCAGCGTCATCTAGAAAATATTCCTGATCCTCTACCATTTTGCTAACACCTGATCCACAGACATTTTTCATAAAGAGCATCTGCATGGTGAGTTATTGCAGAGTAAACAACACACTGTAAACACAGGTCGCTTCATTGTGTAAACAAGCTCTGAGCAACATTCAGCAAGAACTCCACTTCGGTTCACTCCCTGAATACACAACAAAGTTAGACAATTTGATGGTTATCTCATAGCAACCTAAGCTCAGAGATAAAGACCTCAAATCTAAATCTAGCCCCTGCCTGAAGCTCTGGGCAATGGGATGGATCTGTCTTTTCAGGCACTGCATTCACTGGGGGAAATCATGTATCAGTCATTACTTACATAAATATGTGTAATGGAAGTAATAGAGGCATGATCCAAGCTATTTCTCCGAAATGGCCCTCACCTTCCTACAGAGCAACCCAAAGTACTACTTGCAAAAAACCAGTCCTCTGGACTGTGTACGCTGGGGGATGACTGAGCAGTATCAGGAAACTTGCATCACATACTAACCAAACTCATGTTGCGTTAGAGGATGAAAGGCCCCTAGGCTTCTGAGCTCTGTGTTAATTTCAAAAAATGGTTCATTGAGCAGACTTTATGCTTAGCAAAGCTTAGCAGCTTTTTTCCTTATCCCTCCACAAAATGTTTTGGGCATTGTCATATGATTGTACTACAAAATTCAAAGTTATCCAAAAACAGTTCATGAGAAGTGAACAGAAACATCTCTTTTCATTCCAAAGGAAAAACAACTCCTATGCTGTTTTCCTAAGTGAGCTTAAAACTTGGAGAGAAACCTAAAGCTAAAAAAAGCAAAGAACTCAAGAAGATTCATATTCTGGACTGTGGTTTCTGTTGCCTTAGCTTGAGGGAAAATATGTTCATGGGAAAAGGACCTGCCTAGAGCCAGTTTTTTTTCAAACTCTGACTTTTCTAGTTGGCATGGCTTTAAATCACTACGTTGCTATTAAAATTATTTCTTCATAAATAAAAATATTCTTCATGTATTGTATGACAGTTGTTTACAATTGAAACAACCACTTGTACTGTGTTTCTTAGCAATGAGTATCCAGTTCGGCTCCTATCAACCCCAGACAGACCATCATCAGGCAATTTAAGAGGCCTTTACAATGTTAGTTCTGAGTTTCACTGATTCTAAGTGTTAAATCACCTTCCCAGAAGAGAGTTCCTGAATTAATCGCAAAACAAAGAAGTGTCAGCTTTATCACCTACCTTTGTATCTGCACACAACTAAAGAAAACAACACCACACCTTAGAAAAACAGAAATCTTGCATGGCTTAGTTTGAAAGAATCTTGCTGTCATGTTATTATGGGCTGTCTTTAATACTGCAATTCACTTTTGTCTTTAGCCAGGACTAAACCAGATTATAAATATTATGGAATTCTGCACTAACCCTGTAAAGACTAGCCTACAGACAAACCTGCCACAGGCAATTCAGAAAACTCTAATTGTCTAACACTGCAACAAGTGTAACAAAACATGATGGTGCTGCCCCAACACACTGTGCCAGATCCCAACAAGTATGGTTACCATTATTCTAAATGCTGTATCAACAGAGCTTAACCTAGGGATTATGATCCCCACACATTAATTGTCTTCTGCATTAATTAATTTATGTTAAGAGTTAACAAAATTATCTAGTATGGCCTTTTTTGAGATTCCTCAAGACTTTTTAGAACGACACAGTATGCTTTCACTGAACTTTTAAAGTGAACTTCCTATTTAAAAGCTGCAATGAAATTATGCTATAAATGAAAACTGCTTACCTGTGATCAACAACCATTACATCAGAAGCAGGAATCCCCAGAAGAAAACAACTCTGTTCCAGTTCTTTCTTACGAATCTCTCCTTGATTGTAGTAATTTCCTGAAAATAGCAAAGAGAGCAACACTAACTTAGTTTAGGTGAACTTGGAATGAATTCCTCTTTTCTTTGTCAAAGTATTAAGCACGAGCATCACACATTAAAAGGCATCATTTGAAGAACAGATACATTGCAGGGAACAAACTCCAGAGCTTTTACCTGAGCAACAGCTAGCTTAGCTCAGGGGAAAATCCTGAGGCAAAGTTCTGCCCACCTTAACTACATTCTTCACATTTATGCACAGGTGGAATAACCTGCTTGGGAAACTGCTTCCAACCACCTGTTTGATTAGCAAATGTCTTATTCCTTGAAACATCACAATTACCAGCTCTTCTGAGTTTTTTGTTTGGGCTTTTGGGTTTTTGTTATTTGTTATTAACATTGTTAATTTTTTAGCAAGATTTAATATACTCTTTTGGTGAATTCCATAAGCTGACCATCCTTTGTAGGGCAAAAAAAAAAAAAAGGAGTCTTCTAATATGCATATACCCAGACTAACTGCTTACATATTTTCTGAATGGAAGTCACAGATACACTACAAAACAATCGAGGAAGATCTTTCCATGAACATAGGAGAAACTGCCTTTGCAGTGAGGTGACTAAAAGTTGTTACTGCTGGCAAATTTCCAGGCTGTCTCTGTGAAAGAGGTTAAAAAAGTGGACTAAGATCCCACTAAAAACAAGTATTCACAAAAATCAGTAATAATTAATCTCCTTAGGAAGGGCCAAAGAGTCACTCCTCCTTCACTAGTACACATGCTGCTGTGAACTCCCTCCTGTACTCTGAATAGCATAGGCCTGCAAAGCCAAGCTGAACAGCAAGTTCAAAGTACTTGGAACAAAATTGTTGCAATAACACATGGAAAGCCTGTCCCACGGGGTATTCTTCAAGTGATTAAAGTTTATAATATATTCTGGGCCACTTCTAATGAGCAGTAATTGTCATGTAACACTAGCACACCGCAATAGAATACAGTGATGGAACTAAAAGGATTTGAAGAAATGAGGAATTCCATCATAACAATCTCTGTTTTGAGACAAAGATTTCTCAGAAGTCTTCATCATTCACAGAGGAAATTCAGGCAGAAACTAATATGGTAAGATTGCAAAGAACTTACAGAACCAAAAAAAGAGAGAAAACCCAATTTAGATAAGGCATTTGGGAAAAGTTGTAACAGACTGAGACCAACAACTGGCAGGGAAATGGGATCCATTATCTTAAAACACCGCCTCCTTCTTCACTGAATTATTTTCTTCTCATCTTGCCCTGACATTCCCTTATTTTTTCTTGGCATCAGCCACGCAAAGTCCATGCCAGAGCTGCCATGGCCCCTTCCAGAATGTTGCCCTGTGCAGGGCAGTACTTGCAAATCAATTTTAACTTTGAAGCAATAAAATGAAAAAAATACAGCTGAGTATTAATGTATGATACAAGGCTGTAGTCAGCTGTCTTGAATTACACTAGAACTTTTTATTGTTGTGGGTGTGAGTCATCTAAACCTAGCATTTCTCTGGAGCAGTGTTGCAATCCGAGTCATCACTAGCAAGCTTTCTAAAATTTTCAAAGAGGGAAGGAGTAACTAGAAAAAAAAAAACAAAAAAACAAAACCAAAACAAAACGTCTTCTTGCAGAGTTTGAGTGAATGGTTTTAGGAGACTATGACAATGATTATCTGTGGGTTTGCCCAGGAACACAGCTTGGTAGTCTGCAGCTTAGATGGCAAGTTCCAGCTTCAGCAGAATTAATTAAAGTTACTAATTACCTTCACTAGTTGTATATGAGTACAGCAGGACTTACTTTAGACAGATTTTTTGCAAGGCCATTAATGACACCAGTTGTTTAAGATAACGTATCTTTTGCTGCAATGCAGCGTAATAGCTGACTGCAGGTGATGTTTTACCCAAATAGTACCACTGTTCTCAAAACACCTAACTTCTACTGAACCCAAAGCAACAGATCCATGTTCCACAGCTTGGGAAATGTGTCAGGACATCAGGAATATATAAATGCTAACAAGAAAAAAATGGGCAGCTATTGAGAGCAAAACCAGCTGAATAGCTGATGCTGCTGGACCTTATCCATGGAGCACTCACAATAGAGTCAGCTACTACAGAGAGAAAGCACATTTATACTGAGTTATTATTTCAGCTGAAGATTATTCAGTGTGGAAAAGACTGATTTTTTTTTTCACAGTGCTGTAATTCTAATTAATTTCTAAATCATTTTGATTGATATCTGAAAACTGCAAGTACGATGGTGTCTAAGTAATGATTTTTGTCTCAGTGTTACAATTTGCAGAGTCTTTGATCAACTCACTTGCCATCATCAATCATACAAACAATGAGAGGATGAACCATCTGAATTGCCCAAAAGACAAGAGAAATTTTTCTGTGCCCAAAAGGCACAGGAAAATCTATCAGATCACTGAATGTACTCTCCTATGTGGGCTGCTAGTTCCATTATGAAGACGTGCAAGAAAGTACGCAGAAGGCGGTGTCAAATACACTGAATGTTTCACATCACTGAATCAGGAGTAAAGAAAAAAGAAAATTTAACAAAATAAACAGAAACACAACACTTCTTTGTAAAGTTCTCTAATAGCAGGAGTGTAGTAGTCCCCAAAACTGAAACGGCAGAGTTGCACTACAGTAATCTCTCCATAGCTGTGAAAAAGCCAAATGCTATCCACAGACCTTTGTCCCTCAGCAAAGACAACTGAAAGCTCTGCACTAAATCTTGAATGGGAGGTATAGAGTGATCAGTAAAGCCTTTACACCACTGGGCTTCAACAATAGCTTAATCCCTGCCTTCTCACCTAGATGGTGTTACTACAGAAAGCTTTGAAAACAAAGCACAGAAAAGCTGGCAGTGTTGAAAGCTGGAGCTTTCAAAACCACAGAGGGTCCTTTTCCCAAATGTAAGTAGCCATCAGTGTAATATGTAAATGTTTGTACTCTAAGATACTCCTCTCAGCAAACATGAAAAAAAAATATCTTCAGTTTTCACCACCAGCTCATGGATCCTGGTATAGCAGTATGGTCCGAAAGATCAATTAAAATGAGGTTGTTTCTTATGCACAAAAAAATGAACAATGTGATAACTGATTAGGTATCAGTCCTGCAGGAAAAAAAAAAAATCTGGATCACGAGAACACAGGACAAGATCATCACATGCTATGAAAAATCCTTGTCCCTGGGAAATAGTGGAGCCTGTAAGAGTCTTTCTGTTCTATTCACACCCAGAAAGACCTCAGCTTCCAGTTTTTGATTGCTGCACTTCAAAAAAGATGTGAACCATCTGGAAGAGTCCAAAGGAGAGCGATGAGAATGATCAGAGGCTTAAGAAGCATGATCTACGAGGAAAGATTGCAAGAAATGGGGTTGTTTAGTCTGGAGAAGATAAGACAGAAGAGACAGATAACAGTCTTATAATATGTAAGAGGCTGCTACAAAGGGATACTCTGATTTCCACATTCATGACAGATAAGAAAAATAAACAAACAAGCCTAAACTACACCAGTGCTTCAAGAAAAAAAGTGATTTGAAGAAAAGCTGATGCAGCACTTGCTGAGGAACCTCCCTGGAAGTTCTGAAGGACAAACTAGACATTTGTCTGCAGCAAATGAAGACACATTGATGCTGCCTTCGGGTCAACTGATGGACAACATGACCCCAAACGGTTCCCTTCAGGCCCGTTTTTCCATGATTGGATTGTTACACAACTGTTATTTTTAGATGTGTTACAATGAATGTATCATTATGACACTAAAACTGGATCATCCAAACAAGTCCTCTACAAGACAACAGAATTATACAGAGATGCCAAAAGGCTGTGCTAAACAGCGCCTTCTTACAACTTAATTAACGCTTCTGCCCAGTTTGAAAGTGCCTCAGTGCTGCAACAAGAGATTGGACTGCGAACCCCCTGCACAAGGTTCAGACATAGAGGGAGATTTTGGGCCTGAATGCAGCTGCTGAAACTCTGCAGAAAGCAATATTCTGACCAAAACCACCCACACGCGGCAGCTCTGCTGGGCGTGCAGGATGTTACGGCAGCGCACTGTGACCCAGAACTACGCCACCAAACCGCGGGTGGATGGCAGAGCACCTCCTCCACTGCCCGGGTATTTCACAGCGGTGCGACGCCATCACGGCAGCACAGGCCTGGAGGGCCCTGAGGTTCAGCACAGCAATGACATCATGGGTGGCATCATGGTGACGTCACAGCTGAGTGGGGTCGCCCCAGGGTACAGACACTGCTCGCTGCTCCGAAGCACTGACACGTCGTCATAACCCGGGGCTGACGTCAGAGCAAGAGGCCAGACACGGGAAGACATCACGGCAACCTTCCCGTGAGGCGACGGGCGGGAAGCCCGGCCTCCAGGGTCGGCCGCGGTGGCACTCGGGGATGGGTGCCCCGCCGCTCCCGGCCCGTCCCCCCCTCACCTGCGGAGCAGCACAGCACCGCGGCGCGGGCGCCGGCCCGGCCCAAGCCGAGCAGCGTGGGGGCGAAGAACATGGCTTCGTCATCAGGGTGCGCCGGGCCCCCGCCCGCGCCGCCGCCCTTCCCCTCAGAGAGGCGCGGGCCCGTGGCCGCAGGCGGCGTGCGCCACTGAGCAGCAGCGCGAGCAACAGCGCGAGCACCGCCAGCCCCCAGCCCCACGGCCCCGCTGCCATAGCGACCGGCGCCGCGCCCCTCCGCGCAGCTCCGGCAGGAAACGGGAGGAGCCGCACGAAGGTTCCGGGGCACAAAAGGGCCCACTCCACACCCCTCCCCTCCCTTCCCCGCCTCGGGGCGGGGCCGCTCGGCCGCTGTCGCGCAAACGTGCCCCGGCTCCGTTTCCCTAGGGCTGCCGGGGAGGCCTCCCGCCGCGCCGTGCTCACCAGGCTTGGCAGGGTCCCAGTCGGGGAGCGGGGCCCCACGGGCGGGGTTTAAACGGGGGCCGTTCCCGTGGGGGGGAAAGCCGTGGTTGCCCGGGCCTTGCAGCGCACCAGCTGTCCCTGCTGGTACGTTAAGAAGTAATAAATAAGTGACAAAACTTGAGCTTTTCAGCGTGTAGTACCTTTTATCCCTGCACTCTGCTACTGTGGAAGAGACGCGGGTTAAGGGAAACCTCCGCAGCAGGGCAAGAGGAGCTTATCTTCGGGCACGTTCTGCTACCTGCAGGTCCGCTCGCTATCCCAAGGGTGGCTGCAAGGATAAAAACAACGTTTGGGTATGTCTCAGGAGTGAAGTCAACCGTTGGTGAGGGTTGCAGAGCAAAAGGAGGCGGGAAGTAGTAAAATAAACACGAAAAAGGCAATGGAGACACAGGATGGCTTTGGAAACTTTGCTTTTTGAGACAAAACGGGCAATATGGAAGACAAGTGTATTAAGTCAGCAATGGTGGAGTGTGCTAGCTGGGTAGGTTAAAAGAATGAGGAAAGCAATTTGGAGGAATTCAGTATCTGAAGAGCAGCTAACACCTCATGAAACGTATGCCTGACTTGTCCTCACAGAATTTTATTTGGGCACTTCAACTTCCCCGTGAATTGAGGTGAGTTGGGATTAAAGTCTGTAAACACTTCAGCCTGGAGATGTGTCATGTCACCTGAACAGAGTGGAACTCAAGCTCCTGTAGTAACTACATGCTTAGTAAGATACCGGTTTTATAAGTAATCCTGTTTGCCACAGGGTGAGCCCCTGCTTTATTAGTCTGAATAAACGATTGTGTGGACACACATCCTGCAAACGTGGGATACAACTTCTCGTATTTAACGGAAATTGTAACAACATTTAGACAATTTAATCTTGCCTAATGGCATCCTTTCCCCCGCCCCCCAGTAAACCTGATAAGAGATTTGCATCCTAGCACATCTGGAATTACGTATTTGCAGGTAAAACGCCCCGCGGATTTGAAATACCTCATTGAAAAAGCAGGGAACAATTTACATACTCCTCTTTCGGGGGGAGGAATAAACAGACATTGGAGATTTTAAACCTCTCTCGCATTTTTCAGACGTCATTCGTCGCTAGAGGCAGAGGCGCGGCGTCAGTGACAGCGCGGGAGTCTGACGGGGCCCTGGCGGAGGTGCCGCAGCCTGGGAGCCGGGAAGGGCACGGCGGGGGCCGGGCGCCCTTCGGGCGATGCCCGCGGCCCGGGACGGGTTCCCGCCCCCAGCTCTGGAGTCCGCGGCTCCAGAGGGCCCATTCATTGGCACGGCCGCGGCCTGCCAGCTCCGCGGGCGCCCCCCGCGCCCCGCTCCGGGCCCGTTATCAGTTGTGGTACATTGATAGCGATTCGCCCGTAAGGCGGCGGGGGAGAACGAGGCGGTGCGGCTCTCCCGCACTCCCACCCCTCCGGTCAGCAGCATCACCGGGAGAGCCGCCGGGCCGGGCCCCTCAGCAGCGGCTGCCGGCGGTGACGGGACCCGCTCGCCTCAGCGCCGCCGCACCCCGCGCTCGCCTCATGGCGGCGCCCCCCCCCGCCCCCGCCGCGAGCCCCCTCAGCGGGGAGGGGGAGGGAACCCTTCCCCGCCACACCAGCGGGTCCTGGAAGGAGCATAGCGACCCGCCCTCTCACTGCCGGGCCCGCTCGCGGCTTCTCGCGGGCTGTCGCTGCCTGGGCAGGGTCACCCACTGCCATGGCGGCAGGAAGGGGGTACCCCCCGCCGCCGGTAGAAACCACCGAGCCGCGGCGCCGCCGTTTGTTCAGTAGCTGCCAGGACCTGGCGAGAGGGGGTGGAGCCCACCGAGCCGGGGGAGGGGAGGCAAGATGGCGGTGGCGGTGGCGCTGAGGTTGAGGTGAGACGCCGCGGCCGTCCAGCCCCACCAGAGCCTGCCGCCCGGGCCGCCCCAGCGCCGCGCCGTCGGTAAGGGCAGGGGGCCCGGCGGGGCGGCGCGGTCCGGTAGGGCAGCGGGGCCTAGCGCCTCCGCTGTGGGAGGAGGAGGAGGGGAGGAGGAGGGGGAAGAGGCGGGGGCCCTGGCCATCCCTTCCTCCTCCCTCCTCACCGGGGAGAGAGCCGCTCTCGTCCCCGGGGGGAGGGCACTGGAGGCGGGGGGGAGGGGGTCCTTGGGGGAGCCGCTGCGGGTGGGGGGTGGGTGGATCAGGTGTGGGGGGGGGGGGCCCCCGGGGTTTTTCCCCTTTTGGGACGGGGGGGGGGGGGGGCAGGGGGAGGCCGTGAGAGATGGTCCGTGCGGGGAAGTTTTTAGAGAAATCCCAGAGCATCGATGCGTTGGGTGTTCATCCCTATCCTGGAGGTAGGAGAAGTGCAAGTTAAAAAAAAAATAATTTAAAGAAATTTAAAAAAAAAGGGTCAGTTCTTCAAAATCGGCCACTTGGACGCTCGGCCAGGAGTGCATTAGTTCCTGAAGCTGTCCTGCTACCAGAGCTCGTGTGCTGGAGCTGCATCGCGGCCGCCTGCTCCAGCCCCACGTTGAGGTTGTCAGTGGTGGGGAGTTGTTGCTGATGCTGACGCTGAATTATTCATATAGGACCTGTAAACATCCCCAGCTTCTGTTATCTCTGGGCTGCTGGAGGGCACAATGGAAGTGGCTTTTTCTAGAATTATTCTGGCTTGATGGTAAAGAACTTTGTACTTACTGATTTTCCTGTACTTTAAAAAAAACCTGTGGGTATCAAGTCGGTTGCAGTTAGACAAGATTTTAGATGGACGTATGTACTGTTAGTGTTAGACAGGCTCAGTTAAGTAAGTAGGTAGTCTGAACAATCTATTGTTGTCCAAAACCTGTTTCTTCTTGTTTCACAGATGTGGTCTTAACACGTGTATTATTACCTTTTCATGACTGTAAATATTGGTGTAACCTAAGAAAAAAAAAACAACAGGACAACTTACTACAATGAGAAGGAGATGTGTAGTTCTAGATACTTGGTTTTGTGGCAGCATTCTTGTATTATGCAGTATTTTTAGGTATAGCACTATAGTTAGGAACTTCTAGAGCTCAGATAGGGATTTTTATCCTAGGCAGTATAATTTGAGGGGAGAGGGGGAAACGGTGCTATTATAAAAACATTACTGTTGTGGTAAGTAGAGTGGCCATGGGCACAGCTTAAGTGCCTGAATAAGTGAACACATAGTGTTGTGTCACTGCACATAAGGACCGTGTAGATCTGTTGCAATTTTGCACTGGAATTTTATTCTGCAGAATGTTGTTATTCCTGATTAACTAAACAACCTTGACATTTGGAAAGGAAGTATGTAATATTTGAAGTGGATTTCTAGTTAGCTGAAATCTGGTGTCTTGTGTTGGGGGATGAAAGACCTTCGTGCTTATCCCAAGGATTCAAAAGTTCAGAGGAAACAAGCCAGCTACAGTGACCTTTTTTGCGAAAGCATGGTTAATTTTTTCTTGACATTGCTTTTCTATGTGATATAGTGTAGGCTGCTAAGGAAAAAAGTTCTGTTGTGCTTTATGTGCTCTATAATTTGCCTGTTTGAAATATACTGTTTGATATAGGTCACTGAAATACCTAAACTTGTTACTGAAAATTGGGAAAGAGCAGCATTTTGGAATCTTCTTTTTAAGAGTCGTAATGTGCATTTTTTTAATGCATGGAGACAATATAACAAGTCTTTGCTTCCACAAGTGTTACTTCTTGCTAGCTTGTTAGTTATTGTACAAATCAATTAAAAGTAGCTCTCCAGATGGAATTTACATGCACAAAATTAGAGTATATTCACTTTTCTACACTATGCTGCTGATGATTTATTTTAAATACACTGTATGTCCTGCAACCACTCATTTTAGTTGCTCTTTCTGGGCATACATGTTTTTCATTGTGATGTAAAGGGATCTAGAAAACTCTCTCGAAAACTGTGGTAAAAGTAGGACAGGCTCTAAAGCTTCCTTTCAATTTCCCCTCTCTAGTCCCCTTCCACAGGTCTTGTGGTTCTCTAACTGCATCTTCTAAGTTATTTCATTTCTCAGTTACAGCATGAGTGAGAGATGCTCACAGGGAAGGGAAGCTGACTCTGCTTCAACTACTGTTAAATGCATGAAAGTAACTGAAAGCCTTCTGTATTAGGGAAAAATACTTTCTGCTTTTCAGTATTATGTTCTTAATATTGGCATTTAACTTAATCTATCAAAGCTCTCAGCCAAAGTTTTGGTGAAATGTTTTATTCCTCTTCTTTTATGCTTGCCTAGAAAATGGTTTTAATGAAGGTTTTCCTGCATGGTCAAAAATACCATTTGGAGTTCTAGTGTGCATAGCTACTTAAATTTAAGATTTTAACAATTGTTTAAGCTGGAAGGGATCTGTGCCTCATGCAGGTGCACTGCAACACAGTACAATCTTGAGAACAGACTAGTAACCAGACAGTGGTTTCATAATGCAAACAAACGTTTCCTGGATGCCAGTCTTGAACTCTTCAAGTCATTTATGTTCTTTAGTCAAATCTGAATCAGTGTTTCAGATGAAAATCTATTAACTGAATGTGTTACCTTGTCTCTCTATTGTAAATGTTCCAGATAAAAATTCTGACCTATGCAGGACTGCTGTCTGTAAATACTTGCTTTGTGCTGTTTCTAAATTATGCAAATAGCCAGAAACATGCTGAATATATCTTCCATTTTAGTTTCTCTCTCCTTCAGTGATTCTCCATGTAGTAATGATGTTTTGTGATGTTCCCTTCCGCTTCCATGCTAGTTCAGTGTTTATCCACCCTCTGTTAAATGACTGCCACGGTCTGGGCCTACCGGGGCTTAAGTTTAGTGAGTTGGTGTGGATGCAGAAAGCTCAATCTTACCTTGGAGCTATGTTTCCTCCTAAGAGAGATTTCTATGTCCTTGAATAGCTTTGCGTCTAAACCATTCATGTAATGTTGCCACTCCCAGAATGATTTGATATGCAGTTTTTTTCTTCAGGCTTAAGGAGGCTGTTGGTCTGTGTGGTTTTGAAGTCAGTGACTTCACCTGCTTCTGATTACAAAGGGTATTGCAAAATTAAGATACCATATTGATACAAAGATGTATCAGCCATCTCTGAAAAATCCTATTGTGCATAGCTCTCAGCAGTAAAAAAAAATCAGAAATGAAATTTTTATGCAGACAGATTACCTGGGCAAACTGTTGACTAGGACTTAAAAACTCTGTGCATGCTGAGTGACTAGTCTTGGGTAAAACTGAAAATGAAAATACATTCACAAAGATGGCGAGGGAAGGAACACCTATAAATGAAAAAGGGTGAGGTAAAGCATAAAATATGCTTAAACTAGTATGATGTCTCTTTTAATAACTCCTCTCATCCCATACATTCAGTTGAGCCTTATGCTGTGCTGCAGGGAAAGTGCATTTTGGTAATTCTCTTTGTAGTCCTCATGAAGTCAGAGGCACACTTATCCCATTGAGGGTTGAAAGCAGCCGCAGTAGCATTCCCTGGCTGCAGGGCACAGGCCACATGCTCCACGTGAAATTTCTGCTGGGCCATTACTGGTGGGGTTCCTGGGCAGAAGCTGGGGCTGCTTTGAAAAGCTGATGTTCTCCTAAAAGGATTAAAATACATTCATGTTTTGAGGAAGATGTCTAACAAATGTGAATATACATCAACTAGGAAACCCACTGACTCCTGTCCTGTTTGTCAGTGTTAGAAAGTTAAGCCCATGTAAGTTCATTACAAGTTCAAGTGCTGTTCATCAAGCTAGATAGGTATATTATTACAGTTTAGCTGTACTCTTCACCTCATTAATAGTAGTTTTGGGGGGAAAAAAAAAAAGAGGAGGAATTAGTTTAAATAATAAAGAAGTTGTATATACTTGGTGATCCACTGTAGAGTTTTGTCTCTGGTTCATATTCTTCAACCTTATTTCTGTTTTTATGCTATGTGAAATGCTGTGTTGACATAGGTGTCTGAAAGGTGGGAATTCTCCCATATAATCCGTGTGGTTTCATGGTTTAGCTTTCTTGGAAAGTTATTCCCAAAGCCTTTCTTAATAAACGTGGTCACTTACCTGCTCCATTATAGCCATTATTTCTGTAGGTGCTGATGTTTCACTGTGGTCTCAAAGAAGAGACTTACATATACGTAGAATCTTGAACTTCTGTGCTGGTTTGGTTTTGTTTTGGTTTTTTACAAAGTTTTACTTATACCATTCATAGTTCAAGATGTCTTCCATTCTTTGCCTTTTTCTGTGACTTAAAGACTGTGGTGTGAGTCTCAATTGGAGGTATATTTTTATATATTGTTGCATTCCCTGAGAAGTAGAACATTTCAAACTTAATCATAAATGTAGTAACAATAAACTGTGTTTGTGCATTTCCTGTGTAGTATCTGAATAGACCTAGGCATTGCTCTTATGTACAATAAAAAAAATAAATTATTTTAACCTTATGGTATTTTTAGCTAAAATCTAAACTTGATTTTATCTGAACCCAGACAACTGAGGAGAGTGATGAGGCTGATATTTAGTTTATCCTGAACCCCTCTTTATAGTATGTGGTTTCTCTTACAATACATTGTAGTTTGGGGAGCTGTGGGTTTAGTCAATATGGATTAGTCAAGTTATATTTCCTTTTCCAAACCAAAGCTGCTTTAAAAAACTGCTACTACAGATAACTCTTTTGATAATGAATGCACTACAAGGAGAGGCTGGAAACTTAAAACTGTGACCACATAATTTCTTGCACGTTAGATGATGTCAAAAGCAGTTTTACCTGCAGAGGGATTAACAGTGGAGGAATAAATTCATGTGCAGTAGCTGTTTTTAAAGTGCCTGTGCGTTCAGTGCAAGACAGAAGAGCAAAAATTGATGTTTTGAAAGAATATTTTATGCATATTGTATGATATACATGAAGTTTGAGATCATCATGGTTATTTCTAAACCATAGGTGAAATGGGAGGAAATAGGTGAATTTGAGTAAACCTCAGTGACTTGCTGTGGAAGGTTGTCATAGTTTTTATCATTGCTGTTTGTGTAGCATCTCTTGAACCTTTTGCATGCTACAGACTGATTCATTGGAGGATGTTTGGGTTGGTTTCTGTTTCACCTTATAGTTTTGTGGGTGAAGTTTGAATGCTTCAGTTGATGTTTCATAGGCAGTTGAATTACCCCTGTGGCAGGAATGGGGTCAAAAGGGGTAAGGTAGGTAGATGTCTGGGGTTTGGGAACTGCTGCAGTTATCTCGGGGAAAAAAAGGTGTCTCGCCTTGTGAATGAGAGACGTTATCTGTGCACTGTTTGGACTTTGTAGGGTTTGCTTTGGATATTCAGTTCTGTAGCTTTTGTTTCTGGTCTTTGGCTCATGAAAATTTTCTGTGGTGTACATTAACTGCATGCTATTTGCTATCTTGGGACAACCAGGAATGAGAATCTGGCGTTGCTAGGAAAACCAAAATATGTTTTAAATGTCTTTAGAATATAAACTGTCTACTTTTCTATGATATACTTTTAAAACCAAAAAACCTTGTAAGTTTTGTACCCTCCTTGGTTTTAAATCATTGCTCCGTGGTACTTTTAGTCAAGGAAATGTCTACGTCCTTCATTTCCATTTCTGAATGAAGGACTTCCTCCTGCCTCTTCTGGATAGTTTTGGTGTTATTGTGACCCTCCTTGGCAGAAGAGAGCTGGACAGGCTCCTTCACAATCAGTAAAGTGCTATTTATTGACAAAATTCAGAAGAGGAGGTTTCCTCCCTTGGGGATTCTCTGTACTCCAGTGTGTTAGCATGTTAACTGGTGAATGGATGCTGGAAATATGTACTCTTATTTGAAATGTATGCACTCAGCACCCATTTTATTTGTGAGGCAAGCGAGGAGCTGATTAGAAACTTCCTAAGATGTTAAGACAGTCTTAGTTTTTGCCGTTATGATCCCCCATATAATATGGCAAAGTTGTGTATAGCCTGGGTCTTGATATCATGTATTAACAACTTTTCTTTAAGCTCATAAATTACAGGAGAGATTAAAATAGAATTTCCTGGAGAAGAGTATCTAGTCAGCTGAATTTGATCGACCCCATTTTGGTAGAGCATAAATTCTATTTGTATTTGTAGTTACCTAGCAGGAGAGAGAGAAACCGTTATTTAAAGATGAAGTATAACAATGTGATCCTGAGATTTGGCAACAGTTTGGTTGTCAATTGCATATGCAAGTGTGGAACCACTTTTGGGATGGCAACAAAAACAATTTTTAAGTACTCTTTTAATACTTACTTAATATTTAATGTTCCAAAAGTTATTACTTAGGTACTTTAAGGAGTTGGTAGTCTCTTAATGGAATATCTTTTTCTATTAGAATTTGAAGTATAAAATCCTATTTTAATTTTTTAGCTATCCTGATGCAGATGGAAAAGTCGTGCTTGTACCGAGTAAACGTGACATCTTGAATTGACTGCTGAAATGCTCCTTGACTTCTGTCACTTCTGTAATTGGCTAAATTAAAGTATACCATGCTTTCATGTCATGCAGAATATGAGTCAGACGCTGTATAGCATAATTGTGAGTTCATGCTTTGGACATTCAGAAAGAAAACAATATTGTATGCTAATGGGAATTTCAAGGTGTGAGAAGGGTCAGATTCAGATGTTTGGGCTTTTCTTAGCACCTTTTCTCAAATACCCCCATTGCTGTATTTATGGCTTGATTCATATGATGTTAATAATTAATGGAGGGAATGTTCTTTAGTGTTACTAGTAAACCACAGCCTTATAGATGTTAATTTTTTTTTACTGTATTTCACACAGGGATAGAAATAGCAATTTTTACATCAGTAACCTCGTGAGTAGAGGGGGTGCAACTACGTGAGATTAACGTTCTCAGCAATTTACGGTATATTTTAAATGTCTGTGACAGAAGAAGAAAGGTATTTGCACATGCAGGATTGTCATGGAAAATTCAGCAGTTAGTTGTTCTCAACTTGGAGAAAATATGTTCATTGTTTCTGTTCATTCTAATAGCATATGCCCATATGCTTCCACTAGAAGCTTCTCCACAAGAGTATTCTGCAACATAAAACTGAGTGGAAAAAAATTAAAGAAACCGTGGAAGAGGTCCTGAGCTTTGAGGATGATGTGTCTGTTCTGCAAAAATGGGAAGCACAGTATTCTGGAATGTGTTTAAATAGCCATTATTTAAATTGTCTTTAATTTCAGTGTCGACCTATTAACATTTTTTGCTGGTAGCATGCAAAAAATCTTTCATCTTTTGGGGGATATGCCCAACAGATTTTCATATTTACAGGAAGACCTGTAAGCTTGGATATTATAGCTGGAATACACTTCCTTCAATTCTTGTTTTAAAGGACAAGGTTATCTTAAGTCTGTTCAGGCATCAACCTTCTAGTAGGTTCTTGAATGAAAACCCTGTATCTTCTAGGATTGTCCTATCTAATGATCCTGTAGCTAATTTTCTCACTTGCTATCCTATCCCATTCCACAGTACTTCCCAGAACTTTATATAATCGGACTTGAAGGGTTAACATAGATCAGTCTGAACCCAAACTTCTTTTCTTTATCACTAAATTTTTTCATTGTTGTTTTTTCTGAATAACTGCCATATGACCATGCTGATAACTGGACATTAAGGCAGTGACTGAAGGACCAATAATTGCTCTGGAAGTGTCTAGTGCTTTTTTAGTTAAGACTCTTAGACTGCTAAGTCAGTCCTAGCTTGTAATGGTACCGTTGGTGTTCTGAGCATTGGACTTCTAGATGGTAAGTAATACTTAGCCTTTTACCGTGTCTATTAGTTTGAATAAATAACTGTTTATATGGAGGTTGGACCCATTAAAATATTTTTAGAAATCTGTCAGAAATGTTCATTAGTATTTTCTTATGTGTGGTATATACCCAGGATGGAAATCTGATGTTTTTGCTTGAGTGTTTGAACAAATTTATGATTATCTGACAAAATAAAAATACTTCTAGGAAGATTTGTTTTGCAAATCAAGCAATATACTTGAAGGGTTTCACTTATGTGAGTCTCAACTTGTAATTTTGTGTTATTGTATGTGAGTTGGAGCATTGTGTCTTGAAGGTACAGACACAGGTCTGTAACTCATGAAATCTAGTTACTGTGGTTTAATAGGTTGGTCCTTAAATATGGCCTGTTTTGTTTTGGTTTTTTCCATAAGATTGCTTCATTACCTTTTTATAAAGTGAAATCACAGAAAGAATTATTCACAAGTGTTGTTATCATGCTTTGGATAAAGCCTTTCTTACCACTGCTGAAACAGTTCCTTTACTCTTCATTTTCTTGCCAGAGTAAACTTTGAATAAATATCCCTGAATTAATTTTGTGATTCATTGTAATCACCCTGCGTAAGGCAGAGCCTTCCTTGTTCTGCCATAGGTTAGTTACGTCAGAGCTCAATTTACTAAGGCTGCTGATTTAAAAACAAAATCCCTCAACTCTGTTTAAGCCTTATATGACTGTAATCTAATTCTTTGCACTCTTTGTATCACACTTAGTTTGCTCAAAAACAAGATGAGGAAAATTCCCAAAAGGATGTGAAATTTAATTAGCAAATGTTGGTTAAGTACTTCAAGATGGCAGGAAAATTACTCTAGATGCAAAAGTGTTAGCTTGTTTCATATATGTCAAGAAAAATTGAGTCTACCCACGAGACTGGCCTTTTATCTGTGAAGGTGAATGTAAGAGTAGGAGACGGGGTATTCCAGCAAGCAGGGCTGCGGCTCCACAAACATCGAGTAGGTGAGTCCGCCGTCCTCCTGGCCTTTTAACTCCTTCCCTTCTGCTGGTGTAAACGTTTGTGTGGCCATGCGTTGAATGGTTTTGGGGAACTGGCCTGCTAGAAATAGGCACAGTTTTTAACCTGCTGTATCTTCCCAAGTGAAGAACTGCTTTTTTCAGGCAGTGCTAGCTTTTGCCTGCTTGAAGTGCTGCAAGACTTGTCTTATTTCTGATTCAGTCATTGACTATTTCCTGGGTAGTCTTTGATAGATTTCTTAACCTTTCTGTGACTCATTTTCCCATGTGTATACTGGAGATACTATGTACTTCTTCTTTTTGAAGCATTTTGAGATCTGGAGATCAAGAGAGATTGTTCAAATTAGTATTGCCTCATAGAAACCAAATCTGAAATTATGCTATGACTGTTGCCATTATAATATCCAGTTCTAAATGATTTGTAATTTACGCAAAATTCTCCGCATATGACAAATGTGTGAACAGTAGCTTTTAAGGGGAAGTCTGAGCTGGATCTGTTCTTTTCTCTGGCTAAAGAGAAAAATATTGTCATACTTTTAGAAATAAACATTGTTAAATCATTTCCTTCCCTGAGAAGCTCAAACTAACACAGGGCCAACTATCTCTTCATGGTTCCTGAAACTGTTACTCTTGTCACTGCTTTTTCTCAGCTAGGTATCTTCAGACTTAACAAATTCTTTTTTGACTATTTGTTCCTACTTCTCCTGTAATTTTTTTTTTCCTTTTTAAAAAAATATTATCCATTTGATACTGCTGGGTTTCCCTATCCCTTCTGTTTTACCACAGAGTCTAGGAATGTCAGTGAAGTGGGACGCTGTAGCAGAATGGACTGGGTTCTGAAGTACAAAACAAGAAATACTTTTCTCTGCCCCTTCTAATTGTTGGTATTCAGCAAGACAGACAATTTGCCAGCCTGGTTGGCAGTTGTATGGAAGTATTCGTGACCTAACTTTATCTTTGTGAGACATTTAAGGCAGAATTCCAACGTCTGTAACAGTTCTTACAAATGTTTATATGAGAAACCTCAGAAATTTGCAGAATAACATGAAAAGGTATGAAAATACTTGTCTGAAAAATAGAATTTTGCTGTCATTGACTGAACAGAGTTGGAATTTACTAATTCTATTGTACTTTGTCAAGGGTGTTGAAAATGGAGATGAGCAGCCTCTGTTCTGGCAGAGAAGAGGGAGCCAGTGGAACGATTGGAGAGGCAGAGACAGTTAATAGCGAGGAGCTTTAAAGGAGGATTCTGGTTGGATTTGAGTGGAGCTAGATGAAGTTTGTCATGACTAATGGAAGGATACAGCAGTGAGGAAAGCCTGGATGCAATTGTTTAGAGTCTACACACACACTTACAATTTTATGCAAAAAGACTGCTATATTTAAGCATAATCTGAATGTATGGGAGATGTTACAGCAGGAAGCTGTCATTAGCCTCACTGACCAAGAAATAGATTGATGAAGAATAACCTGTGTCTCCTGGATACATGTGAGCAGATGCTGAAGAGAGAGGCAGATGCTTTTTGATGAAAGGTCATAAGCTTGCCAGCAGAGAAATAAGAGTTGAAATCAAGTACTTACATCCACAATTGCAGAATTAAGGTAGTAAAAAGGAAGAGATGGGCAGAATATTGGTCATAATTCTATAGGCAAGTACTGGCAAAACTCCCTCCTGCCCCCAATATGCTCATACTATAGGAGACCGTGAGAGAAGGTGGGGTCTGCAAGGCATGTGGAGAGGTCACATTAGGAGAGCGTGCAGGCACATCTAAATATCTATAACAAGAAAAGAAGGCTTAGAGAGAGGGGATATTGTACTTCAGTGCCATTTTATGTGCTTTATACTACAGTGTTGATTCTGTCTTGAAAGAAATGAGATCCTATGCAGAATCCCCATCCTTTAGTTCCCTCCCCACCTTGTAATTGCCAATATGTAACCATGTATTTTCCTCTACTGTTACTGCCCTTATCTCTTCCTGCTGTTGTGTCAATTCCGTCGGGGAGGAAGAAGAATGTACCCCCACCATAGATAACTTCATTTTTTCTTTTTTTTCCCCTCTCTTCACTTCCCACCTCACTTACTGAACACAGTTATAACCTCTAATGCTGTTTCTGTTGCCATCCTCTGTTGGCAGCTTTTCTTTGTTTAAGTTTTCTTTTTTTAATAATTATTATTATGGTGCTATGAACATGATTATACTTGCAGTTCTCAGTAGGAAGGCTGGTAGACTGAACGTGTTAATATGTATTATATAAAAGTTGTAGGTTACGAGATACAGGGCTTGAGTTAACATTGCTGGGTGGATGAAGGATGTTCATGCTTGTGCACCATGCCTCTCTTCTTCCCCTTATCTTTCCATGCCTAGCACGGAATCTGGAGAGACAGTCAGGACCTCTCATTGCTGTTGGCTGTGAAAGATTCTCATATCAATGAAGATTTCAAGACCAACAGTCCTAACACAAACCTAACAATCTGTACACTAAAGTTCTTGTGAATGGAGAAATAGCCTTCATCGTACACAGTGAGTGTGGATTGAACTTTCAGCACCCGGGTTAATGATCAACTTGCGGGTTTGACTGAATATTGAGAAAATAAGGAGACGTAACTTGACAGAGAGAAACTAGAAAGGACCTTGAATCATGCAGTAGTTGGCCTATATTTGTGTGTGACTTTTCAAGTGGCTGCTCTCCTGATCCCCTCTGCATCTGGGTATGTTGATCCCCTCAATGTACCCAGAATCTGGTGTACGTTTCTGCTCCGTATGGCTCAGAATGGGTATCACAGAACTAGAGAAGGTTTGGAAGCGGTTGACAAGGAACAACCAAGTAGATGAAGATTCTTCAGCATAGAAAAGATACGGCTGAAGTGATACGATAGAAGTCTAAAAAATCATGTGTGCAATGTGGGGAAAAAAAGAACATGAAACAGACGTTTGGTCTGTTCCAGTGCAAAAACTAGAGATACGAAAGGAAAGTAGTGGTCCAGAGTGAACAGAAGCTGGCGATTTCTCATGTGAAGTGCCATTAAACTGTAGAATTGCTTGCAACAAGCAGTTGCGAATGCTGAGGGTTTATACGAGTTCAGAAAACAGCTGGACAAACCAATGGAAGAGAAAGCCATTAAGAAATCTTAAACAGAAAGGCTCTGACTCAAGGAATCCCTGAGCCTCATGCTCTCGGGGAGCCACTAGAAGGCTGGAGAGTTGGGAAAGTACTGGTATGTGCTCCCTAAATGCCTGTCGCTGGCTGCTGTCTGTCACAGCATACTGGGCTGAAGGAGCTTTGATCAGATCCAGTATTGCTGTCTTTGTTCCTCACTAAAGTTTTTAAGGTGTAGCAGGCGTACATATATATAAAATCCAGTTAGTCATCTTCCACGTATTTATGAAGACGGCATATGAAGCTGGGGAGGTAGCACGTTAGGACATCAGCAATTCATTGAACTAAGATTTGTGCTTTTGTAACCGTAAATTGTTTGAGCATCCTTACACCATGGAGTCAGTTGTTCATTTAATAATAAATGTTGACCAGCCTGTGATGGCAGTAGTTATCGTATTCGTAAACATTTGATTGAGCTGAGTTAGATATATGCTGTAGTTTCACATGGACTAGCATGGAAGTTGAGAGAGAAAAATCAAAGGTTTTTTTGCTGTAGCTTGGATTTAGGAATACATTTAAGTGTTCAGGTACTATAGCTTGCAACTAAGTATCACAATGTATATTAGCTAAAACTGCTTGCTTTCTGACACTGTTTCTTGATTAAATGGAGCACATATGACTCAGACCTATTAGAGCATCGCATAGCTGGTAAAGATGTACTCTAATGAATGTGGTATGAATGATGAAGTGTAATAAATGTTAATGGTGAAGAATTCTGTGTTAGAACTTGTCACTTGGATATGAATTATAGCTACTATAATAGATATATAGGTACTATAAAACACACAACTAGTGATTTGTAGTATTGGTTTGAAAGAGAAACTATTTTTTTCTTTAATTTTTTCATATTTGAAAATCAGGTAAGTGTAAATTTGTCTCATTGTTCTGGTAGTCCAACATGTAAAGCTTGCTTTGTTTAATGGAGAGGTGGGGGGAAAAAAACTGCAAACAGAACAGGAATGGTAAAATACATCAGATAAACTTTAAGATCTGTTTGTATAGCTTGCTGTGTCTGATCCTTTCCTGAGCTGATTTTGTCTATTGACTGTTAATGGAAAATGCAGTTCAGAAGTATAACTTTACATGTGATATTTGTGAAAGGCTGCAGATTAATGTACTTTGAAATGAAGCCATCTAGGCAGGGATCAACAGTTACTTTATTTGAAGGTCTGATGTGTCTGCTAGGCTCTGGACCAGAGGCTGAGAATTTGCTACAGGTCTGATAGAATTCTGCATTTAATACATAGGCTTCCAGGATTACATCTCTTGAGCTATCCAAGAGAAATAGCATGTATTTAAAAAAATATATATGTTCTGCTCTTTTGGTTAGAGCCATAATTTACCTGCTCAAAGCACTGATGGGTGCAGTGTTTAACCAGTGTCTTCTGATTTTCAGCAGTTGAAACTATAGACGGCTTCATAGATGCTCAGACTTTGTTAGTGAGCTTCTCTGGATTTTTTCGATATTTAAAATCTTCCCCAGATCAGTATGTGTTTTGGTGTTCACTGTTAATCTGTAGCTGGAGATACAACAGAGGCGAAGGAGTCATCACATGTCAGCTAAGCAGGATTGTTTTAAGGCTTCATAGTATATTCAGTTTCTGGCATCCCATATGAGACAAACTATGCTGTCAATTGAAATAGTGGGGTTTTTGGTTTTTTTTTCTTTGTGACTGCCTTTTTTAACTAACTACTTCTGTAAAGCTGCTGTTAGATGGTAATAGTATTTTAGGGCCTAATACACTGTGGTTTAATGAACTGTAGGTGGCATTGAGTAAACCAGCCCTGAGACTGCCTGAACCTTAAAGTAAGACACAGTTCATAGAATCCGAAAACTCTGTAGAAGAAACAAAAGTGAACCTCACATTTGCTGAAGAAATTTACTGTAAATAAAGAGTCCATCTATAGACTATTATAACGTCTTTAACATCTATTTAAAGTGACCTACTTTTCTTTTGAAACCTCCTAATTCAGCTGGTAACTGGTAAAATGATGTATTCTGACAATAATCCTCAAATGTTGTGTAGACAATGCTGACATGTCTCATTTTGAGCCCATTTAAGACCTGTTAGCATGTTTCAGACTAGAGTAACCTGTTAAATAAATACATCAGGAAAAAGCTTTTACTGGTAATGGTTGTTTTGCTTAGGTGACTATGGCTGTAATGTATTGTGAGTACATCTGGTACTTCAGTGCTTATCAGTGATCTTTTTTCCTTTAGGCGGTTTCCTAGAAACATGATTGCTTGCTGGTCTTGATCTCACAGCTTTGTGAAGACTTCTTCTCTGATAATGTCAAGTTCAGGCTACCCTCCTAACCAAGGAGCATTCAGCACAGAACAGAGTCGTTATCCTACTCACTCTGTCCAGTACACCTTCCCTAGCACCCGACACCAGCAGGTAAGGAGACATCGACCTTACAAATGTAGAGAGAGTATAATTCAGGTGTTTGCTGTGCCAAATGGGATTTTTTTTTTCTTTAAACCAATGTAATACAAGTCGTTCATATCTGAAAACAGTGGAGTTGCAGAACAATATGCCCAGTCAAAACTGACTGGGGAAGTCTGTTGCAGCAGTGTTGTTTGTGCCTCTGGAGTTTGGCTCTTGCGTTATGGCTGATGGGTCTACTTACTCGAGTATATTGTGTCTTTGAATTAGGGTCTGACTATGGTGTGACTTCTGGTGAGTATAATCCGTAGCCATGTACAGCTCCTTGGTTCCTCCTGAAGTATTACCTTGAAAGGATATAATTACTTGTTGAATTATGCCTTCCTGCAAAGCTGTAGCTGAAATTATTAAAATCCCTGACTACCATTTATTGCAATTTTGTCTTTTTAAAGTTTTTGCTTGTTTTGTTTTTTTTTTTACCCCTTCTTTCTTTTTACATAGGCTAGTATTAAAAAATGCTCTATAAAACTGTGAAGGTATCCTAAATAAAACCCCACAGCTTGTCAATGTTTCCTATTATTTAACATTTGTAAATCTGCTCACATTGGCAAAACACTTCCTTAGAAATTGACCTGTCTTAAAGATTGTACATTGAGAATCTTGTCTCCTCAGTAGGCTGAGTCTTTTTCAGTCTTACTTCCTCTACTTTATTTAATGTTGAAAAATCAAATATAAAAAAATGCTCAAAGTGGCAAAGGAAGCGTTTTGCCTGCTGAGAACTGCTGCCAGTGTTGCTTAAGTAAATAGTTGTGGGGTGGTTTGGTTTGTTTCCACCTCCTTTTTTTTTCCTGAAAGCACTGCATTTTGCTTCTTCAAGATTATATACGTATCTGCTTTTTACTTGTTTTTTGACAGAAAACTGAGTTTTATAATGGGGAATTAATATAAGCTTCCTGTTTCTATCATTGGTTTCTCGTAGTTTGAATAAATTTACTAGAGATTGTGTTCATAAACTTTTGTTGTAGCTTTGCTTTAATTTATTAAAAGTCATCATACTGAATTTGGCCAGCTAAGTGTGTCTGAGTCCATATGCATTGATAGCAGTAATTCTCCAAGAATATGCAAATAACCTGTCTACAGTTAGTATACATTTATTATGAATGCAGTGTTCTGGGTGGAACAAATCCTTTGAGAGACTGAGCTCTTGGGGCATTTGTGGGTACTAAATTTTTATGGGGAGTTAATCTCTTAATAGGCCCAGGAGCATAGAAAGTAAACCCGTAGTCATCTTTCCTCCTTCTGTGTAAGGAGTATTGAGCTAGATTATCTATAAGCTAAATGTAGTTCTTGGCAAAAATCGGTGTGCAAGGCGGAGAATGTGAATCTGAAATGTAAAAACTTGTGTTATGCTCTGAATTTTTTCTGAAGCAGCTGTACTAGTGCTTCCAGCTAGCTGTGTTCTGCTAGCCAGAATTGGGGTAATGGATTTCTAAGAATCTCCTGCTTGGTCATTTCTGCCAAGCATTTATTCTGCCATCCTGTGCTCTGTATGGCATGGTAGGCTGTGCCGGGCTAGCTGTTGGCTTTAGAATAGCTCAGGTTTCCCTTGTTTTAATGAAATTCTCCTCCTGCCACAGATACTTAGATGTTTTGTTTTACTTACATGTTTGCAAAAGGAAATTCAAGAATTGGAGCTTTTTGGCTTGCTCTGTATTTATTTTTAGATAATTTGTAAAAGCTAAGTCTTATGGGTAATGACCTATTGCTTGTCTTGTAGAGCTTCTCTTCTGTTAATGCCAGCTGCATATAATTTTTAAAAGCAAGTGGTCAAAGACCCATATATACAAATAAATTGTCTTGTACCTCACTTTGATTATAAATTATATCAGTCAGAAGTTGCATCTTGTCTGACTCTTAGTCCTAATTAATATTGTCTGATATAAAAATGTCTTGAGGTGATAACAGAAGGAATTGCCTCGGGGTTGCTGAAATATATTCTCAGTTTACCACCTTGTAGTTGAATGTGCAAAATGGATTTTAAAGGATATTCTTCTGCTGCTGACTCATTTGTGTTTTGTTAGAAGTTGTCGATAAGCTAGGTGGAATTCTTACCATAAGTATTTATTTTTTTGGTTTGGTTTTAATTTAAATTATCGTTCCGTGACACCAAATGCTTTTGATCCTGTCTTCTGCACCTTTGTTCTTGTTAACATCAGAAGCGTGTTTCATTTAGGAATTTGCAGTTCCCGATTATCGTTCGTCTCACCTGGAAGTCAGTCAGGCAACCCAGCTCTTGCAGCAGCAGCAGCAACAGCAGCAGCAACTTCGGCGCCGGCCTTCCTTGCTTTCTGAATTTCACCCAGGCTCTGACAGGTGAGAATGCTTTTTTTGAAGTGTGTGAACAGGAATCTTCCATGTAAAGTTAGTTTTAACTTTTGAATAGAAAGGGATTTGAGTTTCACGGTTTTTGCCTAAATACTTGACTTTATTAATCGGTGCTCCGCTGTTGTAGCAGTGTCAGTCTCCTGTGTGTGAGTGTTGTAGCTGTTGTGTGATTCCTCAGTCCCCGTGGCTTAACCAATACGTTTGTTTCACAGCCAAGGAGTGACAGTCTGCTTTGCTTTCCCCACACCTCTCCTAACAACACTGTCAGTAAGCTTCTGAGAATCCAAGTGCATATTGCAAACTTTTTAATGCTGCTTAGGCTAAACTGTGTAAAGTTTGTAACTTTGGATAATTTAATCTTGCCAAGTAGAAGCAACAAGTACAAGAGTTGTTACAGTGTGAATATTACCTGTCATATTTCCTAGATTAAGTTTGCTTATTCAGCAGATGCTATCTGTATGGCTGGGCAAGTAAGAAACAACAGAGCTAATTGGCTATTTTAGTTGTAAGAATAGTAAAGCACTGAAATGTGGCACAAAATGCCTAGAAGGCACAGAGGACTAAATCAGAGTGTGTGCTACTTTTGGCAAGACACTTGGCAGGTTCATATGATTTGTTCTAAATACCCTTTTTGTCAGTCTTGTACACCATTCCTGTCTCTGTGTAAGTAGGTGCAACTGATCTGGGTCCAGTAGGTTAACTGAGGACAAGTACAGTGGACAACTACAGTGAATCATATGTTGTAATTTAGTTTCAGATTGGTAATATCTTACTTCTCAGTAAAATAGGTTACTTCACAGTGGGTATTGATGAATGTTCAAATGTACCTTAATATTACTGTAAGGTTGATAGGTTTAAAAAGTTTTCAGACCATATTAAGCATTTGTTCCTGAAGAATATTGGAGGTACTTTAAAAACCAAATTTAGAAATTAAAAACACACTACAGATCAGAATAAGATGAACTGGATTATAGTAAATAAGCAAGAATAAAAAAACCCTAGGGGAGAGGTTAGTATATGATTTATGCACCTCAGTTCTCTTCAGTGCATTTGTATGCTGATGTACAGTCGTATGCAAGTGTTATTGCTTGTAACAACCTTTTTTTTTTTTTTTTTTTTTCTTGGACTCTTAGTAAGTATATCTGCTAAGAGCAACTTTATATGCTGGATTACTGCTGGCAGTTTATTTTGGCTGTAACTGACATATCTGGTTCTGAACAAATACCAGTGATGAATGTTATGTAAATACTGGTCTAGCTTAAAATCTCATTAGGATATTCCCAGAAATAACTTGATGATAGTGAAATCTGGGGCTTGCATATTGCCTTCATCTTGTGTCACCAAAATGTCAGTAAGGCTCTGTTTTAGTGCTGGGAATCATAGTAGCTTTTAGAGTTTCCAAAACTCCAGTTTATAGCAGAAGTAAATCCTTCCCCCCCACATTGTAAATTTGTAAAAGCATGTTCAGTGGTTCTGGCAAAACACAGGAAACTACTGTCATCTCTTCAGTGGCACTTCATAGGAAGATGTTGAAGTGTATGAGGTTATTTTATGGACATCCTGTGCATTGCAGTGCAAAGAAGCTAGTGATACTCTTTGGCATTTTTTTCCGAGAAGGAGGAGTTTTTAAATGACTCATGGATTGAATCAATGACTGTTTCTGTCATCTAGTAGCATTTTAGTAGAGATCAAGTTCTGAATAGACTCATGGCTCATTTCAAGCATTCTGTGTGTATTTAAAAATTATTTGACTGCAAAAATGAAATAATGGAGCTGTTGTGGCCATCTGTGTTCAGTAGTAGTACTATATTTTGTGGATTTTTTTTTTGTTTGTTTATAATTTGAATCAGAGCTTTGATTTGAACAATATCATTGTAACAGTGGTAAGTTTCTTTAAGGGTTTGTAATGATAGGCATTCATTTAAACACTGTCTTTTAAGATTCAAGTTAACTTTGTCTTTTCAATGGATTTTAACTGTTGTATTTTTGAACATCATACTTAAAAACATTTGTCTGCCTTACTGTTTAGAAGGAGCTTCACTAAATTGCATCTCCTGTATATTTGAAAATGGTTGAAGACAACCATATAGTTTTTATATATGGAAAATGTATATTTTAACAGTGTATCTCTTATGTATATTAGGCCTCAGGAAAGGAGAACTGGATATGAACAGCAATTTAATCCAGGTCCATCTCAGACAGATCATGATTCACTGGAATCTAAGCGACCACGTCTTGAACAAGTCTCTGATTCCCATTTCCAGCGTGTCAGTGCAGCTACTGTCTTGCCTTTAGTACATCCTCTGCAGGAAGGGTTGAGATCTGCAGATATTAAGAAGGTAAAGGCATTTTCTGATACGATGCTGAAAGTGTAACTTCCTACGCTGCGGACATTGCTAATAAATTTTTTTCTGTTAGGTAATTTTTTTATTTGTTTAGGTTAATTCTTTAATCACAGGAATTTAATTTTACATGTTATCACAAACTGTGGGTGTGAGTCAGTGTCACTCTTCTATAAAAAGAACAAAAAGATAAGTCTGCCTCAAACGCAGTAAAGAGACTGGAGTTCTGAGTTGCCACAACACTCTTCAGTCATTAAAATCTCAGTTGCAAAATTATTATAGTACAGTATATGAAATACTTCTGTTTTTCAGTTGAAAGCTGCTGGCAAATGCATGCAAGTCCATTTTTTTTCTGTAATGAATATTTGTACTGAATGGTCAAAGTACTCCCCTCCACCTCCTCTCCTTTTCAAGCATTTTAAATTAATCTGTATATTTACATAACACTAATTATACTTGTCACTGTCTCATTTTGGGTAAATCTAGGGCAATTTAGTTTGATGTGGATATTTGCTATTGTAGATACTGAATGTTGATTAGAACAATTTGTATAAAGCAGGCAAATGACTCTTCAATGAATATTTAATATCTTCTCTCATGCACACACACAAGCACACAGACTCACACACCAAAAAGGTGGTGCATAGTGGGTGTGACTTCTGAAGGTGAGCACTCAGTTTCAGAACTCAAATAATTTAAAGAAAAATTTCACCATATGGATTCAAAAGCTAATAGGCACCAGATTTTCTAGAAGTTGATGGCTTGTCTTGCCTTCTCTCTGCCATTCCTTTTATCACGTGAATAAACTGTGAAGTAAAGTAAAATTACGATAGCATGTGTTTTCTTAATAACTTGCTGTGTTGCATAGCAAAGAAAAGATCAAAGGGGGTTGGAGAAACCAAGCTAAGGCATGCAGTGTTAACATGTTTGCATGTAACTGAATTTTTATGCAGGTACTACATATAGGAACCTACTGTCTCAATGTAGAAATACAGCCTGGTATCACCTAGAGGAGAAGTGGCATTTAGTCACATCATCTTTCAGTCAGATTGGCTTGAATGAGGGATGTATAACTAAGCTAGCATTTGCCAGCTAGGTAGTTATGGAGCATCATGGTCTGAGGACTTAAGCAAAGACAAGGTACAATAGTGCTGATGGTAGAACATAAAGCATGTTGAAATATGTTGTTTGGAAACAGACAAAAAAAAAGAAAAGACAAAAAAATCAAAGCCAAATGAATAGTGACCTGTCCTCTCTTAAGTCATGCTAAGTTCAAAAGAACTTAGCATTTATAACCACAGATAGCTCTAGATATGCTTTATCAGGCTGGTCATGGTTATCTTCAAGATATAGATCAATCATATTGATTGATCAATGCTCATCAATATTTGTACAGAGTATTGGGGATTGGCTCTCAAGTAAAAGATACTGTTTATATTTATGAAGGCCTATTTTTAAAAGGGTTTTTTTTTTTTAAGGAAATTATATTGAAAAAGATATTTTAATTTGTGTCATAAATGGGCTGACAGTTAATTCTAAAATACTTAGAGCATTAATAAACTGAAATATTAAACTTCAACTTAGATAGCTCCTCAACAGCGATATAGATACCTGGAAATGCTTTTTAATTCACGTATGCTAGTTTGGTTACCAAACATTTATTCACATGTTATCAGTATGACTGATTTCTCTCAATCTTGCCCCCCCATCCCTATGAAAGGACCCGGCTTTTGGAGGAAAGCATGAGGGACCATCTTCTCCAGTTTCTGGTCAGCCTTGTGGGGAGGACCAAAATGCTTCACCTTCAAAGCTGTCAAAGGAAGAATTGATACAGAGCATGGACCGTGTAGATCGCGAAATTGCGAAAGTTGAACAGCAAATCCTTAAACTGAAGAAAAAGCAAGTAAGCATAGCAGACACTACTGTTGTTATCTGCCAGTGAAAAAGGTGTGGAAAAACTTCATGTGGTGGCGGTGGTGAATTTTTTGGTTACATGAATCAAATAAGCAAGTTAAAAAGGGAAGGTTATGTATCTGATTTTGCTAGAAATGTTTAAATAGATTGGATATCATGTAGTTTTAAACATTTTTTTGAAATAGGAGAAAGCCACATCGGAACACCAACAATAGATGGCTTTAGATTTTAAACTTCTGTTATATGACTAGTGAAACAAAGGCACTGTGACTGTAATTTCAGCTTTAAAGATGACTGCTGGGTGAGGGGAGGCTATCATCTTTCTTCGTTCCTAGTCTGTGCAAGGGGAGAATCCCTTGCAAGCGTTTCCAAAACCAGAGCTTGTACAAAAGTCCCATGATCATGTGGAGCTAAGGTCAGCCTTGGGGGAAAGTGTAGGAGGGGTGCAAGTAAACAGAGAGAGCAGAGAAATAAAGGAGGAAGTATCACATTTTTTAGTACAGTCATGGCTAGGCTTTGCATCAGAGAGCTGCACTTCAGCCATTGGAAGCAAAGGAAATGTTTGCTGGCAGCAGTTGTTGCCTTCCCAGTAGCTGTTGTGGCCAATAAACCCACCCTTCAATCTAGGCATCTGTTATTCATTGGCAAAAACAAAGTCCTTGTCTCCTTTTCCTTTTATGACTTTCAAAGATCCAGATATAAGTAGTGCCAGCTTTAAGGTTTGTTTTTTTTTTTCATGGGAACTCTGTAGGAAATGAGAGTTATGCTGAAAGGGTTTGTTAACTTCTAGGTCCGGGGTAACAAATAGACACCTCTCTGGACCGGTATGTTTTTATGGTCTGGAAGCGTTTAATTACATCTGAATTTTAATGACCTGTAAAGTGACCTTCAGCAGAAAAACAAAAAAGGATGTCACTAAGTACCTGGCTGTGTGTTAATGATGCTTATCTTTTAGTTTGTTCACTTTTCCACAAAATCAGCAAGTACCATGCATATCATCTATGAAGGTTTGTTTGTGCATGTTTGTAGTATGATTTGACTTTAAAAAATTACATAGTTGCTGTTGCCTGCATTAACCGAGCCTGTTTATTATGGCAGTCAGGAAAAATTTTAGATTTTGAATTCTTATGCAGCAATGTAGCACATTCAAGCCAGTGTTGTAAGACAGGATGGATCCCTAGTGTCAGAAGGTCTTTGTTGTATGTTTGTGGCAGGCATGGATGAAGGATATTTACAATTCAAAAATTAAGATGTCACTGAATCAGATTTATTTGATGTAAAAGCAAATCACAGCAGTGTAGTAGCTTGGAAAACACTACAGGTTTTTTTATTTGTTTGATATTGTAACAATCTTGGAACTTCAATATATGTGGAGTGGTTTATTTCTGCTGTGAAATATGTTTAGAATGATGTTCTCTGTAGATCGTTAGAAGGGCTTTTGTACCTTTTTAAAAAAAAAGACAGTAGTAGTAATGATAATATCAATAATGATACTTGAATATCTACAATGTAGAAAGGCAGCTCTGTGGATTACTTCCTCTCTGAGAAGGCAGGTTTGGTGTAACTGTTTTCCAAAGTTAATATTTTTGTTTAAAGTTAAATAGTGATAAATTACAATGTGACAGTGGCTTTGTATGTCAGGCTGAAAAATTTGGTTTACCAATAGTACAAAAAATAATCTTGTTATTGTCTCTGTTGGCATTAAAACCATTTCATTCATTCCTCATCAGTTAAGAAGAGAAATAACAGGCAGTGCTAACTGTTGATCAGATGCATGTTTTATCTCTGGTGACTAATTACTGGTAAGGGTAACATGGTTCGGATGGCTGATTTTCTTTCTTTCGTCTCTTAGCAACAACTTGAAGAAGAAGCTGCTAAGCCTCCAGAGCCAGAGAGGCCTGTCTCCCCTCCTCCAGTGGAACAGAAACACCGCAGTATTGTCCAAATTATTTATGATGAAAATCGGGTAAGCATGCTTTTCAGTTGACTGAGTGTAGCTGTGAATATGACCCAGTGGGCTAAAATCCATTATGTCTTCATTTACTTACATCGGGCAGTTTTTGCTTCTTCTGTTTTATTGATTTACCCATCCCTCCTTTAATATTAATTTACTTATTTAAATGAAAGACACTTGCATGACATTTTTATTCTTGATCACAGGATCTTGTAAGCACTGTAGGGAAACATATCTACGGGTCTCATCCCTAGACCCTTGTGTTGAGATGGATAAATATAGATATATAGAGAGGAGCACACACACATATAGAGAGAGAGATGTTTGTACGTGTGTGTATGTGTGCACATAGATACGAAAAAAGTGCTTCAGAAATTTATCTTGAATTCTTGTTTCCTTACATAAATACTGACAAGCTTGGCTGAAGACCCAAGATTTAAATTAGCTGAAGGGGAAAAACTGCATATGTTGTAAGATTCTATGCCTTCTTCCTAAACTCTGACTTCTGGCACTTAAGATTTGGATAAATTAACAGATATGAAGTAGTAGTATATAGGTGAATTGTGAGCTTTTGTTGCATAAGTGGTGAGAAAAGAAGAGGAGCTCAGTAATACCGCCAACAGAAGCAAAGTGCTTCCTGCCCTTTTTTCCCCTGGTAGCTTGAGATTAGGGAGTTGGATCTTGAAAGTATTATGATCTTTTGTGAGAGTGGTATATGTTTGTTTAATTTCCCAATTTTATTTTGTAGTTTAGAGGAACAGGTAATTTCTGTTACAATAGACTATTTTGAAAGTTTGAGATGGTAAAAAGCTGCAACACAATACTAGATTTTATACAGTAGAACTGTGTCCCAAGTGTTCCATGCAGCCTCTTCTCCCCTTCCCCAAGTTGTCTCTGAAATGTCTGTGATGTATTTACTTAATACAGGACATTAGGGCAATTACTATGTTATAGAAACTGATGTAACCAATGTACAGCACTGTATTTACTTCAGGTTTCAAACCAGTTTTACTGTCTTAAATCTCTTTCACACTATAATGTAATTAAAAAATATTAAAATCACACAAATCACCTTGCAAGACTTCCTCAAGCAGAGTTGCATGTTGGGTAGTAGGCAAAATTACGTGAATATGAAGACAGCGGGCTGCTGTGCAATGCTGTCTTTGCTAACTCCAGTTACAGGTGGGTTTTACGATAGAATTTTGAATTTGCTATTGCATTCCCCATGTTGTGTATGTGCCAGTAGATGGGGAAACCCCTTTTTATGTTGCCTGAGATAGAGTAACGTGTCAGTATATAGTCACCAATGCAAGTGAGCTCGTCGGAAATGTCAAGATCGGAGGCAGCTTGGGTTGCAGTGATCATGCGCTGGTAGAGCTCATGCTCCAGAGGGAAATGGGAAGAACAAAGAGTATAGTCAGGACCCTGAATTTTAGAAAAGCAAACTTCCAGCTCCTCAAGGAGATAGTCGGAAGGACTCCCCGGGAAACGGTCCTCAGAGACAGGGGAACAGAACAGAGCTGGCAGATATTTAAGGATGTGATCCACAGAGCGCAAGAGCTCTCGATCCCTAGGTGTAAGAAATCAGGCAAAGAAGGGAAGAGACCGGCATGGCTGAGACGAGAGATGCTGGTCAAACTAAGGAGGAAGAGGGAACTGCACAGGCAGTGGAAGCAAGGACAGGCATCCTGGGAAGAGTACAGGGACGCGGTCCGGTTGTGTAGGAATGGGGTCAGGAAGGCCAAGGCTCAGCTGGAGCTAAACTTGGCTAGGGATGCAAAGAATAACAAGAAGGGTTTCTACAGGTACATCAGCTGGAAAAGGATGGTTAAAGAAAGCGTACCCCCGCTGATGAGCGAGACTGGCAAGCTGGTAACAGCAGATGGGGAGAAGGCTGAGGTACTCAACACCTTTTTTGCCTCAGTCTTCACTGGCAACCTCTCTCCTCACCCCACCCAAGTTGATGGATGGCATGAGGGGGACCGGGAGGGCAAAACCCCTCCCGCTGTAGGAGAAGATCAGGTTCATGACCACCTGAGGAACCTGAATGCACATAAGTCCATGGGACCTGATGAGATGCATCCCAGAGTCCTGAGGGAATTGGCCGATGTAGTCGCCAAGCCACTCTCCATGACATTTGAAAAGTCATGGCAGTCAGGTGAAGTCCCTGGTGACTGGAAGAAGGGAAACATTGTGCCCATTTTCAAAAAGGGTAGAAAGGAAGACCCTGGGAACTACGGACCTGTCAGCCTCACCTCTGTGCCTGGGAAGATCATGGAATAGATCCTCCTAGAAGCTATGCTAAGGCACATGGAGGCCAGGGAGATAATTCGAGATAGCCAGCATGGCTTCACCAAGGGCAAGTCCTGCCTGACGAACCTAGTGACTTCCTATGATGGTGTGACAGCATCAGTGGACAAGGGAAAACCAATGGATGTCATCTATCTGGACTTCTGCAAAGCCTTTGACACGGTCCCCCACAACATCCTTCTCTCTAAATGGGAGAGCTATGGATTTGATGGGTGGACTGTTCAGTGGATAAGGAACTGGCTGGACGGTCGCATCCAGAGGGTAGTGGTCAATGGCTCGATGTCCGGATGGAGACCAGTGACGAGTGGTGTCCCTCAGGGGTCCGTACTGGGACCGGTGCTGTTCAATATATTCATCAATGACTTAGACAGCGAGATTGAGTGCACCCTCAGCAAGTTTGCGGATGACACCAAGCTGAGTGGTACGGTTGACACACCAGAAGGAGGGGATGTCATCCAGAGAGACCTGGACAGGCTGGAGAGGTGGGCCTGTGTGAACCTCATGAGGTTCAACAAGGCCAAGTGCAAGGTCATGCACCTGGGTCGGGGTAACCCCCAGTATCAGTACAGGCTGGGGGAAGAAAGGATCGAGAGCAGCCCTGCCGAGAGGGACTTGGGGGTGCTGGTGGATGAAAAGCTGGACATGAGCCGGCAATGTGCGCTGGCGGCCCAGAAGGCCAACCGTGTTCTGGGCTGCATCAGGAGAAGCGTGGCCAGCAGGTCGAGGGAGGTGATTCTGCCCCTCTACTCTGCTCTGGTGAGACCTCACCTAGAGTACTGCGTCCAGCTCTGGAGCCCTCAGCACAAGAAGGACATGGAACTGTTGGAGTGGGTCCAGAGGAGGGCTACTAAAATGATCCGAGGGCTGGAGCACCTCTCTTATGAGGACAAGCTGAGAGAGTTGGGGTTGTTCAGCCTGGAGGAGAGAAGGCTGAGGGGAGACCTGATTATGGCCTTTCAGTACCTAAAGGGGGCCCATAGGAAAGATGGGGGAAAATCTTTTTAGTAGGGCCAGCTGTGTCAGGACAAGGGGTAATGGTTTTAAACTAAAACAGGGTAGGTTTAGACTGGATATAAGGAAGAAATTCTTTACAATGAGGGTGGTAAAACACTGGAACAGGTTGCCCAGAGGTAGTGGAGGCCCCATCCCTGGAAACATTCAAGGCCAGGTTGGATGGGCCTCTGAGCAACCTGATCTAGTTAGCGGTGTCCCTGCTCACTGCAGGGGGGTTGGACTAAATGACCTCTAGGGGTCCCTTCCAACCCAAAACATTCTATGATTCTATGATTCTATGATCTATTAGCTGCTTCTGTCTGTGTAGCTCTTCATATAGTATTCTTTAGACAAGGGGAATTACCAAGCTCGATGCACTTGTGAATCCATTGAGCACTTGGTTTGAGTTCTAACATTAGGAATTACATGTACTGTAGAATGGCAATATTGATGGGGCTTAATACAAATAGGATGTGTCAATACTCACAGTCTCTTATTTAAAAGGTTATTAAAGATGTGTTAAGCCATTTGTGTACATAGCACTTGTTTGATATCTTTCCGTCTACAGTTGTACAAGAGGACAGTCCACTTGGCAGCTTTCATCTTCAAACCATGTAGTTTAGGATAATTACTTCTAATATTCAACCACTGTTGGCTAAAATTTGGTTAAAGTTAGTAAGGCTAGAATTCAGTTTTCAGTGTTTTGAGACCAGAAAAGGGCTTTGGAAGATCGTACAGGCTTGAAATCAATTTGTGAAAGCCAACTGTCTTATCGAGTGCTTCCTTCTTTAGGGTCAGAATTATTTCAGGGTCTTAGCCTAGTGAGAGGCAAGGAGGACCTTTGGCAGTCTTCTCTGTGTGTGTATGTACACATCAATTTACACACCCAGACTTTGTAATTGGAGAATTTTAGTCTCTTAATTCCTTTTTTCAAAGCTAGCTATACTTTGTTTTACTGGACACCTTTCTTCCTCTTAATAATTATTTGCAGTATTACTTATTAAGTGCATGTTCTTTTTGAACTGCAGAGGTCAGTTTCTGCTTTTATGTTCTTATCAGCTTCCAACCATGGAGATCAGATTAGTAACTGCACAACTCAGGTGCAGGTTTCTTGATTTGCTGAGGCAACATTGCAGAAGTAGGTTAAGAAGGATATAGTATGATCACACAGGGGTTTAGCAGTTAGCATAAATGAAAGAGTTCAGATACGCTTTTGACACTAACTTCAGATAATTTACTTAGACTATACCAAAAAATCTTACTTGCAGAAAAAAGCAGAAGAAGCTCACAAGATTTTTGAAGGTCTTGGTCCAAAAGTTGAACTGGTAAGTTGTGGATTTGTTCAGGTTTTTTTTAGTTTTGTTCTATTTTCTGTGTTGCCAGTGTGCTTTCATGTCTGTAATTCTGCTGTGGTAAACAAATGTGGTTCTGTGTTTATGCATAAAAGAAGTGTGTGTTTAAATACACTGGTGAATTGGGGCTTGAATGAACTCATTGGCCACATAAGTGTAATTTTTTAAAATAGATTTGCATCTATTTGAGAGAACAGTTTGACATAGGAAAAAATTGAAATACTGTTATATACATGAGTATTTATTACGATCTAATTTTAAGTAATGAAATCTGTGCTTTGTGTTGAGAATCTTCTAGTCCCTTCAGATTGTTGCAGCTCAGATTGAGTGCAGTGTTGGCAGAATATTAAGATGTTAAATACATTGCATATACTTTTAGAATTACATGCATTGAAAAGTACTAAGTGTACCTTTCTAATCCAAAATTGTAGCCACTTTACAACCAACCATCAGACACAAAGGTCTACCATGAAAACATCAAAACGTAAGTGCTTTAATATCTTGTCATTGTGTCATTTCAAGGGGTGTAGACTCAAACATTCACTCAAATTTTTGATTGCTGTGATTTCCAAATAGGTTGTGTGTAATTTAACCACATGTAGACCAGTGCTGCAAGAAATAAGTTATATGTACTGAAGGCAGAGGGAAACTAACTTTTCATCAACTTAAAGATAAAAATAAATCATAAAACTTATTTTTTAAGTCGGTAACGCTTGTATTTTTCAAAGCCTAAAATACCAGATTTGACCTAGATATGCCTAGTCAACTTTTCCAGAGTGTACTGTTCAAAGAAGTGTTTCAAAAGTTATTGCTGTCAATAAATGGTAGGAGTAGGAGGAGTCCTGATTTTTTTTTTTTTTAATTATTATTATCATCATCTAGTTATTTATTGACTTAACCATGTACTCATTTTCTGTCATGGGTTGTGAGCAGAGTTGTTGCGTGCTACATTTACTTGTTATTTAGGGCAAACCAAATTCAGTGATTTGAAGTAAACTTGTCTTCTGGAAGAAACATGGATTTTGAGGAAAATGGATTTTTTTTCTTTCTTTTTTTAATATGGATCTTGTTTCTTAAATTTGTATGAGCTAATGGGCTTTTTTTAGTTCACTGAAGCAATGGAAAAAAGTTTTAATAGATTAATTTTTAAATGTGTTTCTTTAAGCTTATTCGTAGTCAAATTCAAATGTCCATTAAGTTGTGTCTGATTACTTTGAAGCCTCAGTTCTGCAAAGATGATGGTAAACTCATTTCTCTACAGAAAGTCATTCATAACGTAGAACAAAATCTCATTTTTTACGTGGCTGTGTCAAACCAATATTGATTTCACTCTGTAGCAGTGTTACAAAATACCAAAATAGTGATCGTTCTGTTGTAACCAAAATAGGCTTATTTTCAAAATATATATTGCTGCTAGACTTTGGTGAAAATAATTGCTGAACTGTAACTGCCATAAAAGTGTGCATTTTCTACAAATAATCTTTGTGGAAATCCCACTCTATTGTAGCTATAAAGACCAAGGCCTTTTCATAGCTTCTCTAGGATGGTAACTGGGAAAAAAATATTTATTTTCATGTCTCACTTTGAAACTTAAATACTGGTGGTTTTGAGACAAATTCCGCTGCTGTGGCATGATTATCCTGGTTCAAATTTGTTGAAGAACGTTGTTGTCTTTGTAAGATTCATTTATTCATTAACCAATTTCTGTACTACCAGTTTTTACAAAAGAAAAAATAACTTGTTGCTTTCAGCTGTGAAGAAATGCATAGTGAGTTATGTGCATATTCCTAAGTGCTGTAACTTTTACTACCATTTTATAGTGTTCCGTAAGTACAGAAAAAACTTACAGATGTCTGTCCTTTAAAAACTTCCCTTAAAAATAGTACTTCTTGCTCCACTCTTTCAAATGTAGCTGTGTAGTAGTTCCAAAATACTTTTTTTTTTTTTGAGTAATATATTATGAAAGTCTTAACTTTAGGACTGAATTACAAAGATTTTTTTTTTTTTTTTCCCTAAAGGATAGTATCTCAGATTTACTCATTTTAACGTATTATCCCTCTTGTGGAGAAGGAGAACACCTAGCTTGAAATTGGGAGCTTTTGTGTGTCAATTGCTTATTCCAACCATCTTCAAGAATCTTCTCTCTCATAAAATACAGTATTAGTTAGACGATTGTGTCATCAGGAAGTTTTCCTCTATTTTCTACCCCTGAAAATATTTTTCAGAATAATGATCTGTCATCTAGAGTGCATGTGAGCTTTGAATAGTTTTGAAGTGCCTGATTCTCATGTAGTTCACTTTTTTTTTTCAATTTTGTTTTCCAGAAACCAGGTGATGAGGAAGAAGCTAATACTATTCTTTAAGAGAAGAAATCATGCAAGAAAACAACGGGTAATATTACCTTGTTTTTGTAAGGAGAGCACATGGTTGGTTTTCTATCTGGATCCTTGACTTGCATCCCCAAATGTGTCATGTAAATCCCATTCCTTAGAAAAATAACATCTTAAACTAAAATTATGTTGACTTATTGGAAAATAAACTGCAGGTTTATAACTGTGGTTTGTTGATCATTTGACTGAAAACCATCTAAAGTAAAGTAAGGAAAAAGCCTTTTTTCTTTCCTTTTCTTAAAGACTATGAATGGAAGAGACCCAGTGAAAAACTTTAACTGTCATGCCTGGCCTCTCTCTGAACTTATTTTCTTGTCTAGTAGCTATAGTATCTGAAATAAAATGGGGCAGATAGCTGATTTTTTTTTTTTTTTTTTTTTTTTTTAAGTCAGACAGCATTTTTAATCAAACTTGTGTATGTTGGATACCAGTATTAATTGACTAAATGCTTTCTCTTGCATGCTGTTGTACCAAGTGGCATACAAAGTCAAAAGGCTTTTTTGGGTGGTATCTGAAAGATTTTTATTTTTTTTTAATTAAGAATAGCAGAACATCAGATTGGAAGATTCCACCATGAAAATGTAATGAAGTATTTTTCTTCTTACAATCCTAGCTTTTTTTATGTAGGAGCAGTTTGAGGACATATTGCAGTTATTCCAGCCCCATTCTGTTAATGAAAATTTTAAAATAAAATAAATAATTGAACTGATTTAATTTTTTAGTTTTTAATTGAAAGCCTGGTACCAGAAGATGTGAAGTTTCTGGAAGGCAGTAATAACAGTTGCCAGATACCATTGTGATGTGTAAAGCAAAGAAGTAGTCTGTAATGTTAAAAATCTACATTTTTATATCCACTTCCTCACCTTCTTTCTGCTGAAAATTGGGTATATGTCATCTTCAAAATGGAAAGCCACTAGAGTAGAAAAAATATGGAGCCTACCCATGTTGTGCATACTGATCACTTAGGGTATTTGTGTTCAGTTCAAGGATTACTTTTGGCATTTAACAGGAACAGAAAATCTGTCAACGTTATGATCAGCTGATGGAGGCATGGGAGAAAAAAGTTGACAGGATAGAAAATAATCCACGCAGGAAAGCTAAGGAGAGCAAAACAAGAGAGTACTATGAAAAGCAATTTCCAGAAATCCGGAAGCAAAGAGAACAGCAAGAACGATTCCAAAGGTATTACCATAGATTTGAAATATTCCTATAAAATATCTCTTAGGACTTAAGTTTTAAAATTATTTATCATAAAATTGGTTCAGCTTAATGGTTAAGTTTTATGTTCATCACTTTATTTTTTAAAAAGAATATTAGTGTATCATACAGTATAAAGTAAAATGTTCTTTTTTTTGATCACTGTGTTTCATGGCATTGAGCTCAAGTTTCACTTCGCATCCTAAGGATCTTAATGACTGTCATTCTTGTATATCCCCCGTCTTACACCTTGCCCTTTCCTGTCCCCCCTGTCAGCTTTGCCAGTAGAGTGAGCCTCATCAGTTTGGTGTCCTCTTGTCCAAATTGTTCCTCTCCTATCTCCATTTTTAGGTCTGCCATCAAACCCCATATTTTCCAAAAGAAATTGAGGAAAAGGGCTAATTAGCAAAGGCTAGTTAAGTCATGGTGCTCGGTGAGACTATATGAGTTAAGTTGTTCAGATGCACAAAGAGGTTTGTGGAGTTGGTCTTAAGATAATTGGAGCGTCAGCTTCACGTGAGCCTGTTCTTTTTGGGCCTACACCCTAATTTATACTTAGTATTTTTCTGTCACTGGGTGTCTGTTACTCCTTTGTTTCATGATCCCTATATTCATTAGCCTACACACTCAAAAATTGTTTGACTTCTTTTAATTCACAATTTGAGTGATCTTCTGTTGTATTTGCCATGTAATTTTATTCCAGACATTTTTGCTTTTTGAAGTATGCAAGCTATGACAATTAAATCCCTATTGTTTAATTTTAATCTATCAGACATATGTTAAATGGAAACAGTATAAAGAGTCTTAAATGGAATGAAGCGCAATTCATTTGAGAGTTCACTTTATCTATGGTACTGTAGGTAGTGCTTTAAATTAGAATTGGGTCAAGTTTGATTCAGTTGTGTTCATATCTTTCTATCTAATGTTTGAAATCATTTTAATACACCTTTGAGAGTTCAAGCCCCATAAAGATTTCATCTCATTATCTCTCCTAACCATCTGCCTAAATCCCCTTACTTCATAAAACGTAGGAAAAGCAGATAGTTTGCAATATATCATGAAGTCTGGAAGATCTGGCTTTGTGGAATCAAGAAAAGAGGAAAAGAAAGTAAATGGTTAGAATGGTAACAGTTCTATAAGAAGCTTTTACTTGAATATATTGTGTCTCTGTAATTGCAAACTATTTGGGAAGGAGCTGTCTCTTTATATTTGTGTTCTCTAATGTAATGGCATCTTTGTCTATAGCTGTGCTTGTAATACTATTGCTGTGTAAATACCAAGGTTTTTTGGCAGATTTTGTGCAAATTGATTAGTTCAGTAAAATCTTTGAGCAAATGAAGATGTTTTGTCTCTCTAACTATCAGTGATTTTTATCTCTGAACTGCTTTTTGACCCACGTGCTCTAATATATCATTATGATGTTCTTAAGTGTAAAGATCACTAGCTGAAAAATTCTTCCAAATCACAGCTCTCCCCATCAATTCAAAATTTAAAAGTTTTCCTTTGTTGTAATGAGTCTCAGTGCTGTATTAGTAACTTCACCAAATTGATGAAAGGCAAATTTAATGTGCCTTTTTCTTTCAAACAATAAAACAAAAAGCCTTGTCTTTCACAGTGTATTGGTTGTACTAATTAAGATGATGATTTCTGTGCCATTGAACATTTCTCATAATCAGCAGAAGCCTGTTAATGTATCTAAAACACCTACTGGCAACGGAATCAGTGGCAATGCTCCTTTTTTGATGTTGACTCAAGCATGCTCTTCTTGCTGAGCTTTGCAAATTCACCTGTAAAACTGAGCAGTTGTTTAAAATTGCAGTACGTGAACAGGGGTTGTGCTCTGATGCTGCCTAAGAAAGAACATTCCTAAGTAACTGGTAACAGTATTTTAAAGAATTCTGAAGGTTGTCATTGTTGTGTACAAAATATGAAACTACAGCTATTTTCTACTTTATCCTTGCTACTTCTGTTTTCCCCTAATTCTAGAGTTGGCCAAAGAGGGGCTGGACTTTCAGCAACTATTGCTAGAAGTGAACATGAGATTTCTGAAATCATTGATGGACTTTCTGAGCAGGAGGTGAGGCTATTGTCTGTACTTTGCTATAGAAGCACAGCAAATGACTCAATATCCTTTTACTGGCAGTGAAAGGTCGCTTTCAGAGGGTTTGTTTTTTTGATAAGAGAAACCTTTTGGGGCTGGTTTGAGAGAGGCTGTGTGAACTTTGGGTTGAAACAGGTCTTACAAATACTTTTCTTTTAAGGGTTTTGCTTCCTCATTGCATCTGTCCTACATTTTCCTCATGTGTCTGTGTTCATTGCAGGCTTGCTGCAACCTAGTTTTTTTACAGCTCTAACAAACATGTGAAAACTCTTCCTTTCTAAAACCCTGCACCATTTTAGTTTTTCATCATTTGCAACACTGTTTCCTTTAGCTGACTGTGTAAATTCATTGGGATAGTGACAAATTCTAGAAGAGTTAACAAGTGGGCAAAAAGAAGTTTCAAACTAACTGTGAATGTATACTGTGGTGGAGCTTTAGAGAGTTGTATAATTCAAGAACTGTAAACATTAGTAGCAACTTCTTGTATTCTTTACTTTTTCTTTTGTTCTTTGCCTGTAGAATAATGAAAAACAAATGCGTCAGCTCTCTGTCATTCCTCCCATGATGTTTGATGCAGAACAAAGACGAGTGAAGTTTATTAATATGAATGGTCTGATGGAGGATCCCATGAAAGTTTATAAAGACAGACAGTTCATGAATGTCTGGACCGACCATGAGAAAGAGATTTTTAAGGAAAAGTAATGGGCTTTCTTATCTTTTATTTTTATTACATTGCAAATGACAGTTAAATACCTAACCCCACAGTAAACGTCAGTTAAATCAGGACTGCTGCAGCTTTTGTGCAATAATATTTTATAATGTTCTTAGTTGGATGAATGAAATGTTGTGGAAGTTTTAGACTTCTCCACTTATTTTTCAACTGGGTAGGCTCACGTATGTTTAGTCCTTAGATAAGAAATTCTCTTAAAAATACTTTAGTTCTGTGATAAGACTAAAATAAGAAGAGTAGGTATATGATCTCACTGTATCAGCTGATAGCTAATTTTAAGTGCTTAGTTCTAAATTTGCACAATTTGAAAACTGGGCTTTTTAGACTAATTTCAGTTGTGTAAATCAGAGGCTTGCTGATGGAACAGATTGTTTGGAAGACTGCTTTGCTTATTTGATCATGAATTATGTTGTTAAACTTAAATAATTTCTGATTTATAAAAGGTTTGTCCAACATCCCAAGAACTTTGGTCTAATTGCTTCCTACCTGGAACGAAAGGTAAGACCTTTTTTAATGTAAGTAGAGCCTAGGGTGGGATCCCTAACTTTCCAAATGTAAGTCATTTATCACAGCATCGCTTTCTCTTCCTGGAAAAAATTGTAAGTCCAAAAAAAGTTACTGCTTTGACAGGATTTTATGATTCTTGATCAGTTACACAATCAATGCATGCAAACATCTAACAAAAGTTAGTGAAATGACACTGTTGACAACAAGAAAAGAAAATGGCACCTCGTTTAGTTTTGATCTTATTTTCTCTATGAGGGAGGTAAGCTGCTTTAACTATCTCACTGTTAGATAAGGACATAATTGGCTCTGCTGAGCCACTGTGCTAACTCTAAGGAATCTTGTAACCAACTTTCAAGTCAGTGGGATCCTACTGCTGGCTGAATTAGTCTTTAGAACTAATTTTATTCTTCAGAACTGATTTTGCAGAACTGTTATAAGTAGTAGTGGAGAATTAGGATTTGTTAAGACAACAAATCTTGAATACATACAGCTATTGTGATAAATAGAAACTTTCTAACTTGCAAATTGTCTAGTATAGATTAAGTCATGCAGACTTGAAGTAGCTGAGGGATATTGTAAATACATGAGACTTGCGTTTAACACTATGATTTTATGCATAGTTATATTGTTATATTTGTGTGTGAATTCACTTCCCTGCTGAGCAAACAAATCTAATAGAGTTTTATTTTAGTCTAGGGGCTGAATAGTTTTAAGTGTTGAGAGAAATTGAATACTAAGAACGTGTTTTTTATGACAGCAGTAAAACCTAATTTTATTTTTGCTTTCTCACTTTAGAATGTTCCTGACTGTGTATTATATTATTATTTGACCAAGAAAAATGAAAATTATAAAGCCCTTGTGCGAAGGAATTACGGTAAACGCAGAGGAAGAAACCAGGTATCTTAAATTTATTAATCACTTGGATATTGTTCTTTTATTGTTTCATATTTACAACTGTCTTACTATCCAATATAGCAAGTATATTTTATGTGGGGGCAGGGGAGGAAAAATAATTATTTTTCCTTTACTGCATTTTTTCCCTTTTTAAATATAAGTAATCCTGACCTCAAGGGTGTTCTTGGTTAGTTTATTTTAATTCTGTGGAATATTTTCCTCCTTTGCACATTTGTGATTTTATTTTTTTTTTTTTTTTAACATGACAATTCATTTTATTTGAGGACCCTGCCACAGACATTGAAGTTGAATGCATCGTTAAATCCTTTGTTGGAGCCAACAGAAATTAGGTTTAGCATGTGACTTGCAGTGGAAAATATATAATCACTTCATAATGTCAATTTATGTCAAAAAGCAGAAATTAATAGTGATCTTTATTTGGTGGTCAGGCTCAAAGTCAAACTGGAATTTAATAGCAAGAAGAAAGAGACCAATTTAATGCATGCAAATAAATTCTGCTGATTTAGGAAGTATTCTTTTGGAAGCTTTGGGGGGGAAAAGAACAGCGTATTATGTACAAAAAGTATACAAATATATACAACTATACAAATGTATAAATACATTTGCTAGTCTGTAAGGGCTAATGTGGATATTGGAAAACAAAAAAAATTAAGAAACTTCAGATTCTTTTTTAAAGAAAGCAGGAGGAGTGCTGTGTATTCACTGAATGTGTTCCCTGCTCTTCCCATTCTGATTTCCCCTTGCATCTATCAGGTATTTAAGAAGTACTGAAAATAGAATGAGAGATATGTCAGTAACAAGGTTAGGAAAGCAGGTCATATATGAAATAAAGTACATGAACAGAGTACTAGATGTAGCAACCAAACCTGCAGGTATTTTGAGTTTGTATCCCTAAAACTAATTTAAACGTCTGAAAATCAGTATAGATAGAAATACTCAGCGTTTTCTTGGAACTGAAGCTTGATGGGGGCAGGAGGGGAGGGTCCTCTCAAATTCAGGGTTTTAGAAATCTGCAGACCTTAAAATCTGAAGAGTTGTGGGTTATTTGATTTAGTCATATCCCAGCAGCGATACTAAAGAGAAAATTGTTGAGACTTTGAGGTATTGTGACTGCACAAATCTGTACTGAAGTACAAACCAGCAAATTAAGTAAATATTGCACTTCAGGATATGTGAATCCTCTTTTCAAATAATGTTTTCTGAGAGCCCCAGTAAGTGTATTTTTTTCTATAAAAGAAAATGGCTGCAAGCAGCTTCAGCTGGTAAGTTGATCCTGTTCATTAGAAACAGTGGTTGTGTGCTGTTGTACTTAAACCTTTCAAATTATAGTCTGGTGTTCTAAGAGAAGAGATCATGTCACAGAAGACTGACTTGTCTGTACCCCACAAGTTATGGATTGCTCGGGATAAGGTCATTTTCACTGTGCACAGGGTTTAGTTAGAGCTTCTACTTTGACTAACTGTGAACTGCTGTGATGGGAGAAAATACTGGAAATACCCTGTATTTTGCCAGAACTTCTGTTAGACTTTCTAAGCCTAATAATGCTTTTTAGTAGGAAAAACGTATTATTGTGAGACTAGTGATGGTGAAAGATTCTGGTTAAAGTATGGATGTATGGCAGATTGTCCAAAATGTGGACAATCACTGTGGATGCTAAACATAGATAATGCTGCTGTTTGAAGTGGCTCAGTTTCATATTCCAGTATAAAATGAGATTGGTGTGATCATTTTGCCATGCTGTTCTACAGCTGTTCTAAGATAAGAGATGAGGAGATGGAACTGGCTGAAGCTGTAATGCAATGTAACTGTAAGTTTTGAGATATTTAGAAGATCATAACTGTATATTTAAATGTCTTTCAACATTGTTAAACTTCAGAACTTTAGAATATTTTGAACTGGTAAAATTCAAAATTTGTATAGATTTCTCCATCCATAAATCGCTTGCTTTCCTTGGATAATGCATATAAACTAGAAAGATTTTAATTACAGCCCTGTACTCCAGGGCATAGATTTGTGAACTTAGCTCACTATAAAAGGAAACCCAAGGCGCTCTGCCTGACTTTGTAGCTGCTTCTCTGAATACTGATTTATATGTTAATAACTAAATATGTGAGTTGGAACGCTGAAGCTGCTGTCATCATTCGTTCAACTCAAATTACCCTATCTTTGAATTTTAGCAGCATTATAGGTATTGATTGCTAATGGTTGATGCATATTAAGTTCTACAGCAGGATCGCTAAACTTTGGGCAACTGCTAGATAGGCTTAATGTGTGCTCTGTGTTGAGGATGCAGGTAAGTGTCAGACTTTACAGATCTGAAGAATGTTGAGGTATACATGCAAACTCGAGGAAATACTCATAAACATTCTAAGTGGGAAACTTTACCATTTCTGAAAGTTTAAATTGCGAAGTATTGTAGTTAGCCTGTTTAGTAATGCTGTAGTAAGGAATTACATGGTACCAACAATCATATTTGTAGTTCTTAATTTTATTAACGATTAATTAGCAGCATCAATAAGAGCTAGTAAAAAAGAACTTGAGTGTTGAACTGCCTTGCTTGCCAGAATTTTTATCTTACAGTTGCAGAATGCAATTCATCCCCTCTCTCCCTCCTACACCCCAGCTTTGTTTGAAGCCGGTATTTTTCATATCTCTGAGTAGCAACCTGAACCTTCCTTGCTGATTAGCAAACACAGGTCATGTCAGATTTATGATGTGCTCCAAGATATGCCTATGCCAATAACAGGTGCTTCAGCTTAAACTTTTAATAGTTCATATATTTTTGTAAATTAGATGGCAAGCAAATGGAATATTGCAGTGGAGAAGATATTAATCATGGTAATGATGTTGAAATCCTTCAGAAAATGTAGTGAGTACCACTTGACTCAAGTTTCAGTGTGGGGGCTTTTATTTTATAGAATCTGAATGCTAGATTAAGGCATGTCGTTAAGAGACATAGGGCCTATTGAATTCTCATACATCTTTCTCCTCAAATAGGTGTAGAAAGGCCTTTTTATAAAATGCTACCTAAACCGTTCCAGAATGCTCATGAGACAGCTAAAGAAGTGCGTCTTAAACCAAATGTGACTTATCAAATGAAGAGCAAGTTTTGAACATTGTATTGGAAGGGAGCATGGCTATATGATGCTTTTGCATTGATTATAGAGAATTCTTTAAATAACTCATTGCAAGGAGGTTCTCTCCGAGTAAAGTTTTTCACTGAAATTTGTAGGAAAGCAGTAGTCGGTAAGGGGTGCGTTCCTGTGGTCTGGCTGCCTGGTCAGCAGAAACGCCAGTCTGTGGATCAAGCCGTGTGCCTTTGCAGCAGGTGGTACAGCCCAGTGATCTGACTAGACAGAAATTTGCTCTATGTCTGTGACGGCCAATCAAGCCAAGCTCGGTGGGGATTACCTCGGGTGACCCCGGTGAGATTAGAAGGTTGTATGTGAGATGGGCAACTCTGCTGTAGGCAGCTTAAGTGGCAGAATGACACAATTTCCTGGAATAAACACATTGCTGGGTCAGGCAGCCTCTGCTAAAGAGCTGTGTGATGTCGGTGCTGGTGTGGGTTTTGTCCTTTTGAATCGTACCCTGAATTAAAGCCCGTCCCCTTGCCTGGATAGTAAGTTTTAATCAACAGATGAATGTGCAGGTACGTCGCTGACCGAGGCTTCAACTGTTTTAAGGTTTGTGTTTAACCTGCACTTAACCTATTGATTATGCATGTTAAATAAATTCACTGTGAAATAGAGAATCCAGTTATTTACAAAGTGTGATGTTAAGTTGGCCAGGCAAAAAGAACAGAGGATTTTCGGTAACTATTTTGTAAATAGATTGTATGTAAAATACAGTTTGGTTGGTTTTTTTTTTTTTTTTTTTCCTTCTGAAAATGCAATTTTTAACTCCTTGCTTTTGAGGCCAATCTATCTCGCACGATGGAAATAATCTTAGCATGTCTCTGACATCTCGCTTGAAGGAGGTTTTTGCATACCCAAGTAAAGCCATCATCTTAAATGCTAATCATTTGCAGTAAGATGATAGTGGTTAGTGTTAGGGTTTTCTGCTCCAGTTCACAGTATAAAAATGTCAAAAACAAGTCCTTTTTGTGACTATTTCCAGCCTCAGTTTTGTTAGTGAAACAGTGACACCTGCTGCTACACTTATAGGAAGGTTGGTTCCTCTGTGAAAGAGAAAAGCCTGTTTTGAGGAATTTTTCAGTAAATTTTTCAAACTGTAAAATCTGAATTAATGAAGTCCTAGATCAGCAATCTTGTAGATCTCTGTCCAAATTGCCGAGTATCCTTTGGGTATCTATTTGAAAGGCAGCTTTATGTAAATATTATGCTTATTTTGCTTTTTAAAGTTGACTTGCAGAGTGTAATGCCTAGTGAGGACCGAGTTGGTTCTGCACACACCAAATTTGAGTAAAGAGCATCTGGGCATTGCAGTTCTTCTGAATCGGAAGGATTGACGGCAGTGGTTGGTTTAACCCATTCAAGCCCCTTCAGTGTAAACTCCTGTGAGTGGTTCCCTCTGGGTGGCCGTACCCAACTCCCCACCCTCTCTTACATTCCATAGTTTCTTATGAAAACATACTTAAGGCAGAATTTAAACTGTAGTCATGTATTTTAAATAAACTTACGTATTTTCAGAGAGGAAGAAGAGAGCTCTTTCTTCCTCCTTCCTCTCCCCTCACCTTTAACTGAAGTCCTGTCTGCTATAACCTCGCCTGCAGCCTCAGGCTTTCTTTTCTTTTTGTATGGTCCCTAGTATGAAAGGCTTGGATTTTTCTGTGGCACTCAGAACATCATCTTGTTACAGATACCCTTCAGTGTGAATGGGCAATATGGATTAAGCTCTAGATGCTTGATGCGGGCTGCTGGCTTTTGAGGCCCGTCAGGAAAATTAATTAATTTGTAATTTGCTTCATGTTTTCTGCACTATTCTTTAGTATAGTAACAGGTAACAGTATTACTTTGTCATTTGTCAGTGCTTATGTGCTTGTAAAACTATCATCTCAAAAAAGACTGTAGTTTAAAAAATAAGTAAATAAAAAATTCTAGGCTATAACTTTCCTTCCATAAATTCACTGGAAACGTAAGTCTAAAGTTTCTGACCCAATTTTTTGAAAAATTATATTTCTTGATTACTAACAACAGTTTTGAGAAGATGGCTTAGAGTTGGCCATAGTGTTCATGCTACAAGATCTTCTGCTTCCAAGTTGTGAGCTATCAGGTTTCACTATTTTAAAATGGACAATGTTAAAAATAAAATTTGAGAGGAGCAACACCATCACTACCCAAGGTGTTCATCAGACCTCTCTAAGCGTTTGTAAAATGTAGCTGTTCATTTTTAGTGTGACATAGAACAGCGCATGTATTTGCTGACATTATGTACGATATCACCTCTGTGCTCACTTTGCAAAAGAAGCCTGTACCTCCATGGAATTTATAAGACAAAACACCATATCTGAATGGGGCAGCTGACCAGAAGAAACATTAAGAGAAAATAAATTGAGAGGTACTGAGGATATACAGCTAATATATAGAAACTGCACATTCTGTGGCAAAGGGGATTTCTGAAGTCTGGGAGCTGATGCTTGGAACATCACGTTCATTATGATTTTGGGGTGCAGATAGGTGTTACAGTTTTTGGCAGAGGTGTTTTACTGTTATGTTGACTGGTGTGCAGTGACTATAAGTTAAAATATTATCAAATGGGAGGTAAGGCAGCATCAGTGCTTCTGTTGCTGTGAGTAAAAGCTGCTGCACCTTTCTGTGATGAAGTTGTTATAAAGTGCAAATCCCATTTCATTTCAGCAACAAATTGCTCGTCCTTCTCAAGAAGAAAAGGTAGAAGAAAAGGTAGAAGAGGAAAAAGCAGAAAAAGCAGAGAAAAAAGAGGAGGAAAAGAAAGATGAGGAGGAAAAGGATGAGAAGGAGGAATCTAAGTAAGTATATGTGCTGAAAATTCATTAATTTAATCTGCGTTTTTTTCAAAATTGGAACAGGATTCATGTTAGCATGACAGTGAAATCTGGACTGAAAACCTATTTCTATTTACATTAGGTTTTGTGCATTAAATAATTTTTTTGGACATACCAATTTCTCTGTTCTGCTGAACTAAACAGACCGATGGAAAAAGCCGTAGGATTATTTTATTGCACATGTAATAGTTTTCATATCTTGTTGATTTGGGAGTTTTTCCATACGTTCTATCAGTGTTCATATTTTCTTTGATAATATCATGTATCTATGTTATTCTCTAGCAACTCTAAATTGTGGGCAGTAAGTGAATTTTGTTTCACTAAAGGCCTCTTTTGGGTTTGTGGAGTTTTGGTTGGGGGCGAGGTTGGTTGGGTTGGGTTTTTTTTTTTTACATCCATATTAAGGAATATCTGCCCATAATGGCTGTCTGAATGTGACTGAATTATATTTTAACTATTCGCAGAGAGAATACCAAAGAAAAGGACAAAACTGAAGTTGCACCAGAGGAAACAGAGGAAAGGGAGCAGGCCACTCCTAGGGGCCGAAAAACTGCCAATAGTCAAGGTCGTCGTAAGGGCAGAATCACCAGATCAATGACAAATGAAGCTGCACAAGCAAATGCTGCTGCAGCTGCAGCCACTGAAGAACCACCACCGCCTCTTCCACCCCCACCAGAACCTTGTGAGTATCATTTATAGGAGACTTGGGGACCCATCTGCTCGTCAGGCTCTTCGCTGACATAAGGCTGTTTTCTGTGCATGCAGTGCACTTGTTTTTTTCTTTTTTTTTCTTTTTTTTTTTTTTTTTCCTCTTTTTAGTATTACATCTTTATTCTTTGGCCTGCTTATAATTTTGTTACTCTGTGGTACTGTTCCATTTCACGAGTGTAACTTCATGAATAGTCTATGTGTAGTTACATGACTCTCTTAGAAGCCTGTGGAGGAAAAAAAGGCAGTTCAACCTGTCTGTGATAACTACTTTTTCTCTCTTTGCAGGGTTAATGGTGGTTCTGTAGAGATCCAAATGCCTTTGACAGAGATTGACTTACAGGCTGTAGCTCACAGAGGTTATTGTTAAATAAGTAGGCCTGATATTTGAGTACTTTAGGGAGTTTCCTAACCCGAAAGCAAGTTGCTTTTGTTTTGGTTGTTCCTGCATTAGATGGCAAGAGATTTCTTTAAAATAAAATGTTACTTTCTTGGCAGGTATGGTTAGAAAAGACTGCACTATCTCTGGCTGTATTTCTGAAAAGGCTGATATAATTTGTGGTGGTGCAGAAATACTAGGAAACAGAATATTTTGTGGCTAGTAAATAATTATGCAGGATGGCAGGGGCAGGTGGTTTTTTTTTTTTTCCTTGCAGTGCTCTGCTGTGGCAAAGTTTGTTCCTAGCTCTTCAACTGGATAGTTACTGCAGCTGCTATTCTAGAATTTGTAACAACTCATTTGTTGCTCAAATATTCTGCATATCCTAAAGAACAGAGTAAATGGGCAAATTAGTTCTTGTTTAACTGTAAACAACAGATTGTGATAGATATTCTTGCTCAGTTGATACGGTGTTCTTTTGTCAGCAGCTAGACTAAGGCAATAGTGGGTTTTGCTTCTGTTTTGTTTTGCGTTTTTTAAACCATTTTTACAGGGTTTTCTGGAAAATCCCAAATAGCTTTTGAGTGGATCAGATACTTCATAGGATCCTGCTTTTATTGTTTGTTAATGGAAGTTGTTGAAGGGGTCCATGTTGCATGGCCCGTGGAGGCTGTTGCAGCTTAATGCCATTCAGAAATTTAAACAGAATGATACCAAATCCAGAGAAGTGAATGAAAACTATTTTGCATTGAATCACACTTAGTTTCCTGCTTGGTTTTACATACTGGTTATTCGTCGTCTTTTATTTTTCTCTGTTTGTCCAGTAGGAAACTTATTGAATAGAAGAATAGTAGATTCTTGATATCCACTAATCAATAAATAACCATTTCAGTCCTTTCCACAGCAGTCAGTGAAATAAGATGGAACTAGCTTATAGCATGTTGAATTGCTGCTTTTAGTAGTTGATGACAGTTAATTGACAGTTATTGACAGTTTAAATAAAATTTTAGTGGTAAATACTTCTAAGTTACTTACAAGTCTTCCTTGACAGATAATTAATCACAGTTTTGTAGGCAGAATAGTCTTGAACAGTTTGATCTGTTGAGATTGTTGTGGTTCCTACTGTATCTCTAACTTGGTTTAATGGAGGCTGACTACTTCCCACTGGCAAGAGCAGCTTTCCCAAGTGACTTGAACAAGCCTTAATGTAAATAGATTTGTTGACGGTGGGATGCATGATTGGTGCCATAATAGTGACTCCTGGTCTTTTCTCTGATCAGTGTCTTTGTTTCTCTTTCAGCTTCTGCAGAGCCTGTGGAGACATCCCGCTGGACAGAAGAAGAAATGGAAGTTGCTAAGAAAGGTAAACCTTGTAAAGCTTTTGACTTCTGAATACTTGTATTTACAAAATCATAATAATTTACTGAATTACTGAATATGAGTGCTGTGACTTTTTTGCCACACTATGCTGAATGAATAATTTGAAACTTGCTGCTGGTTGTTTGGTTTTTTTTGTTTTTTTTTTTTTAAAAAGATCAAGCAACTTTAACAGGAAAATCAGGTTTTTTGAGACTTGCGGACTTTTTTCATATGAGCTGCTTAGAACTGTTTGATGATGTGCTTGGTCCACAAAAGTCTGTGAAACAGATGTGAAGATGTGTATGTCATGCAAATTTTCAAAGTAATGTGTTTATAAGTTACAAAAATTCCTTTTGTATAAGGCATTCTTTTCATAGAACAGCTAATGTAGTTTATAACTTTTCTAGTCATTTGAATATACCATTACCTGCAAATTTCATGCATAAAATCAATGTTTTAGCAGAAGAGTTGCATATTAGCAACAGCAAAGAGTTAAGTTTGAAGGCTTCATAAACAGACATTCAGATTGACACAGCTTTTTTTGCCCCATAAGTAGTTATCAAATATGTTGTCATAGTGAGAGTTCTTTTAAGGACAGCAGTACTTCTGTATCTTACCTTCCCATAGATGTTGTTCCATTTATTTGGGTTTGGATAGCTCAATTATTTATCGTAGTAAGTATCGGTTCTTATTTGTTTAAACAGGCCTAGTGGAACATGGACGAAACTGGGCAGCAATTGCCAAAATGGTTGGGACGAAAAGTGAAGCTCAGTGTAAGAACTTCTACTTCAACTATAAAAGGAGGCACAATCTGGACAGCCTCCTCCAACAGCACAAACAGAAGGTAAGTGCAGTGGACATTGAATATTTTGCAGGGGAAAGCTTGGCATCTTTCTGAAGTCATTCATCACGCTTCACTAAGACTGTTTTGCAATCACCACTTGTTCCCTTTTATACTTGTTTTTGTGTTGTGACATAAATCTCCTAGAAGAGGCGGCTGATGCTCGCTGACCTGTGATATTAATCACTTCTTGCTTTAAAATGCAATAGAAAAATTTCTGTCAGAACACTCAAGCCTGAAGAATTCCTTAGTGCTCTGAAAAACATGTTTCTTATCAGTACACCAGCAACTATAGAAGTTCAGGTCATTGCCGTACAACAGTTACCTTGAAACACAGTAACTGACCTTACAAAACAGAGCAAGAGAATTGGTAGAAGAGCAGGAACGGAAAGTTTTAGGGGATCTAAAGTAGATGTGTGTTGGAATCCTCTAAACTGCCATGTCATCCTAGTCTTCTCCCACTGAAGAGCATCAGTGTCTGTGTTTGCTGCAGTAGTTCTGTTGTTGCCCAAACATACTTTGAGACAGTGGTTTGTTCCCAAACTTATTTTTGATCAGGAGCAGCAAATTTGGCCTGAATTTGAAAGAGTGTGCCCTTGTGAATGAATCTGTGCTAAACACAGAATCTATATCTTTCATTTCAAGCTCAGATTGATAAATGCCAATGTATGTAAAAGGAAATACTTGCAAATTTTTAGTACAGTGTAAATGCTGTGTCTTTATTAGTCTTCGCGAAGGCCCCGTGAGGAGCGAGATGTATCACAGTGTGAGAGTGTAGCTTCAACTGTATCAGCTCAGGAGGATGAAGATATTGAAGCATCTAATGAAGAAGAGAATCCAGAAGACAGTGAAGGTAACTTTTCTGGGAAGGAAACTTGTGTATGCACAGAAAGGGATGTATGTTTTGTGCCAATTATATGCTCAGAAAGCTGTGTTCCATTTCATAACATAGTGCTCAAATACTACGTTTCCATTAGACTTCAGCAATTGGAACTCACTTCACTAGGTGTAGCTGGAGGGGAAAAAGCATTTTTAGTATTGAGCAGCCTTAAGATGTTATTGCTTAGTATTATGATATGCTTTGACTATGCTATCTTCTAGAGGATAAACTGACAGCACCTGGTCAAAAAATTGTGCATGTTGAAACAAGTTGAATCAAAGATATGTAACCTTTGCTGGTTAATAGTCTCAGTAAAGCTTCAGACAGGCAAATTTAAGTGGTAGGGTTTTTTTAAATGCGTTGGTTGCGACTGCTAATAATTATATACACTCAACATCAGTCAGTCTTGGCCAGCCTTTTGTAAAGCTGTAAGCAGTAGAATTCATAAACGATGAATCAGGGAACATGGCTAAGTGTTGGCGATGTTGGGTTTTGATTGGGTTTTGTTTTACACTGCAGTGTGTGTGTAATTCAGCAAATTGTCCACTTCTACAATAAGTCAAAATTAATTACTTGTTTTACAGATGGGTAGGTTAAAATTGATAGATCCTTATTGCATCCATTTGCTTGGCAAACATTCTTAAAATATTTATGTAGTTCTAAGGAATGAAGATTCTTATCAGAAGATAAGATTTGAATAGAACATCTGTGTTCTAGATGTTGCCATAGTTTTTCATAAATGTTTTTATTTATCTAAAAGCTATTTATAATATAATGGAGTTCATGAACTAGGCTAAAAAGAGGAGGAAGGTTCTTTACTGCAAGAATCAATACCCTTCTTTAATTGGTGTCCAGTTGTCGATGCTGTTTACACCTTTCACAGAGCAAAGAAGTCATTTTTGAGAAAATAATGGTAATGCACAAAGGAAGTAAACTCAGTTACCTTAGAGCAAGAATTGCAAGTCAGCATGTCTATAAAACGTGACTGATTTTCATGTAAAATCAGTGTTTTGACACTTCTGCTAGTGATGACTCCAAAACATGTTAATTTAAATCGTTGAAGCTGTGCCTTAGGTACTGTAAATGTTGACTTCTATGGAAGTACCAAGTCTTTGACATGCACAAGGGTTTACTTGGCTGGCTTTCTGTAATATCAGAGTTAGCTAAGTAGTCTTGTTTCTGTAATTCCGTAATTCCTCCTTAATGTGTATCTGCTGATTTTTGGTTACTCTCCCTCTGTGAGTCAATTCTTCAGGGCAATTGTCTTGTTGTGTTTTGGGACAGCAGACTTATATTTGATTATTCTGAAGAAGCAGTTCATCAAAGCCTAGTTAGATGTCATTCACGTTGAACCTTTATGCCAAAACTTTTTTTTTCAGGTGCTGAAAATAGTTCAGATACAGAAAGCGCTCCATCTCCAACTCCAGCAGAACCTGCTAAACCAAGTGAAGAAACTCCATCTGAGAATGCTTCTTCGAAAGTAACCACTGAAGCGACAGCAGAACAAGAATCTACCATTAAACCTGCAACCAGCACATCTCCCTCCTTAACAGCCCAAAGTGTATCAACAGCTGAAAGTCAGAACCCTGAGCCACAGGTTAAGGAAGAAATAAATAATGAGGCAGAAGAGCCTATGGAGGTTGACAGTAGAAGCCATCCGGTTGAAGCAAAGCCTGTGATTACTCTTCCCGTGCATACCAAAGTAGAACCTGTAGAGACTGAAATGAGGCTACCAGAGAATATTCAAGTGAAAGTAGAGAGTGATACCAAAGAGAGAGAGATGGAGAAACCCAAGGAAAAGTCAGAACCAGAGGAAATGGACTATAGTCTGTCACAACAAGTTAATACAGCAAGACAAGAATCCCATTCAGATAATGATTCAAGTGCCACTTGCAGTGCTGATGAGGAAGTTGATGGAGAACCTGACAGACAAGGGTGAGTTTGTTTAGCTTTCAAATATTGACATCTTTAAGAAGTTGTTTAAAAAGTGGTTTTACTTAACAGTGATCCAAAAACTGTTATCAATTTTTGTTACAAGTTTCTGCTAGGGAAAGAATTTCTGAAGGGTCTTTGCTGGAAGTGCCACAGAGGGAAACGCTGATAGAAAATTTTGATGAAAAGCCAAAAGAAGGGTCTGCTAAGGCAGGGTAAAGCAAAATTCCGTGGTGATAGACTGACTAGATAGGTAGCAAACCAGTACGATTACCTGGAAAGCTAGAGAATGAGGGAAATCAAGCCATTCGGGATCTGTTCAGAGAATGGGAATTGTGTTACTTATCTGGAAAGGACAGAGCTTACCGAAACAATGAAAATTTGCCAAAGCAAGAAAACAGATTCAAGACGCTCCTGGCATCAGTTTCTCTGATAATTAGCTCTTTGGTACTTCTAGTGGGGAGATCTTGCTGCTGCAGGATTTTCTGATACACAGCTGTTTAAGAATTGGTGACCAACTAAAAATACTAAGTAATGTGGGGAATTTTGTAAATGCCCCCATCTATCCACTAAGAAACTGGACACTGATTGTGTAACTGGACCTGTACTGAAGTTCTTTGCTTTCGTTTGGTTTTGTTAGTTTGCTGCTTTTAAACAATATATACGAAGAAATTTACACATTCGGAAGTGGATTTGGAATATTTTTAGTGTGATTGGTTAGTGTTGGATAGTACGTGGGCTCTCCGTTCTCTTTAGTGAAAAACTGTTTGAATGTAGAGCCAAATGTGTGGAGGTGGAGTTGTTTTAATTGATTCTTGCTCTCACAAACGCAGTTTAGTAGAACTCATCTAAACTCCTTGAATTTGACAGGGAAAACAGCTTGAATATATCTTTTAATAGGAGATGAAACTTGCTTTAAAAAAAACAATAATCTAGAGGCATAAAATACTGATATTTTGGTTACCTTTTAACATTTAACATTTATTTGCTTGTATAACTCTAGAGTCCTGTACCCAGTTACTGTCATTGAACCATGTTATATCAATCAGTAGAACTGAATCTCTTGAAGGCTATTAGTAATAGAGTAGTGGAAGTATTTCTTATCTTAGCAGTGTCTGTAAATTAATGGGCAAGTGTCCTGAGAAATGGATGATCTCTTTCTCCGCGGTATGCAATGTCTTCATGCAAATACTAGTTCCTGGGAACTTGGCCCTAAATGCTGTGGATAACCCACATGAGTATAAAGGGTTTTAAATTAACAATGCTGCGTGTCTTTGGAACCATTTTATCTTTTGGGGGATGGTTGACACTGCTGATGATATTTGAAGTCTTTTTAGTGTTCTGCTGGTGCAACTCCTCTGTAACCATAGCGTAGCATTGGAGCCAATGGCCCCTCCCTCCCAGTGGTCTTAATATACACGCAGTACTGAGGATAGACGTTAAATGTCAAAAGTATCCAGTATCATTGTTCTGCATGTGCTCTTTGGAAGAGTGTAGTTGAAGGTGTTTCTGCACTTCCTTGCCTCTTCAGACTTCATCTTTCCACTTCACAAACATATTAGCCCTCCATGTGAAAGTAGTCTATTATATGCTACTGTTTATTTCCTGTGGACTAGTATCCAGTGTTGCCTCTCTATTTTTTCAAAGCATTTTTTTTATAACAATGGTTGCATTCTTGCAGTACTGTGCTTATAGAAACAGCATTTCTGGGGAGATTCTGAACACTTCTTTTGGTATTTCTGTTATTATAAAAATACAGCAGCATCTGTTGCTTATTCTACCAGATGTGCTGTGGGACAAAACACAATATAATTCTGATTTTTCAGCTATTTGTCCTGTGTGTTAAATATGTTGGATTTTTGAAGTTGAGAGGCATACTTTTGCCTGTAAACTTACTAAGATACTTAATCTTGGTCTTTTTTGGTGATATTTTTCCCTTCATTCTCTTTTTCCAGCATCTTCAGCAGGGAGTCAAAGCCTTCACTGTTAAATCCCACTGGGTCAATACTGGTATCGTCCACAATAAAGCAAGGGCAGATGGACCTGCAACAACTTCACCACCGAGCTGCTGTCATACCACCTATGGTATGGGGTGTTCTAAGTGATGTTTGAAAGAGTATCTGTTGTCCCTAAAACTAGTCACAACACTGCAGTGGCAAAAAATACTGAAACAAATGAAGAAACTTATAATTTGCTTTGTTATCATAATACTGTTGAGGGGTTAAGTACAAACAAATATGCAATAGCTTAAAACCGGGTGTGGATCATTTGAAATGCCCATACATAGTCTACAGCCACTGCAGTGGAGGCATTGAGCAAGATAGTTACTTTAGTAAGTACCTGTATTGATGTACCTGTATTGATGTACCTGATGTAGATACCTCCCCCTCCTTGCAGGTTTCTTGCAGTCCCTGTACTGTTCCTGTTGGAACACCAGTGAGTGGTTATGCACTGTATCAACGGCACATTAAAGCGATGCATGAGTCAGCGCTGCTGGAGGAGCAGCGCCAGAGGCAAGAGCAGCTGGATATGGAGTATCGAAGTGCTGTGAGCCCTTGTGGTGCTTCCAAGAGCCCTAATGTTGAGTGGGAAGGTAGGCGTTTTCACATCTGTCATGGAAATAACCCTGCGTTTTATGTCTGCCTGTTCTACTGCTGCCTTGTTTAAGAATGAAAGTTTAGTGTACTGATAATTAATTACTGCTTTCTGATGGCACTTGATTGATGGAAGCTATCTACTGTACAGATCCTGCTGCAGTTACAGTGTTGGGAGAACTACATTGTAGCCAACTTAGATAAGGCAGGAAAACTGGCTTCATTTGAGTGAAATCCAAAAATGAGTTGTTTCGAGAGAGAGAGATTTAGAAAGATTAAGTGTGCAGGTGAGAGGACCCAGACAAGTGCATGTTCTGGGGGAGCCCTTTTCAGAAGCTTAAGGTGAGGATGGGAAAGAATTGCTAAAGGAGTATGAGCACAATTAAGAGGAATGTTTTACTGCACTGGAGTACGTACATGGACATTGAGCCCTGGAGTAGGGCATAAAAGTATGGTAGAACTGTCATGCTTTAGCCTGCCTGTCCGCAGAGTGGCTGTGTGAAAGGTTCTTTCTCCTGGGAATAAGATGGTTGGTTCCTTCTGTATACAGAGAGGATACTTGGAGGCAGGGTTTGAACTGAATTCTGGGATCTGGACCAATGTTTCCTGAATGTGACTGTTAGTGTGATCTTCAGTACAGAACAAGGCTAAAACTGCTCATGGAACCTGCCAGGGTGACTAAATTAAGGACATGTCTGTTACCATTGCTGGTTACAGGAATGTGATTCAGATGATGTATGTTACATCAGCCAAATCGGTGCGTAAGAGCCAAAGGATACATTTATTACCTTCTCTCTGTGTATATTGGCTATATGTTTATTCTTTGAACTGAAATTATTTTAATTCTGTCAACGGCTTGCAAATTACAAACAGCTTAGCAGAAGATTCTTTTTTTTAATGCAAAGCACATTCTATGGGAGGCCCAGTTCTGTACTAAGTGTGTAACTTTTATCTCAACTTTTTTTACTAGAAAAGGAATAAGTCTGCAAACTGTACATGGTAACAGGGAAATAAACCGAGTGAGATTAATGTGCTGAATGTTACAATGATAGAGGTATCATCACAGTTGCAGAATTATGCATTTTTAGATGTTATATTCTCCTACTTTGTTTCTGTTGTCTCCATGGCATTAGCAACATAACTATCATGTTCTTTGAAACTCAAGTATTCTGTACTTAATATGCATAACAATTTTAAATTACATTATGAAAATGTTCCACCTTAATTATTTTTACCTAAGTAAAATGAAAGAAACCTAACTATTTTTTTTTTCCCCCTGTTAAAATAGTGGGAAGGGAGCTTGTAGATTTGTGATGGGGAGGATAAGATTGTGGTTTTTGGAAGTTGCTTCTTTAGGTGGAGAGTCTGGGGTTGCTTAAGAGTACTATTTAACTGAAATACTACCTGAATAACTCTTGGCATTGGCAGTACGGTATTATGAAGTGTGGGAAAGTTCTGGGGTGAAGTCTTTGCCAGCAAAAATCAAGGTGGTTATTGAGGCAGACAGAGAGGGAGGGAGGGATAACGTGGTTAACATAAATGGCTTCTACAAGCCTGGACATCTTAATCTGCAAACAAGAAAGGGCTGAGGTGTCATCAGATCATTACAACAGCTACTTCTTAAGATACACTCTGCACATGACGCTTGTCTGCCAACTGCTATATGCAACAGAGAGTCCACAGACTGTTTAAAAACCTTGCATTGGAACACTGCCTGTGTTGTGGGGCACTTTGTCAAACTAAAGGGCCTATTATTGAATTGGCTTATCATAGAATCATAGAATGTTTTGGGTTGGAAGGGACCCCTAGAGGTCATCTAGTCCAACCCCCCTGCAGTGAGCAGGGACACCGCTAACTAGATCAGGTTGCTCAGAGGCCCATCCAACCTGGCCTTGAATGTTTCCAGGGATGGGGCCTCCACCACCTCTCCGGGCAACCTGTTCCAGTGTTTTACCACCCTCATTGTAAAGAATTTCTTCCTTATATCCAGTCTAAACCTACCCTGTTTTAGTTTAAAACCATTACCCCTTGTCCTGACGCAGCTGGCCCTACTAAAAAGATTTTCCCCCATCTTTCCCATAGGCCCCCTTTAGGTACTGAAAGGCCATAATCAGGTCTCCCCTCAGCCTTCTCTTCTCCAGGCTGAACAACCCCAACTCTCTCAGCTTGTCCTCATAAGAGAGGTGCTCCAGCCCTCGGATCATTTTAGTAGCCCTCCTCTGGACCCACTCCAACAGTTCCATGTCCTTCTTGTGCTGAGGGCTCCAGAGCTGGACGCAGTACTCTAGGTGAGGTCTCACCAGAGCAGAGTAGAGGGGCAGAATCACCTCCCTCGACCTGCTGGCCACGCTTCTCCTGATGCAGCCCAGAACACGGTTGGCCTTCTGGGCCGCCAGCGCACATTGCCGGCTCATGTCCAGCTTTTCATCCACCAGCACCCCCAAGCCCCTCTCAGCAGGGCTGCTCTCGATCCTTTCTTCCCCCAGCCTGTACTGATACTGGGGGTTACCCCAACCCAGGTGCATGACCTTGCACTTGGCCTTGTTGAACCTCATGAGGTTCACACAGGCCCACCTCTCCAGCCTGTCCAGGTCTCTCTGGATGACATCCCCTCCTTCTGGTGTGTCAACCGCACCACTCAGCTTGGTGTCATCCGCAAACTTGCTGAGGGTGCACTCGATCTCGCTGTCTAAGTCATTGATGAATATATTAAACAGCACCGGTCCCAGTACGGACCCCTGAGGGACACCACTCATCACCGGTCTCCATCTGGACATCGAGCCATTGACCACTACCCTCTGGATGCGACCGTCCAGCCAGTTCCTTATCCACTGAACAGTCCACCCATCAAATCCATAGCTCTCCCATTTAGAGAGAAGGATGTTGTGGGGGACCGTGTCAAAGGCTTTGCAGAAGTCCAGATAGATGACATCCATTGGTTTTCCCTTGTCCACTGATGCTGTCACACCATCATAGGAAGTCACTAGGTTCGTCAGGCAGGACTTGTCCTTGGTGAAGCCATGCTGGCTATCTCGAATTATCTCCCTGGCCTCCATGTGCCTTAGCATAGCTTCTAGGAGGATCTGTTCCATGATCTTCCCAGGCACAGAGGTGAGGTCTGACAGGTCGGTAGTTCCCAGGGTCTTCCTTTCTACCCTTTTTGAAAATGGGCACAATGTTTCCCTTCTTCCAGTCACCAGGGACTTCACCTGACTGCCATGACTTTTCAAATGTCATGGAGAGTGGCTTGGCGACTACATCGGCCAATTCCCTCAGGACTCTGGGATGCATCTCATCAGGTCCCGTGGGTTTATGTGAGTTCAGGTTCCTCAGGTGGTCACGAACCTGATCTTCTCCTACAGCGGGAGGGGTTTTGCCCTCCCGGTCCCCCTCATGCCATCCGACAACCTACACAATACTTTACCATGAAATAAATAGTAAAGACCCTTTAGAAAGCTATTATGGGATGATTACTGCCATGTTTCTCTGACTATGGAGGTTAAAGATAACTTTACAGCTGCAGTAAACTTGTTTTGGCTCATAATCTTGAATACTTAAATTGTTCATTGCAAAAGAAAAGGAATTTCTGAAGTTCCTGTACTGGATTTTTAATTTCCTAAATTCAATAAAAATATATTTTCCCTTTAAACACCATTGATGGGCAATATTGGTATTTGAAATTTGATTTGTAACTTCTCTGGGCAAGCAAACAAAGAAGGGAGGCTTTTTGTCTGGTGCGATGGGCATGTAAGTCTGGCTGAATTTGCATGTAAACCTGGCTGATGCACAGGATTTGGAAAGGCGTCTTCTTTAAATGAAATATTTTTCAATACTAGAGCTTTCACTTAAAGGACCTAAAGGATCCAGATACTGTTTTTCAGTATAGAAAGTATGAGAGAGTTTTTCAAAGCTTTGTATGTAGAAGTATAAACATAAGAACATACTAAATTAAGCTGTACCTTAATATTACTTATGATTGAAACATTTGTACCTGATGAGTACATCTGACATAGCAGTGGGCCCTTTGTTAAAATTGTGCTGTAAAATGGACCTTTTGACTGAAATTTCTAATCCAGGGTTCTTTTCTTTCTGATAATTTTAACCTTCACAGGAAAACCAGTAGCCTATATGCCTTATGCTGATGTCAAGCGAGCAATAGAACAGGAAGCACAAGTGCAAAATACAGCAACAAGGTCAGCATCACCATACAGGCTGTCTCCGAGAGAAGTCAATAAAGCTTCCCCCCAGCCTGATATGAACGCAGCTCGCTATAGTGTCCCGCCAGGTAAATATTTTGTTACATATCATAGCAATATGTAGTCTTCCTTTGGAAGCTGGACTTCTGTGACTTGATGGAGTATCAAATTATTCTCTAAACACTTTGTGAATTAACAAGAGAAGAAAGCAGATTGTTTTCTGTGTGTGCGTGTAAATAGGTGCTCAGCATTTTTCTAGCTCCAGTGAGGTGGTGTTCTTTATTTCTGCATGAGCTGCATAACATGTATTTTATTAAGCAAATAGGATGATCTGAAAAATGTCAGAACAGTATAGGAACAAAGTCATCAACAGTTTTTTACCTTTAATACAAGTACTGCCATATTCATGCATGACCTTTCTTATGAAGGGGGAGAAGTTGAGGAAAAGAGAAAGATGCTGCTATCCTTGGCATTAATTTCTGACTGTAACTGCTTAATATTATAGTCTGAATGTTTTATAAAACAGTGCAATAACTGACAAATCTTAATTTGGAAAGCTGGATTACTGCTTTTCCCTTCAGAGTATAACATTATGCTAAGAAAAGTCAGGGAAGCTTAGATTATACTTGACTCAGTTGCATTCCATTTAAAGTATAAAAACTTTCTTTAAAAACAGGCAAACAACAAAAAATTTGAATCTACGCTGGACTGCTATTTTTAAAAGCTTAGTTTTCAGAGTCTGCAATTCTGCAGTGCAGCTTTTACCATTTCTTTTTGAACTTTGATGCAAGGTTAGATATTCTCCATTCGGTTTCTGTGCATAACGTACACTGGGACATAGTGAATTTCAGAATTGTAAATACAGCTAGATAGCTTTTGGGTATTGTGAAGCAGAAACTGTCAGATGAATTGTGCTATTTCTGTTCTTCTTGTCTCTCTAACAACTAGTCAGAGAGCTGAAACAGACTGTAATGTTTAATGTACAATTTTTTCCCCCAAGTTCTCCAGCCAGCACCTCACCAAGTAATAACCAATATACCTGAAGGAGTCCGCCTTCCAACAACCAGACCCACCAGACCACCACCACCACTCATTCCATCCTCCAAAACAAGTGTGCCATCAGAAAAACCTTCCTTCATCATGGGAGGCTCAATCTCACAAGTAAGAGAATTATTATTTCAAAATCTGTGTTTACATCAAAAAATTGCCCTCTCACCAACCTTCAACATCTTGTACTCAGTTATGTTTGCACAGCATTAATGCTTAAGACCTATACATGCCACCTCTAAAAGTCCAGGAATTACAGGTGCTTTAAGAAAATAGAACATGCTCCAGTTGTTTACATTTAGTATCATGGTTGGGGAAGTCCAGTTTAAGTGAATTGCATCTCTAAACAAACAGTGATGCTACACTCTGGTGTTCTGCACTTCCATACTTTGCAATGGTGTACTGTAGCATTTTAAGATAGAATCACAGTAGTATTAGCATACTCCTTTAAACATGGATGTGAATCTTCATTCCAGAAGCAAGAATTAACATGTGATATATTTGTTGTTTCAGGGAACACCGGGCACTTATTTAACATCCCATGGTCAAGCTTCTTACACCCAAGAAACTGCAAAGCCATCAGTGGGTTCCATATCTCTTGGGCTGCCAAGGCAGCAGGAGTCAGCCAAATCTGGTAAGAAAAGAAAAGCTGACATATGTTTTATATAGCCTATTTAATGACTCATAATTAAAGAGAAAAAAAAAAAAAAACACCAAACTTTTTCTTTTTTCTTCTTCTGAATAGCTTCCCTGCCCTATATCAAACAAGAAGAATTCTCTCCCAGAAGTCAGAATTCTCAGCCTGAGGGACTCCTGGTCAGGGCACAACATGAAAGTGTGGTTCGAGGTAAAGAAAGTCATACAGATTAAGAAACTTTGACAGAGCCTGAGAAAACTGAGAGAATTAACTTCTAGAGCTCATACTGCTGAAGTGTTATTTTTAAGTATTCTATGACTAATCTGCTCCCTATTTTCTGAGGCATGTGTATTTGTAGCTAGCTCCTCCTGTCTGCATGTCTCATGTAAAAACATTTGATTCAAGGCATGCCAATTTCAAAATTAAGTTGTTCACTAGAGCATACGCAGCGCAATACATGTGAAATATCCAAATACATCAAAAGAAAAGAAACTAAATACCATGGATTAATGCTGTAGAAGACTTTTAGTCTGTAAAAGACTATGGTAAAAGAGGACATAGTCTCACTGCCTCAAATGCATGCTGTTAAACTGAAATTTTTCCTGTATTTTAATGTAAAGTAACAGGTCTCGCTAGAGTTTTTAATTATTTCAAATAGAGTAGCTACTTTTTTTTATTCTCTTATTTATCAGGATGTCTTCTTATTTCAAATCAGGTACTGCAACGATACAGGAGGGAAGTATAACGCGAGGAACTCCAACCAATAAAGTTTCTGTTGAAACCATTCCTTCTTTGAGAGGCTCCATAACTCAGGTATTTTTCCCCTTAGTGAGAAGGCTGTAGCAAAGCAGCATATTTAAACTATCACCGTGAATGTATTTGCATGTCTAAAAAAGTAAATTAATACCACAGAGTAGGAACTGCCTTGAAAAAAGAAATTCTAATACAATCAGATGGTCAAATCACACTATTGCTGAAGTCAGCATTACCATGATTTCATCTTCATGTATATGAGTCTTTACACTTTTTAAATAAAACCACCAGAGCCTTTGGTATACCTAACTGAAGGCTTATTAGCAACTTCCATGAAAATAGGATCACACCTGAGTTCAAATATGAAAATCAACTGTAACCAGTCTTGTGCAGATGCTATTTCAAGCCAAAAAGGTAAATTAAGCCTTTTTGTCCCATCATTTTTTTAAATGGTACTGGTTTGGTTGATTTGGGGTATCTAGTTACAGAGAGCAATAGTAACAGTTCTCCTCTGAGAAGGGTAGGTTTGATTACTTTGGACAGAAATAAAACTTACTGGCATCATTAAGTATGTAGTATGTTATCTTTCCTCAAAATGGTACTAGGTAAATGTTCTAGGCCATGAAATACTTTTGTAATATTGTACTCCCTAGTCTTCTTTCTGTATTTTTTTAACAAGGTAGCAAATTGCCTACAAATGGTCTTACTAATATTTAGGTTAAATGTCTAATAATAGAGGCAGAAGTTTAAGCTATACTGCTTGATAACGTAATTGGTTTTCTAGATCTAAAAATATTGTGGGTTTCCTTCCCCTCCCCCCCCCACTTTACTGCTTCCTGTTCTTTTAAATAAGTACACATGTTCTGAATTATATTTAATTGATTTAAATGCAGGGTACACCAGCTCTGTCCCAGTCTGGCATAGCAGCTGATGCGTTATTGAAGGGAACTATCACCCGGCTAGCTACAGAAGACAGCAGCCCAGAAAAGTGCCGAGAGGAAGCTTCAGCCAAAGGCCATGTTATTTATGAAGGCAAAAGTGGGCATATTTTATCTTATGATAGTGAGTATTTGTATATTCTGCCTGATCAAAGTCAAGGCTGCAGCAGATTCTGCTTTTATAATCTATAGCTGAAGTATATCTGCTTCCAAGTGGTTAGGTATAAACCTCAGTCACTGGGGTGTCATCTGGGAGAAGTATTGACCTGCGTGTGTTTTTGAGGGTAGGAGAATTAAAGTGATACAGAAATTGTGCCTGTGTTCTGAAGAGTCTTCTGTCCTATGTACTTAAAATATATTTAAACTATTTAGTTTCTGTGCCATTTATTTCCAATTTGTCATGGAATATTTTTATTTTGAAAGATTAAACAACCAAATTTAAAATTATCTATATTAAAATAAAAAAAATTACGATTTGACTTTAAACTTCAGTTGAAATACTGATAAATGAGTAACTGTTTGAACAAATATATTTTTAACAAATGATAAAAGATCTTTTTAAGGTTGAGATTTAATGTTATGATATTATATTGAAGTTGCATTGTTAAAGTATTAATGACCTGTGGTCTCATCAAATGTAATGTTCATGTGTCTTTTTTTTTTTTTTATTGTCCACATTTCCTAACCACACTCTTGTAAATTTTGCCAGCAATTAAAAATGTTCGTGAAGGAACAAGGAGTCCGAGAACTGCTCATGAAATTAGTTTAAAGAGAAGCTACGATACAATGGAAGGAAATATAAAGCAAGGAATGTCAATGCGGGAGTCTCCAGTGTCTGCACCACTGGAAGGTAAATACAGCTGCTTCCATGGTGTTTTGTGTTCTATCCAAACCCTTTGCATTGATGGGGCTTGGACTAGATGACCTCTAAGGGTCCCTTACAACCCAAAACATTCTGATTCTATGTAAGAGCATTTAGAGTTATTTTATGGAGCAGACTAAAAGAGAAATTAGATTACATCTTACACTACCCACCAAATCTTACTCTACTAACCAACCACTACAATTAAAGCAAGCTGGAAATACGACTGGAGTGGATACTAGGTTTTCCTTTTTGTTTTGCTGGTGTGTTACCATAACTGCAGGTAGTTCAGCTAGCACTTAACTCCTTTCAGTAGATCTGACACGTGTAATTGACTCTTCACAGTCCGAGCAGGTTGTCGCAGAGCTGAAACAACACTAAGTCATACTAGCATGGACTCCATGGGCACGCCCATTCAGTTAAATATTGGTCTCAGCCATGGCATAATAACTTGGTAACACATTGGTGTGACCTTTTGCATTCCTGCAATAAACCTCTTTGATTATGCCAAGCAGAAGACTTGCTGCTGTATCCTGCTTCAGGGCATTACTAGTATTATTTTGATTTAATAAACTAATCAAACTAAGTTTGCAACAGTCAAGCCAGGCCATTATATAGCTTTTCTGATAGTTTTTTAAAAATAAAAATGCTAGAAAATATTTTATGCCTAAACTATGGAGTCTTACTCCTTAAGTGCATTTTGTCCCATCTTTGGGTAGCCCTTAAAGGCTAATCTGTGTACATTTTCATCAGATGGAACTATATGAATAAGAGGTTTCTAGACTGCATATAGAAATTCAGTATTGCCTTTAATTTGCTGAAGCATTTGGCTTGTCTTCGGGCTCTTGGCATATGAGAAGCTGCTCCCCATACTTTTACGCTGTATCTTGTCACTCTGACACATTTTCTGTCCTCAAACTGTGGAAAATTGAGTGCTTTGGGGGTTTGATTTAGATTCCTACTGTACGAACAGTGAATTCAGCTCTTCCCAGATGATTCAATATAAACTTTGATTAATTTGGAGGATGCCAAGGTATATTTTGGGATGTTTTTTTTCTTTTTGTTCCACTTCTCATCATGAACACCTTTCTTTACTAGTTAAGGAAACTGAAGTGGAACATAAGAGAAGCAGTGAATGCTTTTAGGACAGGAGTTAAGCTTAATTACAAAAAATACCTTGTGTTTTCTAAATAAGTTAAAACTTGCAACAATGTAATAGCATGAATACTTGGATTGAAAAAAAATTTTTAAGGGCAGGAATGGTGTTTACAACATGTTGTTACAATTCCTGGCATATTGAGGCTAGGCCCTCTGGGCACTGCCGTGATACAGATAGTATCTAATGTATGTAAGAAGGAGGAGGGGGTTTGGTTTTGGGGTGGGTTTTTTTTGAACACTTGCTTAATTCTCTAAATTATGTTCATTTTAATTTTAGGTTTAATATGCCGTGCACTGCCTAGGGGTAGCCCACATGCTGAAATAAAAGAGAGAACAGTGCTGTCTGGCTCTATAATGCAAGGTAAAGTATTGCAAGTTTAAAAGGCAAGCATTAATTACATCCTCAAAAATCTGGATTTCTGAATTTTAAAACTGTTATTAGCAATGGTAGCTATGTTAAAGGTGGAGCTTATTTTATTAAACATGTTTTCAGAGCATAAATCAGCAGCTTTCTGATATGCTGTGTACAAAGCTGGTGTGTAAACATAGCATTTTATTTCTTTTTGGAAAACAGACATTTTTTAGTATGAATACTTTGTATTTAGCACTTTTTTTTCTTTTACGGAACACTAACAATTCGCCAGACCTCTGAAGATATACGCTATTTCCTTTATTACAGCATCTGAAATAACTTGAGATCTTTCAGTAATATGTTAAATATTCAGTATTATTTTTGTGGCGATTTTTTAGTCTTTTGAATATGTTACCATAGACTATAGGAAACCAAAGTTCCAGTATTATGACATGTAGTTAGTTACTCTGTTTATGAAAAAAAGAGACTTAGCGATGTGACCAGTAGTGTGACCCTTCTTTTTCTGTAAAAGGCACACCAAGAGCAACAGCTGAAAGTTTTGAAGAAGGCTTGAAATACCCTAAACAGATAAAGAGAGAGTCACCCCCCATAAGGACATTTGAAGGAGCCATTACTAAGGGGAAACCATATGATGGAGTCACTACTATAAAAGAAATGGGTCGTTCTATCCATGAAATCCCAAGACAGGACCTATTGAGCCAGGAGAGTCGCAAGACTCCTGAAATGGTGCAGACGACCAGGCCGATCATAGAAGGCTCCATATCTCAGGTAAATACAAAAAGCCCTAACAGACTCATAGAGTTGCTTACAGACTCAGTAGTGAATCAATTCAGGATATTTGAGTAATGACAAATTGGTGGAGCGTGTGTTTTGTTTTAAGAAAGCTACCAGCTTACAAAGCTTAAAAATATTTCCTGAGTATTAGAAAAATCCTGAAACTTCACTTGTAGGGAACACACTTGCAAGCAAATGTAAGAGAGCTGACAAGTAACAGTCACTAAGATCCAGTTGTATTCTGTGCTAATGTGGTAGAAGCAATGAACTACGATATCAACAATGTGAGTTTTTTAGCATGAGTGAAACATTGGCAGGATAACCTTACCTGATCTTTTTCTCCTTTTCAGGGCACACCCATAAAATATGAAAGCAACTCTGGCCAGTCTGCCATCAAACACAATGTAAAATCTTTAATCACTGGACCAAGCAAGCTACCCCGTGGAATGCCTCAGCTGGAAATGGTGCCAGAAAACGTGAAGGTGGTGGAGCGAGGAAAATACGAAGATGTGAAGACCGGGGATGCAGTACGTTCCCGTCACACGTCAGTAGTCAGCTCTGGTCCCTCTGTTCTCAGGTCAACTCTTCATGAAACTCCCAAATCACAGCTGAGCCCTGGGATTTATGATGATACCAATGCTCGGAGGACACCTGTGAACTATCAGAGTCCAATGTCCAGGAGTTCACCCATGATGAATAGAGTTAGTGAGGGTATGTTATTCCTATCCACAGTAAGACAAGAAGTTATAACAATTTAATTTTAAACTTGCTTTTAAACTGGTTTCTGTAATCTATTCTACTTTTCTTTTTTTATCCTAATGGCTTCTCTCAATTTGGAGGGTGGCTAGGAAGCATTTTAGAAGGCTGTAAGCTGTTAACTGAAATAAGAAAATGAAAATCTGCCATGTTGTAACATGGAGGTGGGAAGGCAATTCAATCTCAATTTGTATTTGATTATGGATCACACTGAAAGTGTTACCTACAACAATATAAAGTTTTAAGTGCAGAAGCTATTCCTGAATTACAGAGGTCTCTAGATGACAAAGACAATATGGTGAAGTGTAAGCAGTCTTAGTTTTAGAATTTAGATTTTTCAACAGAAATAGTCTGTGATACAATAAATCACAGAGAATATTTTATATCAGATTGCAAGGTCCTCTAGAACATTCCTTAGGAGCCACTGTGTAGTTACAGCTCAATTTTCTGTTGAAAAATATGCATTTTATTAATTTGGGGTTTTCATTGTTTTTAGCTGGAATATCTTCTGGGAAGCCAGCAAATCACGAAAGGAAAAACACACTTACTCCGACACAGAGGGACAGTGTGCCAGCAAAATCTCCAGTCCCAGGGGTTGATCCTGTAGTGACTCACAGTCCTTTTGACCCTCATCACAGAGGAGCAACTCCTGAAGTCTATAGGAGTCACCTCCCTCCTCATTTAGACCCTGCTATGCCATTTCACAGGGCTCTGGATCCTGGTAAATACGTTGGCGTTGGGTTTTTTATTTTAGTTTTAGAAATATTGTATACTTTAATGCACAAAAAAGATACCTTTAAAAGGCAATTATCAATGGTCAGATACAATTTATAAGTAGTTTTATGTATACACGGTTGTAGTTTTATTTCAGTTTAGTGGGGGGTTTAATATCTAACCAGGAAACTTATTAAAATATTATTGTATAATACTGTAACTTTCATTCAGAAGCTGCCACATTGCTTCTGTTCTATTAAAAAGTTCAGGCAGTATTTTTAGATCAGTATTTGTGAAATATATTAAAAGCTTTCAGGAAAGCTATGCGAAGAAGGATGTGGAAGATGCTATAGAATAAAAGTGTAATCAGGACCCCTATGTTCAGCACTGTGATTCATTCTCACTGAGGGATTATCAGGTTATCCCTGGTGATATCAATACAGTAGAATTCCTTTTAACCTATCCTTCGTCTACTTCTGTGAGGCATTTTAATCATCTTTAGGTATTTCAGCCCTTTACATCTTCAGAACTTCAAGATTTATATTTTTAATCAAGTGTCTTCTCTAATGCATATCTCTAGTCTGGATTATTTAGCTTTTTCTGTCTGCATGCAGTGCATGAATTCAATAAAACATCACTATAAAAATGCTATTTTAATTCATTTGGCACTGACTAGAGAGAATTGATAGCACTTCTCATTGAAGCTGTATAAACATCTGAAACTTTCATTCCATTATAACCTGAAACTTTCATTCAATACTGCCCATACTGCTTCCTAAACCATCTTTTTTCCCTCCTTCACCCTCAGCTGCTGCTGCTTACCTGTTCCAAAGGCAGCTCTCACCCACCCCAGGCTACCCAAGTCAGTATCAGCTTTACGCAATGGAGAATACACGACAGACAATCCTAAATGACTACATTACCTCACAGCAGATGCAAGTCAATTTACGTCCTGATGTAACGAGAGGATTATCGCCTAGAGAGCAAACTTTAGCTCTCCCATATGCAGGAGCGAGAGGTATGCCTGTGTTTTTTTCTGATGTTCTTGAATGTGTGTTTTGGATATGTGGTGTGGTTGGGTTGATTGGTTGGTTTGGTTTGTTGCTGCTTATAAACATATGTGTTTGTATGCACGGATGCATGCGTGCATACAAGTGCATGTGTATAGAAGCATTTGCAAATGAATTGTTACACACCTATCTGGCTTTTGTGGATATAAAGGAATGCTGTATGTAATTAATATTGTTAAAGGGAAGGCTATAAGACTTGTTAGTGTTTAAGAAGCTAGACTGTTTTATGCTAGTTTAAATTGATACTCAGAAGCATTTTTAACTCATCATCAGACCAGAAAAGAGAATTATATAAAAATGAGAGCTTCTTCAAAATGAAAATAAAAGCAACAGCTAAAAGGGTAAGGTTTATGAAAAACATGGTGATTATTTAAAGATGTTTTGTTAGAGAGTTAGCAAATGTGTGTGACCTGCTGCAGGGTGGGGAAAAACCTAAATTAATCTGGACATGTAACAGCAGCAGGAAGGAGCTATTAAAAGTAAAAAGACATCTCGCAGAAGTGTAACTCCTCAAACACAGAAAATGGAAATCTTGACAATTTAAAGGTCAAAAAAGTTGAGGAACAATGAACTGGTAACTTCTTCAGATACACCAGGAGCAAGAAACTTGGCAAAGAAACTGTAGGAACTGATAAATCATCAGAACTCGGAAGTTATGCTTTAGAAGATAAAAAAAGCAACTTCTTTGCAACTCTGTTCACTGTGAAGAGATTTATATTTCTGTGATGGAGATTTTCTTTATGGACATGAGTTTGAAGAACTCTTTCACATTGAAATGTTGAGCAGAGTCTTAGAACAAAGTAATAAAATGAATAGTTACAAATCGTTGGGCTTACATATCATTCTCGCAGGAGTAACAAACTTAACAGCAAATAGTCAATCTACCAGCTTGGTTACTGGATATGATAATCTGGCTATCGATTAGATCAGTTTTAATAGTTATTGGACTAATTATCTTGCAGATAAGATATAAGATTTTGTAGTGTTTTAGTTGTTGGAAAAGAAAGGATAAGTGGTTTTTGTAGTAGGGGAAGTTATATTGGAGTTCCAGTGGGACCTGTGTGTTTCAACATTTCATTTTATGAACATTAAAGGTCTGGAAAAGGGAGTGAATGATGCCAGGTAATACCATTTTACTAAAAGATGGGATTATTGAGTAGAGGTGAAGTGTATTTTTCCAAAGGGCAATTAAAGGGAGTGCTAGAAATGCAAATTCTGACTTAGTATGTTCCGAAATTGCTGATTGCCAGATCCAAGAGAGAATAACCAACTGGAACGTAGTTCTGCACTTGCCTTATTCTTTTATTTTTTCCACTCAACATTAACTGCTGACCATTATCAATGAACAGAATATGTAATATGTGGATCATTGGCCTGTCCTTGAATGGCCATTCTTATGTGAGTTATCTTCTAACAGGAATTATCGACCTGAACAATATGGCTCCCACTATCTTAGTGCCTCATCCTGGAGGAACAAGCACACCACCCATGGAGAGAATCACCTATATCCCCAGTACCCAGCTTACATTCCCTCCCAGGCCTTACAATCCTGCTTCTCTGTCACCAGGTAAGAGCTCCTGTGATTTGGTGATGTCTCTAATCATCTGACATGCTGAGATAATTGACCATCCTTATTTAGCTTTCATTAATGTCATGTTTTAATGTTTTCTCGGGTGATGCTTTTTGCATGCACTTCTCACTTGGATAGCAAAGGTTTACTTAATGATACCCTTTATAGTTACATTAGCAGCTGAAGGAGCGCTGACAAATTCAGAATTTGCCTCATTCTGTCAGGTCTTCTATTTATAGTCATTTGAATATGATTTCACTAACCTCGTATGACATGTGTTGAATTTGGGTCTGTTTGCTGTCTAGTTCCGAACTGTATAGAAACCACTTTAGTAAAAAGCTGTTGAGCCTTCCACTGTCACTGTATGTTAAGCTTTTGTCTTCCTAGATAAATGGATAGTCTTGAGTGGAATGAAAATGTATTTGGGAAATTTTGCTGTAAGTGGATGACAGAATATATTGGCAAGTGTTTACATCAAATTATGCTTAATTTTAGTACCTCTTTTTGCTTATTCATTTTATCTTGTGGACCTTCCAGGACACCCTACACACCTGGCAGCTTCTGCAGCTGCAAATGCTGAAAGAGAACGGGAAAGGGAGAGGGAGAAGGAACGGGAAAGGGAGAGGGAACGTGAGCGAGAGCGGGAAAGAGAACGCGAACGAGAGAGGGAGAGAATAGCTTCAGTCCCTGCTGAACTTTATCTTCGACCAGGTGAGTGCACATTGCTTACTTTTGGATCAGTTGTCTTGTAGACTGTAACTGCTCGTTTTCTGTAGCCACTGTTAGAAACATGCAGCTTCTTAACAACATATTACACAGTTTGGTCTTAGTCTGCACTTAAGGCAGGTTCCTATTACCTCGCAGTTCTGGTCATAATTGCAACTTCAGCAAGTACCAGGCTTCTTGATCTTTCTCTCATAGCAACATAGTACATAGGGAATGGTCTGAATCCCAGTTATCACTTAGCACAACTTGCATGGCATTTAGAGCATTGTAAATGGAACACAACCATTTAAACCTTTAATATGTACAGTCACATCTAGAGTGGTGGAGACCTCTGGGAAAGGATGTGGAGGAGATGGCTTTGATAGATTGTTCTGCATTGTTCTAAGAGTGATCTATATGTATTTTTTGTTTGTTCCCTTCCACTCTGTTCTGCAGGTACAGAGCAGCCTGGCAGACCTGGCAGTCATGGATATGTTCGGTCCCCGTCTCCTTCAGTTAGAAGCCAGGAAAACATGCTGCAGCAAAGGCCTAGTATTTTTCAAGGAACCAATGGGACAAGTGTAATCACACCTTTGGATCCTGCTGCTCAGCTACGTATCATGTACGTTTCTTAAGTTACTGTTGCAGAGATATCTGTTCTAATATTTGAGTTTATTAAAAGGTGCATTTAGCCTGAGGAAGATACTATAAGATGAGGATATTCACTACCCAATTGCTCTTGAATTTATCAAGATGACCTAATGCATTTTTACCCAGTCCAGTTTGGATAGAGATCAGTGTCAGAAACGCTTTGCTTTCTTGTACACGTGGTATGGCTCTAGTTCTTTTTTCATATGATGTAATTCAGAATATTCAATGTTTGCCAACAGGCAGCTCACCCCTGGAGCTCCCTCCATTACTCAAGGGTTGCCAGCTTCCCGTTACAATACCGCTGCTGATGCCCTTGCAGCACTAGTAGATGCTGCAGCCTCTGCTCCTCAGATGGAAGTTGCCAAAGCAAAAGAGAACAAGCACGAAGGAACCAGGATAGAAGAGAATATGGGACGCCGTTCAGCTGTGGTTACTGAACAGCAGCAGATGGAACAGAAGACACTGGAGGTAGAAAAGAGGCCTGTCCAGTGCCCCTATACATCTGCAAATTTTTCTGGTGGCAAGTCCCAGGGACAGCCTTCATCAGTAGTCTATTCAGAGGCTGGTAAAGAGAAAGGACCTCCTCCGAAATCCAGGTACGAGGAAGAGCTGAGAACTCGAGGAAAGACCACAATTACTGCTGCTAACTTCATAGATGTGATCATCACTCGACAGATTGCTTCAGACAAGGATGCACGAGATAGGGGCTCTCAAAGTTCAGATTCTTCCAGTAGTTGTACGTATCTTAGTAACTATCTACTACTTTGCTGTCTGTCCTAGCCTTTTAGGGAGACAATAAGCTGTGAAATTATTCTGATATTTAATGACAAAATATTCAGCTCTGCACAGTAGAGACACTTCATAAGCAAATGCAGTTTTTTGCACATAGTGACTCAAGATTCCTGCAAAATTGGAGTTGTTTGCTTTGTTCACATTCTAGGCTACAACATGAAATGCGGGATAATAAAGCTAACATTATCAGAATTCAGGAAACCTAAAATTACTTTGTTTACATTGGAATACTGCTTTATGGAAATATTTGTTTCACCATGGTTATCATGGGAAAAAGACAGTGTTTTGACTTTTCATTTTTCTGGTGTCATTTTAACAGAAGCACTAGTGTTGCTATGTATAGGCAACAAAAATCTTCTGTGATATTTACACCTTATTCCACAACCTTTGCTTGATATTCAGTATCCTCCCACCGGTATGAAGCTCCTGGAGATGCCATTGAGGTGATTAGCCCTGCAAATTCACCTGTACCTACTCAAGAAAAGCTACAGCCCTATCAACAAGAGACACCTAAACCAAGCCAGGCAGAGAGTAAGTTTATCTGCATATGCCAATATTCTCACAATTATCTTGCTTATATTTACCAGCTCCATGAACTCAGGAGACTTTAAGTGACTGCTTACCACATTCTTAACTTTTCAGAAACTTCTGTTGGAACTGTGTTGTTGCAGTGATCTGTGGAAAAACTAGCACAAATGTATTGGAACTGACACTTGGCATTAAACAGAGCTCCTTTACATTACAGTGTAGCTAATTTAATAAGAAATTTATTTTTTTTTTTTAAAATTATGCATATTAGTGTTGATGCCCACAATTTTTTACCTATTAGTAAAGATCAAACTATTACAGTACAGTTTGCAGATGAGAAATGAGCTGAAATTCACCTGCATTGTGGAATGAAGCTTTATTTATCTATTCTAAATTGTAGAGTCTATATGGGGGAGAAGCTGGTAATCACACAGGATACCTAAAATCTAATGCAGAAACACCTCATCTTTTACATTTGTGAGCACAAAACTTTGAAACCTTTCAGCAATACCATCTTTCAGTAATACCGTCTTACAGACTGACCTTTTCTTCTTTAATCAGATGACCCAAACAGGCAATATGAGGGGCCGATTCACCGCTATAGGACACAACAGGAACCCCCTTCACCCCAGCAACCTCCACCTCCCTCTTCCCAAGCAGAAGGGATGGCACATGTGCCCAGGACCCATCGACTTATCACCCTTGCTGATCACATCTGTGTAGGTTTATTTGCATGCATCTTTTCAGATGTGAAAAGTTATATTTTGATGATTCCAAAACACGTTTTGGAATATAGCACCAACTCTGTAATTATCTGTTTTACTTGAGGATATTATACAATAATGTGTCTGAAATAATCATCTTATTTGTTGCAATTGGTGTCATATTCATCTAGTTCATGCATACCTACGCTCTGGCCAATGTCTGACCAAGATCTCTCTTCTATATTTTTGGCCACAATCAGCAAATTATTACACAAGACTTCGCTAGAAACCAAGCAGCTTCTCAGGCCTCTTTGCAGCCTCCCACAACTACATTCCAGAATTCCACCCCTGCTCCAACACCTGTTGCTACCCGAGCAAAGACATCGAATCGCTACAGCCCTGAGTCACAGTCACAGTCTGTCCACCATCAGCGGCCAGGTGCTAGAGTGTCACCTGAAAATCTGTCTGACAAGTCCAGGGGAAGGTAATGCATGTATTCAGTTTAACTGCAAATTTAATTATTGCCCAAATACGGTATTTATAAAAAGTAGCATGGTAATCTTGATGTAGATGAGTATCTTTCAGTCTTTTTTTTAGGCAATGTCTGTCTTGCCCTGTTTTTCACAACTGTTTGGCTCCATAACATAGCTTATAACTGTCTTCCCTTCATTTCCAGTCTTTAGAGGGGTGAAGATGTTTAATTATTTAGAACTTCTCAGAGTCATTATGCTCAATTCAAAGTCATCTTTTTGAGATCGCCAAGCATACTAAAGCATATAACATATATAACTGAACAGAAGTAGTTATGTAACAACTGGAATGCAATTACATGTGTTAACTACTGCTTTACATGCATTAAGAGTACTTCTCTGTCTCTGAATTATGGATGTAGACCTGGAAAATCTCCAGAGAGGAGTCATGTCTCTTCAGAGCCCTACGAGCCAATCTCGCCACCTCAGGTCCCAGTTGTACATGAGAAACAGGAAAATGTTCTTTTGCTTTCCCAAAGAACTGAGCCTACTGAACAGAGGTATGTGTAAAAGTGAATTTTAAAAACATTATTCTGGATCTGTGCTGCAAACAGTAACTTTATGAAAGAGCAGTTTAAGCAATCTTCCTCTGGTACCATGGGCAAGTTGTTAATTACTGTTGATCCTTTTGCACTAGCATTCAAAACTTCCTACTTGAGAGATGCTTTGGGAAGCCTGAGTGAAATGTCATCTGTACATGTTCTGTCTTTTGAGTTTCTTGGTGCATGCAGTGTGTTCTATGTCATATCTGATAGAAAACATTATAACAAAACTCTTTGTGGATGCCAGTTCTATAAAACTGTAGTGGGTTTTGGGGAAGGTCTATTTTCTACAATTTTTATTAAATAGTTCAGGCTTCTCCTGACTGATCAGCTTCCTGGATACTGTCCTGGTGAAGTGTGAAGGAGCCCGGGCTTCCAACACTCATGATTCTAGAGCAGCTTATCACATGAAGTATCGCTAAGCTAAGGAGCTTAATTTAGGGAAGGTGTGAAGATGGGATGTCAGGAAGTCCATGAATTGGGCAGCCCTGTTTCCCAGGGCTATTTGTCAGCCTGCCAGATCTGCAACATAAAGGTACATGGGATCCCTGTCAGACTGTGTCAGTGCTGATGTCTTCAAACGTCTGGCAGATGCACATCAGAAGGCATGCTTCTGTCATTTGCTCTGCTGCCTGCTGAAGAAAGAATAGCACCCAACATGCTCACCATGTACTTATTTAAGGCTCATGCTGGTGAAATTGATTCTTTCTTCTTGGGGTTTTTTTCCCCCCTCCACTCTGCAGTTACTTGCAGGGTTATTACAGTCCATGATTTATATTAGCTAGATGCAAAGAGATTTTCAGGAACACGGAAGGGAAGATTGTACTCTTTAGAATTTCGAGGATCTTGGCCTAGGAAACCTAGAGTCTTTTGTCTTTCTTACTTTATTTTTATATGATTTTTAATTTAAGTATGGGGTGGGTTTGATGGGACTTTGGGTTTGGTTTTTTTTTCTTTTTAAATTAAAGCTGATTTGCCAGATTGCTGCTGCTTAAACTCAAGTATTCTAAGCACCACAGTGAACATACAGTTGATGATTTTTATCCACTTTTGAAAACAGTTCAAGTTGTTCATGACCCTGGTATTAGCATAGATTTTTTTCATCTGAATTTCTTCATTCTTTAGGGTGGTTTTTTTCCCTTAAAATTCTGTAATTGGACTAGTACTGCTTTTATCTTTATAAACAGCCTAAAATTTGCATATTTTTCGGATCAGAAGATGAAATGCACCCCTTGTCAGTTTGACACTTACTTCAGCAATACTTTTTATGCTAATGTGACAGAAATTATGTGCAGAAAGTGTGCCAGCTACTGTGAATGTAAAATTGGTAAGGGGTATGAAATAGAGAACATGGATCCCGGTCTGAATTTGTGCTGTAGAGCAAGGATGGCTAACTGGCAGCTCTTGAGCCAGATTGCAGTACATAAGGTTATTTTACCTGGTTTCTAAGAATGCCTGAACTAGCTTCTTTGTTTAGAACATGTGTGACAGGGTTGGTGAGCAGACTTAAGAAGTAGTACATCCTTTTTGGTGGCATATTGGGGACAAGAGTGAGAAGAAAAAGGTTGGAAATGTGTAAATAGGAGGAGCAGCTAGGATAAGTATTTGGGCTTCTAGCTTAAACATTTCATCACCTACCAATTTTCAGTGCAAGCTTCAGCCAGCATGCAGGTTCCAAGGCAGAAGTAGGCACCCCCAAGATCATCTCTGTACCACTCACCAGCACAGACAAGGACACGCTTTTTCTGTGAGCTGTGGAATCTTAAATCCCTGTTACCTGGATAAAGCAGGTGTTCTGGAAAGTCATTATATTTGTCTGGTCACCAAAAAAACAGGCTGAGGGGAAAAAACAGGCTGAGGGAAGGAGTCTTAAAGCTTGTATGAATGTTGGCGGTTTCTGCCTGACTGCTTTTGGAAAGATTTAAATGTACGCCTTGAAAAATGTTCTCTCTCTTTGACATATGTTGGTCTTGGCAGGACTGACTCTCGCTCTCCAGGTAGTATAAGCTACCTGCCTTCATTTTTCACCAAACTTGAGAACACTTCACCGATGGTAAAATCCAAGAAACAGGAGATATTTCGAAAGCTGAACTCATCTGGTGGAGGTGACTCTGACATGGGTATGCAGGACTTGCCTTTTCACTGAATTTTTCCAGCTTAAGCCTTATGTGACTGCCATCCACAGACGTCCTAACCTAAATAAGTTTCAAATAACAGGAGTTAATATAAATCTATGAATATAAAACCACGTATATAATAATTTATGACCAAAGAACTGGAAGATTGTTAGATTTTTTCCTTTTTTTTTTTTGATGTATGCAGGACTGTCACGCTTAAGCTTTTTAATGTTTTATTTGAGAGACAGAAATGGTTTCTGAAAACCATGGAAAACCCACATAATTAACGAGAGAGTTGGTAAAACCTGACATTATTCTAGTTAACTTTGTATCTGTAGTTTGCTTTATATCAACATTAACTATTACACGATTTCCTTTTTGGAAAGGTGTCTTGAAACTGAAAGTTTTGTGTTTTCTTGGCCCTTAGGATTTGGGCTGTTAAAAAGACTTATTTTAATATAGTTTCAGTAATGGATATGACATGGTTTAGTATGATACTAGAATTTTATTTTTGTTTTTTCTCTTAGAAACATTAACAGCACTTTGTATCAAAATTATCAGTAGTGAGAGTTTAAGCTCTTTGTGAACTCAGTGCCTAATAGAGAGTATTTATTTCAAAGTGAATGCTCTTGCATTGAGCAACAAATTCATCTCATTCTGAGAAACAAGGCTGTGTCAGTAAGGGTTGCAGTGTTCCTTTTACTGGATCCCCATTGTGTGCGTGATAGATTTTGCTCTGCTGAAAATTTCATGTGCACACTTGGTAAACAAACACACTTTCCATTGCTGCCAATATTTTCATTTATATATTTAATTCAGTGCTGTGGTTGAAAATCTTTATTCTCAAATTGGACATAATATAGGTAATGCTGGGGGGAGGGGGATGTTTAGCCATTCAAAGCTTTTGTCATTCTTTTTTTTTTTAATACATACAAATACTCAGCCTGTAAGGGTTGTTTGTTAAAATATGCATTTAGCAAATCAAATGCAGCTTTGCATTTCAAAGTACATAGATCGCGAAACTTCAAAAAGTCACTCTGCTTCCTGAAGTAACATCTTTAAAAGAAGGCTAGCCATAACCATATACGATACTTTTACCCTGGGATAGATCATTTTCCTGAGGAGACATAGATGCACACTCAGAAGACTGAGAAAGAAAAAACAGAACATTGCAAATAGTTCAAAGTAGTTATACCTTGTGCATTAGGAATAGTAGTGATCACTTGTAGTGATCATCAGTACTGGAAAACACAATGAAATGTTGTGCTTTAATTGCAGCAACTGCTCAGCCAGGGACTGAAATATTCAATTTGCCAGCAGTCACTACCTCAGGTAAGATTTTCAGTACAAGAAACAATATGTGTTTCAGAAAAAATAAACTAGTATAATATCTTCCATTTATGCCTTGGGGAGTCCAGTGAATGAGGAAGATGGAAATTTAAAAGGTACTATCCTACAGGAAAATTTGTTTCCTGTAAAGCAAAAATGACCAAAGGAAAAGCAAAATGACCAGAGGAAGTTTCAGAAAATATTTTAAATGGGAACTTAGGCAAGAATGTTTTATTTCTGTGTGCTCTGCAAGTTGTACATGGAGGTAGAAGCCATGAAATTGGTAGCATGTCACTTAAATTTAAATACAGTGTAGTTCAAGAAAACTTGAGCTTAGGTCATCAAATGTAGTTTACTTTATAAACTGGTGTATTTGAAGTACTTACTGATAATTTTCTATGAGACAGGGAAATGAAACATAAACCCATAATTTTACTGTGTTAGAGGCAATTGAGACAGAGAATTGAACTTAAATGTGAACTGCCGAATCTGAACCTCGAGTTCCAATGAGAACCTTGACTTTACATGATTTTCACCAGTCGCTGCCCCTTCTGGTACAGTGCTTCTGTCTTTTAAACAGAGGAAATACTCATCTCCATTAATTTAGATGGAAGACAAGCTTTTGGAATAAATATTTGCCATGTATCACACTTCATAAGACAAATTTAGTATGTATCATTAAGAGAAGTATTCTTCTGCTCTCTTCTCTTACAACTGAATAATAGCTGCAGATTTTACTTACTATGCTATCACAATCAGCATGCTCAGTTTCCTTTGCTATTTAAAAAAAAACAACCAAAAAACCAAAGAAAAGTAAAATTTACCCTCTTGTAAACGGTCTGACATTTAGTGGCACTACTGATGTAGCTCTTCAGTGTTTGCTGGCATTTCTAACTTGTAGCCACTGTGAGCTGCTTTGGAGTACGTAGCTTTGCATTTTAAAAAATCTCATCTTTTTTTTTTTATTTTATTTTTTATTTTTTCTTTACCTTTGTGCCTCTCTCTCAAATCTTTTCCCATATCCCTTTGTAATTTCACTGAGATACCCTTTTTTTTTTTTGCCTCCCCTCCCACCTTTTCCTGTATGTTTTCTTTTATCTCCCAGGTGCAGTCAGTTCTAGGGGTCATTCCTTTGCAGATCCTGCCAGTAATCTGGGTCTGGAAGACATTATTAGGAAAGCATTGATGGGAAACTTTGATGACAAGAGTGAGGAGCATGGAGTTGTAATGTCACAGTCTATTGCGGTAGCACCTGGCAGTTCCAGTGCTGCAGTATCGGCAAGTAATGAGACGCGTAGGGAAGAAGCTAATCCATCACCAAATTCAGGTGAGGTATTGCAGCTCCTAAATACTTCATGGTCTTAAAGAAAAAAATAAATTAAGGATTTGAATAAATTTGGTGTCACTGAAAATTGCTGTCTTTCCTCTGGAAGTCATTGAGATGGTATTCCTAATCCCTCTAGTGGTCCTGGCTTTCAAAATGGTGCTGATGACTTCAGGAGCATTAGCCAGGATTTCTTGGAGAATGACAACACTGATGAAATGGCGAGAGATAACAAGGTGTATTAGATACCTGAAACCTCTCAGTGGTTTGATGAAAATGCATGTGTATGTGCACGTGCATCACCTATAAAGAAGACGTGACAGTGGGAACTAGCTTGAACTGAAAACATCTCCATTCCTTAAAATGGAGATATAACTCTGTTGTGATAAGAACAGGGATTTTGTAGCAATACTGTGTTAGAAGACAAGCAAACATAGAATAAAGTGCAGTGCAACATTTTTGTAAAATCGGTCCCCTTCTGTTTCCAGGAGGGGGAGTTGGCAAGCAGAAACTAATCGGCAAGTCAAACAGTAGGAAGTCTAAGTCTCCGATTCCTGGGCAGGGATATTTGGGAACCGAAAGACCTTCTTCTGTCTCTTCTGTACATTCAGAAGGGGACTACCACAGACAGACTCCAGTGTGGGCCTGGGAAGATAGGCCTTCATCAACAGGTGAGAAATGGGTTTCTTTCAAACTTTTCAAACCAGATGTGGTATTTGTAGAAACGTCAGATGTAGATGATAACACTGGTATATTGGTCAAAAGATTACAGCATGTAAGGGTTTTCTGAAAGATTTTCTGCTGTTTGTCACAACCAAAACCAGACTGTCTTTCAGATACAGATCTCTTAGAACAGCTCATGGTTTTTGACTTGGAGAAAATCTTTTTGATTCAGGCTCAACACAGTTTCCTTACAACCCGTTGACGATGAGGATGCTCAGCAGTACACCGCCAACATCCATTGCGTGTGCCCCACCGTCCATGAGCCAAGCAACCACTCACCAACAGAACAGGATATGGGAGCGAGAGCCTGCACCGCTGCTTTCAGCACAATATGAGACTTTGTCTGACAGTGATGACTGAACTATGCAGTTTTTTTTTTTTTTTTAATTTGCGGGTCAAAAAAAGAAATCTATTTTTGACTTGTGCCCACAGAGACTTTCCAAGAGAGCAAGGGCCACACAATGAAGAATTAATGGAGAGTCCATTAAATGCCTTCTGCACAGGCCATGTGTTGGAGGACTGTGATCAAGAAGGTTGACTTACTAAAGATAAATATGTAAAGAGTTTTTAAAAATGTGGACTATTCCTGTTCTACATCTATTTGTAAAGAAAACCATAATGTCTTTAAATCATTCTTCTGTAAATAGAGAGTACTTTTTGCAGTGTTTTTTCCCTTGCTATAGTATCTGGTGTACTTATGTTCAAATCATTGCCTAAACTTTGGGGGTCATTTTGTAATTTTTTTTTTTTAAGCATTTTCTCCAGTGTAGAGTACTCTTCATAACCCTAGCCTCCCTACCAGCCTAGCCTAACCATAACCCTAGCCTCCCAACCAGCCTAGCGTCATTGCCCATTTAATGCCGTGCCACTTCTTGCAGGCATTGTGCTTTTATATAATTTTTTTCCCTAGACACACTTTCTCAGTGGTGTTCAAGCTCTTGTGAAAATGTTGATTTTTAAGACTGACCCCTTAATGAATTCTGTACATTAACATAGTCCCGTTCGCTGGAATAAGATGATATATTTCTTTGAATTTTAAATTCTGCCACATTGTAAATTTTTGGTGCAGTTGGTTTTATTTAGCAACACTGCAGAAATATTATTGCATGGGTATGTTATGGTTCATTTTTAAAAGGAAAAAAACAAAACAAAACAAAAAAAACAGCTTCTGGAGGCATACCTCACTGTTATGCACACTGGGAATTTTAACTGTGCCCCAAAAGCCTATCTTAGTGTTTTCTGTTTCTGCATTGTATGCAGTCAAAACAGGCTACTAAATTTCTCTGTCATATTTAACCACAGCAAATGGCTTATCTGAACAGAGGCTCTGGGTGGGTTGATAAATCCTTTAAGAAGAAAAACCTCTACATCCCAAGTTTAAATAAAACAAAATGCTTTTATAGAATAATTGAGCAACACACAAGTCAAGTACTTGGCTTCTGTTACAACCAGTTTGAAATAGGTACTGTGATTTTTACCTTCCTCCAGTCTGATTTTAAAATCCTTATGTAATAATTATTTTAAGTATGCATCCCTAGCCCTGTAAGCAAGCTTTTGGTGGAAGTTCTTACAAATGCTTGGCTTAACTCCTAAAGTGTGCAATACTTGTTAGGGTGACTTTTTTTTTTTAATTGTATATGGTACTAGGAGAGTCTCCTTAATCATTCATCTATCAATGCCTGCTATGATATGCTTGTAGCTCATGTATACGTACATCTGGTTAGAGATATCATAGGGTGTCCTGACATCCATCTTCAAAAGCATCTTATTTTTTGCTGCACTGACCTCAGGAAGTGGATTTAAATCTTCTGGGGTAGGAGGACTGATTTACAGATAGCACTGAGTTGGGGGGTGGCATGGTCTGTCAGATTCCAAACTGCTTTTGCATCTCATTGATGAACAGAGCCTTTGCCTTGAAGTTATTTTCCAGTCAAAATATTTTTAATTTAACACTGTATTTGCAATACATTGTATGGAAGGTATAATGTAGCTGTGTTAACCTTAAGCCATGTAAGCTCTACATCTCACAGCAGGACTGTAATGGTCCAGTTACAAACAGGAAGAAGTACAGAACTATTTATCGATAGCAAATTTGAATACTTTAGAGGAAAGCATTTTTGCCCTAAGCGTGGAAAAGAAAAATCCCAAAGGAACTCATTTGGAAACTTGACGTTGCATTGCAAATACAGAAGTATTTTGCTACTGTTTTTAAACACTGCATCTAAGTAGATCAGTTGGCAGTCTTAAATCTCCTTGCAGTCTTTCTCTAAGAAAGATTTTTTCTAACCCTCCCATCCTTTAAGACAGAAGGGTAAAGTAGTGAATTTTTCATCCTGTTTGTAGACCTGTGCTCTTATTTTAACTTTTTTGTTCCCACAGCAACATATATTGGACAACAAGTTGATTTGCCCTTTTTGTAGATTTAAATTTGGAGTGGAGTGTTACGTTCCATTCTAAAACTCAGTTGTTCTCACTTTCTTAGTGTAACAAATACAACGTGAAAGAGGCATGTACAGACAAATGTCTTTGCTAACTGTACAGTAAGTATAGCATGTTCATTGCAAAGCTTCATGTTATTGCTGCTGCAGCAGCAGGATATCCAAAGTAGGATAGTCACTTTCTCCTAAGATACAGCTTGAGTGGCATTTGCACATAAAATGTTGCTGCTTTTTTGTTTGTTATCAGAGTTCAACTTCTCCAGTGTAAAAAAAAAAAAACAAAAAAAACCTCTCCAGAGCCTAAGTTAGGGTTTACCACATTTCCAGTAATCTTCAAGTATGGAATTACATCTGACCTGTTTCAAACAGGAAGGTGTTTGTAAATCATGTTTACAAAGTATAGTTTACTACAACTTTTTAACTGATTTCTGATCAGTGCTTTTACAATGCTTTCATCTTGATATGTTTCGTGATTCTGATATGAAATCATTTAAGACTTGAAAAACCCATGCATCATAAAACTCAACTTTTCTTTTTTCCACACAATGTCTTCAGTAGACAGTGACTTCTGGATTCAGACCAATCAATAAAGGGGATCAGTTCTCCATTTGCTTTTCCTGTGTCTCCCTCTTGTTTTGCAGCATCAAGCTATGTTCATGAGAACAGGCAAAACACTTCCCTCAGGGGGTGCTGCAGGGTTCCCAGTTAACATTGCTGGAGCAGCTAAGGTCTCTGCCACTTAAAAAACAAAAACCAGAACTCTAAAGATTGGCTCTAAGGTGTTAGAGCCTTTCATGTTAGTACAAGTGTGCCTGTAACAGCCATATTTTTACTTCCTAACTTGCTGAGAACAAAGCTTTATACATGACTTCAGTTTTTCCAGCTTCAGTGAACATCTACTCTAGAAAACCTGCATGCCTCCTCTTAGCTCAAAGTTAAGCAGAGTTGAAGCCACTAATGCTACTTTAAGTAAACTAATATACTAGACAGCTGAACTTCTTACAAATGAGAAATTAAAATAATGCTTGGTTAGTGACAAAATTACAGTTAGTTCTACTATCCTAGCTAAATATGGACTTAAATTCAGGATTAACTCTCCTTTGTCTTTAACAGAAGAATTCTGTTGTGTAAGCAGGCTGTTCACACTAGATTCACATGAAGGCAGGGACCTTACAAACCCAGTGGAACGTACATACTATCTTTTCCAACAGGAAGCCTCAGCATTCTAGCACTGACCTACCCAAGAAAGGAGGACAGCTTTGGCACTTAGTGTGCTCTTGGCTGGAGTAAGGCAGCCAAGTGTTTTATTTCTGACAGCAGCTCTGCTTTGGTAACACAGTCTCACCCCTTCTCTGAGAGGGCACATTCTATCTTTGGATGGTAAATGCTTTGAAGAAAAACACTTGATCTTCAGGCAACCTGTTTGAAAAGGACATGGACCTATAGCTTTGTCATAGTATGGTTATAGTCTGGGAAATGCTCTGTTAAAGTTAATACGTACTGAACTGTAGCACTGACACAAGTACACTCCTTGACTCAACTGCAAGTATTAACACCAGGCTAGACTTGCACTTTGCTGGCAGACAAGACAAACCTCTAACCATAGACTACACCACAGATTTACATAGTTAAGGTTTCACAACTTTATTTTGGGCTAAGTTGTTAAGCAATAGCAGCCCTTCCTGTTAAGCCATCCTTAAACTCCTCATTGCTGTTCCCCTGGAGAACTGCACCATACTGGTCCCGGGCTGCTTGTACTGACCAGCCCTTGCTGCCATCAGCCACCTTATAGTTGGACTCTGTGGCCAAACTCATTTGGAGCCCTTTCTCCTCTTGGCCAGCTCAGCTAGTTCTTCCTCGATATGCTGGGCAGAAGCAACATCTCCCTTCTGTTGTGCCTGCTTGAGAGCTTCTTTGTACACTTGTTTTGCTTGCAGAAAGTCTTCTGTAGCAAGAGGAAAAAGTGGCATGGCCAGCCAACTACATGGCCCGTTCTCAGAGTCTGCTCCTGAAGCTGAGCACATGCAAAGGACATGCAAAAGGCCACCTGGAACACTTCAAGAACTAGGGAGGTTCAGAAAACATCCAGCACAGGGTACCAACTAAAAGAGCTAGACAGCAGCAATGATGACATGACAAGGTGCTGCTTCAGCATTAAGATCTCATTGGAACAAGTCTCAAGCATGTCTTCTGTCCTTTTGGAACCAGTTTCTATACATACAGGACAAGGGAAACTAGATTCCCTGTCAACCTTTCAAGTCAGATGCACCAGTACCACATTTATCTTGGACAGGATCCTACAGCAGCTGAATTCAATCTGAGCACAATACAAGTTGCCTACACCAAGTCAGCAGACCTACTGCTTAAATGAAGAATAGCAACACAAAAATAATGCTATAGTTCAGTCCTCCAGTACAAGTATCTGTAGCCAGCACTAGCACAGTGACATAGGCCTGACATTTACTTACTTACCTTTGTGCATCAGAATTGCTGCCAGGTTGTTCAGCACCATGTGCTCCTCAGGGTGTTGAGTCTCCTTTGCTAGCTCAGCTGCCCTCTTCACATAGGAGTATGCCTCATCGTAGTGCCCCTGAGCATCCAGTACAGTTGCCAAGTCATTCATCAGGACCACAGTCTGCACCAGGACAGAAAAGGAAGCCTCAGAACAAGACTTGTGTAGAAGTCTGGGGCAATCGGAGCATCGCATTCATACCCGTTACACTAGTAAAAGTAGTATTTCCCAGAGAAGCTTTCAGTAAGAAAGTATCTTATATTTCTGTATCAGCATGCTACATGCTCATTCTTCCTGGCAGGAAAACAGAAGCTAATTTAGTGCTGTGTACATTTGATGCCAGCAAAGCTGCTTTTAAAGGCAGCCTTGTTCCCTAGGTGATTAGCCTTTCTTTGCTTAGTAGTCCAACTACTATTGTACATGTCACCTGTGGATGACTCTCTCCCTGAACATCATTTGATATCTGCAGAGCCTTCTCATACATTTTTTGGGCCACTGGGAGCTGGTTAATATTTAGGAGATAGCGAGCATAGGAGTCTAGGCTCATCCCAAGCAAGAGACGGGTGTTGGCCTTTTCTTCAGCTGCAAATAGAAAGAGCAGAAGTAATCACTTCTAGAAGATACAGTATGAGTCTCCATCCTACAAGAGCAGGAAACTCATGCCATGTGAAGACAATGGACTGACATGCAGATGGTGCTTAGGCAATATGGAAAGCAACATCAAGGACAGGGAAATGGAGAAACGCCTTTGACAGACAAGGCAATCCCACCTGGTAAGACATCCTCAGGCAAGTCCTTTTGCTTGGCAATCTTCTCTTCTAAGGTCAGGATGCAGAACTCATAGCCAGCCAGGGCTAATTTGTGCCTGCAAAGTACAGCAATTCAGCAAAGCAAGGCTCCTTCCGCCCCTGAAGGGACAGACGTGAAGACCTTCAATCTCTCAATCTAGAGGGCCTGTAAGACAGCTTTTCCCCTTCACCAGAACCTTCTCACCCTCAGTGCTTGATTGTGGCCTGCACCCTTCTCTTGACCCATGGGCAAAGGGGTCCAAGAGGTGGAGAGGGCCTCCTCTCCCCCCACACAAGGCCAGCTCAGACAACCCATGCTGATGCTCCACTGAAAAATGAAGCTACAAGCTACCAGCCACCAACTGCTTCAAAAGCCTTCTCTCCTGTGAGGCACAGATTTAAGAGCCACATCCTCTATGGCTACTTCAGCCCTAAGCTGGGCAGGTTGTAACAGCAATCACTGTGCTGCATGACAGCGAGTAGGCAAATATTATGCCTGTGGAAACTTTTATGTTGATGGTATCTTGTCACACCAAAGCTTCCTCAGGCACTCTACTCTTAAAGAGCCCCTGCTGGGCCACCACTGCCACTGTGAAGCTGAGATGAAAGCAAAAGATGCTTTTAGGAGGAAACTCACTGTTTCTGAGCAGCATAGATACTGGCCAGCTTGAGGGACATCTCAAGGACTGCATTGTCATCCTGCCAGGAAGACACACAACACAACTGTTACTCTTCTCCCATCTCCCCAGTAGAAACATTACTTTGACAGAGAACAAGTTTAAACCTTGAAAATGCCCATCCTGTTGTCTCCAGAGCTGCCATCCCCTTAAAGCACTTTCTTGAGAAGCTGGCAAGCTCATTGCAAATTTCCAGTAGGAGGTATTACAGCACAAAAAAGAGACCAAAGAATTGTTAATACTTCCAGCTGAAAGCCTTTATCAGAAGAACATACCTCCTTTGCATCCCCTGCAAGCAAATAGCTCATACTTGCTTTGTAGAGCTTTTCTGCCTGAAATGAGAATTTTGAAGAGAATACTGAGGAATGATGGCAGTTAAAACAAAAGATCCCTACCCTTTACAGAGGCAGACTACTGGGAGAAACCTGTCCCTCAATTTGTGGCATTTGCATTGTATGTCAAGACCAGTCAGAGCCCAATGGTACGGCCAACTAGGAGGGCCTTTTCATTTTCTACTTTAGGACTCCTGCACCAGCCACGATTTTACCACATCAGCGTGCCTTCAGGACTTTCCCTGATTCTCCTTGGGACAGCTATCTAAATGCTTGACTGTGGCATTTGACAGCAAGAAGTATTCCTTCCCTTGCACGCCACGTTGGAGCTCAAAATTTAACTGTGAAAGCATTTTTCTTAGCAGCACATGCTCCACAGGACTGCAAGCCCCAAGGCAAATTATTCTGCTTTCAACGTTAAGATCTCCACCTCCCAGCTCTCAGTACACAGCGTGCCACATCTTCAGGATCTTGGACACGACAAGACCTTGCACAAGATGTCAGCCTCTTAAACATCAGAGAGGGGTTCGGGGGGAAAACCAGTTACTCACATTGTCCAGCTGTCCCCGCATGAAGGCCACGTTTGCCATCTGGAAGAGACAGACAGTGCTGAAGCTCCCCAAAGCTGCAGGGACCAGCCTCAGCACAGCTGCTTGTCCTTCTACCCTTCCCATTGCTCCACCACAGCCCAGCACACGGCTCCACACCCCACGAAGGGAACTGCAGCCCCACGGGGCGGCTCCTAGCGCGGAGCGAGGGGGGGGGCGGCCAGCGCGGCCCCGCCAGCCCCCCGGAGCCTCACCATGCTGTAGGTGTAGACGATGGCTCTCCTGTTATCCGACCGGTGCGACAGCCGCAGGGCTTGGTGCAGGAACTCCTCGGCCTCCCCCAGCTCGCCCTTCATGACGCTGAGCTGCGGAGAGGGAAAAGCCGAGGGGCTGCTCACCCGCCGGGGCCCGCGCCTGACCGGCCCCCCGCCTCTCATGTCCGCGGCCCTGCAGGGGACGGCGCCGCACCTTGGCTCTCTTCAGCAGGAGGATAATGGCGTCCTCGCCGTCCTCCTCGCCGTCCCTGGGGAAGAGGGAGAGGGCTGCGGGGCGAGGGTGACGGCCGCCCGCACCGCCCTGCCCCGGCCCGCAGCCCGTGACCCGCCTCACCTCCGAGGAAGCCCAGCGCACCCCCGACCGGCCGGGCCCACCGCCGCCGAGCGAACCCCGTCCTGCCGCTGCCCTCCTCCCCGCGGGCCCCGCCGCGCCAGGCGCTGCGGGGCGGCGGTGCGGGACAGCGCCGGGCGGCCAGGCGGCACAGGGCCCGCCCGGAGCGGGCGTGTGCGTCCCCGGGGCAAAGGGCGCCTGTTGCTTGGAGACGTGCCCTCAGGCTGCGCGGCCACAGGTAGGCCCGGCCCCGGGGTCGCCGTCCCAGGACCGGCGGCTCTAAATGCTCCGACGCGGCTTCACCGTGCCAGGGAGCCCCCGGGGCCGCAGCGGGGAGCAGCCATGCGGCCCTTCCCTGCCCCCCGGGGGCCGGCCCCCCCCGGGGGGGCGGCGGCGGGTGGGCCGTGCATCCTCTTCTGCCGGGAACTGCCCTGGCCCAGCGCCGGGACGCTGCCGGCCAGAGCCTCTTCCTGTTGCCGGCTGTATCGCCCCCACCCCGTCCTTCCACGGGATCTGTTTACACGTGGGGGTATCCAAGAGACACCCGCGTGCTTTTGAGAAACCCCTTGTTCCCAGAAAGTGTAAAATAAACACAGCTCAAAAGGTGCTGGGGATGCCCTGTCCTTGGCTTCATCGCAGGGTTGAAACAGAGTACTGCCCAGATAAACTGTCCCGGTCTATGGCATCTGTGGTGGCCTTAATGATTTCCCACTGTCCCCTGAGCCCTTCTGTCTTGCTTCCAGTCATGAGGCCGGTGCCAATGAGATGGACACTACCTTGCCAGCAGTAGCAGAAGAGCTTCTGAAAGAGATCAAAAAGGCTTTTCAGGAGACCTCACACGGTAGGTAGAGAAAAACAGAACCATCCTAGCAGGCCGTGGCCAGTAACACTGGCACTGTCAAACCTTCAGGTACCAACAAGGGTTGTCAGCCTCTCCTTGCATTTTCTGCAGACTCTGTTGCATAAGGGGTGGCTTTCGCTTTCAGGAGTGGCAGAGTAAGATGTTGCGGCTGCGTGCCTTTTCTTGCATGTTTTTAAAAGTAGGATATTATAAAAGTAAGTCTATTTGGGCTTCCACATTTCTTTTTTAAAATTAATCCCTGTGGTTCTGAGCATATATTTAATTGCTGTACTTGATACACCCTGTCTGGACACAAAGGGGTTTGAAGCACAGGTAATGAGGAGCAGCCCCGTTCTTCCAAAAATGAGACCAGGTTGGACACTTGTTTTGAACTGGGGCTGAGGGCAATGCTGCTTGCTTAGAGCTTGTAGTGTAAGTGGTTGCACTTGAGGGATGATAATTTACATGATTCTGGCTAGGCCTTTTGTGGTGCCTACTGTACTGCTGTTTTTATAGACTCATTAATTTCAAAATTAGAGTTGAAAGGGAAATCTTCATAAAAACGATCATGTTTTATGACTGACCAGCAGAGGGTGTTGTGTTAGTGATCCCAGGGCAAAGAACAACTTTCCCGTTGCTTGAATGGAGCAAGCATAAGCCAACGGTTAACTCTTGGCCAATTCTAGCAGCTCGTTAAGGACAATTACCTTCATTGCACTCTGGGTTACTAATGTAGTAATGTAGTAATAATCTGTGCTGAAAGAATAAATGTGTGTTTGTGTTTACGTGATAAGTAGCACAGAATGGTTCTTCCTAAGGAGTGCGTCTATTTAGGGAATATTTTATCTGCTCTAAAACCAACCAAATAAACATTCAGAGAAGTCTGCCTGAGTACTACATTTGAGTGGGAAATGGGCAGAGACTTCAAGTCTAAGCTGTCAGAGTGACAACATTGACAGCTTTCTGGCATACTTGTAGTATGGCTCCTGCCAGGTCCAAAACCTACATGTGACTTTTAAAAAGAGCTTTATAAATCCTGTTGTAAGCTAGGGAAAAAAAAAAGTCAACATTCCTTTTAAGGTATACTTCTCCTTAAAGCACGAAAATAGTACACTGGGACATAACTGCGGAAAAAAACCTGATCAATCACTTTGGAGAATTAAATTAGAATAAAGTTGGAGAAGTCAAACCAACCACGTAAGTCATAGAGAATATTTTGAATTGTTGGAACAAAGGATTTTAAAGTCAAAAGTCATGATCTTCCAGCGGAATACAGAGATGTAGTACACTGTGTCCCATTAGTGATAACAGAAAGATCAGATTGGATGATCAGAGCCTAAGCTGTTAGCTCCAACAAACAGACTGATTGTCTTAAGTGTAATTTTTCATCTTAACAAGAAGTTCTAATAAGTGAAGATGTTATGTTTCTGCATGCTGTATTAAAAGCTATAAACTAGTGGCGCCCTGCAAGGCTATACTGGGAAAAGAACAACATTTTTAAAGTTTTGATGCCAGAGTTTTCAACTCATGCCAAGACAGTTTCAGGGAAACCAATATACATATTTTTAACCAGCTTCTTAAAGTGGTAGAGTAAGATGTTGAGGCCACATGCCTTTTGTTGCATGCTTTCAAAGGTAGGATATTATAAGAGTAAGTATACTTGGGCTTCTGCATTTCTTTTTAAAATTAATCCCTGTGGTTCTGAATGTATATTTAATTGCTGTACTTGGTAAGTGCCTTAGCACTACCATAGCAAATCATTTTGCTGTTCCTTGGTGGCTCGAGAGGATGGCTAAGAGCACTGCAGTCCCGTGTGGCCTCTAGGGGTACGTTAGGGAGACACTAGCCTCCCTGTGATGTTGATGTCTCTCACGGTGGCGAAATTCAGGAAAATCACACTTCATTTTCTTTTTGTTGCAGTACCCGATGACCTGCTGCTGGGGTAAGTATCTTCTGCTTCAGTTCTTGTCCCAAGTGTCCTGCTAAAGGGCAGCTGATAATCTGCTCTCGTCATAGTACCGCTATTTTTTCTTCCTGTATTTGACCAGTACATGTTTCTCATGCAGAGTTGCTACATGGTTTTGCTGGTAGTGGAAATGAAGGTCCAAAGAGACGATCTCAAGGGTTTTTCAAGAGATTCATTAAGTTATCTCTGTATCGCTGAATCTCCTGTGATGACTTGCTCTAATTTGGGTGGATTAAACATGCAGAAACCCAGTATGTTTAACCTGAGCTCTGAGTACACCCTCAGATGTGGAATGAGTTTTCTGTGAGAGTGGGCTGTGTTTCAGAGTGATTCATGCCTCTGGAGTGCTGCATCTCTGCTGCATTCATATCATTGTGAGCACAGCAGCATCCTGAGATCCCTTCTTCTGTTTGAGTCATGGGCATGTGTGATAGAAAGGGAGAAGTGGATGTATGATCTCTGCACAAGGGATTTGTTGACTTGAAAATTACCCTGCGAGTTTTCTTCTGTTTAGAAGTCGTCTCAGGTCAGCTTCGTCATTCTTGCATTGACTGAAGCTTCTGAATATTTCAGTCATTCCCAAGTAGTCTCCTAAGAGATCCAAGTTTCACAGCTTCTGCAGCCCTCACTAATTGGTGGTGAAGGTAGAGAAAAGGCACCATCACAGTAAGAAAGGCTTTACAGATTCATCTTTGACTTTGTGGTTTTGCCTGCCTGTAATTCAGCCAGGAGAGGAGATCACCAGGAGATCAGGCCTTAATGTCTTTGGGTCTAAAGCTATCTAACATAAGACTTGTGAAAGGTATGCATGCTGGCTCCCTCTTCTGGGACCACAATGGCCTTTGAAAGGTGGGATTATATTTGACAAGTCTCATAACTTTTTGTTTCCTTCTTGTCATAAAAGAAAAGAGGAGGAAAGAAATTCCCTTGTTAAGTTTAGTAACAGTTGGGTGGTAACTCTTGGCAGTCAGATTTGCACCAATTCCCTGTGACCAGCAGCTCAGCAGTATTCTGATTTAATTTCTGAATTTCTTCCAAATCTGTGAAGTCCTTGAATTCCCCTTGGGCATTTCCCTTACTTATTTCCTGTTACACTGATGGAATTATATATGTGAAAAAAGAATTCCCCAAATTTGAAAGAGTTACTGAAACTCATTATACTCAGCCCCCTTATAGTCCCAAACCTAATCATTAAGGAATGTCTTACGTTGAGTGTTCCCCCACCCACCTCCTCTCAGTCCTCAGATGAAGCCAATCCTTATTGCATTGAGTTTGTGCAACTGAAGGTTTGGTCTTCCTGGAATAAGTTTGTTTGCTTGGCTTGTTATCAATGAGATTGACTCAGACATGTAGGTCAGCCATGCTGCTGAGACGCCAGGGCTCTGCCTTGGCTCTTTGTGTCTTCACTGGAGTTGGAAGTGTTCCTCCGCTTTCTTCTGTTCTCCTGCTCATGGATTGTACTATCTTTTCATCACTGCTGATGTTCTTGTTGTTTACTCTTGTACTAACCTAGACTACACAGATTTTTTTTCAGTGGCTAAAAGGTCTGTAAAGTTAACCGAGTTGTCCCTGAGCTCTTTGGAACACATTCAGAGCAGCTGGATATTCAGGTCTAGAGTAACTTTTAAGCCTATGAGCTGTCTGGACAATAGACTAAAGGTACAGATGTCCATATTAGACATAGAGCTTATCATGTCAGGGGATGTGCAGACAATGAGTGTGTAGATGGAAATTACTGTGCCTTCAGGACTCACAGCTCTATTTTTCCACTTACTAGTGTGGAATTTTACAGCACTGAGCACAGCAGCGGCCAGACACCAGCATGTGCCTCCATGGTGCTGTCTCACAGGACCGAGGCCAAGGAGAGAGCTGTGTAGAGGCCATGTTTTGCAGGAAGCAAACACCTACCTGAGCAAACCTGGCTAACTTCATCTTTACCCCATCCCAGGCACTCTCTGATCCATAAATGCTGTGCAGTGGTGCATCCCTGCACGGGATATGTCCTGCTTAGAAGGACGGGAGAGGGAAAGGGTTTTCAGGGAGGGTGGAGTGACATAAGGCACGTGCTTGTCCATGGGTGTTTACCTGGAATAAATTTGCTGTCTCTGGGCCTTGCTGGTAGCTGGATTACAGATGTAAAACTACTGCTATCTGGTGGCTCCATGTGCAGTGAGTGTCTTAAGTATTTCCCTGATGGTCTTTAGCTTCCTATTGATGCACTTTGGTGGGTAGAAAGAATAATTTATACCTCAGTTGTGACTGTGATAGAGGAGATGTGATCACTACAAAATGACTCATTCGTTCTCCAGGGTTTAAACCAGGTTCCCTGGGATGAGGAAGGAGCCCTGCTGGTGCATTTCCTATTGCTCAAGGAGCTGTGTATCATTGCTCTCTGCTTGCTCTGAGGCTAATGTGTGGGCCATGGCTGGAGGTGGGATTGAAGACCAACTGATCAATAATCTGATCCAGGGCAACTCATCAAGGACAGCCTGTATGTACAATTCAGGTGTCCCAGCGCATGGACCCCTTTTCCCTCAGCATTAGCAAGTCTGCCTCCATGTGCTCTTGTTTACCTGGTGCTGCCCCTACTAAAACCCATCTTCATGCTCATTGTGCTCATGTGACAGTTTCACAGTTTACCACAAACAGGATAATTGGGCTGCATGTGTGACACTGCCTGCTGCCTGTAACCTCTGTTGGATCTCCAGCACTGTGCATCCCCCAGGATTTCCTTCCTACATCTTCTCTTTGCCAGCATGTCTTGCTTTTGCTGCCAGAGGTGCAACCCTTCCCCGAAGAAGGGTTATTTAGGGTGCTGGACAGAAGCAAAGTTTCCAGCTTTAGAGTCTGAGTCTAGGTTCACTGATAAATAGGTTAAGTGCCAGTTAGTGCTCTGTCTACAGTTTGTATCAGAAGAACTACAGGAATACTAACAACAAGGCTGATCAGAATCACTGTAAGGACAACCTGTGTCTCTTGCTTTACCACACTCCCTTTGCAATAATTGGTGATATGTAAAGGGACTGTCAAGCCAGAAGTGGCTAACACTGTGTCACGTAGAGACTGACAAAAAAAATATCACTGCTGTATCTCTGATGCACTTTGTCTCATTTTAGTTCAGGACAGGAACCACTTCATGTCCTGTTTGTGCAGCAGGCAGCCAGAATAGCATTTGGGTCATAGTGCTGAAGAAGAAAAACTAAAGCTGTAATATCCCGTGTAAGAAAAATCTTTAAAATGCCTTGTAATTAAATCTGAGTGGGATTTTGCAAAGAGATGTAGGGCTGTTTGGGAGCAGCTTGGAAATTTGGAAGTTCTCCTAAGAATATCAAAACCCATGTAGATGCTCCAGATAGCTGGCAGAGCAGAGGCTGTCCTTACGGACTGAGGTCTGTCTTCCCAGAGAGTGATTGTCAGCTGCGATTGTCTCAGAGGGACAGGGCAGGGATTGGTGGTCACTTGGTGAAAGACAGCAAAGCTGAGAATGACAAATGCACTTCGTTGCTTGGTAGCGTAATTAATGGAGCTGTAACTGGTGGCATTTTGAGAGGCAATGGGAACCTTTGGCTATGGGCCTTATGGCCTCCATAAGACTAAATCCATGGATTAAAGCTAAGCCAGCGGGTCTCCTTTTGTGGTGTGTCCTAACCACATTCTTTTTCAGGCTGAAGTTCATATTTGGCCCATCTGCTGTCCCAGCTTTGGATTTGGTGGATCAGCGTTCTGTCACCCGAGTCATGTCCCCCAGTGGAAGGACTGCATACCAGGTACACACTGTTTTTCTCCTCCTCAGTCTTACTTTCTGATGGTTTCCAGTGGACATGTGAGCCAATATTTTCCTAACTTGCAGAACATGGAAAAGCACTTGGATAAACATGGAGACAATATCAGTGTTTTAAAAGCTCCTAAAGTGATACTGGAGAGCAGTAGCCACAGACTAGAATTAGAACAGCATGGTACACTACCATTTTCTTTGCAGCTCCCAGCCAGTCAGAGATGATTTCTTACGTGTTTGTGGGTATCACGATCAGAAGGAAGTTTTCCAGGGATTACTAATTTTGCAATCCAGCAAAGGCAGATCTTCCTCTTGACAAACTGTACGCAACAGAGTGTTATCTACCATCACTGCATTTCTTTCCCTGTTGCACTCCAAATCCTCAGTATCCTGAACACTCTTGACCTCTACTTGGCGATAGGATCCTTGCTGCCTGGGAGGAAGCAATGCAGGCCAAATCCGTGGGTTTCATTCTAGTTCACTGTAGCCAAGTCTGAATCACAGAAACATCTTCATAAAATGGCATTTTAGGGAGCAGAGCTTACCTTAGCCCTAAAGATCAAGCTCCTCTTACAGCACAGGACCAGAGATGGAGCTGAGGCTCATTAAGTGAAGAGAGGAGCCATTGGCACTTCTTTCTGACTTTTCTGTGGTATGGACAATTCCTTCCTCTACTGCGCCACAGCACCAGTGGCATCTCTGCTGGGGACAGTCTGTCTGTTCTGTGAGCCAGCTGCATCCAGCCCATGGGGTTATGGAGTCAGAGACACTGTGTGCTGTGCCCTAGCTAAGGCTGTATAAGCAGTAGGACCCTGTGCCCATAAGATTTTGGTGAAGCAGCACCCAATTCCTTCTACTTAGCACTACTAACCCCCCCAGACAGTACAGCCCCCTCCATTGCTACACCTGGTGCTGTGTTTTTTCACACACCAGAGAAGGGGAAAACCTCTTTGCTCACTGTTCCAGCAGCCAAGAGGAACATTTCCAAATATCCTCTCTGCAAAGGGCCTTCTCTCCTTCACTGGAGGTGCTGAGATGCTTTGGGGTCATCTGAGGTAAGAGAAGAGCTGTGAAGCCAGGTCTGGGTAGTGGCACAGAAGTTTCTCACGTGTTCAGTGCTTGCATTGCTTGATTGCACATGGAGTCTTTATCGCTTTTAGGGCCTTAGAGAGGGCATCAGCCCCTCCAGAGAGGCATGATTCATAAACATACAGGGCTCAAGAACACAGCCTTTGATTTGAGTTGAAGGCTTGCCAGTGGGTATTTGGTAAAGCCTAAGAAGCACTGCTTCCAGGACCCTCAGACAGCAGCTGCCTCACTAATAGAATGCTTAAAGGCTTTTCCTTTTTTACTGTTGCTCAGCTGAATATGCCACTGGGCAGAGAATGGTCACATTCTCCTTGCAGAGCTTTGTCAGGCCATGCGGGCTAAGACAGAGCTTTGCAGGCTGGGATGCACAGTCTTCACTTAGCACCCTTTTCTGTGAAAGATGAGGGGGACTGCTTAGAACCTCTGGTCTTCCCAGGAAGCCTAAATGTGTGTTCACATGCTCACAGCTTTTCTGCAGCATGTATGCTCCTGAGCAGCATTCCTCTCTAGTGGAGCTTGATTGCTGATTAAGGCCATGCTGAAGAGTTCATTAACAGAGGAATCTGAAGAGGTATTTTCTCTGGGGGTGTGAGGCTGGTCCCATTGCGAAATTCTTCCTCAGCACAGCTGTCTGAGATGCAGAAACAAAGAGCAGAGCCTCCCCTGGGACCGCTGGCTGGAGCAGTGATAGGAACACAGTCTGGGGCCATAGAAACCAAAACACTGAGCAGGATACTGCACTTAAGAGTAGCTGAGTAGTGTCACTGCCTCTTCATTCATGTGTGTTTGTGGTGTAGACACGTATCCCAGCTGTGTGCACTTCTCCCTCAGCAGGGAAGCATGCCCAGTGCAGTGGGGATTTGGGGGGCATCCATGGCTGCCTGGACACATGCACAGTCATCCCTTTCACTTATTACCCAGAAAGTCAGTTTGCACCCAGATGTGGTTGAACTGGAATGCAAAGCGGTGCTTTCACCCGCAGCTGGATCTGGAGAACCTTTCTCGTTGAGACCATGAGGCTGGTCCTATTGTGAAATGCCTTTGGGTCATCATAGCCAAATCTGAGCTGTTGATACTTCGCAGGCTAAAATGCTGTTTGCATTCCATATCACCCAGCACATCTGAGGTACTGCTTCAGGGGAAAATGGCTTTGCTCAGACAGGCCCTAGGACTGCAGCCTGTAGTGTAGGCAGCTCTTGCCCTCAGGAACCAAGGCAGGAGAAGAAAGAGCCCTCAGTCAAGTGAAAGCTATGATTTGTCTTATAATGGCCAGGCATTAATGCCCTTGCTACTTAATAGAGGAGTAGCACTGATGGGGTATTCAAGGGCTGATGTTACCTCAGAGTTGTTAATCATCCCAGAAGAGCTTGTATAATATCTGCCTATGCTGCAGACTAAAGCCAACCCTCCAGGTCAGGGATAAATAAGACTCACCAGCTGCAGAGATGGTGGATGCTGGCTGATGGTGGAGCTATGCTGGATTCAGCAGAAAGGAGTATAAGGTGGTGAGCAGGTGTTGGGACACCTATTAGCTATGCCTGAGTTGCAGAAATGCTGTGAGCTGTGGGAGTGAAGCCAGTTAGGAGGGGGAGAGGCAGTGCTTTAGTCCTTCTGCCAACTGCCACTTGCATTGCTCACATCCTGCACTTTTATTGGATTCTTCTTTTTTATGTCTTTTTTTAATTAATTTCCTAGAACTGTATGGCATCCTGCCCCACTGTGAAAGATTTGAGCATCAGGTCCTGGCACAGACTGTGGTGCTACCTAGCTGTACACTGGTGGCAGCAGTAGCTGCCACGGTGCCGCAGCTGGCCCTCCTGCGTTCCCACATGCTGGCAGGGGCACCACCACCAAGGTGATTTTTCCTTGCTGTGCAGCCAGCAAGCACCTGGAGATGAGGGCAGCGGAAGGAAATCTCACAGCATCTCAGGGCCAAGAGAGCACCCCAGTCCCTGGCTTGGCTGCAGCTGGCCAGAAACAGAGGCACCTTTTTCTCTTGGTCTTTGGATTTTAGATTCTGCCTTATTAGGCAGCAGCTGCATTCTTGCCATCTAGGTCAGGACAGGGGGATGCTAATCTCAGCCCAAATCTGGCAGTGTCTGTCTTCCCCCCTCCTCAAAGGAAAACAATTCTGAAGGAAAGGCACCATCAGAATACTTCATCTTGGAAAAAACAATCAAAGGGGCTAGAGAAAAACAAACTTATCACAAGTGAAACAAACTCAGCCTGGAGTATAAGGAGGGCCCAGGGTAGAGGCCAGACTGAAAAAAGAATGGTTTACCCTGAAATGGGAATGTGAGTCTTGTGTCCTGAATCTGCCAGGAGTAAGGGGAATTAGGAGGCATAGATTCTTCTGTGGGAGAGCTTAAACTTGTGGACATTACCTGTTGGGCAACAGGTGCAGAAAGAGCTCCAAGGGACAGGGGAAGGCTCCCCTTGCAAGTGCAGCTCTGGACCAGGAGGGATGATGTTCCTCTGGGGGGACTTAGGAGTGCCGGGGGCGTCCTGGAAGGGAACAGCACTCTGCAGAGCACCACTGCCTTTTCACTTTTTGTGTTTGTCTTTGCATTTAGATGTATGTGTGCCACAAACCCAACCAGAATCTAAAGCCTAGTATGGGAGAGGAGTGTGGTGTGCCATCAGATCCCAGAGGCTTGTGTGCCAAGGTGGGCACTGCTGGTGATTACACCCATGTAAATCCCCACCATTCCCTGGATATCCAAGAAGAGTTAGTGCCAGTTGTCGAGGCCACAGAGCTGACACAAAGCACTTGCTCTCACTGTGGCAGATAAGAGACACATCATGGCAAATGCTCTGTAGTAATTGTGTTTTGGCCATGGGGTGCACTCAGTTTAGGCCTCAGAGCATTAGTAAAGTCCATGCTATTGAGTGCAGGTTTCTGTTTAAAGTCTGCGAGCGTGTTCTCTCCTGCAGGCCCTTCTCTTGCAATGGGACAGAGCAGAGCAGTTGGCTCTTAAAGTAGCTTTCTAAAAGCTATTTTCCAGTCTTGAAGAAATGAAAAGAGAAATAATCCATAGGTTTGCTTTCCTATACCATGCAGTCAGCTCCAGCAGCTCGCAGGTTGACTGTCAGCTTCTCCATGCTGGAAACAAATGCATCCCTCACCTGGCTGCCAGCATCCCGTGCCCATGGTGCAGAGCAATATGCCCCAATACCAGCCTTGCAGAGGAACAGCATGTGGGAAAAGGAGGCAGTGCTGTTCCCAAACCAGAGATGGAGCAGTGAGGCTTCTTCTCTGGAGACTTCAACTTTGTTTATTCAGAAAAAAACTGGATTCCAATAGCTGCAGCTGGTTTTGGGAGCAGAACAGCAACGGCCTTCAGCCGCTGGACCTACTCAGCTGCTGGAGCTAGTTAGAAAAGGCCTCACTGTGAGTGCTCACTGCAGCTCTCCTTCCATCCCCAGGTCTGTGGTGGCCCTGGATTCACAAATGAGCTTTCTGTGACAAGAGAGTCTTAGTCATCTTCAACTGTCCTCTGTCTGCCAGTACTGGGCGAGGAAGCTCCCTGAAGGGACTGGCAGCTCACTGTGCTGCCAGCTTTGGGAGACCAGGAGAGGGGGCTCTGTGCTCGGTGCCACTGCCCTTTTCCTGATCTCCTAGCAGCAGACTGGAGCTGAGGTCCGCTGCAGGCACGGGTGTAGGTACGGGAGTGCTTCCTCCCCTGTAGGGAGAGAAATATGTAGAGACCGTGAGAAAGTTGAGGAGCTTCAAGCTTAGATGGGTCGCTGCAATGTTTGGGGACGCTTTTGTATGGTGGCACCTGCTCGCCAGTTGCATGCTGTGAGTCATTGTGAGGGGTCATCAGGCCAGATACAGGCTGAGTTAGAGAAATTAAAAATGAATGCTGCCTCTGATTCCCACCCCCTCCGGCTACCTTTGTTTCAGGTCCTTGGGAGCTCGGGCAAACTCTACACCTGCTACAGTTCCTGCCACTTCTGCACGTGTCCCGCGTTTGGTTTTTCTGTACTGCAGAAGAGCGAGAGCCTTCTGGTAAGTTGTCTGCCTTAACCTGGGGCCAGGACAGGGAGCAGGGGAGAAGGCTGTGCTCTGCTTCTTAAACCTGAGGAGCCTGAAGTTTCCAAGGGAACAAACGCATGAGTGTTGAGTTGGCTACACAGGCTGTGCCTGACCCACTGCATAATGTGGCCTCTGGGAGTCGTGGTATTTGGGTGGAGCTAGGCCTTACAAGGGCTAGGGAGGGCTTTTGTTCTTAATTACACATTACTGCTCTGACTTTCAAGAGATGAATAATCCCTGGTCTCTTGGAACAAGGACTATTTCTGCTAATAGGACTGCCACATGGAATCTGGCTGATGAAGTGCTGCAGTTCACCTGGTGCCAGTGAGGAAAGGCTCAGGGTAACTAATTGAATCATAGAATGTCATAGAATGTTTTAGGTTGGAAGGGACCCCTAGAGGTCATCTAGTCCAACCCCCCTGCAGTGAGCAGGGACACCACTAACTAGATCAGGTTGCTCAGAGCCCCATCCAACCTGGCCTTGAATGTTCCCAGGGATGGGGCCTCCACCACCTCTCTGGGCAACCTGTTCCAGTGTTTCACCACCCTCATTGTAAAGAATTTCCTCCTTATATCCAGTCTAAATCTACCCTGTTTTAGTTTAAAACCATTACCCCTTGTCCTGACACAGCTGGCCCTACTAAAAAGATTTTCCCCATCTTTCCTATAGGCCCCCTTTAGGTACTGAAAGGCCGTAATCAGGTCTCCCTGCAGCCTTCTCTTCTCCAGGCTGAACAACCCCAACTCTCTCAGCCTGTCCTCATAAGAGAGGTGCTCCAGCCCTCGGATCATTTTAGTAGCCCTCCTCTGGACCCGCTCCAACAGTTCCATGTCCTTCTTGTGCTGAGGGCTCCAGAGCTGGACGCAGTACTCTAGGTGAGGTCTCACCAGAGCAGAGTAGAGGGGCAGAATCACTTCCCTCGACCTGCTGGCCACGCTTCTCCTGATGCAGCCCAGAATACGGTTGGTCTGCAAGTGCCCCCCCAGCCCTGTGCCAACCATCCCTCCCTCACGGGAAGCCCGTCTGTTCCAGGACTTTGGTCAGCTGGGCCTAATACTCTTGGTTTTGAGCGCCATGTGAGCTGCCAGACAGTACCAAGCCTGGCCCTACCTTCTCCTGCATGCCTGTGGGGAGGGCATCAGGAGCCAGTTGACACTTTGCTGTGTTAAATTATCCTGATGGCAGAAGTGATCTGGTGCCACTGGAGCGCCAGCCTGTGCCAAGGCTTGGCAAGCCAAGAGGGAACCATGTTCCTGGGAGGGATGAGCACTTCATTAAACCCATTCTGGCCAGGATGGATTTTTGTGGCTTCCAGCTAAAGCATGGCATTCCTGTGTTGCTCCTGCTGCTAACTTGGCTGCGCTATTATTTGCAGTGCAAACACATACTTGCTGTCTACCTCAGTCAAGCCATGGGAGCCTGCCAGGAACTATCTGTCTCTGAGGAGCAGCTCACAAGCATCTTACTGGCTGAGGAAGAGGATGAAGGATGAAGGATTTGGACCACATGTGGATGTGCTTTCTGTGTACCCTCCCGGCTGTGTAGCTGGCGTTTTTCATATCTACAAGGCTGTCAAATGCTCATCTTGGCTGGTAGGTTTCTTCCTGTGCTGCAGCCAAGTGTGACATTAATTAGCAGCCTTGCACTGATGGATTAATTAATAAATGTTAAGAAGCCTGTGTTGACTTTAGTTTCATTTATTTAGGCTATTCTGGGGCTTGGTGAAGATGTTTGAACTAATCTGTAGTATTGTGTGCTTGTGATGTGGGGATACGAACAGTCCAGCAGGTCTCTCTCTTGGCGATCCATTAAACCCTGTTAACTCTGCTCATGCTTTGACCAGCCCCGCTGCCCTTCCAGCACCTGCATGGCTTTGTGGAGGTGGCCTTTGACAGAGTGATGCTGCAGTGGCTCTTTGCAGCTGGCTGCTCTGAGCAGTTTCTGCCGCGACACTGGCAAACCTGTACCAGGGACTAGGGCAGGGACCCCTCAGCACCTCGAGACTGGTGACAGATCTGTGCTTCTGCTGTACTTACTGTCATACAGGACCTTTGGAAGCAGCATCCTGGCTGCTGTGCTTTTAAATTGACCCACCAGACAAGTTGACCACCTCATGCTGGCAGACAAGGCAAGGCTGTCCACATCGGATGCGGGGGAAAGGAGAGTGCTGCTCCCCCGCTCCACACACCAGCCAGTGAACTGGGAACCAGCTCCTTCCAGCTCTGTGACTCCCTGCCTGTGCTCTGAGACCGGGCTTCTCCTCGAGTACAGTGTGGCCTCATATGATACACTGTGTGAACACAACACCGCAAGAAATAATGGGGCACAGGCTGAGCCAGGGTGTGTAGGTGGTAAATTAAGCATTCTGTATGTAAATAACAGTTACTGCAAATACAAAATCTGAGCAACATGAGGAAAACACATCCATCCTATGTACATCAGAGCAGAAATGAGTGATAGCTGAACAGCTACAGCTGCACTCACTACAGAAAGTTTCTCTGCCATTTTCACTTCACATTTTTATAGAAACCTTCAGAGCTTTTTTTTTTTTTTCTTTTTTGAAGGGGGGGAGAGAGAGGGGTGTCCTGTTTTTATTTTGCCTTGAAATGACTTTGGCTCAGATCCATGAAGGCACTTAATGTGCCTAAAGACCACAGCGACCCAGGCCATAGTTAATAATGGCTAAACAGCCCGACAGCACGGTCACACCAAGAACCACCACATCTGTCTAAAGGGATTCTGGCTCGTGAGAGGCATACGAAAGGTAGCAGTAGTGGCTGCCGAGCTGCAGTGCACGCTGTCACATCCGAGCAAGTGTTCTGGGACCATCTCTCTGTGTTGCAGCGCTGTGTGTTTCAGTCTGTTCCTGCTGTCCAGAGTTTGGTTCATTTTCAGCCAGCAGGAGGGGAGAGATTACATTCTTTGTTGTAAGGATGGCTTGGAACCACTTTGCAACGCTGCCAGACCTGCAGGTGAAACCCTGCTTGTTTCCAGCCATGATTACTAGAAGGAACACGGCCAAAGATAATAGAGAAGGGAAGGAATGGAAGGAGGAGGGAGTCAAACCCTGCCCAAATGGCAGGAGGTGGCTACTTGTGGACGATGAGCAAGGCAGATGCAGCAAAGCTGAATGGGGCTGTTAAAGGAGAAACACACGGGACGGTAACTTTTAACTGTTCAGCTGCTTCTTGGAAATGCCGGTATCTGAGATGCTGAGCCGGAGCTAAATTTGGACATTGCATAAACATGTACAAACCCATTCAGAGCTTACTGGTGATTCAATGTTTGGGGCTGGATCTCATGGCTGAGCTGCTACACGCAGGGCAGCGAAATCCATCTCTCCTAGCGACCCATCCTCTGCCTGCACGGTGGGCCCTAACTCCCAGCCGCAGCTGCTGCCTGCAGGGCACGCCAGCTGGCACAGCAGATGCTGCAGGAACAGGATTTCTTCAGGCCAGCTTTTCAGCTGATTTTTACACCGTATTTGTCATTATATACACGAGAGAAGTGAAACCCTTGGGGTCTTATATTACCCCTCCTTTTAGTGCAATGCAGTTAAAAAAACCAGAAAGCTGATTTCTATGTGATTCAAGTACAATTTATCAGGGACAAACTGCTCCAGGCATCACAGTCTGTCCACTGGACCTGTTCTTCAGGAACTGGCTGTGTTTAAACTTCCTTCCCTGCCACCTGGCTCTAAAAGGCCTGCTGCTATCTCTGCCTCCCTGCATGAATTACCGCTGAAAAAACATATTTAATACACATCCTTGCACTCCAGCTTCTCACCGGTCGCCTGGTGATGCTGCTGGCATTGAGTGCTTCAGAGAGAGATGGTACCACTTCACCACATAGGGACCTTCAGGCAAGAGTCCCGTTCGTTTGTAAGGGGGCCACGAGGTCTGAGCTAGTCCAGAACAGCTGGGTCTCTGTGCCACGAGCAGCTTTTGGGCACGAAGGAGGGAGGCTGTTCGGTGTTTTTCTGACTCTCCTCCCTGTTCCTCTCAGCTGTGGCATGAAACTGCCCTGCAAAATAAAAAAACATGCCAGAAACACCGGTTCATTTATAGCAGTGCATGTGCCATCATGCAGCTGGGAGCTCGTACTTCAGAAATTAATGCACTGTTCTTTCTACCTACATCTAGTTTTGCATGTCACAGTTGCGTATGACATCAGGTGCAGTAATTACTGAGCTGTGGGTGCAGGGAGTTATTACTTTATGGTACAGATAAGACTGCTCCACTGGGGAGTGGGCTTTGGCCTCACAAAGGGCCAGGACCCAGTGGGCAACTGCAGAGGCCAGGCTGGGCAACCTGCGAGGTGAGCTTCTTTCCCAAAGAGCTTGGCCAAAACCAAGTCACAAGTCATAGCATTCCAGCTTCTCAAGCAAATTAGCTCCCTTTCAGTCTCTTTTGCTACTGATGCAGGTCAGGATTGAAAAAAAAAAAAAAAAATCACTATTAGAAAAAAAAAAAGCACTCACAGCTTCTGGGGGTTACTGGGCTACAGAGGAACCCCAGTAAGACCAAGTTTTAGGAATCAGGTGAGCTGCAGCATCCAGCTCCCACAGCTAAAACCTGCACTTCTGGAAGCACTGCAAGGCTGTCAAGTTTTGATACGGGAACAAAAGAAATCTGATGGTAGCGCTCACGTCACCAAGGGAGTGTTTGCACTGGCCTCAGTGACTGTGGTCAGCCTAGCCAGGGCACTTCTGCCTATTGATAGCAGGAACCAGATTTGAAATCAAACCTGAAGCACTGGCCTGCATAATCCTGTAGACCAAAGTGATTTAAAGGCAATAAAACTGCTGTTCTAAAACTTCAGTCAACTCTTTTCTAAAATTTTTCTCTTTCATTTACTGGGCCAAAAATAGCTGGCCAGTTCTGATCTTGTTTTCCCATCAACATGGTCACGTCCCTCAGAGCCTGGAACGCAGATTCAGTTTCACACCAGCAACTGGGCTAAGTAAGACTTTTTCCCATCGGAGAATACTAGCTGCATCAAATAATTGATGGAATAATTAGGGTATTATCAAAGTGCTGTCAAGTATGGACCTAAAGAACAACCCAAAACCAGACACAAGATTATTACTCCTAAATGAATCAAAAGATTTAAAAATAATAATAATAATAATAATTAAAATAAAGATCCTAGGACTTGACATGAGCAGCACAATTGGGGAAACACCCCCAAGCAGGTGGGTCTTCCACAGTCCATGTCTGACCTGGGAAGAAAACGCAATACGATCACCAGCACTCACGCAACCAGGGTTTACAGTTGAGGGTGAGCTGCACTCAGTCTCCCCGGTCAGGTTATTCCTCTAGGAGGCACTATGTTAATTACAAAAATACAAAAAAAAAAAAAAAAAAAAATACAGCTGCACAACTGCATAGTGGTCATCTCTGAGCACTCCTCTAGGAGTTAGCTGTAACTGTTCACACAGGCACAGGGAGGGGTAGTGTCGGGGACAGACTGCAAAGTCCTCGGAGCAGGACATGCACGGTCATATGGTCACAGAGGCTACTGGAGAGTTAATGTGGGTGGCAGTCAGGTGCTGGTTGTTGTCAGTGGCGCACTTGGGGAAGTCATCTGTCTTACAGAGGATCTTGGAAATGATCTTGCGGAAGGTGTAGCGGAAGTCCCTGATCCTGTAGGCATAGATGATGGGATTGATGACAGAGTTGGCATGGGAGAGGATGATGGCCATATACATCATCCACACAGGCTTGGATTTGGAAAACTCCTCGTGGAATAGAGTGATGCAGTTCAAGATATGCAGGGGCAGCCAACAGAAGGCAAAAAGTCCTACGATGATCGCCAGAGACTTGGCTGCGTGGACCTCCTTCTGCAGTGTGGTCCTGGAGTTGCCCATCAGTTCGATCTGATGCAACTGTTTGCAGGCAACCATGAATATCTTAATGTAGATTCCCAGCATGATAACGAGCGGAAGCAACACGCAGCCAAAGAAGTTGAAATACACCATGTAGCTCATCGTTACGACGTTCTCGAAGAGGCATGAGATGAAGCAGCCATGGTGCTCTGTCCCGGTGTCAGCCCCTGTCTCATTGGTGGCGTTGGGACAAACGCTCATGGCTTTATTCCAGCCCATAAGAGGAGTCAGTCCAATTCCAAAGGACAGGAGCCACAGCACAGCGATGAGTCCTCTTGCCCGCTTGCCAGTCACCAGACTATTGTACCTACAGCATCAAGAACAAACCCAAGACAGCGCCATTAAATAACTGAGCTCTCGTGACTTCCCGGCAGTTAAAGTCATCAGCATTTTGGTTAATGCCACAAAAGCCCCACCCACACCCATGCAGGAACCTCACCTTACCCCTCACTCATGGGAGGGGTAAAAAAATCTCACCCGTGCTCTACACGTACGCAAAGTGATTTGGGGAGGTGATTCACTTACTGTTCCTGAGAGGTGTCAAGCACCACCCCTGCCTGTGAACGCCCTTCAATAGGTCTTGAGTCTTAAAAAAAGGCTTTATCATTGCATGAGCCTAAACCATCAACTACAAGGAGGGCAAGAATGGGGGAAGGCTCACTTTGTAACCACCAACTTACTCCCTTGTTCTAAGCATCCATTACTGGGCATGCCAGGGCACGTTGCTGGGCTACATGAACTTCTGGGCTGACTTATTATAGCTGAGACAATGCTGGCTCTCAATTCTACACTGTAATGGGTAGCTAAAGACTTAACCAGCATCACCACACACTTACAGCCTTTATACCACAGCCAACTTGCTTCAACTTGGGCCGCTCTTATGCCTGCAGCAATGCTGGCTTTCACTGGAGACTGCAGCAGTCCCGGAATGTGATGTCCCTTCCCATGCTCCCCCATACGCTATGGTGGGAGGTACACATGTGTGTGGAAACCAGGGATCCTACCAGTTTCCCAAACAGTCCAATTGCTGGTTTACACATGCTGGACTGCAGCCCATGCGAGCTTGTGTGGCTGGGTAACAAATACCCTGAAAGACTTTTCTGAGCCAGCATCTGAAAGCAACTGCTGCTGATGGATTGCTTAGGAGGGTTACAAGTTAGGGTTTGTGTCTCCATTCAGAGTCTCACGTCCAGGCATGGAGCTGGGAGCCAGGGACACCGGACTCTTCTCCCTGCATGTGACGTCCCTGCTTTATGCATCCTCCATCAACAGTGCTGGTGCGGGCAGCTTCGCTTAGCTCCCAGGGCTGGTGTTGGCCTCCACTGCTCATGCACATGATGTGCCAATTCCGTAGGACACACACCATCGAGACGTCCTGAAGCCACACACAGACTCAGACCTGCAGCTGCCGAAGCTGTCGGTGGGGTTAAACCACAGAGCCGTGCATGCTGCTGCCATCAGGTGATGCTTGTGCTCTGCTGACCACCATAACTGGTTGTAAAGATCCAGATTTTTAAGTAAACACCTTCCTTGGGCACCTGCTGCTCTCACATGTTAGGAAGAAGCTCCGCAGTGGCCCAGGGACAGACTGATGCAGTTTGAGGGTGCAGAGCCATGCGCTGCCCCACACCGCTCCTAACCCCACAGACTGCGTGCCTTCACGGCCGAGAAAACAAAGCTTGTGGCTGATGCCCAGAGACACAAACGGGGCTGGGACCTAAAGCAGCAAAAGTCAAGCTGGTTTGGGTGCAACCAGACCAGATGCCAACATCAAAGCATCAGTCGGACTGCTTTTTGGAGATATGAAGAACCAGCAACGGCCAGAAAGACAACATGAGAAACCCATTACTGTCCTCTCCACAGCCAGTTAGCATCTGCTGGCTGACACACGTCCCCCCCTTCCCACACCCTTCTCCCAGTCCTTGTTTACTCTGGCTTGGCTACCCTGCTCCTCCTTTCCTAAGAGCGTTTGTTCTGATTTTCTTCCGGCCCGTGAGGCAGGGGAGGGTTTTATTCCCACAGAACCGCAGCTGTGCCTGTGAATCACTGCGGCCGCCTCCGTGCGAGCCGTGTCTCCCTCTCCTCCTGCAAGCTACCAAGCCAGGAGGGTAACTGGGGGGTCTTCCAGCACGAACTGGGAGGCAGAGAGGGGCTGGGGGAGCCCTCGGCTCCTTCTGCATGGCCACTGCGAGCGGGGCTCGCCTTGGGCATGGCCCGGGGCTGGCCGAGAGGATGCGGGAGCAGCAGCCACATTTAGGCAATGCTGAACTGTGAACAGCCTCCACGGGGTAGACGTCTGAAGGGCAGGACCAGCCACTGAGGGGTTTCTCCTGCACTTTTCTCTCATTATTATTAAATCTCGCTGCTTCGGAAGATGAGAAGTTATCAGATAGGGCATCACTGAGGCCAAGCTCATTGCTTTCAAAACCCTGTGGTAAGTGGTTAAGTGCCTGTTTTCAGGAGCCAGAGCTGGTCTGGGGTTGTGGGGCCTCAAAATTTTAAGATTTGATTTGGAGCAAGTTCCCAGAAATCCAATCTCTTGGCAAAGTCTGAGTCTTGAGCTACAACATTGGCCAAGCTTAGTCAGTGCTGCAGGAGCACCAAGAGCTGCTGCTGACCTACAGCTCGGCACGTGGGAAGGAAAAAAAACGACCAAGCAAAAAAACCTGTGGCTCCTTGGCTTGCACTATTCAAGCTTAGTCGATCACTTCAGTTGCTGCTTGGCTGCGTCAGTCATGTCACATCCCAAAAACTATTGTAGGGAGACTGGCAAATGCAAAAGGGACCACTGATCAGGCAGGGAAACTGCAGAAGTGGAGAGCTGTGCGTGTCTGAAGCAGGCTGTGCACGGGAACACACGGAAAAGCCGCGGCGGCTCAGCACGCCGGGCTGAGGCCGGTGTCCACTGTGCCACTCCAGGCCGGTGACATTCGGCACTGCCTTTTGCTGAAAACATACGACCCCAAATAAGGCTTCTTCCATCTGCTCTTCTCCTGAACTCTTCTGCAAAGATAGGGCTCCGTTTGGAGGTTTACAAAACCAGTTAAGCAGCCACTTAATTTTCCAGCAGCTGTAATGGTGGTCTGTTTATTTTAGTGTTGCTCACTCTTCCCCAGCGCACACAGCAGAGCTGCAGCCAGGATCACGTTCAAGTGGGGGCCCCATCTGTGAGAAGGAGGAGATGGAAAAATTGCTGCGCTCCGGGTCTGCAAGAGCCAGAGCTGAGCAATGGAGAAGGCTGCAGGCCCGCCGGAGCCGGGATGAAGAGGTGCTCGTTAAAGTGGAGATAGCTACTCTCTGGGAGCCCCTTAGATTAGCTCTTCATTTCTGCAGGGATGCATTGCCAATTCCTCCCAGCATCTCTCCGCCCAGCGGCCTGATCCCAGGTAATGACGATGGTTGCTGCTGCGCCTACAGAGAAGGGGCCCAGCTGGTCCAGCCAGAAGAGACCAAGGTGAACCTGGGGATAATTGGATGCTCTAAAATTCTTCACTAGTTACCTTGTTATTACCTTAATACACTTACTTGGTGGGACATTGCCTTAAGTTAATGGAAGTTAAGCATGGGCTTAAAAATAAAGTGGTGCATGACTATTACCAGATCAAGGCACGAAGAGGCTCGTTGGCGAGCCACAGCTGCAACCCCCATCATAAACCACCATCAAGAAAAGCAGGCACGGGCTGTGAGACAACTGAGACTCAACTTCTTTCCTAAGCTCTATAAAACATGATCAGACAGTGAGGAACCAACAGCTTTTCACAGCTCTGAATGCTCTGACAAACCCCTTCTTCATTCTCTTTTAGGCTTTATATTATTAGGCAAAAAACCTATTAAAGTAAATTTACTCACCTAAGTCTGCTCAATTAATGTATAACAAATATTGGATCTCGTCTATGCTTCTGCCCAGAGGCATCAAATGTTGCTTTAATGTAAATAACAGCTGAATATTTTAAAATGATTTATTGAGATTAAATAACCTGGCAATGCATTAGTTCCTTTTACACCGCCAGGCAGATTCTCTTTACTGGCGTAATCATCATCAGGGAGCTAATTATCTCAGCTCCCACCCGCTGCCCCTGCCCTGGGCACGCTGCAGAAGCCCTGATGCCATCCCCGCTGCTGCCATCGTTTCTATTCTTCCGACATAGGTAACCATCCGCTCGCCACCAGCAATAGGTCAAATACTTTAAGGAAAGTTCAGCTGCTTTTACAGGATGGCTCTGACCCACCGGTGTTACCGTGTTCCCATGCCAGGCTGCTGGGTCTGTACCTGCTGTGCCGCACCGGAATGGGCGCAGCGCGGCTCTGCCCAGCCACCGTGCTGTGGAGCGAGTGACCGCTCTGCCACTGAGGCCAGAGGAGATGTCCCCTGAGCTGGCCCGTGGGCTGGAGATGGTGTCCTTCACCCAGCACACATGGCTGTCACCTGTGGCCCCTCCACTTCAGCAAGGTCCACAGCTTTTCTGGAAGAGCATCACGGCAACCACCAAAGCGACGGAGTCATGCCTTGGCGCGGGGTGCTGGGAACCTCTCTACATCCTCCAGGCACTGTGCCTCTGGGTTGGTGGGATGGTCAGGGTGGTTTTCTCCAACAGGTCTCATTGCATTTCTACTGCTATGTACCAGAGCTGGATACCAGCCAAGACCCCCAGGCAGGCCTTGCTAAGCACAGCTGGAGCAGAGCAGGACGCGCTGCCCAGCCTGCAGCCAGCCCAGCCGCTCCCGGGCAGGAGTTTGGCTCCCGACTGGCAGGAACTGAGTCATGTCCTGCACGTACCTGGCATCTCCCCACCAACCCCTGCTGTGACCCCGTGGAGATGACCCCAGCAGAGGCACCGCTGCCCCTGAGCTCCCATCTAACGAGGAGCGCACAGCAGCAGCCAAGGCGTAATTCAGCCTTTGGGGCGATCAGACTTGGCACAAAAGCCGGCAACAGCCTGGAGGAGCCAGAAGGATGAACAGGTCAAAACATTGTGGTGCCACACACCCACTCTCCTGGTGCTTGGTGGAGTTTGATGGTGGCCCTGACCATGATGCTGGCCCGGGCCCTGGCTGATAAGTTACTGAGTAAATAAACCTGAACTTAGCAAAGAGCAGAGCCAATAGCAAATAGTTTGTTTTTCCCAAACATCTGAGACATGTTGCTGAACAAAAGGGTGATCTGCAAGCAGAGGAACCACGTCAGCATTTGCCACCGTGTGCTCATCAGCGCTGTGGTGCTGGGTCTGCTGCGCCGGGCAGCGTTTGACCATGCAGCCCAAGCTGCCCTGCCTCTGGCAGGCAGGCAGGAGGTGACCCCTTCGACTGTCACCTGCAGAGTGGCACAAGCCCCTTACATTTATTCACCATGGCAGCCCTGGTCCTGAAGTCCTTCTCTACCTCCCTGCTACTGGGCCACTGTTGGAGACACAAAAATGAGCTCCATCATCTTTGCCATGGTCTGAAGACCTGCAGCCGTTACCTGGCAAATACACCGTGGGTCCTGGCTCTTCAGATGTCTGCCACAGGATGTCCGCCTGCCCAGGCATCTGCGCCTCCCCTGTCCTCGCTGAGTAAAATCCCTGAGGCTGGCTGAGATGCAGCTTCTAGCAACAAAAAGATGGTACAAGAAATCCAGACCCTCCCGGGTCAGGCTTCGTCTCGCCTGCAGCCCTCAAAAGGGCTGTGCTGGTGAAAGCTGCACCCAGACACCAGGTGTTTAAACCCTTCTCTTGTGTGTGCAGCACAATGCTGAAGTCGCATCTCCATCAGGAAAATTTTCTCTCATAACGGAGCCTCCCAGGCTTACTTAGCCCGAGCATTCGAACAGGGACATCTCTGCCTTCTGCACCCCTAACTGGGAACAGCCAGGAGGGTCCCAACCCTTGCCCTGGCATTTTCGGAGTCTCTGGCATGGTGTAGGCGAGCGCTTTGAATCAGGCAAGGTGTAGCTCTAAACCTGCACACGTCGTGTGGCCAACCCCACTCTGTACCGACCCCAGACGGACGCGTCCCCATCAGCAGAGCTGCCATCCGGCACCAGCCCCACCGGAGCCCCCGCGCCCCAGCCTGCGGGAGGCTGCTGCGCTGCTCGAGGATTTCGGGCCAGTTCGCCCCCTGCCAAGCCCCAGCGCCAGATCAGCCTTTGCCGAGCAGTTTCAGTGCTTAAACTCCAAACTCACAGGTACCTTGGGTTGAGGCCCCATTCGATGGGCTCGGCGGGGAGACCCAGGCGTGACGGCTGTGCAAGGGATGCGGCAGCCAGCACGGGTCCCCTCCGCGTTCCCGGTGCCCAGAGCCGCGGAGGGGCCCTGGGGGCTGGTGCTCCCTGCTGCTCTCCCTGCTCCTCTCCCCATCCCCACCGAGGCTGCCGGATGCAGGGAGGTGAGCAGATGGAGAGTTTGCAGAACTCAGACTACGCAGGTGCTCCGATACAAACAAGCAGTGACAATTTATATGTTTCTATTTTAAGTGTGAAGGAAAACACACAGACACCTCCATTCACCAGGGGAGTGAGCAATTTGGCTGCCAAGCACTGTATCCTTGTCATCTACTTGCAGCTGTACTTTGCATCTTGCTCTTTTTTTTTTTTTTTTTGGAGCTGTAACAGTACGAAATAAGCACCACTGCTGCTGTTCTGTTTGCTCCACGCACACCACGGAATGGAGATCACGTACCAGCTGAAATATCCTCGCAGGACATTTTAAGTGAATCATAAACTGCACTCTGGGGGGGGGGGAAGAGAAAAAGAAAAAGCCGTGCTTTTTAACCAGGAAGGAGTTGGCGGTGAGAGTGAGAAATGTGATTAACGGCTACGGTATCAGCCGAGGAAGCAGGACATCTGCATCTGGCCACGTCCAGATGGAGACAAATCACTTCCTCCCACATCTGTCCCTATTGTGTGCAGGGGACCGCAGTGGCGTCCCCCCGCTCGCACTCCCGGCCTTCCGCTGGAGGGCTTGGGGTTACTGCAAACATGCCGGCACCCACAGCTCAGGTAGGACGCAGGGGTGCTGTGGAGGGGCAGGAGGCATTGCTCAGCCCCATCCATTTCTGGCTGTTGGGAGCACGGCTCCCACTCTCCGGTGCTTTTCATGGGAAACCTGAGTGCCAGTGGTGGCTCGGCCCCCACGCGCCCACCCTCCAGGGGATGGAGACAGCCCGGAGCTGTAAGGTGCTGGCTCAGGGCCATCCTTAACCTGTCAGGAAAAGCTGAATGGGAAGCAGTGAGTGCTCCCAGGGCATGAGCCCTCCCCAGCGCTGGCGCCTCTAGCGTGCACCCACCAGGCAGCACCCCCACCCCTGGGGAGCACCCCACGCTGCACAGGCGGCCCGGCTGTTGTGCAAATCTGGGTAACGACAAGGAAAGGAGAACACCCAGCCCCCGCAACACGCAGCCCGGCTGCAGGCTGCTGCTCAAGCCTTGTCTTCAACAGGGAGGCCAATATGTGGGTGCTGCTCTCAGCTTTGAGCCTGGGTGCTCAGGGAACCCAGCCCTACCTTGTCTCCCATCCTCACGCAGCGAGGCAGAACAACCAGCTCCTTGCCTCCCGCTGCTGTTAGGTTTCCATTCCTGCTTGAGGCAGCTAATCAGCAAGGTCACAGGCTGCAACACCACATTTTTAGATTTGGAGGATCACTAAAAGGCATTTAAAGACTGGAAGGCTTTAACTTGTTCCAGGGCTTGCTTTACTCATGTCATACAGCATTTTCAGCCTCAGTCTGAAATAAAAGCTAGAAGCTTTCGAACTAGTAAGAGAAGATGCCAAGCCCAGGGTGTGACCGGAGGCTGTCAGGGGCTGGGGCGGCCACCAGCCGTGCTATGCTCCGTGTTGGCTTGCTGGGAAGCAATTCCACCTAGGAGCAGAGTCAGAGCGACGTGGGCAGAGGAGGGCACGCTGAGCAGCACGACCACCAGGCTGAAGCAGCCCTGGCTGCAGATGAGCCCTTGGGTGGCCACTGGCCATCTGCTGCTCCCAGAGGAAGGCAGCGATGGGGGATGCCTGCCAGTCAGAAGCAAACCTGTCTGCAGCCCTGGGTTAACCACTCCCCAGTTACGAGGGCTCTAAATTACTCTTCCCAGGACAAAATGGACAAAACCCACTTGTAATTCACACTCAGCCATGGCAATGCCTCTTGGGATGAGCCAGGCCTATGGAGGGGAGCACTCCCTACCCCGGGCACCCGTTCGTGCTGGCATGCCCCAGCTTACCCCATACAAGTTACAACCATGCCAGGTCCTGCAGCCTGAGAGCCTGGAGTATTGAGTGCCTACAGGTTTAACACCCTCTCAGCAAGGTATCCTTACCCCTGTGCTTATCCCTCCTGTGAACATCTCCCTGATGATAGGACGAGGGGGAATGGTTTGAAGTTGTGCCAGGGCAGGTTTAGGCTAGACATTAGGAAAAACTTCTTCACCGAAAGGGTTGTCAGGCTCTGGAATGGGCTGCCCAGGGAGGTGGTCGAGTCCTCATCCCTGGAGGTATTTAAAAGAAGGATCGATGAGGTGCTTAGGGCCAGCGTTTAGTGGTGGGATGGCAGGGTTAGGTTAAAGGTTGGACTCGATGATCTTAAAGGTCTTTTCCAACCAAAGTGATTCTATGATTCTATTCCCCAGGGTGCAGGCAGAGCAGCTGGGAGAGCAATGGTGGCTCTCTGCAGCCCCCAGCTCCCACCTGACCCCCCTTGATCCCCGCACACCCCTCCACGGGCTGGCACCTCAGCCCTGCTACTGCCAGCACAGCCCCAGCTGAGGGCAGGGGAACAGCTGACGGGCATCGGGTTTGCAGGACCAGGAATGTGAGGGAAGAAGAAATGCAGAAGAGTGCAGTTTTCGCCCAAAGCAGCATGCAAATGGCACGCATTTGGGTAATCTGGAGGATTGAGAAGGGAAACTGCAGCTCCGGCTGCTGCAGGGTGGGGAGTGGTGGGAGGAGGTGCAGAGCGGTGCGCTTGCTGAGCACCGACAGCGCCTGTGATGGGGACGTGTGAGTATTTTCTCACACGCAGGCTTTCACAGCGGCCAGGCAGGAGCCTGCATTAGCCATGCTGGTTTCTGTCTGTAGAAGCCGGCCCCAGCCAGCTCTCGCCCCTGATGGGGTGAGAAAAGGTGACTGAAAATTGAACTAGGACATGTGGGGTGCAGAGCAAGCTGTGGGCTCCCAACGCAACCCCACGCTTCACTCCTGCGAGCACGTCTGATGCTGGGGACCGCCAGAGGTGTGCAGAGCCCCCGCCCCCGGGGCACAGGAAGGAATGAGCTCAGCGCGCCACACGCCACCGCGCACCAGCTCTCACATTCCAGCAACCGACGACACCAAAACATAAGCGGCCGCCTCAAGACCCCCCATGTGCAGGCGGTGGGAGTGTGCGATACCTGCCCGCCCTTTGTGCTCCGCAGGGCGTTTCTGAGTCCCAGAGCACAAAAACCTGGTCCTCCCTGCCCAAGACCACAGGGCTGAGGAGCCTTACAAGCCCGCAGCCCTCCCCAGCTCTTCCTCCAGCACCACCCTCCCTCCAGGGCTCTGAATCCCCAAGTTATCTGCCTGAGGGCGCCTGGGGCTGAGAATTTTTGTCATTCCAAACCTGCCAGAGCAGTCAGACCTCAGATGTGCAGCACCGGGGCGGCCGAGTTAAAGGCGGCTGGTGGAGGTGAGGTAGGAACTGATTCATAGAGAGATGTTTGTGTGCCGTCCTGTATATAGAGCAGTGGTGTCACCACTACCCCTCCCACGCACCCGGTGCCCTGCTCACTCAGATAACAGATAAGGCTGGGGAGATGGCAGATCTCTGCTGGATCACTCTTTCTGTAATGAAATGGGTGCTCAAGCCCCTCCCAAAGGCCCCAAACCGCTGGCCTCTCCATGCACCAGCCCCAGCAAGTTGCTACTCATCTGCCTTCCCTGCAGAGCCCTGACCAACCTTCCCAAGGGCTGTTGGATCTTGTGGGGGCACCACTCACCCACCCACATCCCATCCCTGTGCCCTCTGGCAGCTCCAGGAGCCCGTCCTGTCCTCGCCACCCTGCCCAGGTGCAGCCGGCTTCGAACCAGCAGGTGATGCAGCATCCAGCCCCCGTGTCCCAGCTACGCCATTGCAACACGATGAGCAAATCTCATGGATGAGACTGATGGGTCTGAGCCCAGGGGGAGGAAGGATGTGGCCAACAGCCGCCCCTGCAGCACCCAGCTCCTGGGGAGCCTGGTACCGGGGTTCGGGAAGGAGGGAGGAGGTGAGTGCAGGGGTGTGGGGTGATGGGTGCCGGATGGGTGCCAATGCACGGTGCATCACGCAGGGGTACAGGCAAAGCCCCAGCCATGGCAGCACTGGTCCGCCGGCACAGCCGCTCCTGCAGGGACTGTGCTCTGTCCCTCGTCCCCATCGGGTCCAGCAGCTCTGGTCACTGTGCTCAGTGACCAGAGCTGTCCCAGTGCCACATGACACCGAAGGGTGAGTGTGAGGGCACAGACACTCTCCCACCGATGCACTCACAGGTTATTTGTGGCTCACGCCCAGGCCTGATGTCATCCATAGGATTAGGAGATAATCCGCTCTTTGGCACGGACAAAGTCCCTGAGCCTGTCGTCCGACTTTGCAAAGCCGTGAGGGCCAGTGGGGAGGGGAGAGGACTGACACATCTGTAGGCACAGCTGGTGTCACCGACTCCTGGCGTCCTGCGGACCAAAGCTGCCTATAGCACAGCAACAGGAGCCCTGACACCCCCCAGCACTGACTGCCCGGCGCAGCCAAGGGCCAGGGCTGAACGATCCTAAAAGACTCAGTTTTGTGATCTGTGCTCATTGCTATGACAAACAGCAAATCCACAGAAACCCCAAGAATCAGCCCGTTAATTAACAAAGCAAAAGCTTCCAACTGCAAAATCAAACATTTTGCTGTCAAGACATTTTGCTTTAATATATACTTTTTGCAGAGAGGACAAAAGGTCTTCTGCCAGATTTCAAAAGCTGGAGTTTTTAATCTAATAATTAACCTGTATTTTTTATAGATCAAGCTGGCCAAAATGGAGAAAAGCTCCTAAACCCAAAGCTCTGGGTTCTGTGCTGACAGAGGTCGGTGCTGACAGCCTGGAAATGAAGCTTTCAGCCGCCGCTCCCTGACACCCCTGGTACCCCCAGCTTCTGTGGGGCCTGCGTCGGGGCAGAGGGCTCAAAGACAATTTATTCCCTTCCTGTCGGCATTTTTGCTTTTTGGGAGGGAAGTGACCCCTGAGGTGGGGAAAAAATATAAAAATTTGGGACATGCATTTTAAGGAAACCAGGCTGCTCACAACTAAAAATAGCCGCTATTTCCCCTCTCTCACTTATGGCCATGAGAGCACATGTGATTATTCCTGATTTTTTTATTGTGCTTCTTTGTCCAGAGTTGGCTGTATCCGAAGCCCGGAGCAAGCAGCAGCCCTGGGAGACCCGTGGCCAGGCAAGCGGGTGCCGCCAGCCCCTAGCCACAGCAAAAACCCCTCCACGTTCTGCCTGAGCCAAGCCCAACGGACACGAACTTCCTTAAAATGTGACAGCTCCGTTGCTCAAGAAAACGCGCCAGCCCTCCTGCCCACAGCACTCAGCACGTTTAGTTCATTAATTGATGGCAACCTTGGCCAGGCACGGCCGTCTGACGGATGGGGGGAGGCAGAGATCCACTGCTCTGGAATAACGATGCCTCCCGCGCTGCTTGGGATCGGGCACTGCGCGTGAGCCACACATGAACAGCAGAACGTGCCTGGGAGTTCAGATGAAGGGCAGGGCAAGGATTTCCCTTCAGAAAGGAAATGAAGCAAGGGCAGAAGAAGGAAGAGCAGCTGCAATTCTGTGTCATTGGAGGCACACAGAAACAGGCAGGCGAAAACCAAGGCTCTGAAGAGAATTTTCTCTCCTCCACAGTGGCTCCAGCCCTCCCACCTGCCATAAATACCCACCAGTTTGCTTTGCTGAGGAACAAGCTGGGAATTGAGAGGAATCCATGAGCAATTTGCTGGAGAACAGAGAGGGAATCCTCTCCTCTGCAGCAGCAGGGCACAGCGAGGGCAGGCAGCCGAAAAGCATCAGCCAACCCACCTCGCAAAAGGACACCGCACAGCTGAAAGGATCGGACAAGAGCAAGAACAAATCCAGATGGAATTTGTCCCCATGAGGAGGGCAGAAATGAGCTGGAATGTTGCCTTCATCATGTCAAAGATAAGTGGGGCAGCAGCTCCAGATGCAGAGCAGCCCAAGACCATCGACGGGTCGTGATCCACGCGTGGATGCGCCGGCTGCAGCGAGGGCTCAGCAGGGTGCAGAAAGGGAGAGGGCATGGTCATGGATGTCCTGTTCCAGCTCACGGCCGAGCTGCCCAGGAACATCGGTCTTGCACTTCCGCTAGGGATTAAATTGAAGACAGGCAAGAACTAAATCCAGGGAGGAAGAACAAGCACAGATCAGCTCAAATCTCAGGGTGCTGGGCTGGTTTTCCCCCCGCAGGTCCCAGCTGGGGTGTTTGCCCGGTACGCAGCAGCACAACAGCATTCAGTCTCCCGTGGGAGATCACCAGCCAGACAGGGGCACACACAGCATGACACTGTACAGCGTTTCATTCTCCTTTTGCTCTCTAAATACAGATACTCCTCTCCCTCCCTAATCCCTGACACATTTGTTCCAGGCATCTATCCGTACCTACAATTACCAGCCACGCCAAAGGATTTTGGTTAATGCAAATAAAAGAGAAAGATTTTTATTCCGCCTACAAATCTTCTTTGGCTCGCAGCTATGGGGCTGTGGGGTGAAATCCAGCCCTGGAGAAAGCCAGAGAGCGAAAGCCTAGCCCTGCTCTTGTGCCAAACTCTCTGCAGGATGGATTTACTGCTGCTGAAAGATACTCAGTTGCCTGGCTTTGATACCCCGCTTGGAGGAAACGCTGTAGGGGAGCGAGCTTTTGGGGGGGGGGGTTCGGCTTGGCAGCGGAGAGCAGGGATGATGCCGTGTACCTGGGGCGGCACCGGGACGGGCACACGCAGGCAGCAGCGCTGCCGGGTCAGAAGTGCTGGGGTGCGGGAGGGGTGCGGGAGGCGAGGTAGGGTTAGAGCGTGTCTGAAGGCAAGAAGCTGTGTCCTGACGTGCCAGCCAGGGGAGAAGGGACCTGGGGAAGGGCTCAGAGCTGCAGCTGCGCAAACCGGGCAGCGCGGGCGTGGGCTCCTCCACAAAGAGTGAATTTGTCAAAAACAAGCAAACAAAATAAGAGTTTCAAGGGACAGAAAGAATTCATGGCTTCAGGTCAAATTCAGCAAATATTTTTAGCCAGAAGAGGGAGGGTGTTCTAAAACACCATTTTTAAATGTTGTAAAATTTTTGTTCTGCAATTGTCTAGATAAGACTTTGTTAGTTCCTCTCCAGCAAGGATGCCTCCATCTCAAAAAGCAGCACAGCAATATTGGAAGGGTTAAGTAACTCAAACAAAAATCAGCCAGGTTGGTCAGGATCACTTTGGTTCACTGAAACTTCCAAACATTGCCACTTCAGTTTGACTGAAACAATTTTCCTCTTCCCCATGGGATTATTTGGTTCAGCCACAGAACTGAAAAATCCATTATTAGCCTGGCTGTAATGCAAACTTCTCCTGCACACCCCCTGCCTGCAGGCCTGCCCAGCCTCTCTGTGTGCTTAAATAGCCCCGAAATAGTATTAAATAATATGGCACACTCAGTTCTCAGTGTCCCTGCAGAGGTTTCCACAGGGAGCTGGTGGATGCGCCAGGGCCGCTCAGCCGCTCTGCAACAACTGCGTCATTTATTGTAATTGCTAGATAGGGCTGGGGACAAATAATTTTCTTAAACATTTAATACTTCATGGCCTCTGCACCGGTCTCCAGAACGAGTGTTTTAGTGAGAAAGAAACTTTTCTTAAGGTCGCCATTCCTACAAATTAATGACCAGCTTCCCCTTTCTGCGGTGCAAACCTTCCAGAAATGGTGCGTGCATCGACCTAGGCTGGACAAGTCCCTCGCCCCTTGCCCCTGGTAGCTCCGTGGAGCATCTCAGGAGTAACAACGCTGATGAGGCAGCTATAACTAAGCCTTGGTTGGAAAACCCCAGTGCAGTAGAGAAGTGTTTTGCCAGGGTAGTTTTATAACCTCCTCCATCCTCTTCTGATGTTGGCTGTACGAATAAAACCAGCCTTTCAGCACCAGTCCCTAAATCTCTTGTTGCCGAAGCAATGACCCATCCATTGCCTTGCGCTCCTAGCAGTGAGAACCCCCCTCCTTCTAAAAGGGATTTTACTCACCAGTCCTCTCTAGGAGCAATGAAATGGGCCTCAATGCCAAGACCAAGTTTAATCCAGATGACACATTTCAGCCCAGCCTAGGACGGGACTCCTTGTTCTCCATTTAGAGCTGAAGGGGCTGTATGTGTCCAGCGAGGAAGCGCTCACAGGGTTGAAGACGTTTGTGCAAATGGTATAAAAGATTCGGCCTAAGATGAGGTGAAAAAGCAATGTTGGGAAAGGATCCCAAAGCAAGGCAAAACTGCCCTGGGATTTCATCCGACGCAGGTGTACAGAGTGACCTAACGGAGCCAAGCAAATCTACTGGAGACCAGGATTGTGAAGGGGGGAAAAAAAAAAGTGGAGGAAATAGTTGCTATTCTGTCAGTTGGCAAACCCACTTCCCTTCTGCAAGCATTGAAAAGATCCCCTCAGAGCACTTCTGATCTGCTACCCTCGCCTCTGATTCCAGCAGAGCAGAAACCGAGCTCACAAGATTCAGCTTCCTCAACCAAGCACTTTGCAGTGCGCTCGTGGTACAAAGGAAAAGAGTTACAAGCAATGGCCCGTGCTTCAACAGCTCTCTCATGGTGGGTGGTGTGATTAAACTGAAACTTAAAAAATCCGACCTGCTTCCATAGCCACTGCTGTGCTGCCAGCCCCCAGCCCCAGAAAGCCCCAACTGAATGAATGGAAAAGGCACCAAATCGTTATGCGGAGCCAGCACGCACCTCTGAGTCCGGCGGGGTGGCTGGGAGCAGCCAGGGTCAGATGCTGGCAGCAACCCAAATTGCTCTGCCCCACTCCCTCCCGTATGGACAGGGCTGCGGCTCGGCTCTCACTTGCTCTGTGTCCCGTGGAATTTCCACGCTCAGTGACACACGCAGCCACTCAGTATACATGCATTTCCACTACCGGTTTCTATCATCTGCCTGATGACTAATATTTGCCCAACGCATAGGAGTTCTCCCACTCAAGGTGCCAGAACAGGGTGAAGGTTTGGGTTGGGTTTGTTGGGTTTTTTTTAAGTCATTTTAGGGTGAATTCATCACTCATGCAAGGGAGACAGCAGAGAGAAGCAGAATCTAGGAAAGCTGCACCTTACACAGGTCATCTGAGGTCCCTCTGCCAAATCTGCCCTGCTTCCCCGCCGCCGCCAATTCTGACCAGCCCTGGACATCCCATAGGGCTCCGTCAATGCCTGATTCTCAGGGAAGGACAACAGAGACACGAAGGAGACTGAGACAAACAGGCTCAGGTCATTTGTAATGCAAAGCTGGGGCTTTGCTGTACTTAAGTTTAAGGAAGCTACTGCACCAACTCACTGGTAAAGTGCCTGGGAAATCTATTCAACACATTTTTCTCCAGTACTTTGCAATATCCCATGATTTAGAAGGAAACAAATTTGTCTTTGATACTGCCTTTGGCTGGAAATGTAAACTGTAAAGTTCTGAAAGCTGAGGTATGAATCCTTTCAGCCTTCCCTCTTCTCCTTTCACAGTGTATGCACGGAGCTGACACCTTCTGACATTTGCTGATCCGTACAGTCATTCACGGTGAGCACTCAGAAGGAAAAGGTCCATATACAAGCACAGAAATACGGTTTCAGCGTTTGTAGATGCAACAAATTGCACTTTCAGTCTACTCCTCGTATCCCTCTAAGAACTAGAAGACAACCTAGTTAGACTCTAGTCCTAGCTGAAAACGTGAAGCATGTACAAAGCCACATTAAGATTTATTTAAGATGACTTTCGGCCTTTCTGCAAGTATTGTGTCCTGAGCTCAGGAGGAGACAAGAGCTCTCACAGAACAGCCTACAAAACTCCGTCGCTAACAGGCTGGGAAATATTTAATTACCTGGGAGATGCCCAGCCACCACAATAACGGGGGCTGCATAAATACCCCCATAGAACAGGTACAGCTACCCCAGGCACAATCGCTGCACAGCCCCCCCCTCAGAAGCCACTGACACCCCACCCCCCCCAAGACAAACATCCTCAAGAAACTGAGCTCCACGGTGTATTTGGAAGTCAGAGGCAGGATACTGAAATCCCGGTTCCCAATCCTGCAGCGAGTGCAGAATCTCTGTTATTTTTGCCATCATCACCTACGAGCAGCAAACCTCTCACTGCAGCGCGAGGGACTGGGAGCTCCAGCACCCTAAGGGAGGGACGGTCAGAGTCTGGGCCATCAGAGAACTCAGCAACCTGCGTCCGCTCTGGTCTCTTACCTCAGCGGGATCTTAATAGCCAGGTACCGGTCGATGGCCACCGCCAGCAAGCTGAAAATGGAGCTCTGGGTCAGCACCAGCACGAAGCAGGCGAAGAAGAGGCAGCTGTGAAAATCCACCTGGAACCCAATGCTGATGGTGATGGCGAAAGGGATGGCTAACAAACCCACGGCAATATCAGCCACGGCCAGGGACACCAAGAAATAGTTGGTCGCGTTCTTCAAGGTGCTGTTGATGGCCACGGCCCAGCAGACCAGGACGTTGCCGGCGATAGACAGCACGGCGATGATCAGTTCCAGCACGATGTAGGTGGTTTTCATAGTGTCCATGGCGAGGGCGCCGGGCGAGGCGCCAGAACTCTTCACCCGAGGAAGGTGCTTTCCCCCGGCCGCCCGGCCGCCGGGGCGTGGGGGGCCGGAGGGGCGCGGCGAGCCCCGGGCCGCGGCCCCCCCGCTGCCCGCCCGCCCGGCCCCCGGGGGGGGGGCCGCCGCCGGGACGGGACGGGACGGGACGGGCCGGCCCCGCCGCCGCTCCGCCCGGGGATGCTCCGCCGCCGCCGCCCGCTCGCCCGCCCAGCTCCCCGCGGAAAGCGGCTGCTGGCCGCGGCGGGGCTATTTCTGCACATGGGGCGAGCGGGGCGGGGAGTGCGCGGCGCCGAGCCGATTGGCCGGGGACCGGCGGGCCCCGGGACGGCACCACCGCACCGCCCGGCCCGGCCCCTGCCCCGCCCGGCCCCCCACGCTCGGCATCGCCACAGCGGCCGGGCCACCGCCGGCGGAGTTGCCACACGGCGGAAAAAAAAAAAAAAAAAAAAAAAAAAAGTAAGAGATTTCATAAAAATCATGACAGCACTGAGTCTGTGGACAGTTATCACACAACGTGACATTTCCTGACGTAAGAAAATGGCAAAGTGCCACGGGTTAGCAAACACTGTTACTCACAGGGCTGCAGTAGTTGAGTTTAGGTCTAAGGAGCTTGGAAAAAATTAAACCCCGATGCAGTCACCAAAGAAAGGGGTTGTCCGCGCTGGTGGATCTTAAAACCAGTGGAGAATATGAAGATAAATGTAACTTAGTAACTGCTTACCTTTTCATCACAGCTTCTGTACTTTATATTGTGTTCACCAGCAAAACACAACCAGGTCGGAGGCTGAACTTCACACCAGTTTTGTAGCATGCAGCAGCACTAAATAACCCAGGATAGAAACTAGAAAAAAATCCAAATAATTAAGCAAAATAAATCTTCCTGTAGCAAACAGAAAGTAAGAGAAATTGCCATTGTGGGTTTTTTTTAAACAAAGTTGGAAATGAAATCCTGTGGAAGGAAAAGCTTTCTAGGGATCCAAAGTTAAAGCAGAGCAAAAACGCTTGGGAAAAAATAGGATCAAAACAATTTCTGTGGACGTGGCTCAAATGGGAGCACTCATTGACTAGAAATGCTTTGGATTGGGCAGGGATGAGGGGGAGCTCCTAACTGGTACTGAATGAAGCCATTTTTTTCAAGGTGGACACCTCAGGAGCAGAAGGCTTCGGGACGATTAGGATGCTACAGGCAAACCACGTCCGTGGGACATTTAACTTGCTGAGGACGCACAGCAAAGTCCCCTTGCTCCTTTGAGGCAAAAGGGTCTGCATTTGGAGAGCATCGCTGCCCCTGGCCCTCCCACCTAGCACCTTTGCACTGTACCCTCCACGCACTTTGCTGGCCCAAAGAAAGGATCCATTCTCACAGCAGCAAACACAGGCAAGCACGGAACTCCTCTGACTCCAACTTCGGCGTCCACCTGGGATGGCACTGCAAGGAGCGACAGAGTTTTGAGGCAAAGGCAAGGCTGCTGGTACCCAGCCCCCCCACGCCAGGCTGCTCCGGCTGGCTCAGCGCTGGCTGGATCCTCAACTTGCCTACACTGGTTTGGTTTATTTATTATTTTGGGATGAGCGTAGCTTCCCTCGTGCAGAGCCTGTTATAATCATGTAAATGATGGTAAACTATCACAGAAAAGCACTTTTTCCCCCAAAGCAATGGATTTACATCAGGGTTTTTACACACGTCGTTTTCCCAGTTCCAAAACATGTGCCAACAGAAGCCTTCTGCTGCTTTACAGCACTTCGGTGAAACGAGAATTGACTTTTTGCAGTGGATACTTTTTATTAGAAAAGGATCTGCTTTTGTGATCACAGAAGCACTTTTTACAGGCTGAGCCAAGGGAAACTGTGGTTTACCAAGTCAGACACAGACAGAGAAACCATTATTTCAGATTCTGATGAATGGGTTGTTCTGGGCAAGGTCGCTCTGTGAGACAGGTAGTAAGGCACTGGAAATATTATGGATTTTTGCATTACATGGAGATTCATGGCTCTCCAAGGCAGCGAAGCCTTTGCCAAGGTCCAGTGGTTTATTCTGGCGTTAACTGATGCAACTGAACTTACTCCGAACGCAACTTAGCTGCAAGCAGAGCCAAGGATAAGCGTGCTCAGCTCTGTTGCACAAAGCGTGGTTAAATCCTGCTGGCAGCAGGAGCAGGATAAGCCCATGCCCAGCCAGAGATACCGACCCTGCCCTCCAGCTGCATTCTTCGAGCCCTGTTTTAAAATATATGGCACCATACACCCTACCATTAAATACCAACTGAATGTGCTAGCCTTGTAAAGTAATCATCTGAGCGGGCATTGTGAAACTCTGGGGTTCTTGGGGCTCTGAGGACGATGAATCCATAGGTGATGATGTCCATATTTATATACTGGAGTCTGTAAAGGAGCAAGGAAGTCACACTATTAGCAAGGTAAATATAGCCCAAAGCTTGCAGCTTGTGGAATCCATTCAAGAGCCAGCGCGTAATAGTAACATGGCAAGAGGTCACCAGCGCACCAGTGGATGCTAAGATGTCAGATTCAGAGACAAATGAATCATCATTACTATTATTTTCCTGGATTCTATTTTACTCGAGGGATTTGCCTCTAAACACTCCTGTAGGAAACAGCACCAGCCCCAACCTGCTGCTTTCAAGTGCAAGAACTAATCTGGCTCCTTTGTTCCAAGGGAAACAGATTTAAACAGCTCCCACGTTATGAATGGCGATGCAGTGGGAGACAGGAGCAGCACCCTGGTGTGGCCATAGCCCGTGTCTCTCTGGTTTGGCAGAAGCCCACCAGCCTCGTACGTGCTGTTCCTTCTGTCGCTGCAGTCCCCGGGGAGCGGAGCTGCCGCTCTGGAGGCAGCACGTTTCCTGCAGCCCTCTGTGATCTCTTTTGTGTGAGGCCTCCGTGCCTCTGCACAGCCTCAGGCTTCAGGGAGGACTCGCCTAGCAATTTCGATCTTGACACCTTCAGTACTCTTGGCCCGGCCACAAAGAACTGGTGAGGAGCCCTGCTGACATACATCTCCCCATACACACCAGACAAGGGGCCCAGGGTCTAATAAACACAAGGAAAAGCTCCCGAGTCCGTGACAGCTGGGATGTTCTTGTTGGTCCTGCAGCCAAATTTGCCATCTCAGTCACTAAGCGCATGTTAAACAGAGGAGTAACAAGCACTGCAGTGGGAGGGTCCCTGCTTCAAAGGGACACAGACATGTTCTCGATATCAAAAGCAGGAGGAAAAAAAAAAAAAAAGGTGGATGCCAGACAAAAATTTCAGCTGTCTTGCTGCCACAGGCACATCCATCGTATCGACTTCGAGCTGCGGTATTGAGTTAAACTGGCTGTCTGGTGGCAAAGGGTGTTAGCCCAGCACCTTGTGGCATCGCAAGCAAAGCCGCTGCTAGCCATCCCCTTCTGCGGGGAGGCAGCTCCATCCCAAAACTGCCCATACAGAGGGGAGGCTGGGAAATAAGGAGGAGGGACAGAGGCAGTCCCCAGGGCTCTCTGAACAAGCCTGGGTTTGGAGTACAGGCTGGGACACCGTCCCATGCCATGGCACATGCCCTTCTGTGTCCCTGGAGGCTCAGAGTTCTCTCTTCCTCCAGACCTTGCCAGTGAGCCTCAGCACAAGCCTCCATGCACGCCTCTCCCCAGGAGGGACCTGCATTTCTAACCTCTTTTCACTATTTGTCTCCCCTGCAAGGACCATTGGCGAAGGGAATGCCTATGACAGCGGTGACAGTAGGGATTTGCAAGGTGGACATGAGGAGCTGGAGGAAGAACCAGCTCGTGTCTGTCGTGTGGCTGTGTCTGACTGCCCAGGCACCAGACCTTGGCCACAACATGCTGAACGGGGGCCGGGAGCCTAGCAGAGCTAGCACAGCCTCCTGAACCCAAACCCCATTACCGCTCAAGTCTTCACTAGCATTTTTGAGTTGTTTTGCAGGACAAGACATGGCTTGTCCTGAACCTGACTCCAAAAAGGATACCCAAGACACAATATAACCTGTAAACCATGCAGCAGGTACAAAAGCCCTCCTCAAAGCGGTACTGCCAAGGATGGGCTGAACAACAGGCGGTGCAAGCTAGGTGAAGGGAACAGGGGGGTTGAGGCTGGCTTGGTATGCAGGCAGGTGAAACAAGTCCTCAGCTCTGCCTGAATATTTATTGCCTGCATTGCTGTGCTGAGCATTAGCATGTCAAAGATTCCATATGAGCTCTGAAGTAAACAGTGATGGAGGTGAATGGCCACAGGCTGTATTGCTGCAGGTGTTTTGCTGGAAGAGACTGGGAAAGGAAAGCAGAGAGCAAAATTCCAGAGAAAACTATTTCCATACTGGAGACTTCAGTCAGTCTGCAAACTCCTTGGAAAACAACACAGAAAAATCATGGTAAGATTGTAAACTGCAGATCAACTAACTTGGATTTTCCTAGTCCCCGGGGTCATTGCCAGAATATAAATGTATATTATCCTGGAATTTAAAACTGGTGTTTAAATTATCTGCAAGATCTCATCTGGTAACAATGCAGGTGTGTGAATTCTTTATAAATTGTGGGTTCTATCTTACACCTTTCATTAGAAAACAAAAAAGTCACCACAAGACTGAAAAAAATAAACTATAAACAGCGGCGAAATCAAAAAGGAAGGATTTTGGCTGGGCGGAGGCAAGGGTATGAGGATAGCATTTTGAAGACATTTTTAATTTATTTCTGTTTGATTTTATTTACTAACCACCTTCTATGATGAAAAGCCAAGTACCTCTTCCAGCAGCATTTTTAAACGAAAGCTGCAGCTGAAGCCAAGAGCACGTGGAGCCCTACAGTGCTTAGCCCTGGCTGCAAGGTCTCACCTGCACAGGGCTCCCAGCGGGTACTGGGCCCAGTTATCTCGTTTATGTTGGTGGAGCTGGTACAGCCCATTTCCCCAGAGAAATCAATAGGAAGTGTTGTTATGTTTCCAGGCCAACATCAACAGCTGAAAGCCCAGGGAGAAGCTGGACAGGCAGTGACGGCATTTTGCAATTCAAGCAGCCCGCGATTGCTTCATCCACAGCTAGAGCTGCGTCCCGGGGAAAACCGGCACAGCTTCACCACACAGCTTCACGCCCCTGAGACCACCAGCGTGCTACGTGCCCGTTCCACAAGCCCGACCCAGAGCTCCGCTCTCAATCAACAGCAACAGCAAGGAGAAGTGATTCTGCCCCCTGCTCAACCCTGAGAGCGCGGAGAAATGCACGCTGATCCCAAGTGTTCAAAGCCATTCCGCTTAATGCAGAAATGTGACGTTGGGACACAACGAGAAGACTGGAAGCTCCAAAGGTACACAATGAGAAGACTGGAATTAGTGCAACTCAACTGCTCCGAATATAGCATTATGCTCAAATTCTAGAGAAAAGCTAGATTTAATTCAAAGCCTTCAGCCCGTTTTCTCTGTGCAAGGTAGACCCAAGATTTGTAAACGTCCCTTATTACTCTTACTACGATTACGCCCAACTGTCAGAGGAGAGCTGTAGCACCTAGAGAAGCCGTGAACCTGTGCTGTCCTAGGTCCCAGCCCTGAAAGCCATCCTCGACCTCTAACAGCTACCCTCCCTTCACAGGCAGATCCATGCAGGTCACCAAGGGGTTAAAGGGCAGCTTAGCTGCGGGGAAGGGAAAACTGCAGAATACACATAAAAAAATTCAAATGAGCCAATGCAGAGGAAGGGACCAGCCTTCCTGTCCCCCTCTGGCTCCACACTTAGCTGCCAGCCATACTGACTCTGCACTTGCAACCTGTTTGAACAGGATTGCAGCCCCTGTTGTATTTCTCCATCACAAAGAGATAAGATTTTTCTGTTTTGTCCAGTCTCGGTAACTACTGGCAAAGCTGCTATGTAAATCTAGTGCTAAACACCGTTAAACCCCAAGAACCTGGTTCATGTGGTTTCCATTCTTGCAAGACTTCTTCAGAAACCCTCCTAGCTTAGCCGCTAGGAAAGCGATGTCTTAATCGCAGCTCAAGGGGAAGAACCCGGACTGCACTATCCGTAGCATGTTATTTATTATTAATATTAGTAGCCCCTTTGCAAGCTTCAGACTGAACTCTCCCGTTCCAGAATGGTTCTCCAGGGCCTTGGCAGTACAATTCCTCTCAAGGGCTGAGCTATGCATATGATATCATCATCATTATTATGATGATGATTATTGCTGTGTTATTCAGACACTTTGGGTTGTCTGAACTGAGTGCTAGTAGCTGCATTACAAATAAGCAAGAGGCCAGGCTCACTGCTTTCCCTGTAACTGCCCTGGCTGTAGTTTTTATTTTGGCAAGGAAAATAATGGTCATTTTATAACTGAAAAAGCCAAGCAGAGCCATGGTGGCAGCTTCACTTCCCAGGAGCCTGATCCTGTTGGGAGAACATTCTGTGAACGTCACACAGAATGTCCTGCTGAATCACAAAGCAGAGGAGCGCTCTCGCTTCCTTGATCAGAGCATGGGAGTGGCTCACTACAAGAGAGAAAGGATGAGCTGTCCAAGAAGACAAAAATTACAGCACATCAAGGTGGAAGAAGGGTTTGAACTGCTATATACTCTTTTTTTAAGCCAAGAGAAGTGGTAAAATGGAGCTTTGCACAGAAGGTGTATGGCTGTCTGTCTGGAGCAGGTTAGAAAAAGAACTCGCTCCCGTGTTAATTCTCTTAATCTTGTTACATTCTTTTTAACCAGCTTAAGCTCATGATGTGTGGGTAAGGATAAAACCTCGGTCATTGCTGTGTACTTCAGAAGGGACAGCAGTTCATATTCTAGATGTGGGAATAATGTTTACCCACATTAGCATTTTACAGCTTTCATTTTCTTCCTGCTATGCTCAATAAAAAACACTGAATGCCCCCATCATCTGACTGCTGTCTTTTCTGGGTGACGTTTACTTCAGGGTCCTGCTACCAGAGTTTGTGCCTGTAGTTTTCCAGCATCAAATTCTGAAAAACTTTACCTGTGAGACTTCAGCCACCTGATTCTGACCTTTGTAGCCCATCAAGTCTCCATCTGGAAGACTTCTTATTCTACTTGTGTTGCTCATGCTTCTCTGCCACCTACTACGGCTTCTATCTTTCAAGCACGTGGATAACCAGGACAACTTCTCAACTAATGCTCACCTGTCCTGGCTTTCTGTCCAAACATCACTACAGCAGCTGAGAAAGAGGAGAGATAGAAAGTTGTTCTTTTATAATGCACTGGTGACACTGGTCGTTGGACAGCCCAAGGAGACGGGGTAAGGTGCTTGCCTGGCTCTGGAAGCTGGTCAGTATAGGGGTCAGAAAGGAACTGCTTCCTGCACACTGCAGCTTACATCCCATTTCCCTTCTCCTGAGCCACAGGCCCTTTAAAAAGCCAAACTGAAAACATGCTCATACTGAATTACAGCACTACAGAAACCTGCTCTTCCAGGAAAATTCCTGGCGGTGATGGTCTCTGGAAAGCATGATGGCTGTGAAGATTTGGAAGCGCAATTTTTCTGGGAAGAGCTGCTGAAAGTCAGAATGGCCACGGAAAGTAAGCAAGCAGGGTAGTTCAGAAGGTGTAACAGAACCACGATCGGAAGTCCCATCCATTTAGGTGTGAGGAACCTGGGGATTTGCGAAAAATAGGCATTATTAATGACTTAGGGGAGACATGAAAGGATTGGCTCACAGATGGGGAAGCTGAAAAATGTTACTAGACAAGAGTTTCCTTTTCGTCACGTCACGGAACCACAAATGAGCTCAGATAGGTCGAAACCACGTTTGTGATTGGCACACCTGCCTTAGCTCCCACAGAAGGTCTCTAACCATTTTTGGAATGCAAGGCTCCTAGTGCTCATCCTGGGCTTTAGACTTGATAACAGACTACACTGTCTGCGTTGTCTTCAGCTTCAAATACAGATCAGGTCATGGCACTTTGCCTTCTGTCTCTGCCAGAGGCTCCAATTGAACGTGAACCCCAAAATGCTGGGATCCTTGTTTGGAGCAGGTATGTGTGTTCACAGAGAGGTCTTGGTTCATGGTGGGGTCAGAGGCACTGTGGTGATACAAACAAATCAAACCCTCTCTGTCTCAAGCAGAAGAACGTGCACCAGTCAGGAAGGGAATTATTCTTTCCACCCCAATCTATTTTCTCTAAGCTTTAGGAGACACTTCGCAATGAAAGCGTACTAAGCAGCAAAGCAGTCCTGAATCTCACCCCATCTACGACCAGCCACAAATAATCCTTGGAAAACATTGGCCTGGACTCCCATTTTCAGTCTCTTGCTGAACCATTTGCGAACATATTCACATATATTGCTCACTGACAATCTCTGCAGAGAATCCAGCTTTTCCTAATAAATAAATCAAGGCATCTGGTGTATATTCTGAAAAGAGTTGAGACAGCACAGCCTGTAAGCATCTAACAGGTTCCTTCAGTAATGGAAACGCCAAGTCTGGCATTAAGGGACAGCAGGTCTTCGGAAGCGAATGTTCCTAAGCAGAATCTATTTTCTGAAAGGTAACAAGGGAATTCACAGACATTAATAGTTGCAAATGGTTGAATATAATCAATTCTGACAAAAATAAGAACTTTTACATCCTTTCCAACTGCAGACCCTGATTGCTGGGCTGCTAATTTTTGCTGGCTTCCCAGCACATACTTACCAAGGCAGAGGCACTGGCACAGCTTAGGTAACCTGCTGAAGTCAAGCAGCAGCGCAGCGGATCCATTTTAACACAAATATTTGCTATGAGTGGTTGTTTGGCTGAAGCTTTGAGTCACAGTCTGTGATAGCATGACTTTGTGCTTTGTAGCAATTACAGTTAAAGCAAGGATTACGGGGACAGGTTTTTAAAGAGCCAACAAACAGCGATATCTTGTTTGATCATTTGTTTAAAGCCAAAGCAAATGTGAACCAAAAGTAGCTGCAATAACAGGTATTTTGCTACCCAGCGGTATGTCCATACTGGACAAGGAACAGATGAACTCTGACAGTTATGTCTCAGGAGAGAGGGAATGGGACCCAGACTCATCCCGTGCAATTTTTGCTCACTGGTCTGTAAGGCAGAAAGAATTTTTGCCCTTACACATCCCAGGACTTGAGAGTCTATCCCCATCAAAAAATTGTTGGGTGCTACCAGACACAAAGGGTAATGTCTTACCAGCAGACCTAACAGTTTGATTTTGGGGTGGGGGACTCCATCAAACCACTAAACCCCTCACTTTTTGCAGTTACTATAACACGCAAACATTACAAACCCAATTTGGTCTGATTATTAATTAATTCTGTTATAATACTGCATATTAACTCTACCTTGTGGCCGGAGGCTGTATAAACTCCTAGCAAATACAGGTTTGGATTATGTAAATGAGAACTTTTTCCCATAAGGTGTCCTCTACCCAGCTGGACACAAATGTACCTGAGAGGCTTGAAGAGATTTAAATGCCCATTTCTTTTATCTTCTTGTTTTCTTTACTGACTCAGCCGTTTTGATTGTTCTAGCATTGCCACTGCCGTCATGAGATGAAAGCAGCCTCCGTGAAAGGATTCCGGAATTTGATCTCAGCATCTTTGAAAGCTCTGTATGTGGATTGGATAGTGGGCTGGAGTACAGCACCCACAGGGCTGAATTCCTCAGGAGCAAAGGCAGGGCCTCCACAGCCCTCTTTGTGCAGGCTGGAAAAAGCAACATAGAACATAGAATTGTTTAGGTTGGAAAAGCCCTTTAAGATCATCAAGTCCAACCGTTAACATAACCCTGCCATCCCACCACTAAACCCTGTCCCTAACCACCTCATCTGCCCGTCTGTTAAATCTCTCCAGGGATGGGGACTTGACCACTTCCCTGGGCAGCCCCTTCCAGTGCTTGACAACCCTTTCGGTGAAGAATTTTTTCCTAATGTCCAAACTAAATCTCCCCTGGCACAACTTGAGGCCATTTCCCTTTGTCCCATTGCCCATTACCTGGGAGCAGAGACCAATGCCCCCCCGCTCCCCCCCTTCCTCTCAGGCAGTTGTAGGGAGTGATAAGGTCTCCCCTCAGCCTCCTCTTCCCCAGGTTGAACACCCCCAGGTCCCCCAGCCCCAGCAGCCTTGGGCTCCAGACCCCTCACCAGCTTCGTTGCTCTCCTCTGGACACGCTCCAGCATGTTCTGGAACATGTCCAGAGGATTCTACCCAGGGATGCAGTCTAGAATTTCAGAAGCCCTCCGTTACTCCATGTGGAGTGTTTATAATAAGTGCCACCATGAGCATCGTTGCTTGGCATTCTGGTTTTGACAGGGAGTTGTTATTTTTGCTCACTTTTCCATAGCTCAGCTCTACCCAAAATTCCAACACAAACTTCATTTTCCCTAGCAGTGACACTAGTCGGATGGCGATGTTGAAGCCGTGAGATGCAGGCTTGGTCAGGATGCTCCGGGTTCCTTTCCAAAGACAAGCAGCTGCCAGTCTTCTCTTGAGGGAAACAGAATGGTGCCAGGTCTGGTCACTGGCATGCCCGCAGCGTTTCAGTCTCTTACATCTTCACTTCCACTTTTTGACTACTTCCTTCTCAATCCTCTAGCCTTTAAGACCTCCTACTGCAGAGACATTGGTCTCTTTTGTGCTCTTTCCTTGCCTTTGCACTAGGATGATTTACTGTTTCTTCAGCACTGTTTGTTTCAGAAACTGAGATCTCTCTTGCACTCCTTTATCCCCAAGACAGTCTTCTGAAAGGCATCCAAATGCATCTAAATTACTTCAAAAATGGAACTTGATGTATTTATGAAAAGAAGTTTCTGACCAAATTTTCTTTGCTACCAGCGTAGCAGAATCAATGAACCATGAGTATCTTTTAAAAACTCTCCTGGGAGTCCTGCTTCCCAGCAGACTGCAGAAGAATCTGTTGTGGTATGTAGATATTTGAAACATTACAACAAATGTCAGAAACAGAAAAAGATTTATTAGAAATATTACACAGATTTTTGCATCATACATTTTAATAATGTTAATCTTTAAATATTAGCATGTCCAAATCTGGCAATGCCTAGTATATACATTCTAATGTGCTCTTTGTATAAATTAGATTACGATGCAACATCCGTACCCAATAGAGAAAGCTAAAAGTACTTGACTGTTAGAGGCGATTATCCCACATGACAAACTCAAACCTGGACCAACATTCAATAAAAACCTTGTGTCCAGCACTGCCCAGCGGAACCTGGCACATGTGCAAGTCAAAAAACATAGAGACCATTGGCTGAGAAAAACGTTAATTACAGTTCAGTTATAAGCTTCGTTCAACACCACGTATTGGTGAGTAAGTCTAAATGGCACTGGAGTTGGTAAAAACCAATATAGTCTAGCATAGTAGAAGTTATTGCTGGGTTTAAAAATGTCTTAATGCTCAGTGCCCTGAGTCTTTTCAGGCAAAAGCCCTCTTCTGACAGGAAAATGTGTAACCTCATCCCATACAGACTCTGCCTTTTACCAGGTACACAAGGCACAGCCTTGCAAACAGCTGGCCCCGACAGACGCTTCCTGCTGGAAGAGTCGGTACCACAAGCAAAGACAGGCGAGCGAGGTCCCAACGACAGCCAGATGAGCCAATGCTCGCCATTGCCAAGGAAGGGGGAAAGTCAGGGAAGCAAAAAGGTAGATTTTGAAGAGTTCCAGGTCAGGAATCAAACAGGGAAGAACTAACCATTCTGCCAGCGTGTGCTCATTTGGTTTGGACAGAAAACTTGCATATAACTAGTTGCAAGTACAAAACAAGAAAAAATCACAGAGAAAACCTGTAAAACACAACTTCAAATTACAAAAAGCAAACCTGCCAGAACTCAAAGAGAACATGTCTCATGGAGATGAAACTGGGCAACGTGCCTAAGTCAAAAATCACTCTGCTTAACACGGCTGCCTTGCTGCAGCACAGGAAGAACCGTGAAATCTTTGTCCCCCTTGCATTTCCATGACTGTGACAGGAAGGGGAACCTGGCAAGGGCAGCAAGCTCTGTGCTCACTTCCCACCTCATCTTCTGAGATCCACCCCAAGCTGCACTCTCAGGAGAAATGTCACTCGGGATGACAGTCAGTAAGGACTCTCAAGCTGATGTCCTTTGCTGTCCACAAAGGCGCGGGGATGTATGTCCCATACACGCCTCTCTCCTCACACACTGGACTTTCACTCCATTCAGTTTTATCATGTACTTTCAGAAACAGCTCATCAGCCTTTCTAGAAAACCTTCTTAGACGTCTGACTCTGGGCTCGCTTCTCAATGCCTCTGTACCTCCCCAAGCCATGAAACAATTTGCACCTTCTATGACTCACCAGGAATTCTGGGAGTCAGATCGTATACTTTTCCACACTTCAATCTCCTTTCCTCTCTAACAGCTATAGTACAACAGTCACACGATGCGGTATCCCTCCATGGAACTTCACTGAAATCCCCATCCTAACCATTCTTCTCACGTGCTCATCCAAAATCAGCTATTTGGTGTCTCGTAGTCTGACAGACTACCCAAGTACAGATGTACAAGCATGTGCAGGTATGGTTGAGAGTGACTGTATATTCAGGGAGCATATGGTGACACGGTAACGAGATTTCACCTGCCCGCATCAGGGAAAGATCTATTGCTCCTAAGAGGCAAAGTCAGAAAGTATTTAGGCAGTTTAGGCAAACTATTACTGATACAACCCATCCCCATCATATCATTACGTGTTCCATTCTAGGACATTTTCAGAGGATTCTCAGAACTTCTATGAAGACTGTCCCTATACCCTCTAACTTAGTTTAGTTAACAAACTAATTTTAAAGGCAGCTAGGACTTTAATTTTGAAGTTGAAATTTGAGATGTCTTACAAGGGCCTGTAGATTTCCTGAAAAATAGGCTGGTCTGCAGCATCTTTTGTGGGACAAATTTAAATTCATATTCAAGTTTTAAGGCAGCATGAAAAAGCAACTAATTTCTGAAAATCCAGGTCTAGAAATGTAACTGTGCAAGGTTCAAAAGGAAGAAAAAATACAGTTAAATGAACAAATAAGCAATATTCTTAATCACAAAAAATAATCTGGAAGAGCATCTCAATCTCAAAGTATCAGCATTTCAAAATGAGGTGTTGTGCAGGTCTGAGGACTGGGAAGTAACACTGAACAAATGGTGGAACTGAGTATCTTCTTCCTTACTGACAGACAGCGCCTTATTCTAACCCCTAGATAAGTAAAAAATTTTCAAGACTATACCATTAGAATTGAGTAGAATTAGCATTTGGTCTATGCTGCTGGGGGGCATGGCAGAATAAGCTGCAGAAAGATGACAGAAACATTGCTTTGCAAAAATAATTTGAAAAAAAAAGCTGCTAGATCAAACAGAATGGCTCATAAGGTTAGAGTAAGTCTTGGAGAAACAGATTAGAATGAGTGTCAGAACAGTGCTTGAAGCAAATGATCCCGACACACCAGATAACACGCATGTAGTGCACATCTGACAGTCACACGGAACACACGCTCGCAGTGACCAGAGGGTTAAGATTATCTTCCTTTTTTCAATCAAGTGGAGCCCTCTGACTTTGAAATGTTTACTGGACACTGGGAATTGAAACAGTTTTTCTCATCCCTGCAAGTGCCCAATCCAAAGCCCACTGAGGAATATGGAATTTTCTGTGTTGACTTCACTACGCTTTGAACTACAGCCCATTGGAGAGAATTGGGATCTCTGCCAATGGATACCTCAAGGGAAAGGAGCCTGCTGCAGCCACAAAGCAACGGGGCTCTAAGAACACTTACAGCAACTCATCCTATGTTCTCTAGGGATGGCAGAGTGTACGCTGAAAAATACTGGAGAGTTAATTCAGTCTAGAAAGCACTCTCTTGCAAAGAAATAACTCTGGTCAGCATTTACAACTGCTTTCTCACAGTATAGGATGACACAAAGAGCGCAAGGGCACTGTAAGTGCGTGCCACTGTCTCTTTTTATCACACAGACTCTCAAAAGATTGGAATCAGACTTTCCTGGGGGCAATGGATTAGAATAAATGCCAGACTAAAACTAAGAGCAAGTGGTGCTTTTCTCCTCCTACAAAATAGGCAGACACTGCATTCCTCCAACTTCCTTTCTGTTCAGCACACTCACTGACCTTGGCCACTGTCATCTATCCCTTAATCCTGTACTTGGTGTGAGAAAACCAAACTCTGAAACAGACTGTTTACTAATTAAATAGCATTAAAAAAAACAAACAACAAAGCACTTTGGGGAAGCCAGAGGCTGAGATCAGCCACCTGCAAAGCCCCAGAAAACCTGAAACCACGTTTCATCTGTGAAATTGCTTGTTTCTGTTTCATGAGCCTTTTTTCAGGAGCTAAGAGCAGTGAGCATGCACTATTATTTTTTGTAAGAGAGAAATGACCCCTAGCTCCCTATGATTAACAATCACAAAGCATCAAGTCTGGTCACAGTGTTAAACATGCTAACTAAACAACAACTTTCTTCTACCAGCAATAATCTAAAGCTGCTAGGCAGCCTTCTAGGAGGTCCTCTACAAAGCACACTCTCCAAGACCTGCTCCTAGAAAATTAAGCGGCCTCTTTGATCCTGCTATCCTTGGAGACAAAAAGAAAATTTAACTTCATGAGGTGAAATAAGAGAAATGATATAATGGAAATTAAACAGTATCTTTCAGACATTTTGCTAACAGCATTATTGAGCTGGAAAGCTATTCTCTGGCGCCTTAGAGATGTCCATGACACAGGGAGGGAATCCAGTTACAGTCTTCATAACTTGTGAAGTTGCAACTTCCATTGGTATCAATATATTACTGTGCTCCTTTGCAGGGTAACGTCATTTCCAAGCATGTAACGGTGCCCTATGGACTACAGTTTATTGGACAGGGCACAGGCTGTCTCAAGATTTGTGCCTCTATATGGCAATTGCTTATCTGTGCTGATCATACAGGATCAACACAGAAGAAAGAAGTTACTCAATCCACAAAAATATGAACTACTGAGATGTCACCGTATTGCTTAGAGAGTCACCACCTGATTACTGGCACCTTGCAAACTAAAGCTAGTAACTTGCATTTGCAATATTCCTATGATAACTGTGCCTGCACAGTCAGCTGGGTAACCAAGCTCCAGCTTCCCATAGTAATCAAGTAACAAAGTTGTAGAAATAAAGCTATTTTTCCTCAAAGACATTACTTCTGTTTGATCCAAAACGAAGTCCCAGCACCTAACAGGATCTTTTAGAGTTCTTTCACTAACTGGTGATGGAACAGAGCATGGTTTCTGAGTTACAAATGATCCTGTTGTTATCCTGCTGCTTAAGCTATGACAAGCAAACCAGTACACTTACTGGGCCAGGTGTGTGAGAATAACTCAGGTTAAGGTTCTACACACTTATGTGCATCTGTCACGATGTTCTATAAAATATATGGAGGCAAGAAAACAACATGTACTTGGGATGAGTTAAGCATGTTTTGGCAAGAAGAGCATTTTTTGTGAGCTTTTGTATTAATATTAATCTCCCAGCCTCCCTTGAGTGCCAGTATAGTCCACATTGATTTAGAACTTCATTTTGTAGCAGGATCCTCTTCATAAATATCCCACGCGTGTTTGAAAATGCTTTGCAGTTTCCACGTGGGAATGAAATTACAGAAGAATTTGGTTTGTATAGATGGACAATGGATATTTATTTGGTGGCAGTCCCAGATGTAATCAAAATTATGGAAGAGCTTTCTTTCAAACTAAGATCTTAGGTTGGTTGTGGAAGAGGAGCAAGTGGATTTTTAAAGTGATCAAGTGCATCTGTAGCATTCTTTGTTCTCTTCCCCACTTCTGTCCACCTCTTGCTCTGCATCTCAGGTCTCAAAGTACTTGTAAATCTGGGCAACATACTGCATCACACTCTGCCAGTCCGGCCGGTCCGTGTACATCATCTCGCTGAGTTCCTGCATAGGACAGACACATTATCAAAACTTAGCCAAGCACCACCACTGGGAACATCACTGGGTCCTCTGAGTAGCTGTGGCTATTGAATGCTACTTCTGCTTCCATTCCAGAGCTCCTTAAAGCCACGTACGGTATAAAAGTCCGTGGGAATGACCTAATGGCCCAGTGCAATTCTGAAACTCATTAACAAACTAGCTAAATAGCCATATGCATTTTACATTAAGCAAAGATTTCTTCCATCTGCAATCAAAGATCAATTCTCTATATAACTTAATTTAAATTACTGCTTCTTTGCCTGTCTTTGGTTCTGTATTTAGCTCATGAACCCCATAATATCCTTTCCTTCGTATTAAACTTATCTCTTCCTTGTCACCATATTACTGATTTTAGAAAAGGCTTTTTAAACCGTTTAGCAAACAAATTATCCTTCTATTTCTTAAAACACTAAAACAAAAGGAAAGAAAATGGTCTAACAGGCAATTCTACCCATGAAAATAGGAATCATCTGGAATTGGCTTCCAAGAGAAGGACATAATCAATACTCTTATTTCAATACTAGATGACCTCCAGAAGTTCCTTCAAATTATATTAATTCTACAAATTCTTTCTGGAAGTTCTCCTAAGACTATGAACTTTCAGAGATGGTGGTGCAGCCTTCCCTAGCACTATGTGAACATGTTCAGTGTAAGCTGACTGACTGGCCACGTGGCAACAAAGGCTTTGGAACGGTGCATGCAGCAAATCTTCCCTTGCTAAAAGGTTACCCACCAGGCTGGGTTTGATGCCTACGCTTTCAGCAGCTTGAAATGCCAACAGCAGATTTCTCTTCTGAAAAGATAAATTTCAAAAGGATTATCGTCAAAGTATGATTCCTGAACCCTACCTCGCATCTGGTTAATCAGTAAGTTTAAATGAACAGGTATATTTGAAAACTGAAAAACACTAGATTTAATACTTTCACATAGACGCTTTTTTTTATTAGTAAGGTATACTCATAAACAAGTTCTTTGTTTTTGAATAGCTCATCTACTTTTGCCCAAGCAACAGCCCTCCGTTATTGACAAATAGGTTCTCGCAAAACTGATTACAACTGGGAAAAAAAACCCACTGAGGTTCTATCTTTGTTATGAGCGAACTGTTTCTGAAGAGGCGTTAACTAACACAAGGCATTTCTGTACCTAGTCTAATGCTTATTGTAATAGATACGAGCTGTCTGAAGTAAATCCTGGTTCCTCCCCTTTGTGAGGGTCTTAATAACATATTTGGAATGTCCTGACATGGCGTGACTTTTAGATACATTGCTCTCCAAGTATTTCAATGAATGATCTGTCTGCCTACTGATCCAGCACTTTTAATGTGTGCTAATAACTCAGGAGTCCAGAACTGCTTTAGCCTTTCAGAAGGGATGCTGTCTTCATATTTATCCACACCACTCACTGTATTATTCAGGCAACTTGTCACTAACTCTTTATCCAGTAGTCCCTGCATTTCTCTCTGCGAGCTCACTGTTTATTTCCTTCCCTTTTTCATTCAGTCTGTTTGCTTTGTAAGTTTCTCCCTAGATACTGGTCTCTTACTGTTCCTCCCATCTACTTATTTTGTATCAATCAAGATCAAGATTGTGTGATACTGTGTCTCCACCACATATCCATCAAAATGGATAACGTACACCCTAAACACTGCAAATAGTATAGGAGCAGGTACAAGAAAACTTACTTTATCCTGGCTGTTGAGCTCCTGGTAAGGAATATGTGCAGGCAAATACGTGTGCAGGAGAGCGCAGAAGGCCAGCCCATCACTCCAGCTGCTGCTGAAGTTGGTAATATCAATATTCTGTAAGAGAAAACAGGAACCACCCCTGAGCAGTGCTACACAACAGAAATATCACCAAACAGTAGTTTTTATGCAGTCATGAAACAAAAATTCAAGAGTATTAAAGGAACATAGGTTTACATTTTCCATTCTCCCCTTCTTTTTCATGTCAAGTAGAAAGATACCAAGTAGGATTAGGATGGCAAGTTTCAAAGTCCTGGCTAAGGGATTATTAAGGAATTAAACATTTTTCACACCAGGCCACAAACAGAGAGAGTCTCTCCAATGCTTTCTAGAAGGTGAGAAATACCATGTGCACCACATGTTGCAACTGCAATTTTCCTGTGCTGGCAGGAGGAAGGACTCTATCTGGTCCCTTTCAATTACAGAATGACAGAAATATGATTTCTCCAGCACCAAAACAGAATTAATTGGTAATGGTGTTTTTGTAGCTGATTTGATGTGTCCTTGTCTCAGGATATGTAACAGGGATGGATTTGTAGAATGATGAGGCAGTGTGATCAGTGTATTTGACCACTGTTATCTTTCTGATATTGCACAGCTGATACATGCTTTAATGAGAATGTGTAATTAACAATTATGACTTGATTCAGCCCCTTATCAAAAGTGGTATCAAACTGAAGAAATACTAACATAGTCCTCAAGCCCTAAATAAAGAATGTGCTTACTTGTACGTGAGAGGGAGGCTCAAACTTGGCAACAGCAACGGCTGAACGGGCAGCTCTCCAAGAGCTGGGCAGATGTGCCCAGTTTGCAGTCATTTGCATGAATGCACATTTGCATTCTCATATTCTTTACCAATGCAGTCTTTCATCTGCACATCACAGAACACTTAACAAAAGGCAGATAAAGAATGGGAAGTCTGAGATACAGAATTTAATCATCTACCCTAATTCACAAAATGAGCCACAAGTAGTTGAGAACAGAGGTTTCCTGATGCTTGCTCTCCTGCTACCATAGTCACTGACAAACAAATGCGGCTGTGTCACCAGTAACAAGTACAATACAAGATCCTTATAGATCAGAAGCAAACAGAAACCTTTAAATTTTGTCTTCACACATTTCTTAACATGATAACAAGGCTGAGTTTGCTCAAGGAAGCAATGTTTCAGGGGGCGTGGATATACTAATAAACACCCAATTGAAAGGCCAGAGCTGAGTGAGAAAAATCTAATTTGTCTGTAGCAACACTCCCACCACTGCCAGCTCCAACAGGAGGGCAGTGAAAAAGAAATATTTTGAAAGAAAGAGTCTAATCTGATTGCGAGTTTAAATGGTCAAAACCCATCTTCCTTCCCCTTGTTGGTGTGATTCTTCTCTGCTAGTCACATAACTTATTACAAGGGTGCACTCAGGTGCACAGAGGAAACCCAGTTTCCCTGCTCATGACAACTGAAGTCCAGAACATGCTACGTACAACTGGTGGATTAGGGTGATTACAGAAACTGATATTTTAAAATCAGCCCATCTGTAAAGAACTCCTTTAAAATACAAATATTACTGGGATACAGAGTGCACTCGGGGTTCTTCACCGGGATTCTCTTGGGAGGCACAGCTGTAGTTAAACACACGCTTGTGGCCCAGTTCTGATCCTGTGAACAGGGTGACCTTTCTAATCCACTTGTTTGCACTGACTGGCCATACCAGCACACTAAGGAATTCTAATGGCTAAGTTTTGCTGCTGTAATAGCAGCTGTAGTTCCAAATACCAGCTAAAAACAAAACAGTGAATTAAGTGATATTGCTTAGAAAAGTAACAGCTGCTGGAGCATGGGAGGCCCCAGGACATGATGGCACTGTGCCATCTCTCATACTATGGCAGGTGCGGGGCTACCCTCAAATCATTCTCGCTGGCCACGTCTTCCTGCATGCTGAATTTTAACTCAGACTCTCTGCCACTTTATTTTCTTTATTTAGCTATTTTCCAGTTTCTTTCAAGAGTCCCTGAAAGACAAAGCTTTTGTATGAGAGATGCAGTAAAAGTTAATGCAGACACACTAAAACCCAGACAGGAAGCATTTTAGCATATGCTCTTCACTTACGATGCCTCACTGATTAGTTGTCCAACCTGGACTTTGTCCAGTCAGACAGGATTTCAGATTAGTAATAAATATCCATAACCAAACATGACTCAAGTTGAAGCACAGAGTATTTCAGGTTAAAATACTCTGGCTGTAATAAATCTACAAATCTAATGGGCTCAGAAAGCAGGCCATCATCAGCAGACATTACCGCACTGCACCAGCCACCACATTGTATTTTGTTCTATTAACATCTGTCAATGGAGATAAAAGCGACATAGTGGCTGGATACCATCACAAGAAAAAAATATTTTGCTCTGAACACTGTCTTGGCCTTGCCTAATCCATAAAGTCGCACCATGGAAGTCCAACTGTGTGTTATGGAATAGGCTGAAGCTGGATTACTCTGCTTTCTTGACGTTTCAGACAAACAAGTTGCTGACTATTTATCAATCTGCAGTTAGTGGGAAAGGAGTGAGTGCCAAATTACAGAAGTGTTTTTACTGAGGCCAATATATTTTATCGGCAAATAGCCTACCACCAAAATTCTAATTTGATATTGTATGATACAAATGGAAAATGGAGGTCGTCCGCCCACCCCTGCCACCCAAAGGCCATGGAAACAGGAACAAACAAAGCCTTAGTTAAGCAACAGGGCTAGACAAAGAGGCAAGTTGTTTGTGTGGGAACATTATATCCTATCCTCATTTTCATGATGCTATTATGAGATACACATGAGATACAAAACTCTTCCTTCCTACAGTATTTCACCAACATTGGTTCGGTAATTTTACTTGGCTTTACAGTTTTAACTATACCTGTAACTCTTTTCCTCCTCCCATCTAACAATTTCTAGAGATAATAAGTGTTAATGTCTACAATAAAATGAGAACTACGTCCAAAAATCCTCACATCTCCAACAGCATTGTACAGCCAGTCATCTTCCGTAATACTTGGATCCAAGATTTACAAACAAGCAGAAGTTCCAGGATGGAGTTCTGCTGACAACATTTAAACCACAGATGAAAGCTACTGCAAAGTAGATAGTCAAAGAGAGGTAGTCTGATTTCTCAGATCATCTCTGGCTCCGCTGAAGCCAGAACAAAAAAAAAAAAAAAGGAAAACAATTTAGGGAATGAACACCTTGGAAACTATTCGTTTCTCTTGATTATTTTGGCACTGGAACCTGTCTCAGTCTTTCTGCCACGCCTCTCTATTCCTCAACACACAGTCCATGAATATGTGGGAGCTATTTGTGTACATGCTAGTTGTTAACATACACTTCCAAACTGCAAGACTGAGAGTTTGGCCATTTCTCTGTCTCCCAGAATGCTTACAGCAGAACCCCCACCCCAAGCTCTGAAAAACTGAACATGGCTTCTCATGAGAGACCTAGAAGTTAACCTATATAGGATGGCACCCTTTAGGAGGAAGATGCACCAGAGTGTATGCAGAATGAATATAGGGAGAAATATGAAACAGAATAGGGACTGCAGACCAAACCGAGTTGTAATGCTCATTAGGCAGGGTGAAAAATTTGCAATCTTATGGTCACAATATGTCTCACAGCCAGTAGTACCTCAATGCCTATCTTTAGCGTGCCATCCGTGGATCCACACTGCTAAAGGCATCTGTACCAGAGATTAACCCCTGGCCCGTGGGTCAAGGGGTACCAAGCAGCTTAGGCTTGCAGCGCTCAGGGTTACTAGCTTCCTTTGGAGCAGACACATCATATCCATACTGTGCAGCACTTGACCTGGGTCTTCCATGGTGCTGCTAGGAAAATCATTGGGGAGGTAGGGGTGGGTGTCATTGAAAAATCTTGAAATGAAAGTCAGGCCAGAAGAAGGATATTTTAAAAGAATGATGATATAACCATCTTTACATACCCTGTGTGCAGTGGCAAAAAGGAGGATGGAAAGATGTGAGGGTACAAAGTTTCCTGGGATAGTGGTGGAGTACTGTGTGGAGCATAGGGGTGTCAAGACGGAACTATTTCCAGTGTAGTTCCCAGGCTTCTTGTCAGTGAAAATAGTTCATTCACTTCAAATGAAAGCTCATGAGTGAACTACCATACATGCACTGGGAATATTAAGAGACTGGGATCTGGAAGCACACCAGGAAACTCAGTTATCTGAAAGTACTGAAGTACCCAGTATGGTTTGTCTCTATGAATATTAAAGTACCTGACATTAAGCAAAGTTTAAAAAAAAATTCCAGGCAATGTTATTTAGAGAGCAAGCTTATTATCTAAGATATTAGTGGCAGGCCAAGTCTAAGAGACACCAAACACCTGCAAGTCATTAACCTTAGTCCCCCACCCCAGGAACAGAACCTTTGCTTGCAGATAACAGAGTGCTATGAGAACCACGGTAAAGACACACAGGGGAAATCTGTGTGATCTGTTCTCACTAAAAACAATTTCTTGTTTATCTGAGGAAAAAACAACCACCCCATTAGATTTCACTAGATCTTTGACTCCAAGTCTTCAGTAAAAAGCAACAATGACATCATACGCCCTTCATTACATTATGTTAAAATACTGACACAAGATATTCCTGCTACACAGATATTACTGTGCCTGCAGCAATGGCTCTTCGAGTCATATTTTTCTCTATAAGACTCAGATTTATACATTATAGACATGCATCAACTTGAAGCTAGCCTGGAAGTCTGTGGAAGAAAGCCTGCAATAAATATGACATTGGCATCATTCCTCCCACCCTCCCCCCTCTGCATACAATGTGCCCTCCTGCTTCTCTGAAGCCATTGGTACAGAATGGCACACCAGGAACATGCCAGAATGGCTAATCATTGAAACTCAGCCCATACAGAATATAAACTTAAACACTGAAGACAGAACTAGTTAACATAAATATATTGGATAAATCAAAGGGAATTGCCTCGTTTTTAATAGCAGCTCCCCCTTAACTGGCTCAGCTTTCTGCAATCCTTCCTCCTTGCTTATCACTAAGCAGAGACCCACATCTACTCCACAGACCAAAAGTCTTACAGCTCAGTGTTTTTATGTGGTTATATTTAGACACAGATGTGCAAACAGGAACCTCCTTTTCATGAACCACACCTCTGCAAATCTAACTCTGACCTTTCTAATGTAAAATCTGATCAAGATACCAGTGAAAGGCAATTTCCAAAAGATTACCTACACCCACCCATCTTTAACAACAGCTGCATGAAACTGCAAATCTAATTTGGATTTATTACACCCTAATTGGTTAGGGTGTAACATTAGCAGGCTTCAGTCAAAGAGGTTCTATCAAAGGAAGCATATAAGCTTCAGGCTCTCGATAGGCAAGTTCTAAATACTTCCTAAGAAACAATACAAGTGAAGAAGGGCTCCTTTTAGCATGACCTAACCTTCTGAGCAAACAAAACAGTCCAGTGCATCTAAAATGCTCCAGTAAAGGTATGAAACCTCTGGGTAATCTACTGGAAATGTGGGTGAATTAGAAGTGTGGTCAGGTCCAGTTAACATGGATGAAAGGCATGAATACCTAAAATTAAAGGCTGCCTGGATTCTTCTGTAATTACAGGGTGCACCCTGATGACTTGGACAATTGCACACAGCTATTTGCAGTGGGTAGCGGCAAGCCTGAAGTGATTTGCGTATCATTTAGTCAAACTACTACCAGGAACCTTTCTGAATTCTCTAACAAATCTTTTTCTCTTAAATAAAATACACAGTAAAGTAATGCCTCTTGATTAAAAAAAAAAAATCCAGAATAACTTGTAGAACAGCAATACTGTTTATTGGATAGAGGTTAAGTGGCTAGCCAAGATTGGGAAAGAAGCCAAATGACCTTCCATCCTCCAGGCTGTATTAATATCCCTAGTTCAAATGGTTCAGGCAGCTGCAGTCTCTGTAAGAATTATTGTAACCTTTCTTTGAAACTTTGTGTTTCTATCCCCATCATCCGTATTTCTAATGCTTCTACCAGCCATGTCAGTAAGTCATGCATCTTATCGCTGATTACACGTGTCTGAAACAGCACAGCTCAGATAACAAAATGCTATGTGAAAATGGTGTTAAATTATGTAATTACAGCACGGTGAAATGATAAGGAACTGGTGCCAGGTCTTTAAAGGTTATCCCATTTACTACATGCCTTTTTATAAAGAAACCCCATTTCCCATCACATTCCTAGGTTCTGTTTCCTCCTTTCTCCACTGCTGCCAAACCCAAGGTGTTGCCTTGGGTTTACTGTTTATCATTTGCTTCAATAAATGTGAATTAATAACCCTTCTTAGCATAGACAAGACATTAGAAAGAGAGCTTATGACTATTTTTTTTTTTTTGCAAAAGCATCAAACATCGGTTGACTACAGTAGTCACATGGAGCAGCAGGGACATTTAAAAAGAGGGAATTTAACAGACTTATTGTCATGCATCTTACACAAAGACTTTTCAGCTCCCAACTATTTTAGTCTCTCAAAAGCCAGAGATCTGAGAAAATACCAAAAAGTCAGACATGCCTAGTTTTCTTCATTACCTTTCCTAATCGAGTCAGACTGGCAAGAATAGGTAGCATGATGCTCTCTAAAGTTCTGTGCTCAAAACAAGCACATCTGACAGGCGTTGTCTCAAAGACATCATTCAGAGTAAATTTTAAAGCCATTCTAAAATGATCTGTGCACTCTTCAAGCTCAGCTCGCTCTTCGTGAGGTATTGAGGAGGTCCATGACCTCGACAAGGCAGCTCAGTTCTGGTATTTTGATTACAAAAGAGATGTGCTGCTGCTAGAGCTAAAGTTTTCATAAGAATGAAAAATTAAAGTAGTACCAAATGGAAGATATTTAAGGTAATACATGATAAAGCAATAACATGAGACTTCCCTTCCTCTGCTTGCAAGGTGAAAAACAGTTACTGCTGACACTGAAATCATCACTGTAACTATACATGAGTAACCTCCCTAATGAGCCAAATAGCATCCATTTGTGCCCCTCAGACCTATTGCTCCCGGCACTTGTGTGGGCTGACAAACATTTCACTATATTTTGTTCACATTTTTTAGGTTTTATTTGCATTTTTTATATATAAAGATTGACTTTTTAAAAATAAAAGAAATTCTAGTGAACAAGGGTTGAGAGTAGTTGCTGGCACAGTGCACATTATACACAGTGAATGTATTTGAACCTTGAACCTTTCCTAGCAAATAATACGAGTTGTTTTGAATGCAAATTACCCTATGACAACATTTACATTATTAAAAATCACCTACTTCAAAGGTCTCACTAAAGGCTAGTAAAGTAACAGGGGTTTGTACATATTCTTCATTTGGGGTCTTAATTTATCACTTTGCACACCAGCTTTCACTTGAACAAGAGAGCGAATGTATAATGCTGAGTTGACAAGGAGATGGCGTTTTATTACACAAACATACAAGACCAAATGAGAGCTGGTATAAGCAGAAGCAACTTTATGGACATCTCTGGGCCGTTTCAGAGATGAGGTAAGGCTGACAAAAGATATATATCACGTGTGACTGGTACTTCTGTAATTTACACGACTGTCACATTCAATGAGCGGGCAAAACAAGTGTTAGTTATATCTGGAGAGGCAGAGCTGGATTACACAGCAAGATCAGGAACTAACAAGTTATCCTCATTGTAATAATTCCATTAGATATTGATGAGTTCTTATTTTCGTTATGCATCTCTTTTCTGCTCTTTGGTATAAATTGTAATTTTTGTGCTCACCTGCTGAAAGCCAACTCCCTGCTTGCTACTCAACTAACACTTCCATCAATTTTCTTACCAACTCGTATAAATGACACCACTGCTCAATGCCACAGAGAAGAAACAGACTGGGCTGTGTTCCTTCATTCCCAAGGCTGCAAGAGCGAAGATGCAGCAGCATAGCTCCAAGGACCACACAGATACTCTGGGGAAGGAGGGAGGAAGAGAGGGGGAGGAAGCAGCTCCCCTCTGTGTCCAAGACGGCAGTGCAGCTACTTCCTGCCTGGAGCCCTGGTGCAGAATTGCTAATGACCACACTGACTGCTCCCACAGCTATTTCTAATTATCTGTATTGAAAGTTCAGAGATTAGCCATGTCCTGGAACTCGTGGGCGGAGGGGTAGGCTGCAGACTGCAGCAGGCTTACGGTAAAGGATGGAAACAAGGTGGGGAAAGGTCTCAACAGCAAAGGGTATTCATGGAACAGGCAGCAGGGCTCTGCTCTCTCCCAGTTAAATTTACAGTTTGGAGCTCTTCCAGCTGGTGACCAATCAATTCGGTGTTTTCACTGATTGTCATTGCATCCAGGCAACACAAGGAAAGCGTCTTGGACTTTGGGATGGATAGAATGTAAATGCTATTTTTAAAATTACCCAGCAGGATAGAAAGTTATGCATGAGAGCGCTGCATGGGCGTTTATTTCACCCCTCCAATCAAGAGGCTTGTATTTGTTTACAGGATAAAGCCCCTTATGTGAAAAAAGGTAGAACTTGGCTCAAGTTATTTGGCTACCCTAGAGGAGCACGTTTATGCATTGGCATCACTGTGAAGGGGACTTGCACATTGGTAATCAACCTGGTTATTCCCAACATGCCATGATTTGGCTGCTGCATTTATTTTCTAGACTCAACCCTGGGTCCAGCTGGGAAATACAGAGAAACTGCATGTACATATTCCACTATTCAGTGGTTTTATTTAGAAAAAGAAAACATTTATCCTGGAAAAAAATTGAGAGTATCTTGAAATTTTAAGCCTGTACTTTCATTAATTAAAAACTCTCAAGATTGCCCTTTATAACAGAGCATCTTTCAAAATATTACTGAAACTCATCATCATCCAATGATATGATATGATGATCTAGAGCAGCTAGAGAAATCAAGACAATGGTATTACGCAAGCCTGCCAAAGTCACAAAGATAGTCCAAAGCAGACTTGGGAGCAAAAGTCCAGACCAACTTATTGTCAATTTTTATCTAAACACCAAATAATCACTCCTATCTCAATAGCTATTACCAAGCCTCCCTTCAACTTCTGCATAGGTAGGAAAAGTGTCTCTGAGGTCAACATCCTTCCCTTCTGCAAATACCTGAGAAACACAAAGAGAGTGTCCTGGTTTTGGCTGGGATAGAGTTAATTTTCTTCCTAGTAGCTGGCATAGTGCTGTGGTTTGGATTTAGTATGAGACTAATATTGTTAACACACTGATGTTTTAGTTGTTGCTAAGTAGTGTTTATACTAGTCAAGGACTTTCAGCTTCCCCTGCTCTGCCAGGTGCACAAGGAGCTGGGAGGGGGCACAGCCAGCACAGCTGACCCCAACTGGCCCAAGGGCTATTCCATACCATATGACATCATGCTCGGGGGAAGTTGGCTGGGGGAGAGCAATTGCTGCTCAGGATGGGCTGAACATCAGTCAGCAGGTGGTGAGCAATTGCATTGTGCATCACTTGTTTTCTATATTCTGTATATTGCCATTATTATTACCATTATGATTATTATTGTTTCCCTCTACTGTTTTATTAAACTGTCTTTATCTCAACCCACAGGTTTTTTTTCTGATCCTCTCCCCCATCCCGCGGGGGGGGGAGTGAGCAAGTGGCTGTGTGGCGTTCAGCTGCCTGCCGGATTAAACCACAGAGAGACAGAAATTTCATCCATTTCTCAGAAACTCACAGAATATACTAATGAGTTCCTGGGAAAAAAAAATCCATTGCACATATATCCTACTTCTAAATGTCAAAATGCTATGAGTACTGCGGATGCAGAGCTCTTAGTAAGCTTGCGCACCCTCTCATACCAGAAGGGATACGCTACCATATGGTACTTTAGGGTAAGCATCACTGTTCACCAGAGAAGAACTTTGTTGCATTAATGGTATTGGTAAATATTAAGACAGACAGCTTTTTCTTGCTTACTCAGCAGGCTCTGGCCATAAGCTCAGGCACACAGGTTAGTATGGCAGAAGGGAAATCTTCCCAGTCCTCCCCAGAAGAGACTCTGCCATGAATGCTGCTTAGAATGAGTGGATGGCTGCCATTTAAATCTGGAGGGGTTTTGTTCAGTGGGTTTTTTTCAGCCACATCACACAAATGGGGAGTTAATTGTTTTGCTGCTGAGCTTCAGCACACAAAATCACAGTACTCTGGGAATCCAGCCTTTCCAGAGTGCACATAAACTGTGTGTAACAGCAGATGGGATTAATCGCCTATCCTTGCTGCTTGAAAGGCCTCGCACAGAAAGATGCCCAGAAAACTTGTACACCCACTCCTCTGTTACTGCTGAATTACGGAAATGCTACAGCTTACCTAGTTCTCATGAGTATTTAAATATTTAGATAGAAACCTGGTTAATGTTGATATAGGAGAGAGATTGATACAATTTGGAAACATATTGCAACAGTTTTATGCTGTTTGTTGATACCAGCACAAAAAGTAATGTAGGAAAGGGTATGGGAATCACTCCCATACCCAAGTGCACATCTTGCGATGCAGAAACAACTGCGTTCTTCTCTGTACTACTTTAGGACAGTGCACAGCTGTGCTGGGATTCTCAAGGCTTTAAAACTAAGCTCCTTTATGTTAGTGTCAAAGGAAGCGTTTGACCAATTGTTTTATGAGCCAAGTCCCAGGAATTACATTCTGCCCCTGTTCAGAAGGTGAGAGGGTTGATCCTGGTTGATGTCCCATTCAGCTCTTTGGTTCCTTACCAGAACTGCCAGCCTGAGCCCCAGCCCCAAGGACTGTGGCAGCATTTGCAATACAGTCTGGGTTCACTCTCTGCGGTCCAAGACGGCGCATGACTAAGGGTAAGTCAGGCAAAGTGCTCAGTCGAGACTTAGAAAAGATTGAGACAGTAGTTGCTTAAGTAGAAAGATAACGTCAGCTACCCACACTAATGATGTACAAAGAAATAACAGACTTCTTGTTTCTAAATATAACCCTTAGTTTCCAGAATAAGGAAGAAACTATCAAACGCAGACATGTTAACGTACAACTGGCCATGAAGGAGCTTTTGGATCTCCTGTACAGCAGGTCCCCACAACGTACAGCCCCAGCAACACGCCTGCTTGATGCATCAGCAGTCAAAAAATAGTCACCCTGGCTGGCTGTCCTAGCAGCAGAGGGAGTCCACCTCCCTATGAGAATGCACTGGCCCCATGACCACTTGACCGAAGGGAACATGTTATGTCCTCATCTGCATTTGTACATCTTTGGGCCACACTTAATCTGTGCTGGATCTCATCCAGCCAGTAAACGAGTCAAAAACTATGAGAAAAAGGAAGGGATAATATCATGGAATAGGGCTTGAGAACAAAGAGGATATAGAAGAAATACTGTGTAGTTTGAAAAGAAAAGGAATTCAAATTCCTGTGAGAAAAAGAAAGCCACAAATTCATAAACAAAAAGCTAGTATTAGTCTGAGTTTAAACTGAACACAAAAGGGTAAAAAGCTGTATATTATCCACTGCCAAACCACTAGTCAACCAGTCTCTTGCTATAATTACTTGACAAACAGCAAATACTGCAACTGCCTTTATTTTTCTCCCTATGCTTTTGCATCTTTGCTACATGAAGAACACAGTATTATGCAGAGACATCACCTTTTACATAGTCTGATATACCAGCTTTATGCTTCCAGTAGTAAAAGCATTCAGAATTACATTTAATAACCTTCAGGTTATGTTCAGAAGTAATTTGTTTCCAATTTCTGTCTCTCAAGGCTGGAATAGTCATAATAGCAGGAATACTTCAGGGTAGGGGTTTTTTTTCTTGAATAGCTAAGGCACTATACAGGAAAGGTACTTTTATTAATATATACAGGAAAGACAGAGGTTGAAGTATTTCGACTCCTCTTAATGCCAATCTAGATTTCTGGAACCTATGCAGGCTGCAGTCTCCATCAGGGTATTTCATCAGACCCCTAAAGCTATCTGTGTTTTAAGAAAAGGAAGGTTCAAAAAAACAATTCACATTTTTTGAGGCAAATAGAATGGTTGGGCATACAGATATTTGTAGTTTGCTAATTTAAACTAAACAATACAATGTCAGAAAGTAATGCCCTAAAAATAGTTCCTACATACTCCTAACCATACTTTCTAAAACTGCACATTGTTCCTGGGACCTACTGCAAAGTCAAATAAATCCGAATAAGGCATGGAAACAAATAAATCATTTTCTTCTAGCTCTGCTCATAGTTGCTAGTGTATTTTATGCAGAATAATTAAAAGGTTTTTTTTTTTTTTCCTCCAGGAGCTACTTGTACAACATGAAAGCTACATAAAGATGGCTCTGGTTAGTAGTTTCTCCATGGTGTTGAGATTCCTCCAGATGGTATGAAATCGGATTCTGAGGCTGGTCCCACAAATACCAATAAGACCAAAACCAATTTATCCACCATCTCATATTGGTGTCAGTGCTAATAGGGAGCACTGCCTCTTCTCCTCAACATGCCCACCGCCTTATCCATAAGCTGATGTACTGACACTGTCATAGTCAGGGAGATGATATAACGCAATGGCTTGAATGCACAGGTCAGGAATATATGAACTATAAAAATCTTCAGAGGTATAGCTGCCATTTCCCTTTGTCAGTTCTAGAACATTCCTTGTCTCCTCCTATTTAGCATTCCTCTAAAGACAACCGCACCGCACAGATAGCTTTACAATAAAAGATGGTGGTTCTTCAACAAGTGGATCCCAAATGGGTCCTGTTAAACCAAATATAACTTTGATAAAAAGAATAACCATGATGGTGCATGGGAGAAAAGAGTCAGTCTCAGATTCTCTTTTCCTTTGTGCCATAGAATGGATGTGTAGTGGTTGGAAAAAACCATCAAAATGGTACTTTTAAGTGAACCATATTCATTAACATGGTAGCAATTCCCTCCCATCTCTGGAGAGGGTATATGTGGCAGAAACAATAATCCTCAGTTCCAATGATCGTGGGTTAAGTGCCTCTTGATGTTCTGTGTTTTCACAATACATCTGTGGATAGACTTAATCTAGAGAGGTTTGGCCCCTTGACAAATGGTCTCCACAGAGAGCAAACAGAACCAGGGCACTTAAATAACACCACAGTCACTAATGATACGATTATGGAAGGTGATAATGCAACAAGAATGACTCTCAGCAGCTTCCAGGAGTTACAACTCATGGGAACAGAGCCTATTAGAAAAGAGGCACCCAATTTCTACTTCACACTGTTGCTATGATGTATAATCTTTTTAAATAGATGGGGAAAAAAAAACCAACCACAAGACAACAGAGAAAAAGCTATTTTAACATAAATAACTTACTCTCAGCAGACTCTGTGGTTTAGAGGACTTGTGGTAATTGAATTCCAGAGCCACAAAAGCAGTTCTCAAGTCTGGTCATCTCATCACCCTACATTATACACCATGATGTCAACAAATTCAGAGAGGAAGAAGGAACAGTCTATGTATGTCTGGCAAAAGAGATGATGTGCCAGTGCACAATTTTTATAAGGAACCATACATTAGATTAAGGTTGTTTTTCTTAAGCTGGAGATTTTCCTCACAGAAGTTTTGTACAAAGCCAGAGCCCAAAGCCGTATTTCACTACAATTTTTTACTGCTGAGATTTTTTTTAGTGCCTCCCCTGCATAATTATTCAAAATCAATAGTCAAAATGCCAGATAACACTCATCTAAGCATTGAAGTATGACAACTGAAATCATATGATCAATCATGCCACAGTTTACGCAATCCCACGTTCATATTCTTTTCTCCTAGTCATTAAACTGAACTTCCACTTTGCAATCTAGTGATTCTGTTTTAATGTTCTAAAGAATTACTCTTTCTCCTTAGCATTCATATCTTTTTGATATCAAATCACTGTTTAAATAGGGATCTTAGAAATGGCATAGCAGATTTAGAGAAACATAGATGCTTTCATGTTTCCCCTCAGTTACTGTAAACTCATGCAATTTCTTCTAAAAAAAACAAACAAAAAAAACCCTCCACAGCCACTACTAATTTGTGTTGCACTTCTCTCAACTCCCTCCAGTGTCCCTCTCTTGTTTTATGAGATTGCCTCCTGGAGAACACGCTGAAGTTCAAAGCCAGGGAATGTTCCCACTGCAGTCAATGCAAGGATATATGCCAGGAGAAGGATGTAAATGTCTATAGTATAAGCCTTGTATGGATTAAAGCATTTAAAAAGTGGAGCTTTGTGTGCTGGTCTCTAGGTCTTATCCCCAGATACCTTCCTGGGTCACTAATCCAGCTTTCCTCAGGGAATCTGGGATATGGGTAGTAGCTGCTACTGCGAGTATCGGTTATTTTAATCCATTTTGCTCATATTGTTTAATGAAATCTGGTATTTCCATAATTTAAACAGAAGGGAATCTCCCTCTTCCCCACCAGCTCAGATGAGGAACTGTTACTAGACCTCAAAGGCAGTACATTTTGCCACTGAAAAAGAAGTTAGGCGGACAAGCAGCAAGTCCTTTATTCACTCATTCCACTGTGTCACAGAGCTGAGAACAGTTTGCATCCACAGTTATTTGTGGTTCTGGGCTTCATGCTAGAAAGAACATGACAGATTATACTGGGATTTGCACAGATGATGCCTCACAGACAGTGGTATTACCTAATGGAAAAGGAGCCATGCACGTCATCAGGCTTCTGCTTGGTTGAGTTCATTACCTCATTCTCACCATTGCAGTCGCTAAGGCAGGAAGGAGGATGACGTTTTTTACTCCACTCCAGCTCTTTGTACTCAAGAATGATAAAAACTCCCTGTGGAGCTTAATATCAGCCTTATCATAAGAGCACAAGGGTCTGGGAAAAGCAAGTTCAAGAAGAGTTAATGAATGCACTGCAAAAAGCCCAATGGGAATGAGAATCTGAGTAAGAAAGTCCAAGAGTTAATGCCTCTAAAAGAAGCAGCGAAGACAGGGGCAAGACTCTCACCATAAATCAATACCATGTTTGTCCTTTGGTTCATCTTACTTAAATTTCTGCCCTCAGATCTTACAGTCTGGGTAATAAGGCCCCCCACCACATCACAGTCTGAACTTCAACTCTCCTGGATTACACAAGTGTTTGTTCAGTGTTTACCTGCTTGTTCTCAAAAACTGCTGAAAACTCATTCTGCTGCTTTAGAAAGAGTAACGACAGAGGACAGCTATGAACAGAACAAGAGCCTCATCAGAGCAGGAACCAAAATGACAAAGCTTTTTCTGAAACATAATCCAGACAGTCATGTAGCAACAATACTCCAGCAGCCATATATAAAGACTTCCACTGTCCTCGAAGCATGGCTATGCTTTCCTCCAGAGACTAATACAAGAAGGAAAAACAAATAGACCCAGTTTGCCTTGCATACCTCCTGGGTGGCCTGCTATCTGATACACAGTTAGCTCCACTACTTGGGTTCAGCATAAGAAAACAAAACTCTTTTTTTTATTCTATCATGGAGGGAATACTTGTCACTCTTGGTGCCAGTCTGGTACCTACGGAATCAGAAAGGGCCTCTATATTTGCAAAGCCACACAATTATTTCTAAAAGCAATACATTTAGTCCAACTTGGGTATAATCAGAGAAAGAAAACTACAGGCTGACTCTCAGAGAATACTCCTTAACAGTGAACTCATTAGAGTCAGACTGTTTTAAGAGAAGTGGAGGAAGCTCACTGTATGTGCCATTTGAAACAAAAAGCGCAACACTGCTGGGAGAAAGTGTTACTCAAGAGATGGGTTTGCCAGCTTAATGGAAGTTAAACTTGGAAAAGTTGTATTTCATGAATCACTTTCTGAGGATGGGAATGTTCCCACACACCTTCAAATCCAAGACCAGGAGAATTCTAGTAGATGAGATATAAAATAAACTAACACAGCATAGAGCATACAATTTCAGGGGACAGCACTGTAGCCTTTCAGGCAGTATCACAGAACTGGAAGCTAAATGCTAACCCTGGCTTTATTCTTTCTAAGGCATGTCTAAAGTCAAGAGCTTTCTCCGATACCTGTCCACCCGAGAAATTGGTGCAAGCCAGATGCATATGCCAGTGCTAAGAAACAACTCAAACTTTTATAGATTGGTTTACTTAAAGCAAAAGCTACTGTCTTTTCTTCCAACCCGCAGTTAATCTTCATAAAGAGTGGTTGTGAAGAAAAAAAATATTTTATTATTTACTTTAAAAGATGGACTCTGCTTTTATTAAAGACTTGCTCCAGGGTGCATATCATGTGGTGATAACTGCTTTTGTCTTCTGCTCTAAGTAAGAAACAATATTATTCTTAAGAAAAATCTCAACATTATATCAAACCAAGACTATCCTGCACGCCCAGCAGCACATATCACAGGATGAACTGTTGTCTATAATTGCCTTCTACAGCTCAGTTACAAGCAGAACCAAAGGCCTAACTCAACTGCACACAAGCACAGCCAGAGCTTGATAAGCATGGCCATTGCCATGCTAGAACTGGACAAACCATTATGCCTGTTTAACAGTGAAAATCACTCCGCAAAGAAATGAGACATTGTCAAGCAGTCAAAACTTGCTCTGTAAAATCCCATTAAACTGCAGCAGATTAGGAAGAGCGGGGCTACAAGCTTGATTTGGTGAAGGTCACACAAAGAAATATTTCTTTGGTTTTATAGAAATGACCAATGAAAAAACTCTCACAATAGCACATCACCTACAGGAGCCTATAGAAAAAAGTATTAAAATCCAATTTCAAAAATCAATGCCAAATTAAAGCTGCTGCACATATACACTGTTTCTCACCATCAGCGACCTTTGACACAGTAAATATTTTAGGTTTTTTATAAAAATTACTTAAGACATGTAAAATTTTGGACTGCAGTGTTAAAGAAATCTGAAGGAAGAGTATGGAAACACACAGCAGAAGTAAACATGCAAAAATCAGCAGTCTGAAATACACATATTTCTTTGAAGTGTCATTGCTTACTGCACACCTATAGGAAAGTGATTAGTTACTCTCCAGAGAAAAGTAAAAATGTACCTATTCCCTTACCTGGTAACCTTCAGTTTTCTTTTGACACCATTTCAGCAGAGCATTCCTCTTCGAACCACCATACTCCCGAGCCAGGGCTGCCAGTGGGTCCTTTCTCTCCACACTAATCCAGGGAAGAATAAGGGAGAAGAAGATAAATATGCTCGAAATCTCTTATTTTTTACCAGTGTGTGAGTAATATCTCTATGACAAAGTAGAATGGCAGCACAGAACCTAAGTGCAAACTAAGCTTTCAGAGTTTGCATTCTATATTTGCCTTTAGATGAGAAAAATTCAGTTGGTATCACTGCATACAAAGAGCTAAAGAAAGAGCAGCCAATGGATATTTGATGGCATGTTTTAACCCAGCATTTCTGCTATTATTTTCATCAGTTTTACATATAACATTTTCAAGTAACCTCTTGGCTTTACATATTGATAACTAGGATTTCTTTTCTAAAGAATCTGTAACAGCAAATTCACATCCAATTGAGCTGCTGCAGAATGAGTTCTTGAATAAAATGAAAAATCTGGAAGCTGTATTGCAGTCAAGGCCTCAAGGACAGTTAAAGGCCAATAATCAAAACACCTGCATTGTCCCCACCCTACAGCTTCTACTGTTGGAAACGGTGGAGATCAGAGAAAATATGGGGTTTTCTTCTCAAGACAGAAGAAAATTAGGCATTCAGCTTCCCCTTAGATTTCAAAGCTTTCAGTTTTTAACTCAACATAACATGCAAAACTACAGTAAGATGAGGGTTGACCACTCGTACACATGATGGAATTCTTGTATACAACTTAGTGGCTCCTGAAACCTTGCTGTCCTCATTTTGTCATAGTTGCTTATCTTACAAATAACTGTGGTTATTATAATCTGAATTTTGATATTTAGATCTGATACAGCCTGGTAATTCTGAACTAGACAGATGAGCCAGCAGAGTTTCTACTGGACACAGGGTTCCACCAGACTAAAACATTCATCGTGGTGCCAGGTAATGCTGTCAATCCTTCCAGTGTGCTGTTTTTCCCAGGAAACTGAGTTAGTACCTGAGTTTGCTTTGGGGTTTCAAGCTGCTGGGGGTAGAGGTAAGCATTCTGCTGCTGAAGGCCATAGGGGGTTTGCTCAGGGATTCCAGGGAGGGGCTTTTACGGAGGTAATGGTCTGGTTTCAGCTCTTCATTTCTCCCCTTCAGAAGGTCTGTGGGAATTAAAAAAAGCTGTCAGTTTGCAGTCTGAGGAATTTGATTAATCACTGTCCTGCCACCCAGCACACAATATGTAGTCTGTTGTTTTGATTCTAAACAAATGTACTCATTTGTTCATTAAACACACATGGGGCTAGGAAACCTTGAGCAGATTAGAGGTGATCATAACAAGGAATGGCTTTGATGATTTCAACAGTACAGACTGCCTGGTTTCCTGTGATTGATACTCCTGCTGGGGGGTAGGGGCCTCAGGTGAATGAGGGGAAATACCAAAATCTACAGTCTTAAAGGTTCAAAAGCTGATCACCAGATATCTTCACCAGATGACTGACCAGCCCTAGTACAATAATTTCTTTTCTGCCATTAGCAGACTTGTAACAAGAAAGCCTCTCGTCTCCTGAACGCAACCCAGCTCAAGGCAGCAGTAAAAGGTGCTTACTATCCCATGATGGTTGACATCCTATCTGACACAACTTTGGGAATTCTCAACATATTCATAGCAGATACATCTATATTATTATTACACATATTACATATTTTATATATTTTATGATACATATGTATATAAATAAAATAAAATCAACAAAATTAGTAGCCACAGAATCCAACGTTGATAGGTTTTTGAAGAGAAATAAAAGAAATCATAGAAATCAAATTATCTCCCCATGCATATCAATCATGAGGTAGAGCAATGTATAACACAGGGGAAGTTGGCTGTTTCTTTTCTGTAGACAAACTGTCAACAATCCAGGATTCTATGGCCAGCACATTCTAAGCTGTTATCAGAAATTAACTGAATGTAGAACACAACTTTTTCTCCTCTTTTCCAGTTACCTCCTTATGTTAATTATCCATTAATGCCTATCACCTGGAGGTGTGAATTCCTTATCTCAGCTTCAGCAAAGGCTAGTGTCACTCAATCAGTCTAAATTTCTTTTCAGCAGTAACTGGGGTGTGTGCATCAGCAGTTGCCAGATAACCACATCCTTCCAACAGACATGCAGCTTCCCTTGCTTTGGCTCCTGAATTTCACAAGACTAAATCAGCATTTGTAGCTGCTGAGAGCTACAGGCATTTCTGCACCTTCTTTCCACAGCATAAACAGCTGCTAAGTTCCTATCTATTAAGAAGTCCAGATGGAAAAGGACAGAATCAAGTCCCAGGAGATTGTGTCCAGCAATCTCCAAAGCAGGCAGAGCTTTGTTGCACTGGATTGCATATACCTTGCTCAGTCAGGGTCATCCCTCCTTCCACTCACCTGTCTCTTTGGTGTGCGCACCATGAATAAACAAGAAATAGCATACAGCATATTTTTAAAAAGGTATTTTTGTTGGTTTTCCACTCTATGTATGTATGGTTCTCCTAGCTCCTCCTTAGGCTGGATTTATGAGGAATTGCCTCAAATTTAAATAGCCTCACCAATCAGAAAATGAATGATTATTGGGACCGTTTTAAACTTAAGAATTTTCTGCTTAGAGAAACAGATCTACTGCAAAAGGCATATCAATAAACAAAACCTGAACATTATAAAGAGGAACATAGGTTTCTCACTAGTTTGTAATAGAACAAAAAAAAGCATTGTTAAAAGTGTCATTAACATAATTGTTCTGATTAATGGCATGGTCCATTTAGGAATTCCTGTGCATTCATGCGTGGTACAGAAAAAGGAAGAAGGAAGGATCCCAGGTAGGAATAAAGGCTATTGGAAGCATTAGCTGGGAAGGAAAGAGGGAGAAGATGAGGGTATATTAGGAATCATTTGGAAAGAGAAACAGAATAATAATTGTATGAAAAAAACGCAACGTGATTAAGGAAAATCACATTTTGTCAGCACTATCTATTTAAAGAAACTTTGTGGTTACTGGCTTGAATTACACAGTAGTGCCTGAAGTGATGCAAGTTAACAGTATCCAGTTTTGTACTTCGAGGCTCACTTCCACGAGCAATATACTTCCTTTGACTTATTTCTGGCTGCTAGAAACTCCAAGACAGAACCAGTAAACCTCTGATTCTAAATGAAAAGATCATAGCCAAAGATTGGCACTCTCTGCAAAGTAATCCATTCTCCTCTCCACCGACATAACATTTGGGTCATATTAAGGACATCACAGAACCCTGCTGTGATACTGGTCAGATGGATCAGCCAGAAGATTATTATTACGAAGACTACTTCACTCTGAATTTCCTTGGGGATATTTTTTAATTCAGTGTTGTTTGCACAGGGCTTGGATCAACTGCCTTCTAGGATTATTTAGATTGGAACCAGAGCTATTACAACTTCATAGTGAGTAAGCCTTTGCTATGGATTATTGGAACTAAATTAAACCCAGGTACAAAGAGAAGCCGTAAATACAGGAACTTGTTAGATAAGCACTCATAAATTTTTATCATAAAATGGCTAATAAAATATCTGTTGATTTCAACAGATTTTCACAGAACAATTGTCTGTGGGTAATAACAGTAATTATCCATGGCCTGAAGTGGGATATTTATTAGTAAGGGCTGGCATTATATTACATAGTTGACAGATTACTTCACTCTACAGTAAACTGGTAGAGATTAAAAAGGTCTTACGTTCTGTTTAGAATCTTCGTATACTCTCATGGCAAGACTCTTTCTGGAAACCAACTGATACATATAAGTAAACTCAGCCTGTTCCACTAATAACTTCTGCTTGTTTAGCATTTACTCCTGCAGCAGAAGCCAGCAGCACAGACAAGATGTTATTTGTTTATGCTTCCATCTACCCTACAACCTGTTTTGCTGTTCAGATCCATCTCTTGCATCTTTGAATGATGGAAGGGGAAGCTTAACAGATTAGAAGCTAAGCAACCTGATCTAGTTAGCGGTGTCCCTGCTCACTGCAGGGGGGTTGGACTAGATGACCTCTAGGGGTCCCTTCCAACCCAAAACATTCTATGATTCTATACTTCTATGATTCTATGATTATCTGAAGAGTCTAAAAATGAAGACAGGTTCTAATTTCTCTCCTGTACTAGCAAACTATTGCAGAAAATCCAGTCTACCAATGAAGAAGTTGTGACTGATTTTTTTTTGTCCCTGCCTGCAGTTCCACTGAGGTTTCATTACAGGAATATAATATTTCATCTGTCCTTAAAAATTCAATAATGTGTTGTTACTAGCTTTGATTCCAATGCAACAACTACATTCAGGACTAGATAATCAAAATAAAGGGCCCTAGAGAAAATGGGAAACAAACACTGGTAGGGAAGAATATTAAATGACAAGAGAACAAAAGCAAAGTGTGAAATAAAAACAAACGCATCTCTTAAGAACTTTCAGAACGAACTATTTCAAGCCCAAATATGACTGCTCCTAAAACAGTTACATTGGTATCTGAAGTGTTTGATGTATTTCAAATGAAGCTCAATTTAAAAACAAATAAACTCTCAAAAGACAGTACTTTGGACTTGTTCCAGATACATACATGTTGAACAAAATCCAATCCTCTCCAGTTCCACAGCATGGATTAGAGCGGTGCCATGGATACTTTGGAATAAAGGCGGCAAGTTTGTGTTGGCAAACCATAATAAATCAGCTATTTTTTAGTTTTCTAAGGCTATGATCAAGTGGGAATGGAAACACAACAAAATTAACAAGCTCTCTAAAACAAAGACTCTGAAGACACTTCTTCATATTTCCTTTCACTGTATCAGAAGAGGAAAAATGGCCCAGGCAGAGGCCAACAGTTAATGACAAGCTTTTGCTAGTAAAAAGAGGCAACATTTGTACATTTGCTGCAACTTACCTGCAAGAGGAAGGTCTGAAAGATCTGTGTGTCTGGCAACGCCCTTGCTGGCTGGCTTAGCATTATTATAAACAGAATGCCTCTGTGAAACAAACATACATAAGAAAGATAAATAAAAAATACTAGCCATTGTGCTTAAAAAGGCAAGCAGAAAGGAGAGATGTTTCTGCTATCTCAAGATCACAAAGCAGGCGGAGGGATACAGAAACCTTTCAACAAGGTATCAGCTGTACCTAGAGCTGGATAAATGGTTATGAAAAATAAGACAAAGGGGTAATATTTTTAGCTGGTAATATATTGGTTCCTGAACTATTTCACATTTCTATTTGCACCATTTTTTCTCTTGCCAAACATAATGTAGTGGCACAAACCCAAAGAATGCCTGTTCCTAACCCTGCCTCTGTCCCCAGCACCCCGAATCATAAGTCAGAAGGATTCTTGTCTCTGCAGCTTCAGCACCAGTTTTCAGCATTAATACTCCCTCAGTCAGGCATTAATAGAAGGTTCCCAGACCTCTGTTTAATCCCATTCTTTATACTTCCTTTGCTGATTCTTTGAAGGAAATATGCTCGTGCATTTGCTAAGCAGTCTTGCAAAGTCATCTCATTCTTCAGAACACTCACCTAAACAACCTAGCCTCAAACTGTTTTTTACGCAGATTCAGAGGGGAATATCCTGTTGTAAGACCAGTGACCACCTAGACAAATAACATACAACTGCTTCTCTAGCCTAGAAAGGTTAGCAGTCTGACGGTATGCCACCTTCAGCATATGTGGAAATAGGGAATCACAGTGTTGTGCCTCCACTGTTCAGAAAAGCAGCATTCCCAGTAACATTGCACCACAGATTTGAAAACTGCTAACAGAAAGTTAACTAACTGGTGCAGTGGCATAAGAAGCAGTACATTCCAGAGCAGTTATGCTTCAGCAGAAAAGACACGAAACTTTAAGAGCGCTTCATTCAGCACCATATGAACTTACTGGACAATTGGGAGCATTCATCTTAGAAACGTATTATCCCTTGTCTCTCAACTCACATGCCAGCCACCTAGTTAGTTTGATGTTTCTTGTAACTCATTCCCAATAATCGAAACCTATTTTCTGGTCAACAGTGATTAAAGTTCAGAATTGTACTCCTAAGAGTTCATATCCGTCCACTGAGACCTCTAAGCTGAAGTCAAAGACAAACTCACTTTGATCCTTTTTGTTAGTACTACAGCATTTGATGTTTTGCAGCAAATAAACAGATGAGTTTCCCCTTCCCCTTGTCAACATATGCATGTTGGCACGCTGAAGCTACATCATGCTGTAGCAAACACTGCATCTACCCATTTAAAACTGCAAGGATGGAAAGCAGTCCTTGTACCTGCATAGGGGAAACAGCAGCTGCTGGGGCTGTCCTCACTGGAATTCCACTTAGAGGGCTCCTGGGGACCTTGTGAACCGTGATATTTTGTCCAGTGCTACCTACAGGGAAAAAAACGGAAACATTTGCACTTCAAACCCAATTATCTCCCTCTTGTCAGAACAGGGAACTACTGGTGTAGTGACATTCCACAGATAGTATTTATGTACCAAGCACTAACAGAAAATATCCATTAAGATGCAAGAAGCAGCACAAAATGGAAAAAAATTACATTCTCACTGCTAGAAAAATATTTTACTACAAAATACAGTGTTCAAATACCTGAGCATCCTAAGTCAAATGATTTTATCAGCGACTTCACAGTAGCTGCAGATTCTGATGGTGTGGGAGATGCTCTGCTAATGCAGACTCCTTGCCAGCGGTTGGTTGTATCTGCCTCTAGAGATTCTACCTCTTCAGCTGTCAGCCTGCAAAGCAGAAACCAGATCAAAGTCAGGGGCAACGGGAAGCGCAAGCAGAGATTAAAGGTTTTTATATGTAGTAAGGCAAATCCAACGGCGCACATCTTTTATTGTAATGCCCAGAACATGGACCACTCATTAGAATGTTCATGTTCTTTTCTCGGAGTGCCCGGCAAACATCAAATCATTGAGTCTAACAAACTTTTCTGTGTTGTAACCATATCATCCCCATTCCCCATCCTCACACAGGACGGAGGATTATCATCGAAAAAAGCAGTTTGATGAGTCTTCTGTGCAATCATTGATAATTACCCAAATATGGGCTTTCAATACAGCACTGGGTCCAAGGGACTACTGTGGTCCTCAGTATATAATGAGGAAAGTAACCAATGAGAAAGATGTTATTTTATGCTCTATGTTTTTAATTGGCATGACCACTGCTGGAGTAATTGTTATCAGTTAAAATGCCATAGTTGAAAATAAAACAGTAATTGGACAGGGTTCAGATAAGAGTCTTAAAAATTAAACCAGAAAATATACTTCATAATGTAAACTTTGAAAACTCAACTCTTACAGCTTATCAACAATGACATTTGCTGAAAGCAAACCCTCAACCACAATCCGTAAGCAGTTATATGGAGAATATAACTGTTAAAAGCTCAATCCTAGCAGACACATGAATATCAAAATTCAATGGCTGGAATAAAGATAGGCAAATTCAAAATAGAAACAAGGCTCATACTTTAACAGGAAAGATCATGAAGCTACTCCATTGGAAAGAAATTTTGAAGTCAAGATTAGGTGCTGGAGTTACAGGAATTAGTACAGGGAAGTCCACAGCTGTGTTAAACAGCAAATGCAATCACACAGTACAACTGTGGCTTCTAGTCATGCATTTTAGGGATCTGGCTGACATTGCTTGCTTAGCACTGATGCTGTACTTACCCGGTAGCTCTCAGGTAGACTTCGAGTGTAATTACCTAGCTTTAGCTTAGGAAAGCTGCAATTAGATAACAAAGTCTAGACACGTTAAAAGAGAGTATTTATACATTACTTTCCTGATCTCCTAGCTGCTTAAGAAACACATGCTGGGGCATCACCACTTTTTCCTACTTTCAAGTATGGTAGGCACCAAGAGCTACATGAACACAAAACCAGAGATTATTTCATAAAAGGCTGGAGGACTCCATCCAGAACGTGCCTATGGGGTTGAACAACTTCTGTTGAGCTAAAAATAGAAGTCAGAGTCTTTTTTCCCTTTTGACATCACAGTCTACAAAACACAAGGAGCTAAAGGGTGTCAGTGAATAAAAGAATAAGAGTGACTCGTTTCTATTTTTGGCAGAGCTTAAGGAGGTGCTGTCTTTAAGCAGACATTGGCTATTTCTTTACTAATTCATTCAAGCTCCTTGTGTGCCAGGGGAGCCTGCAAAGGCAGATGGCTAGAGAAAAAGTCATTTCAGTTCCATTCTCCATTTAGTCCCATAAGGAGGAAAGGCAGGTTGGGTAAGATTCACTGAGCTCTGAGGCAGTCAGTGTTTTGCTGACTAAATTCCAGTTCTAACCTTCATTTTTTCTTCTGTGGCTTCATAAAGCCTAAACAATAAATCAACAGGTGATAGCATCTGCACTTCAGTTATATGAAAACACAAAAGCTAAAGGAGTCCTGCTGCCTCTAGTAAATTATGGAGGAAGGATAGGTATGTGTCTCCAGATACCAAGCCACCCAATGCAATCCATTGCACTTTCCCTTTTGATTGCAAAAGGATGCAAACATGTTAAATAAAGTTAGAGAGTAACTAGACCAGCCCCTATGCTGTGCCACAGAACAGTCCATTGAGAAATCACATGCCATTATTCTGTCATTGTACAGATTAATTATGAAGATTCAAGTGCTGGAGCTGCTACCAGTTCCAATTTTGTTAGGGCACTTCCTGTAATCTTAAGTCTGTATATTTGCAATAGGCTTCTAACACACCCTGAAACAACCTAGACTAAACACATTCATATCAGAAAACTGAGGCCTCTCATGCTGCAAACCTTGCCATGAAATGTAGGAAGAATAGTGCCGAGACCTATTTGCTTCAACTAAAGCCACACATGCCAGCCAACAAACAACGGAGAGTTAGGAAAATTGGTGAGTACCTTCCATTTTTATAGAGAAAAAGCTGTATGATAAGGGGCTGCATGTATGTGTACATATATAGATTTCTTAATAGAGAAGCAGAAGGGTAATACCTTAACTTGCAGCAGTAAGCTAATTCAGGAGGACAGTATAGGGGAACGTGACTTGGAAAGGTTAATGACAAGCCATAAATTCAAACCAAAAATTACTCCCTCTGCATAGAATTTATTTAGCTTAGGCCATCCAAGATGACTAAGGAAGCTCTGCCACAGAAAGGACAGATTTGAGCAAAATGTCATCTACTGCTGTATGCTTGCCTTGAAACAAGAATGAATGGTTTACACATATAAATGCTGCAAGTGCAGCTGGCTTAAGTGGAGCAGCTCCAGGAGGAAGCAGAGCACTTTAGTCACAAAGGAATTAAAGTATGCAGAGTCCTTTTCACAAAACCACTGCCCCATTTCATTCATTCAGTGGTGAGAGAAGTAGATGCAGTGAGCTTTCCTCTAATGGCAAGTTAGTTTCCTTGTTTTCTAGGCTTGGAATATGTGGACAATAGACCCCTAAAGTGCAAGTCTTTCTGTGTTTAATGTATAGATTTTGGCAACAACAGCCTTCATGTGTTTGTGAAATTTCTAAACTGCTCCGATGATCTCTTTGTTACAGGTAGCCTAGGACCACAGAACCATATTTTCAGAAATAATTACTCTGCAATCTAGTCTTTGACACAGTTCCTGCCATTGTTGTGAAGCCTCCTGAACTCCAAGGGACACAGAGACACACAGCTACTGATGCACAGAACAGAAGAGAGGCCAAGGGCAGGCAGCAGACAATTCCAGACACTTAAACATTTATTTGGCACTTCAGTATATATTTCTTAAACATAAAAACCAACATTCAACAGCTGCCAGCACAGAAAAGAAAGGCAACACAAATGTGCATATATGCATACGCTCCAGTAGAACGGCACGAAGATGAAGGCTATGCCAGAGCCAGGACATCTTGCAGAATTCTCTGCTAGCTCAGCCTGCTCTGAGACCAGGCCCTTGCTAGGTCTTCACATCCAGGAGAAAAGGACGGGAATCCCACAGGCAAAACATGAAATTCCAGTCCTGGAATGAATCCTGATGATCTCCTGGTAGAGATGATGACTTCCGAGTTTCTCCTTAGCATCCAAGTAAAGCTCTCTCCAGGTGTCTCCAGTTGCAAAGCTGAACTTCAGCAAGTTCTCCCTGATCATATACTTCACCTGAGTTAAGGGCATGAGAAAGACTCCTTCTGAGAGGATATTTACTAGGGGCTTGATATATTAATTTCTTTTCCTTCTGATCTCTCCATCTGCAATTCTCACAGCCAGCACAAACCTCACATGGGACATTCTCTGTGAAAGTCATGGCAGGACATGCTCGTAACACACACTGAGTCAGACATGCCACCCAGTGGTGAGTGCCTTGTCAACACAATCATTAACAACCTGAAACCATCAAAGCAGCTGATACCAAATAAATAACTTCATGTTCAGTTTTCCTGCTGGATTTCAGCAACCTATCACTTGAGTTTGTGTGTGTATTTATACATACTGACCTGTATGCATACACTTTAGACACACAGACAGATCTATGATTAGAATACTCTATGGAAAACTTTAATGTGTATACACAGTTTTATTTTTTGCTTAGGCTTAAAATGGCATGTTTGAATTTCTGTTTCAGGGTAAATACCCCCATCTCCCTCCAAAAGAGCCCTCAGTTATTTCAGTTCCCCAAATCTCTGTGATTACTTCTTACGGCCTAGTTGGTTTTAGACTAATTCAGAACCTTTTCTGCCTCATGGAGTTTTCTGAAGAGAGAAGCCTTCTGAAACAAAGAAATAGGCTCTTGCCCATGGGGAGGAGGTGGACCTGAGCAGCATTCACACTTTGCGATACACTTCACTTTTGCACGGCAATAAAAAAAACTGGAGGTGCTTTCTCGAATTGAAACTTCCCTTTTTCAGCTGCAAGTTGAAGGTATGTCCTGAAGTGTCTCAGAGGCCTGGCTATGCATCCATTCAGGGATGTGTTAGCTGGTAGAGATCAGGCACCTATGGAGATAAAGACAACAATGGGGGAAGTTATAAGAAGCAATGCAATACCCATCCTGAGGTGCAGCTCTCTATTTTACACTTAATCATCCCATCATCACTAAATAAAGGGGAGAGGAGAAAATGCTGATGGTGTTGCTAGGTCAGTTAAAGGAGTGCCTTAACACTCCACTAACTCAGGTTCCAGATGTGATGAGCAAACAACAATACAAAACATGAGAAAAAAAATCTTGCTCAGATAGGAAGAAATTAAGTATTTAAAGCCAGGGAACCAATTTCAAAGGATGGTAGTGTTCCCAGCTTTCCTCTCCTTTAATAATTTAGGACTTATTAATTCAAAATCAGTACATGAACTCATCCAGGCAACTAGATTTGCTCTGTCTCAGTCAGGGTTTCTCTTTCAGGGTCCTTACACCAAAACGGATGGAATAATCTCCATGCAGTGTGAAAAAACCACCCCAAAACACCCCAAACCCACTCTGAGAAGTCACTAGCTAGAGCAAACAAACAATACTTCAAGGACACTGCTCTGACATTCTACTTTGCTTACTTTCAGTGAGAGCAGAATGAACTATCAGACCTCTGTAAGACAGAACAGCTGCAAAACACAGGCACAAATGAGCAGCACATCAGCACATACAGACTGACAGCAGGGTTTAATACACATAGAGTACAAGCTTATTTCCAGGAGAAAAAGCATGTAACACTGCCATGCTGCAGCATTTGAGACTTTAGGAGGAAGAACATAAGCAAATTAGTGGGATACATCACAATCTGCACTTTAGGCTTCCGTTTGAAGATTTAGTCATATTATTTTGTTATTCTAAGTCGTCACTCGTTTAATCACAGATATAATTTCTCTGTTTTCTGAGTACTACTCCCAGCCCAACTGTCTTCCCTCCATGTTCCTGCTTCAAGGCACATAATGTTACAGCGCCAAAATAATTTTGAGAACTTGAAGGGAAAGAGTCAAAGCAAGACCTTGAAACTTTCACTGCTGCTAAACAGTATATGGCCAGAAACACTTGGAAATGGGTGTGTAAAGAAGCCAAAACGGGCCATCCATTATTTTTTCTACCACTTAATTTTTTGTAGCTGTTCTAGGACCAAATATTTATTTCTAATGCATGTTCTGAAAAGATGAAACTTGCTACATGATCATAGGATAATTCAGGTTGGAAGGGACCTCAGGAAGTCACCTAGTACAACTTCCTGCTCAAAGGAGGGCCAGCTATAAGGCCAGACCAGGTTACTCAGGGTCTTACCCTGTCTGGTCTTGAAAACCTCCAAGGATGGAGGCTATGTAATTTCAATTTCCACCACTTGTGAGGAGACAGTACCACAACAGTGGATTGTAAGCTTTTGCATTTTACTGCAGAGAAATAACATTAATTAGGATGTAAAATATCATAGAAGACTGTCTGAAACACAGGTTAATAAATTTGTAGGTTTCAACCAGTACTAACTTGGGACAAGTTAACTCCCCTCTCTTCCCTATTCCATTTGTTTGATGCTGGTCTAACCTCCCCCCAACATTCTTAAGTCATAGAATTAGACATTTAATCTGTGTTAAAGATGCCTTTGGGAGGCTCTTACCTTCATTCAGATGAACTCTGATGACCTCATCAGGATTTTTTCTGCAAGTTCTTTGGTTGTTCCTGAACCAAAAATGACTTTTTGTCTGATTAGAAGAATGTAACGGTGAAATCAAACTTGGCGGCAGGAACTCAGGCAGCCACAGTCACACATTAAAATGGCAGGATGTCGCAGGAGATAAATTGGCTTCAAGATCAATTTATGAGGTGGAGTCTAATGACCCTCAAGAGATAGCTGAGATTTTTGCCAAAAACCTTTGAGTAGCAAGCTATTTGGAAGGTACATTTTCCAATCAGAGCTTAAAAATCAGACAGGAAACTTTCACTAGGGACTGTCAGATACTCAGCTGAGTGCAGCACAGCTGCTCAGCATTAGCAAATACAAGGAATACTTTTATAGACTGTGTTAAGGTATCATGCTACAAACTGTTTCCACTAGTGCTGAGCATGCATTAAAAGTCACCGTAGGTACCGGAATCTACTACTGATTCTGAGCAGTAGCATTTGTGAAAGCTGACTAAAAGCAATGATGAGAATATCCCCAGACCTTTCTGGGTGAAAGAAGCTGAGGTGCTGGGGAAGACAGTGACCTCAGGAATGCAAAAATAATTGGGAATGCAGAACCAACTCTCAGCTGGAGCTTTGATGACTTCAAGAAATTGTTTTATAGGTCAGTACAGTTTTAAAATTTCCGTGCTTAGCTATTGATCACTGCGTTGTTTAGACAACAACTTACATAGGCTTCATTATCTTCTCCATACCACTCAGTACAGAAGTTTTGCACACTCTGCATGGACGCTGTGAGTCAAATTAGTTATACAAAATTTGGTCTCAACACCTGTCTTTGAAAGAGAACAGATATTGCCCACTGCAGACAGTATAACCGGTTCCATGACCAATGCAATACTCAAAGCAAGCTATACAGAGAAGTCAACATGACGCAGAGACAGACATATATCTGTATGTATGTGAAAGAAGGAGAGACAAATGCCAAAACTGACTTAAATATGTATCTGAATACCTCCTTCTGGAGCTATGTATGGCTGGATTCTGGGGATCTAATTTCAAAAGCAGTATTTGCAGCTCAGGCTTCTTATGCCAAAGAGCTGACAATGCAGTCATGTTCCTTATACATGAAAGATAAATATCTCAACTTTGCAACTGCACAGGTCATCTTCTATTCAATTTAAGTCTATCAAATACATCTTCAGATTAAAACCCAAAAGCATAAAGAAGGGAAATTACAAGTGTATGATTCCTGCTCTTATATATGGACCCTCTAAACAAGAGAAATTTCATTTAAGAACAAATTACGAATGGAAACAGAGCCCAGAACTTAAGTGCTGTCTGGTAATAATTTTGTCTGAATACATACTCTGTAATAGCTTTTCTCTGCATCCACTGGGGACTCTGATAATGAAACTGGAGCTTAAACACATTCCTTTATTTTCTGAAGTGTTTGTGTTCCTTCAGTCCATGAATTCTGACCCATACACCTCCGTACAAAAGCCCTCCCATCTTTTTATTCCCATCTACTGTTCAGCTGCTGTGGAAACTCCTGAATGGAAAACAGTAAGCAAATATGCGCAACATAGATCTGCGTTGTTACTCCACCTGAAAGAAGTGACAGGATTCACTGTGGCTATTCTACCAGTGGCCATGAACTTACCAGGAGAGAGATTAAATGGAAAAATCCAGAGGATCAAAATTAATTTGGCAAGCGTTTCTGATAAACAGTACCACTGTGTGTTATTTTGCCTTTCTTCATTCCCTCTATACAAATTCTCATCACTGCAGCTCTGCTTGTGCCAACGTAAAAAACCCAAAAAAGCAGATCAGAGCACTCTTCTTTAGAAATTTTGGTTCTTCATTCTAATATATCTTTTGTTTTCCATCTCTTCTTATTTAGTACTTCAACTGTAGTATGATTTTTGGAATGAATGGAGCTACATAAAAGGTCATGTACTGCATAAAAGTCACATTGTAAGGCATCTAAACTGGTTCCAGATTCAGTTGTAAAAATCAACGTTGCTCTTATTGTGCTCCCCCAGAGGAAAGCCCCACATATACAGCTTCCATGCTGGGGTATACCTCTGAATGGTTCACAATTACCATTCCCCCTCCAACCACTGAGGCTATAGCAATTGTTTTACAGGTGGGCCCACTGCATGACAAAGTTGCTTGTGGGCTAAATGCTAACCCAGGCCACAGTCCAGAGCACTTAACACAGCTAATCACATAACAGGTTTCAAATGCAGGACAGCAGATACAAGATGAGGAATCCTAGTACTTGCATTGATTACTCAGTCAACACATACCAGACTTGCAGAACAAAGCTAGTCCTCATTTTAATTTGAGCATATATAGTCCTTGACTCCTCTCGGGTTAAGTAGTTCTCTTCTGGATGCCCCACTGAATATATGTAGCCAACCAATCTTTTCACAGATGGTTTAATACAGCTGCATTGTATTAATACAGAAGGCAATAAACCACAGTGGAATACCGTATTGAGAACAAAGCTGTAAGAGGATATTGGCAATTGTTATTACTTAATATTTGCTGATTAAAACCTTCATGGCCTAGTTGACAGGACTAAATCATCGAAAAGAAAAAGAACAGAAACATTTTAGAATAAGGGACGACAAAATCTGTCAGAAGAGTTAAAAACAGACAACATGCACATCCAAGCCAATGAATAGTTATTGACAAAGCACTGTTTGCATGCATGTTAGCAGTCACAGAGATCAAATCTTGGCCTGTGTACGTAACCAACCTGTTGCTGCCCTTCACTTCATCCAGCTCTTTCTGCAGTCTGGCACTCTTCTCCTCTTCCTCCTGAAGCTTTCTCTTTACCACACGGAGCTCCTGCTGGGCTTCACACTTAATATCATTGGCTACAACCACTGCAGTCTGCAGATCAGCTTGAAAACGCCTCCACTCTTCTGTATCTTCCTAGAAAGAGCAATTAGAAACACAAACTGTTTGCTGTAAAAATGCACCTACTTGAGCTGAGCACTTAGTTATTGCTTTCTCTTTCAGTGATCACCTGCGACCAGGATTTCAGCACAATTTCAAGATGATGCTGAGGTCAAACTAAATACTTGCCTCTTTACACAGTACCAGTAAGATTGCCAAAGAAGAAACTGATGCTAAACTCTCCACTCCAATACAAAAAGTACAATCAGAGTTCTTCCTATAGCCATTGATCATTCAGACTTGTGATACTACTACAAGCGCTGTTGCTGAAAAGAGTTTATTGCTACTTATGACTCATGAAGTGGGAACAGCTGATCCAAAGTAGAAGTTCATAGGTACCAAAAGGAAAAGTAATCTGCAAAGGATTTATTATATTTTTCTTTCACAGGCAAAGAAACAGCTAGAAATGAGTGGAGAGAATGGAGAATGAAAGGATATAGAAAGAACTTCCTACAGTTGTTCCAGAAAAGTAGAACACTTATCTCAAATCCAGTATTGCAATAAAAGCTCAGCTTAGCTTTGTCACAGAATCTAAGCCTTACCTTCATTTGCCTAGTCAGAGCTTTCAGCTGCCTCTCTGTATCTTGTTTTTGTTCTTCCAGCTTCATTGCTTTACCTAGGAACAGTAAAAGAGGAGAAAATATTAAACACATAAGGACAAGGGTGAAAAGTGAAAACGGGAGGGCAGAGCAGCCTATTTGGTTTTGCTTCTAGTAATGCCACTAATAGGCGATTATTTTGAAGCATTAAACCAAACTCTTAAATGTAAAGAATCACGTGTGCAGGATCACTTAGTACACGCACCCCTGGAGCCCTCGATGTAACACTAGTAAGGGAAATATGCCATGAATTCCACCAGGTGGCAGCTCCCCTTCCACAATGCGACAGCAGCCTCGACTTTACAGCTCTTACCAGTGCTTTTCCCTAAAAGCTCTTTAAGGGGCCGATAATTCCAGTTTCTAGAATGGGCAATACATCCTTCGCTGAAGAATGAGGCTTGGAGACCATCTCTAATATTATTTCTACAGCACTAACTGTTAAAATAGTGACTTTTGTGCATGAACAGAAAAGATTGGCCAAAATTGGAATATTTCTAAAAGTGAGGCTCTTGTCACAGGTATCAAGACATGCCACCTCCTCCACTGCAGCCATAACTGAGCCTCCAGGATAAGTTCACTTAAATCCTTTTCTCAGCTCCACCTACTTTCTAAGTCACTGATGAGCTGGTTATTGTGAAGTTTTATAGCACGATGTTGTTCCACCTGGTCCTCCAACTCAAAAATGGTCTCTTTCAGGTTTTTTAGATCTGCTTCATTCTCTGATGTTTTTTCCTGCAGCTTCTGGCTGGTTCTGCTCAGTTGCTCAGCCTGCCGGTCACACGCTTCCTTCAGCTGACCACACTCATTCTCAGCCTGGAATGGAGGAAAGCAAGTTGCAAGTCTGTCTTTATTTCTTAACAGTTGTCACTCATTAGAGATTTTACTGGGCATCTCATGGGCTCTAAGAATTGAACTGTGTTCTAAGCACTGTATAACCTGAGTTTCAATGCTAGTGAGACAGTTTGAGGAAACATAGATTAGCTATAGATGTCAGTTTTCTTTCCTAGGCATAACGATAATAAAACAAGATGCTAGAAAGGAAATTAAATTTTCTATATGATGACCCTAATACCAAACCAACCTTTGCAGGTAACGGACAGAGAGGAACGATATTCCTGGAAAGCTCCACATCTCTTCATGTATTATGTTATGAGAGTGATACCACTGCCTTAGGGCCAAAATGACAACCAAGTTTGTCCACATTAACAATTTTACTGCTTTTACCTTGTGCATTTGCAATGGATTGTGAAAACATACGTAGTTGAGCTAGCTACTGCAGATATTTTCTGAATATCTGGAATTACTGAAGGGGGAATCTGCTGCACTTCCGTTTATTGGCTCAGGCCCACAGATCTATGCTTCCAGGTTTGGGGGAGATCTCTGAGTACAAACAAGTTATGGAAAAGCAAGGTGTAGGCTGCCAATTCAGTAAGTAGCACTGGCACAGCCTGACTGAAGGGCAGCCTTACAGAAGCCTGTGGTCTTGTTTGGGTGTCACAAATAGCCAATGATTCAAACCAGCTTAATTCGAGGGAAAGGAAGAGTAAAAAGGAGGAAATCTGTGGTTTCAAAACCACGCAATAAAAGTTTGGTATGGAGTCTGAGCACTCAGCAGTTTTTCATTTATTCTTCATAAACTGCAGCTCTAGCGAGCACTTGAGAGCTTCCTCTATTAACTCCATTTGCTGTGGTCACCGATTTAAGCTGAAAGGACATCTGGATTTTCTAAATCACGCAAATCACGGAGGTGCTTTTTGGCAACGCGCTCTTCCTCTGCAACTAGCCAGTTTTACCATTCTTCTCATGATCCCTTCCCCATACAGGAAAGGCTGCACACACTGACTATCACTCTTTCAGCAGTGGTGGGACATATTCACTGCCTTGTGCTTTATTAACACTTGGCCTACAGTGCCTCACATTGCAGCTCTCTTCTAAACATCCAGAACCACACAGATAATAGAAACAGTAATTGACTTAAGCTTGCTTGGAGACTACCAAATGAGGCAGAGAAAAATGGTTATAAAATATATCAATTTTTTTGCCATTACTTTACCTATCCCAAAACAGAATACTTCTCAGTTTTGTAAAAATATTTTAGTATTATGAAAAGAATCTCATCTGGAACTTGACCATGCATCATTAGTCACATTGCTGTAAGTATCAGCTTCTCTAAGCATTAGCTCACAACCTTCTGTTCTCATGTCCAATGACATCTATAGTTCACTACTAATTAATCATGATTAATTATTCAGAATTTCATATTCACTGCTACCTACTCATGCTCTTCTCTTATCTGGATTACTAGCTGATTTTCACTAATACTTGTTCACGTAATACCAAAGTAATTTTTTATTGACCTCTTCTCTTGCCCCAATTTTGATAAACACAATTCTGTTTACCAAAATAGTAAATTCCACTGAAGTTATCAGGGGAAATCAGTTTTGAATTTATAAACACAGCTACACTAACAGTTAATTCCTGGAAAAATATGCCTATAGCAGCAGAAACAGACAATATAATACAACTCCAGCTTCCATTCAAAACTAATTAATGCAATTTAAATTCTGGAAACTTATAATCAATGGCTCAATAACAATCTAAAGACTAGCAATTATCTATTTATAGAAGGACAGATAAACAACCATTATATTTTACAGCTGTTACTACTTTACCTTAGATAGCAGACCCTGAACATGCTTCAGTTCACTGTTTGCCTTCAGCAGCTCTTGTTTAAGCTCAGTGCAAGATGCTTCTAACAGATCCTTTTCTGCATGGGCTACTTTCAGCATCTCTTGCACCTCAGAGTTGTCAGTAGTACATCCCATTGCGTTGATTTCCGCAGCCTTTTGTTTCTCACTCTCTAACTGAGTTTTGAGAGAGCCATTCTCAATCCAGTTTTTTTCTTCTCTCAGGCTTTTAATCACCTGCTGGGCATCTTGATGCTCCCTTTCTAAGCTCCATAGGCTGCTGGTTAACTGTTGCTGAATGTTGAGCAATTTCTCCCTTTCAAATTGTGCTTTTTCAAGAACCTCTGCACATTTCTGCTCCAGTTCAAGGACCTTCCCCTCCTGAGCTCTGCTTTCTTCATTCTTGGATCGCTCTTGGAGGAGTGTCATTAGCTTTTCATTTTCTTGGCTCAGCTGTTCTGCTCTATCTCTATGTTGACGAAAGGAAGTCTCCAGGAGAGCTTTCTCTTCCACTAGCTTCTCATTTTCTGCTGTCAGCTCCTGCACCATTTGCTGTTGATCCGACAGCTCCTGCAAAGTAGCTTGTAGTTCTTCTGCTGTGCTGTGGTGATTCTCCTCCATTTTTTGTATTCTCTCTGTAAGAGACGCAACAGAAAGGTCACTAATATTGTTTGGAGAACTTCCTGTAGTGGAGCATTTGGAACCTTTGAAGTGGTTGCTGTTGGAGGATGTTGGCCTGGAAGGTACATCTGCTATATGTTCAAAATCAGATGCATCAGGTGACAAGGAAGCTTTAGTTACATCACTGCTGGAAGAACCTGAATTGCGCAGTGCACCCCCATTCACGTGCTGCCTGCGCTCATCCATTTCACCTCTTGACACATTTTTTGATGGGCTTCCAAAACTGGATTCTTGGGTAGTTGGGGTTGGGAGGCTGCTGTCAGCACCACTGCTTGTTGTGGTGTCTGAGAGAGGAGAGTTCTCTAGATAAAGCAATTTTTCTTTCAAAACACGATTTTCTTCTCCCAGGCTAGCAAGCTCTTTTTGAAAAGTCCTGTTTTTTTCCTGAAGGGTCCGTATTAATGGATCTATGTCAACAGGTGATACTGTTTCTAAATTTTGGTTGGAAGCACCCATTACTTCAGCATTAAGTGACCCTTTCTCTTTGCATTTCTTCAATTCACAACGGAGTTTGGTAATTTCAGAATCTTTTGTCTTTGCTTCTGCCAGAAGTTCTTTAACCTGAGATTCCAGAACAGCTTTGTCACCAGTTTCATTCTCTTGCTTGGACTTGCTAGTGGGGCGCACATGCTTGGTAGGAGTCGGTGTACCAGAAGAGGTGGGGCTGGGCTGTGTTTTCCTAGTATTGGCTTGACCACGCAATACAGCTCGCTCTCTGGATACAGATGATGATATTTCCCGGGGTGCTGGAATCCCTGTGCGCTTTGCAGCTGAAACTGTTCCTTGAAGAGAAAGAGATGAGGCAAATTGAATTAAGTTCATAAAGAAAACAAGTCACATGACAACAACACTAGAGCAGTCTTGGAAAAAAAAACCTGAGTGTTTGTATAGGTTTAGTCACAACTCTGTGTGGATTCATGTTTCAAAGGCTTGTATTATTTTGCATTTCTTCCTCTCCTACCCCCTGCAAAGGAACACAGTTTGATGAACTTTTTCCCAGTATAATAATATAATACATAGATGCTGCAATACATGAACTGCAACCCCCAATACCAGGATATTGATTATTTGAAAATAAAAATTCTTTACACTACTTTGTGAAATGCTGAATTTAAACCTATTAATTTCTAGGGAAAAGTAACTTAAGAAAAGATACCGATTTTGAAAAAAAATAATGTATTTTTATCACACATTAGTATTTTGTCACACATAAAACTAATGTATTTGCAGTATCCTCAGTTTATGCAGATCATCATAAAAAAGTCTGAAGCATTTATGCTGACTGCAGATTCAGTGAAATATAAAACTCTCCTGGCACTTCTAACACTAAGACAATTGTGTTGCTGCAGCTTCTTGCAGAGACAGACGAGAGGTTTTTCATGTTATAAATTCCCATCCTCTTACGGAAGAAGAGCAAAAGGAGGTTAGAAAGTTGATGCTGTTCTGTTTAGAGGTTGGTGTCCCCCCCAATTTAATGCAAAGCATTATGTGATTACAAGGGTAACCGAATTTCTGAGTTCTGATCCTCATCTTCCAAAGCTCTCTCTTGGAATATGGCACCATGGGTACTGAAGAAACAACAAGAGCCATCCTAACCATGCAACTATTAACAAGCTGGGTAAAGAAAAGAAGCCGCTTCAAAGAGGAGGTATTATATGCTACTACAAGCAGCAACACTATGAATTTAAGAAGTTCCTGTTTTCAGGACCTCACTCAAAAGGAAAAGCCCTAAAGTACAGAGCCATAAAGTTTTGGGATATGGTGCAATGAAGAGATATTGTCTGATGTAGCCACATAAACAGGATGCAAAGGCCTGTTATGCAAACAGAAAGGGCTAGTGAGCCAGTGTTTGCAATAAAAACAAGTTCCAGAAGCACTGAGGGAGGGCGGGGGGGGGAAGGAATCCTAGAATCAATGAGTTAATTACATCTCCCCACATTTGGGAGGCTCTTTGCTGATACACATGTGCAGTCACAGAAAATCAAAGGGCAGTTAAGACCAAAGGGGGAGCAGACTCCCTGCTGCACAACTGCATGGCTTGTGCCTCATGCTGCAAGCAACTTCATAACCCTCCCAAAGCATTTTTCACACAGAGAAGTCGTCTCTCTCGGTAATGCAGGGCAGTGAAGGGTTAATATTAACACCACCCAGTTTGCTCAGCATCTCTTTTGAAGAATACACTGGGTTTATAAACCCCACACAAACAGGAGCCCCTCCTCCTCTCTCCCAAACACACACACTCTGCAGCAGGCACAATAAACACCCAGAGACAAAGAGCAGCTGAAGAAAAGACCCCTGAACACAGAGGCGCTGTGCTGGGAGGAGAGCACAGAACAGGCTCTGTGATGGCAGGGGCACGATAAGGCCAGAGACAAAGGCTCCAGTGTTTATGGGAAGAGATAGCAGGGACAGCCTGGCCGGACAGTGAGCAGCCCACACAGCTTCATTTAGTCATCTACAGCTGGAGGCACCAACATATCAAGGCAGCTCCAGGCTCCCCAGTGAAAAGTGCAATGCAAGCAGAGAGCAGAGATTTTCCACTGCAACTCAAATGGCTGCTGGTGCAACTCCAGACCTGAGAACTCATTTCAGCTGTCAGAGCTGAAGGCCCCCGGCTCACTGCTCAGCCCATTTCTTAAAAACCCAAGGGCTCCCAACTGCCAAAATCTGGCACCTGTAAACCATAATCACAGAGCTCAGCACAGGAGCAAAGCTTTTAGCGTCAATGCAGCTAACACCATAAGATGAAGGACAACAGGGAAATTTGAATGGACCACAGTGTGATGCGTTGCTTCCAGCAGGGACATGCCAGCTCAGCACAGCTCCTTGCTCAGAGGCAGAGGTTCATGCGGGGATTCCCAGGTGTCCAGGCGAGAGAGAACAAGGCCTTGTTTCAATTTCTCTTGAACACGCAGTAGGACAAGTGTCCAGAGTAGAGAAGCAGTACTCAGGCAAGCTATAATCATACAACAGATTTAAGATGTAAAATACACATTACAAATGGCCACAGATGTTCTCTGATGGAGCCTAAGGGGTGGATTTAAAGCATTCTGTTATGTCCTGGACTTTTAATCAATCTGAAGGGGTTTTCTACTGTTATAAAAAAAATTTTATGGCAAAGCAAATACTCCAAATAACTTTCTTTTTTTTTGCAATGCCCAAACTAGTGCAATTACATGACTGTCATATGGTCAGCACATGACTGGGTAGTCTTATATATGTAGTGGGTAGTGCTGCCTGGGTAGTATTGTATACAGTACAGGAAATAATTATGCTACTACATGCTGGTAAAAATTGCACAGCATTGAGAAAACTACCTTTTCCTAAGAGAAATGTAGCACTAGTGGTAGCAATGCTAGTGTGCTTCTAATCGCCACCAGATGACAATTGCAACATGATCCTGAGCAATGGAAGACGTATACATAAGGCTAACAATTAAGCATATTTAACTGGGATTATCTGTACCTCACCAGCTTTCCAAACAGTGCAGGCTCTGAGCTTACTTAACCTGTCCCATGTGTTTTGTAAGACTCCATGCTCTGCTGACTTGTTCTGTGTTAAATCACAAAGCATTTGCTATCCATCAATAACCATTAACCTATCTCTTTTTTTCATGACATGGAAGTGTTCATGTATTTTCCTCTCTCCACTCTCCAAAACAGCGCCATGCAAAACTAAAAAGCCAGAGAGCACCCAGAAAAGAAACTGTTCTCAATGCATATGTAGGTTCATTACAAAGCACCAAAGTATAAGCACTACTATAAAGTCTATTTTATAGGCAATTCCCTCTCTGAATGACCTTGAAATTGAGCAGTGCAGCAGTTAGAAATGGAACTGCCAGCCCCACAGCCCAAGGCACTCACAGTGCAGGAACTGCATTTAGGGCTGTACAGCCACCCTGCTGACCCGATTAGCTCAGCACCCCACACTGGGTATGGGCTATGGGAGACTCCAGACAGACACATGCCTGCCAAACTGCAGAACCCAATCTAGGGTTAACTTACGCTGCTGCTTAAAGTGGCTGGAATCACATACAACTTCACTTCCTAGAAAGTGCTGCTTGTTTTGAGCAGGGAAGAGAGAAAACAATCAGCCCTGCATCTCAAAGGGAGACATTCTGGAAAAAAACCAACAAGCCATTAAACACCCTTCTGTTTGGTCAAAATGGTGCTATGGCCGTCATTCCTGTTTTCACTGTTCACCCACCCTGCGCAACCTGTTAGAAGTATTCTCTTCTCAAGTTTGAGCACAACCTCTTTCCCACTGTCCCATGTATCCAAGCTCAGGCTACCTCTAACCAGCAGTGTATTTCTCATTCCCTTTGCACTATACCCAACCTCCCATTCTCCCAGTCCCACACCCACTCTGCTAACGAGCTCAGCTTGCGCTCCCCCACTGCAGAGGAACTGGGAATTACACCTGAATTACTCCACTGAGAGTTATTGCCTGAAAACCTGTTTTGCTCAGACTGAGATCACCTCACCATGATGTTCCTCGCCTTTGTTCCCAGGAAGAACTCCTCCATTTTCAGTATCAGCCATACTATTCAGGTGTGAGGGATTAAATCTTAAGGTATATAGAGCTTATAATTTTCAAACTGCTTTAAAATTAACAGCTATTTGACTGAAATCCTCTGAAACACATAATTGTTAACTCTAAGTTACAGGACAGGGAAGCAGTGAGAAATGAAATGCTTCACCCAAGGTCACAGTAAGCCAGTAGGGGCCAGGACCCTGGAGCTCCTGGCTGGCAGCCTGCTGTGAAGCTTTATTGTTTGCATCACTTTCTGACAGGGAATACTTGCTGACTTTCCACTGGTGTCAGAAACGAAGTGGGACTTTAATGAGATAAAAGGTGACCCCTCGTGGTGATCTTTTAGCCACTTTAATCCCATTTGCAGCACAGCTACAATGTTTTTCACAGAAGGATCAGGATTACTCTTCATTTTTTCCACATAATGATCTATATTTGATCTAAGCTCTCAGCACCTGCCACATCAGCTCCCATAGGGACATCCACAACCAGAAGAAAATGGGCTATGGAGTGGAGAAAGCCACTTCCCAGTCCCCCAGGGTGGAACACAAAAGTCCATGCAGTACGGCTAACATAATTACAGTGATGGCAAGCAAGGTAAGGGAGAGTAGGTGGCAAACATTTTACCATAGTCACAGGGGGGGCACACATGACATTTTGGGATGCAGATTCAGTGAGTTTACCTGCCTTCACACTCCATGTGCTCCAAGATAGCACATACCACTGTCTTCCCAGTAAAGCACTAGCCTTGAAGTTAGGTTTATTTTACTTAACTCTTAAGCATAATCAACAGTTCAAATACCTGCTTTTCCAATCCAGAGCAGAGAAAGGATTCAGTTGGAGGTGACTTCGTTTGACCACAGAAACACCTTTGGAAGTGTTCTAATTTCTGCCTTGAATCTATTTTTTATAACCGGAGTCAATACAAGATTATTTGCCTCTGGCCTTTGGCCATTTGCGTCCCACAACCTGCCCTTTTCTTAATCCTTCCTTCCATCAACATATTAATAACCCAAAGGTTAATGCCATGGGCTTCTGCTGTTCCAGGGACTGAATTAACAGGGAATGTTCCATTTTGTACTTTCTTCCTAAATTTTGATCTTAAGCTGACAACAATAAACACACATTTGCTGTGTCAACACATTTAAAAATCCATGTTAGTAATTAATTCTTCCATAGTTTAAGTAGGTACTAATTCTCCTGCATGTAGACTTCATCTATGTAATTTAAGCATGCTGTTCACTGATTCATTTCAGAAAGCATTTCAGTCATGTAAGACTAAAGCATGAAGACAGATGCATCTTTGGTGTGATGTTTTTAAACAATGGATACCTTATTTGAATTGCAAGGGCAGGATAATAAGAAATAAAGGAAAGCTATTCATAGCACCCTGCAATATTAAAGTCATACATTTCAAAAAGGCAAACTACTGCCTGCAGACAAGTTTGTACTGTCACAATTATCTGCTGCTCTAGGACAACTGTTACATCTCTTTCATTCCTGCTCCTGCATTTGCAACAGACCAACTATTTCATGGTCTTGCATCTCTACCATCCCTCCCACCTCAAAAAGGCATAACGAAACAAAAGAGGTAGCTAGCAACAAGAAACTATGAGCTAACTCATAGCCTCCCTGCCAATAGAAGACTGGGATTATTCTGTTGTTCTGGAATTCTGTTCCCACATGCTGAGATATTTTAATAAATGTTGCCATCTGAACAGAACTTCCAAGCCTCAGACAGAAAAGTGATTCCTGCAACACCTCAAGGGACAGGTTAGTATACATCAAGGGGGCTGCAAGCATTTAGCAGAATGGCTGAGTAAAGAGAATACTATTAACAGCCCATGCTCATACAGCAAGTAGAGTTACTAAGCATCCCATACAATTTTACTGTTCTCTATCACACGTGGTTTAGCCGAAATAGGTCCTTCTCATCAGTTTTGGTTTTCAGCTTATCCTCTGGCTGTGACTTCAGTAGATCCTCAACTCAGCATGACTGCACTTAACTCAGGTTTTGCCAAGATCTTGGCGAGGATCCACAGCAGCATTGGTAACATACAGCAACAGGCAGGTAATGCAGGCATGTACTCACATGTGTGCAGTCCTGCCTGTGTAAGATCCTATTACTATTTTTAGCCAACTTTAGTTTTCTTATGCAAAACAAACCTGGATCACAGGTGTACCTTAATCCCACCTGGTTTATGACACCTAGTTTAGGAAGCCGAAATACAGATGTCTAGTGCCATTTCAGTTGCCCTTCAGGTATATTCAAAATACCTTCACTGAGCTGAAAGATTTGACCGTACCTGTGGGAGACCTGTCCTCTGCTCAAGTGGCAGAAAGAGAGCAACTGCGATGTCTGAAGACACATAGAATGCCACTAGACATTGAATTGAACAGTCAGACTTTCACAACATATTTACAAGCTGGTGTTACAAGGCAGGTAATAGCAGCTTTTATGTGCCATTTTCAAAATTACTACAGTACCCAAGTACCACTTAAGTTCTTTGTGTGGCTGGAAATCACCTAACACAATGCATTAATATGTGACTTTATGACTTAGTCACAGCCAAATCAGAAAAGATGGTATTAGCTTGGAGCCATTGCACTCTCTGTTGACTCCCTATGATAAAGTAGTACATGTTACAGGAAGCCTAGCCATATTTTCTGTCTTCTTTTGAAAACCTTGAGTTGACAAGAACTTAATTAACTTGGTGCTTAAAATCCATTTTCCAAAAGTAGCTAAGCCACTAAGAGCTCAAAGCTTAACTGAAACCCCAGGGGACGTGGCAGATCACTTTCACCCTGCTCCAGCACTGATCCTGAGATTGATATTGAGATTGACTAAGAGTGAACTAGGAATGCCCTCTGGGAAACAACTATACAGCACAGAAAAAGGATTGGTGTACATTTGACTTTAAAGTACTGTTTCATTAAAAGATTTCAGAGTTTTGCACACATTTACTTCATTGAAATGCCCTATTTTTCCTTTAAGCAAATGAAACAGTTAAAAAACAACTTCCCTGCTAACCAGAGATGATACGATATCCTCATTAACAGGAAAACACTGTCAGGAAACACACTGACACATTTCATGGTGGCATGAGAAAAAGCAAACATAACTGCTGAAAAGTAGAGCAGATTTAAGAACAACCCTTACCCATGCTGCTGTGCTCTTTCATACAGGTACCTACACAGAGGCAAAATCCCTCTCTTATGTTCTGCCACATTGTTTAATGCTCCTATCCTTAAACCTCCAGGCATGCTAACGCGAAGACAGCTTGGTAACAAATACTGAATGAATGCACATAACTAAATCAACTCATGAAGAAGATCCAATCAGTTCTAAGTGCTTAGGTGGCCAGAAAGAAAGTGGGACTGGATGCAGAAGGCCAGATTTTCAAATAGTATAGGTGCCAAGAGACACAGATCAGCACCTACTGTTAGTTTCAAAACTGCTTAAGCTGTTTAGAACTTCATATTTGAGAGTGAAGTGTCTAAAACTTCTGGTCCACCATCAGCTTAGTGTCATTCTTTATCCTGACTTTTACCTATTATACTGTGACAAACTATTATGGCTTGATCTGCTTGATACACAAGGGGAATGAGCTGAATGGGTTAGGCATCAGCATTTTTCAGTGACCACAGTATTGGATACTCCTTTGGATAATCCTCAATAACTCAGAAGAGCATATCATTGTCCATCTCTTTTAGGGTTGTCCTGCAGAAAGACAACGCTGTTTGCTACCTGGTCTTTATGTAACAGTGAACAAAGCAAACCTAAGGCTTGGCCAGTCATGGTTCTCCTGAATTAGTCTGTTTGCAGAGTTATTAGTCATAGAGCCAACACCTTTGCAGGTCAGCAACTCTTTGGAAAGGTTCACGTAGACTCCAGCTAGCTTTAAAAAAAGACAGGGAGACAGCTGCAGAACAAAGGTGGTTTTGATAACCTCACACTAATTATACAGAAGCATCTGCTCAAATAAGGCCTTCTACTCACTTAGCAAACACTGAGACTAAAAAGTCATTATAACAAACATTTTTCTGAAGAATTTTATGGCCTATTGGACTGTTGTGGACTGCCTGACTACATTCGCTGTGGAATAGGTACAATATCCAACAGGAGGAAAAAGCTAAAATACTTAATGCAAAGATTTTGATCTATGTAATCATTGTGGACAGGTATAGGGAAGTAACTCAGGTTCTGATATTTGACACAGAGGAAAAGAGTAAGAGACCAAAGAAAGAGAAATAAAAATTATATTACAAAGTATTAGGAAACAACATATACCTGTATTCGAAAAGTTACACTACCAGAGGTTCCAAAGAAAAAGCAGCAATAAGCATCTTGTTCTGAGCAATTGCTAATTTAAGACTACAGAGACCACTGATATTAGAGCTGAAGACTTTGTAAGGATTGGCTTATTTTTTGCTTTAATTAGAAGATACGAGTCTAGAGATCTGGGGTGCAAGAAGCACACGAGAAAAGGCACTATTTTGGTAACTCAAAGACCACATCATGACAAAACTACTTATCATCAATTTACATCTGCAGATGAACTACTGGTAGGACATTCTTTTGAAGGGTGGCCACTAGAAGAGACTCTCCCATGGCAGCAATGTAACCCAATGGGAGATACGACCTTATATTTGAAGCATCTCCAATTGGTTAAAATTTTAGCATTTAAAACAAGCAAAAGTGTACAGGTATACTGTCCAGTACTCTTAGAATCTACAAAAGGCCCTATTACACTGTCCCCTTCAGTAAGTTATATAGTGGTTTTAGAAGAGAAGGTACCCATGTAATCTCTGCTGCATGATTAAGGAATTTCTTAAAGATCACAAATAAATTATTTGCAGCTTGTTGAATTCACCCTGATCAATGACACTGTCATCTTGTTCCTTCTTACATAGAAAGTCACATTTAACTCTTCCAAAAAAGTGTTAAAATGCAAATAGAAAAAGAACATCAGCTCTTCTCAAGCTCTGGTGGTTCCCAGCTCTTAGCACAGCCACAAGAAGAACTGAAGCTCAAGTTCACATTGCCACAGCTCAATACTGTTACAGTGGAAACAAGGTCGCATTCAGAAGGTATATGAAATGAGATCTGATCAAAATCCTGTTCACAAAGTCTCATTGTGAATTTCAGCCGACTTACTTTTCTCTTTATGGGCCTGTTCACATACAATTCCTCTCTGAACAACAACAGTAGTTAAAAATCTCTTTACCCTGAGAGACATGCCAGTGTCCATATAAAAAGAGTTCCTCTGAACACTTCTTACACTCTTTACTTGGGTTTTCTGAAGGTTTATGTCCCAAATGAAAACTCAAGCTTGGATATGTCTGTCTTGAATATAATAAAGTTTTGTACCCAGTACAAAAAAAAACCAGTGCAGGTTGCACTGTAAGAGGGAACTTTTGCTTAGAAGTCTAAGGACCAAAGATACATCTATGAAGCACATTGGCAAAGCTAAGAGGAGGCAAGAATTGTTCTATGCATATGTATCCTTACCTAGCACGCCCAGTCTTTGCTTTCACAAATACAGATTTCCCTTTCAAATCTGCTCAAGAGTCCAAGAAGCATCCAAGGGGCTTCACTGTGCCATAGGCCTCTGGTAGCAAGAGAATCATGAGGGTACCACTGCGCTCACCTCTGAAATGAGGTATACAAAACCCCATGGAATAACCAAGCAACGTACATCATGTCTGCCAACGTGGATGCAGATTACAAGCGTACTTGCAGTTTACCACTTTGCTGCTTTAGATTTCTAGAGTACCCAGCAACGTGGCATAACAAACATTGAGACATCCAAAGCAAATGGTCTAGCAAATGTTCAGAGAAACTCTATATCATACACTTACTGGAATGTCCCCCGGTAAACTCAAGCCTACTTTTTTGGGAACCGTTAATACCAGTGGGCCTGCCAAAAACTTTAGTCACCTGCTAACTATACCCCTTGTCTACCCCCCCAAAAAAATTACTAAAGCTTTCTACATGTAGCATTATCCCAAAGTTGATCTGGTGGAAGTTACAGAAATCCAGAATTTTCCTTCTTTAAAATAAAGTCACTCCTACTTGCTGCTTCATTTTATCCAATTTTATAATTTCCACAGCTGTCATAGCTCATTATTAAAAAAATAAATAATTTTTATATTCCTTAAGAGGGCCTTGACTCTATATACTTGTGATATTAGCACACCAAAATTACAGGGATTTCTGTGTACCGTGACACTTCCTGATTTTGTTTGTCCTGGAACATTTCCTGTCTATGCACCTGTCAAAATGAGATGAAATCAGGTATAATCAGCTCACACCTATAAGCAAAATGAATTTTAAGCCAGATTCTATTCTGTTTTTTCTTTTTTCCCCCAACAACTGTTAAAAAAACCAAACTGATAAAAGTATCCATAAATGTGAATCTTTCAGTGAATGGAGACAAAACCTCTGGTGTTTCACTGAAATAAGGGATTTTTAGTTTGATCTGGTTGGCAAGTTCGGGTTTCCTTTGTTTTCCTACCTGCTAGTTTTGAGGCTTCTGCTGTCCAGAAGGTGGTTACCAACTGCTTTGGGAGACATCCTTGAAGTTTACTAGCAATTCCCCCAGGAAGGTACTGTTCAGAAAAAGCAATAGATTTCCTCTGAGGTAAAGGCAGAAAACTTTCTCAACTCATGCAGCTGTACTAGGATTATTCCTGAGACAAATGAGCACTAGCTGGAATAAGAATCCCAGGATTCTCCTTGATTCTAGCTTGCAGGCAAGTAGATAACTCTCTTCAGCTCAGAAAACTGCTTCCCAGCTAATCTAGCCCAGAAGTTCATCACTCAGCCATTACTGGGTTAACAGTGGTGACAAGACAGCTGTACTTCCATTTCTGGAAAATACAGTTATACTAGATAGAATACCAGTGTTGAGGTTTTGAGAAGTACCAGAAATTAAAAAGCAAACAAAAACCTGGCCCATGTAAATTCAGTTAATAGTGGTCATCAGAGAATAGCAAGTAGATACATTCCTCCATGCACAGTGCATATACAATGGCTGTCACAACTGAACATTAACATCTGATCTGTGTCTAGAAGTTAATGCAGAAAGGTGACCTAAAACCTCCTGGTCCAAGAATCCAATAGGAAAGAAAAGTAAAAAGAACCCTGCTCCTTCCAGATAAGTCAGGTGCTGTGGATCACTCCTCTAAGCTACCAAAATCTACCTGACATCACATATATAAGCATAAAGGGTAACCAAAAAGCAATTTTAAGTGGGGAAATGCTTAATATCAACATTTTCACAATTAGAAGGCTAATTTATTCAACCTGTTTGTTTAACTATTCATCAGCATGGGTTTTTCTTCCCCCCCCCCGCCTTTCGCTTTGTTAGAGGCAGATTGTGATCTAATTCACTGTCCTTCCCACAAACATTTCAGCTTGTGCCACTGAGCGAGCAGCAAGCCACTACAGAGGAATGGAGCAGCAGAAAATGCCTTTACACAGCACTGTATTGAGTGCTTCATATTAGGAAACCATGACCTGAACCCTCCAGTTCAAGAATGCTGCCCCACACTTGGCCAAAAGGCCAGCACTGACTGAGCCAAAATAACTTTTCCTCATGAATTCTCAAGCCCTGCTAATCCAGAAAGAGTGGGGAGGAAAGGAATCAAAAATGGAAACACAAAAGGAGGTTGTTCCTCCTCCCCTAAAACAGAAGGCAGAACTTAAAAGCTAGAGGCCTTTTTTTTTTTTTTCATTGTTTGCTTAATGCTTCATAACCAGTATGCATTGCATTGGTATTACAACTGCCTTTTGTTTACTAAAATGTGATGACCACACAATAAACCCAGGTTTATTGTTGTTTCCAGCCTGCTTCAGTGAGGGGGTGGGAAGAGGACTGATTTAGTTTCCACAGCTCATCCAGAGCTTTTGCTCTGCCTAGTATAGCGATAAAGGAGCCAGCTAGCACTGTCCTGAATAGCTGATACTAGGAGCTGGGCTGAAATCATTAAAACTATCAACACAGGATGAGACGCATCAAGAAAAGAAATGAGACAGAAGGGGAGAGAGAAAGAAATCTCATAACATAATGAGATGTTTATCTATTAAAAGTTGCCCACTTCAAAGCAGGAAGAGCTTCAACTCCTTGGTAAAAAAAAAAGAGCTTTTAATTAAAAGATCAGTCAAAGATTTTCCACAGTCAAGCAGCCTCAAAGAAACTATGTGTGGAGGAGGCTGAAAGTAATTTCTAACATGATTAGTCCATTCTTCAAGCTCAACAAGGTTTTATGAAAGCAGTATTTCTCAAGATCTAGAAGATAAGGATTGTGGAAATATCCTCAGTCTCTCAAAGAACACTGCCTCTTCCCTTCTGATGCTTCGATCCTCACCAGCTTTTGCTCAGAAAAGCCTAGAGAAATACTGTCAGAGCTTTGTGCCTCCCACTTTGGGGCAAGATAGACTGTAAGCCTAGGACCACTGGATAGTCAAATGGATACTCAGCTGCAGGTTAAACCAAGTTGCTACCATGTACTTCAGGAGGTCTGGAAACATAACATGAAATATTTCTGTACGTTGCTTTAGCCAGACGAAAACACGCTAAAACACTGCACTTGGAGTGAGCTGGTGCTGTGAGCTTTCTCCAAGCAGAGAATACCAGTCCCTGGAGTGACTGGTGTTCATGGAAACTCATGGTCTCATCCCCACTTACCAGCTGTTAACTGTGACTAATGGAACTTACTGCTGAGGTGGTTCTGTTCTGCACAAGCATAGGGAATTACCTCTGCTGTATTTCAGGAATCACATGCGCTTTTGTCTATGAGACTAAATACTCAGCTACACTTTTGAAGGTCTTTCTCTCTTTTCTGTCTTGCAGACAGCTAGGTTCCTGCCAACAAATTTATCATTATCCACACCCTTGTAGAAACAACCCCTACAAAAGTGATTATATGAGGCATAATTATATGGTATTATAAGGATTTCTACATCTTTAGTATAAATGCTGCAATGTCAAAATGCAAAAGACCTTTAGGGTGTGAAAAATACAAAAGAATATCCTCCAGATGCAGGGAAAAACACACCTTTGCATTTTACTTTGTTCATGTTAATTAAAATAGCTTTCTATCCTTAGTACAGGATGGGATTTCTCCAGTCAGTTGGACTGGTCAGAGACATTTCAAACAGTGATGATCTGGAAGACAATATGCTGTTTCTACCTTTTTCCCTATGGCGTTTCAAAAGCATTACCTTGGTGTGTTCACATTTGCTTTACATACTCCTATCAAAACAGCTGTATATTAAGATGCTTTTGCACAAATCTATATAAAGGAAACCATTAAGGTAAAAAGCAAAATGACCTTATACCTGTAAAATGCAAACAGGTCAAAATTAAAAGGCTGTAAGAAAATCATATGGCCTTACAGGTTTTCCTACTGAATTCAAGAATCCTACTGCAATTTCCTGAGGCAGAAGCTGTGTAGAAGGGCAATGTCCCCAAAGATTTTGTTCAATAACCATTTTGTCTTTTTTTTGAAGTATCCTTTATCTTTTCAGATATCATCCTAGTTAAGAAATGGAACAGATCATTGAAAGCAATCAAAACATAACTAATTACTATACATCAAATTATCCAGAATATTGATCACCAGTCCATGGCAAAGAAATGCAAAAGAAAGGTTAAGGATAACTACAATTCAGTAGGAGAAGAAAGAAAAGTCAGCTGATGTAAGTACAATATGTCAAAAGAGTAACTGCACCCTGTCCCCAGAGCCCTTTCCATACATTCATAAATATGACTTCACTGAAGTTACTGGTAAAGTTCTTATTAGCTTCAGTAGTGTCCTACTTTCACCAATGATTTATTAACAGCTAGCACCAAAACATCCATCACAACAAAAATATGAGAAGAACATAACTGCTCACAGAACACAGACATATTTACTTAGCCCCTAATATTCTTCCTAAGCAACTGAAGACATTCCAATCAAGATACAAAAACTACAATTCTTTTGTCTTGGTAACAAATGGGAGAATATATGACCTGGTTTCAGTCAACACATCCCTTACGCGTGTTCAGATCTGGACCCTGCAAATTCACGTTAGCCTTACATTTTCCCAAAGGTATATTTTTCCAGTTGTCAAAAATCAAATTTGCCTATAAGAACTTTAATTTATATTTTGCTGTTAATAAAAATACACAGCCTGTTACTTGTGTGCTACGTAGACTAATTAAAAGGGCAGAAAATTGCAGTTCTGCTGTAATTCTATAGCCTGAGCGAACTTACTGATGAGCACAGATCATACAAGGACAGAGCACTCTGCCTCAGAACATGCAATCCATATCTATTGATGCTTATCGAAAAACATTACTGCTCCATGAAACATAATAGATGGAACATTTCAAGAAAGATCTGTGAACACATGTCTACTTTGGATTATAGGAAGAAAAAAGTTGATCCATGGAAAATCTAGCAGTGCCTATTATTGGAGATCCTCGGTTTTATATAGTCTTTAATCATCATGCTCAAATTGCTTGGAGATACAGCATAGGAAAGTATCAAAAAATAATGAAAGTATCAAAGATTCGTCAACCTGCTAGCGGCAGTCTGTGAGAATCACAGAAAAATCAAATTAAGTCCTCTTCAAGCAATACAGTGCCAATGAAATCAGAGAAGTACTTCATTTCAGTTTTACAATTTCATGTTGTTCTAAAAAGCTACATCCCCTGTGGAAATCAGGAGATTTTATGAAGAGTAAATTAGTAAAATAGAGGAGGAATCAAGAAGAGGAAAAATAAAATAAATTACTTTGCTGAAATATTAGTAGAAACCCCAAAATCCAAGACTGCTGCTGAACAAACTTGTGAATACCTCCAGGGCTCTGGCAGGTTTCAGTAGGAAGACCAAGGTGCAACACTTGCTCAGATTTCTTTGGCTAGCTTTATAGCTTTAAGATCTTGAGAAGCCAAATACAACCCAAACAAACAAACAAAAAAAATAAGCTCTGTTTTTAATCCAAGGCCAGCATTATTCCCTCTTCCTTTCACCCTTTTCCCTCATTTGAGTAATTTAATATAATGTCAGAACCAACACACAATCACAGCTGTCTGCTACTTCCTTATCAACCTGCCACTGTCAGGCCGATTGCAGCATGTTCACTAAACTAATAAAACATTGTCAAGAAAATCAGCTTTTACATTTACTATCATACTAGATCTGCTATTCATAGATCCTAAAACATCACTGGCAGCGGGGCAAAAGCCTAGTCTGCAGAGCTCTAACCATCGGACAAGCTCTTGCTGACCAGCTCATTTACTAAGATTCCCAGGAAAAACTCCCTGCCTTCATCCAAGAGTGGCTTTAATTTTCATCAGCAAAACAATCTAACACACAGCAAAATGCATAAACCACATCCTGCTGCCTGCCATGCCCTAAAAAGTTCTTCTTGTAAAAGCTTTGGTCCTACCCACAGAGAAAGTACTCCCACTGAGCACATCCTCCCAGCCAACGCTGGAAACTGCTATAAAGGCCTTGCCTTAGTGTAGGAGAACTTACTGATCTCTTCCATTAATTTAGCATTCATTGGCTTCTTATCTTGGGATCAGGGGCCCTCAGATTATCACTAAACTCTGCCTCAAACAGATAATTTTAGAGGCAGCAAGTTAGTTATACTCATGACTAAATTCCTCTAAAAGGCCAGTCCAAGTTGTGACATAGTCTCTTGGCTGTACTCATTTCACTGGCCTGTAGACTAGAAAAGACTACTGCCATTTGACATGTTTGTCGGTATTTCTGAAGTTATTTAATAATGTCAGTCCAGTCAGGTCGCATCACAAGACTAATCAACAGAGCTGGCCCTAACTGGCCTCAGAAGACAGGCTTAAGTCAAGTAAAAATTACCCTCCAGAGGAAAATAAACTTCTTCAATATCAGTTTAATCAGCAGTGTGTTACTACTCTGAAGAATGACAGCATTTGTAAAACCCCCATGAAAGAGTGACTCGTGGGAGGAAGAGATGACTAAGGAATTAAACTATCCACTGGAGAGCAAATTGTGGTTTGCTGGCTCCACTGGGAACAAAAGGTCTACGACTCACTGCCTAGGCTCGAGGAGGACATGACTTGCTGTCGGTATTTCCATGAAAGCTGTTACGTGATTCATTAGCTTTGCTGGCCCTTCTCTCCTCCCTCCCTTCCCCCCACACCATCATTAAACTCATCTGTTCTCTTGAGCTCTTGCTTGGCAGAAATGGTGTGCTGACATATAACAGAGTTAAAATGAATGGCTCCCACCTTTAGAAGAAAGGAAGAGAAGCAGATGAGAGAGACTAAAGAGTACCCAGAGAAGATCTGACTACACACGCCAAAAAAGAAAAACAGAAGTCACAAGCAATAATGTATTTCTACAATACCCTTTATCTTGAGAGTCTCTGTATACTTTACAAACTATACATCCTACACTGAAGAATCCCTTCCTCAAACATAAAATGAAGCCACCCCTAGGCCAGGACAAAACAGACATAAGAAAACAGATCAATACTGGCTTAGTGTATGCACTGACATTTGATATTCTCATCCAAGCCATGTAAGCATGTTTTACAAATAAGCACAGTCCCAAAAAAGTCTAACCCTTGGATAACCCCACCCCTGTAACCTTGTTCCAACTAGAGAAGTTAATATTTCCCATTCAACTGCTTCTTTCAACAAAGTTTTTGTATGTATTGAGTCATTTTTTCCACCTCTTCCCAAAGATATTAATCACCACATCACCTGCAGATGTTTAGAGGATAAACAAAACCCCACCATCACCGTGTCAACCAATGTCAAAGAATCTTAGCACTCCTGTTCAGAAATACAGGCTGCCTCACTGTTTCCAAGGCAAACTAATGTTTGAAAGGCTTCTCTCAATAAATACTAGCGCACTGGCTAACGCTGTATTCTTCCATACAACTCCCATGAAACGTTCCCACTATTTCACAGGTGCTCTGGCCTGTGTTTGCGTATACTGATGGTTCCTTTAGTTTGAGGCAGTTTTCTGCTTCTGAGACTGGCTAACTCTACTGACGAACTGCAGCAATATTCGCTATTGTTTTACATCTTTTTCTCTATTACTTAATAGGTGTTTTTATGCTAAAACCTCCACATGCTTTATAAATATGAATATTCAGAGCACTCATTATAGCAGGAAAAGCGTCCACTTGCAAGCAGCAGAGTTTTGGCAAACGAGTGATGCAAACTTGGGTCACACACACCACTAAATAAGAGTTCTTACAAATGACTGTAAAAGTGGTTTAAAATAAGTTTTAAATCAGAAGTCAGGAAAAGCCTATAGAATCTAACTTTGTTACAAGCAATCTCCTCAAAGCCTTTTTAGACACTCTTAGACCCTTAGCAAGACATAGATTAAGTTACAGAGATGATATTGGGCTGTTACAGTGTCTTGTAAATCTGCTGTTCAAGACAGCAAGACAGACGCAATGCAAGATGCCTTCCCCTTCTGTCTTCACCTCTCCAACAATCCCTTCCTCAGCTAGTTACATTTCTTTCCGATTCCCCTGTATTAACATGTTAGCTTCAAACTGCTCAGCTTGGGGGCAATAATTTACTTCCTGATCTTTGATGGCTCTGAACAGCCCACCCAGAAGTTGGGGTTATCATAGATGTATCTTCACATCCCACATCTTGATTGTTAGCTGCAGAGTCAGGATCACTCACATGGGCACTGTCAGACTCTGAAAGTATTGCTTCTGGGACCTGTATTATTTTATTTAGTTTTGAAACTAAAATGTATCCTTGTCACAGAACTGTAGCCTTGTTAACCAAAAGCGATGCTCCTCATGTCCTGTTACTCCTATTTACACTCAACAAGAAAATCTGTTAAAAGTACATCATACTGTCATAAGCCTTTTACTCCAGGTTTAACCTATATCATAACAGAGGCATTTAGGATCAGATTTTTGAAGAGGTCAGTGTCCAGTGACACCAACAGAAGGAACAAGCATTTTAAAAATCTGTCCCCAGTACCCCAAGATGGTACATTTGGGGTGAAACACAGATGAACCATATAGTGTCCATAAAATTTCCTGAAAATAAAAATAAACCAGATGACCCTGAATATCACGCTCAGGTAAACAAGTAAAGATTTGATTGTCTGTAGTTAAAGCTGGCACATGAGCTAGATCAATAAAGAGGCTACTCCTGGGGTTTATTTTGGTTATTCCAAAAGGACCAAACTTGGATTACCACAGTTATTCAAGATGTAGGTATTCCTGAATGAGAATTGAATTAAATTCATCCAAGCAGAAACAAAGCCCAACACAGATACCTCCATGTATCACATTCTAATGTGAAAAACAAGGTTTTGCATCCTAGTTTTCAAAAATCAACACAAACTCTGCTTCAGATGACTTTACGTCCAAAGCCAAAGCTCTCACATACAAGGAATATGTTGTCAGAATTTATTTTGTCAGCAAGAATGTTCCTGAAACTTTTTTCATGATTAAACAGTTTTAAACATGTAGTTCAATTCAAAATACTCCGTGTTTTTCAGTCATATTCACACCTTAAGAACAGTGAGGACTCATTAAAACAAGACGTAGTACAGCCTACACTTAAAAACTGAGACTGGGTGCAACAGAAGCATAACCTTTTCCCCTTCAATAAAAAAAAAATAAAATAAGTCACAGGACAAGAGAAAAAGGATGAAAGAGATTTTCAAAACCCACAGGGAGTCTGCACGCTCATTTATCATCTATATTAATAGTAATAAGCTGTTCAAATCCCACCACAGGCCCTGCAAAAATCAGAGTCAGTTTTCCCAAACTCTGATCTGAAGTTAGCTGCGTACCTCCCCATGCCTTTACCCACCTCTCCCTTAGTTTATCATCAGCGTTATCCCTCCTCAAATGACAGTAACACATTACATTCCAGCAAGACTTCTATAGCTGGCAGTAGCCAGTGAAATACAGATTTCGGGGGCTGGGGATGTAGGCAGCCATACTTTCCAGCCTAAAGTTTAACTTTCCCTTAGAGCAGCATTTCTTCTGGTGACTGGATACTGGCAGCTTTTGTGTTCTTCATTAGCCTGCTGATTAACATACTGCTAGAGAGTTCTCCACTACACCTAACTGCTGTTCCAGCACTCACTGGCAGATCTATTGTGAGAGATCCTAGAGCAGCAATGCAGCACTGCCTGCCTCTCGCTTTTCCTCACAATACTAGAGATCAGGTACGTATGTATTTGCTTTCAAAACAATAGCTACACATCTAATCCATACTATACGGAAACACCAATAGAGCAATAACAACTTTAATGGAAATTTGTGAATGAAATTCCCATGGCAACAGTAAGAAACAGATTGCCAGGAAATACAACTGATTCCAGTTTTCTGTATATTAGAGGGTTCTAAGCTCGAAGAGGAACTAAGAAATAGCAGAAATCAGCAGGCCTACTGTTTTTTACCCTTCACTGAGCATTTAAGAAACAAGCAAAATAAATCAAAAGGCGACCAAAACAGTACAACGGCATCAGGAACAAATCACCAGTCTTCCTTGTGTACAGTATAGACATTTGGCACAAGGGGAATTAGATATATCTGATACTAGCTCTTGGCTTTCTATAAAATCTGCTTACTGATTAACATGCAAAGCGCTACACTTCTGAAAGGACAATGGTGGGAAGACCTTCCACAAAAGCATCATTTTAAATTCTAAGGCCTGGAAAATTTCAGGCCTCACACCAAACAATGGTAAAGGCTAACACAGTCAAGCTGCAGATCCTGACAAGTTGTATGTACATCACTAGATAAGCTTTGTAACTTTTTAGCTGCATCATGCAGACTACGTGAAATAGTGTCTGTCAGGCATTAAGGTCCCTCCCTTGCAGGCATTCTGTTCCACCCAGCAAAGGATTTCTTTCAGAAAAGCTTCCCTAAGGACGGTGCTGCGATCTCAGGTATGGAGCAGCAACAAACAGCATTTACAAGGCACAAGGTAAACAGCAGTAATTTCTCCAGCAGCCTGGAAGCCATCAGCATTAGCAATGACAACAGCCTCTGTTTCCGCTCAGTGGGAGACTGCGGTTAAACCCCCCGAGAACAAAACCCCCATCCCCTGCAGTAACAGCCCCGACAGCCGCCGGCAGCAGCCCCGGCATCTCGCCCGCTCCGTACAGACCGTGGTCGTGCTCCTCCGCTCGCCCAGGCTGGTTGCCCATTTTCGGTCGCTCCCTCGGCTCTGCCCCGAGCTGCTCTAGGACCCCGGCGCCCCGCTCATGCTCGGTGCAGCGGCGGGCCGGCCTCTAGCTGCTTCAACGGCCACGCTTCGGTCAACTTACAGAGGGAAGAAAAAGTCAGCTCCTTCCTAGTTCCTGGCACCAGGAACAGAGCTTGCTGCTCATGCTGAAGCAGCTGTGGCTCTCCCTCCTACCTCATTACAATATTATGCACCGAAGGCCGGCCTGTGCAGTTAATTAGCTGCCTGACTGCTGGAATAAAAGGAGGGGAGGAAGGGAGGCAGAGGCAGCGCGAGCAGGCAGCGCGGCCACCCAGGGGCGGCAGGCGCACACTGCAGGCGGGCGGGGGCGGGCTGGGTTATCAAGCCCCGCTGAAGCCATCGACCAAAGCTCCACCACAGACAAGAACTTCGCTTGGAAACGCGATCAGGGCTCACCCATGGCTGCAGAGGGGTGAATGGCCAGGGAGCTGCTTCTAGGCCATGCACTAGTGTTCAAATTAGTACACTAAATTGCAAACCCAAAACACCGAACTGCAGCTGAGAGTGAAGAAGGGCAGAGGGACCCTCAGAGAAGACAAGAGCAGCCAAATGCCTCCAAGACAAAGTTATTTTTGCCCCAGATCACAACACCGAAAGTATGCTTACCAGGGAGCAAACAGACTCTGCCCCTAGGTGTAAGTACACCGTTAAGCAGAGATATACTTACAGATCTGGTTAAGGACAGCTCTTAACTTACCTGTCACAAGAATGAGGCAACCCAATTTCAGAAATGCTCAGCATCTTCTGAAAACTTAAGATACCTAAAAGGTACTGAAATGGAGATTGAGCTCCTCTGAAAACCTGACCATGATTGAGAGCACAAGCCCTTTCTGAAAAGTCCTGTCTATCAGATTTGTTCCGATATCCTCTGGGGGTATTCCTGGGTAAGCTTGAGCACCTCCAGCTGGTCTTAGTCTCAACTGGTGCCGAGAATAGACAGGACATTGCAGGCTCACATCCATATTATAGAAACAATATACAGGATACACTGACTACTATTAACACCTAATTATTTTTGTTAAAGTAAGGATGTAGTGTTTTGTTACTCCTAAGAAATTAAGTGATTTCCAAAATTTCCCTCATGCTAGTTCCTCACAAGCACTAAAATAACCCCAGCCAAACTTGATAGCCACTACTACACCTAGAAGCTGCAACCACAAGTATGATCTACATACCGTATTGCTATCATAAATATTTTTGTCTGTGAGCTGTACCACCAGAGCAGCTGCACAAGGCTGGCCTACCCAGAGGCTGGCCAACAGCCAACCTTTCAAAGAAATAAATCAAGATGCTCCTCACTAATAGAGTCATGACGTACATGGGAAACGAGAATACTGAATGACTCCAGTGATCAGTTTCCATTACATGGATAATTAACAGAATCATCTTCTTAAAGTCTTGATTTCAACATGAGTGTTAAAAACAAATTCAGAAATAAATTAATATTCATTATTAAGCGTCCTAGGCTCAAAACAGATTGAAAATAAAACGTACAGAAATTAGCCTAGCTAGTTGTGAATCCATTGTTTCAAGTAAAGAAGTCTGGAGATCAATACAACAGAAACAGGATTTTCCTAATATTCAGTATAAGAGGGTGAGTTAGTTGTCAGTCTTAAATTTTTCATTGTTCCACTTTATGGATGAAGCTAAAAATTTACATACAGCTGTCTATATTTGGATGACATCAAACAAAATTCCTGTCTACTTCTATCTTATGACATGCCAAATATAAAATGCTCTGTTTAATAAGCCACATGAATTCTATAAAAAAGGATCATTGATAGTGCATTCTTTCTCTAAAAGTCATCTTAGGGTCTCAAGTCTTGTATGTTGTTAGGATGGATACTCAGCTTGCCTTTCTCAAAGGTACAGATACAAATGTCCTCCAACTGCTTGCTGAAACGTATCTCCAAGACAAAGATATTTTCTTCTATTATAGACTAAAGAGTGACTTCTGCTTTTCTTCAACAGGATTCACCAGAGGGATTGCATTAGCCAAGATAATCTCTGGGCTTGATAAATCCTGACACTGAGCATTGATTATTCCAACACCCGCTTTCTATTTCTGTAACACAACAGGGAATAGTGTAACAGGGTCCCAGTACAGTATGGGGTGCAAGCCTGGAGTAATTATAAAATATAATCACTGAGTCAGAGCAAACACCTGAAGTCTGAGCCCTGTAGGAGAGTCATGACTGGAAGAACCAATCTATTATTTTTGACAATGGCACAAAACAAGTCAGAACATTCTAACACCATGATAGGGAGATTGATGTCAGGTGAAAGACTTCTAGCTCAAGTCCACAGTGAAAGGTAAGGTATGAATTTTAAGATACAGCTATATCCTGAGCAGAAGTCATGGATAAGAGATTACTGTTTATGGAGCATGCAGCTCAAACTGAGGGGGGAAAAAAAAAGGAATAATGCCGAGCATGACTTCCAGCATGGTGACTAGCTAATAAATTATGACAGACATGTGGCTAAATCTTTAGGCAACTATTTATTATCTGAACATTTTACATTATTACTGAGGAGGAAAGGAAAATAAAGGTATAAAAATAAATGAATGAACAATTTAATCTCTATAAAGTAGACTAGCTGTTCTTCCTAGGCATGACTGATCCCTTTGCACTATCCACTCGTGGGGCTGCCCCTTTTCTATATAGTAAGGATGGGAATGAATTACTGAAGGTGTGACATGCATAATTCTTTCAACTCACTAGCCGAATGACAGGACTTATTGCCAGGCATAACCTTTCCTCAGACCCTACTCTCACAACACAGCACATTAATTAGCATAACTTCTGAAAGCTCAAATTGTAACCCATCCTCAAAAGAAAAAGCAGGAAGATGCCGCGGAATGATCTTATATTTGCAGTGGCCAGAGAGCCTTCTGAAGAGACTGTCAGCTAAGGTCTAAAGAACTTACAGATGCTGAGCAGGACCTCCAGGGCTGGACCTTCTGGCAAAGACTGAATGGCCTGTAAGGCTGGACACCAACTACCAACACCAGTGCTCACATTATCATGCTTTACTTCTTCCATTAATGCTAAAGATTTTATGAGCACTAAGTACATATGTAGGAGGAAAAAGAAATCTACAGAAATGTCTGTATCACGCACAATAGTGGACCCTAAAGGATTAGGAAGATAACATCTATGTTGAAACCCAGAAGAGAGCAAATTTATTTTTAACCATGCTAAAAATTTTTTTTTTGTGAGGATATTTGGTGAGGTCATAGTTAAGTTCATGACACAGAACCGCAGCCTTCTAGGAACCCATCTGAGATGTAGCTGTCAATCCCTCCCTCTTAATTTACAGTGTCAAAATCTAACATAAGCAAAAGCTGCTAAAAAAACAAACAGTGGAAAAAAAATTATACAAGGAATCCTAAGCCCTCTCCTGATATGCATACTTGTTAGACCAGGCCAGCGTTCCTTTCTTTCACTCCCTCCCATTCTTTAAGTGCAAACACAATGGCACTCTGCCAAGGCATTTTGGCTATGATACATTTAGGCCTAGAGAATTTGTGTTAAGGATCATTTCTCTTCAAACCAGCTGAAGGAAAGCTGATAATTAACCTAGGGCAGGTAGTCAACACAAGGTTGTGTTGACTTCACTAAACAACTTCACTAAAGAAGCTGAAAAGAAATGAAAACAAAACAGGAGATCATAGGTTTGTACTATTCCTGGACACTCCAAACACACTGCCCTTTCCATTTAGGCATCCCTAGCAAGGCTTTTGTGATCATCACAGTTTGCTTACAGCTGTAATGCATCTTCCCTATATGTGTTGGCTTGAGCCAATTAACTGTCAACAATTTAATGAGTCAAGTCATTATAGTCTTCAAGATTTAGCATTTCAGTATCCCTACCACACACACTGAATCCTCTTAACTGGCTCAAGTCCCAGGGTGGTAAACATGTGCCAAAGTAATTCTCAGAGGAATATACAACAGAGAAAAGGGTCTCTGTTTCACAGATTGTTTTAACAAGAAGTTGTATGTAAAATCCTAGGACATGTTAATACAGATTCAGTGCAGTAAATGTAAATTGCACAGTAGATTAGGACAGCAACAAAACTGAAAAAGGTACATGCTGCAGACAGCGTTGTCCTCCTAAGTTTATTCTTACTTGCTTAATAATGCAAGATGACTGCAGACAGCCTGTGAATGCTTCTCAGAGCAACTGTCATCCTCAACAGGATCAGGTATCAGAAATCCCAACAGTTACTGAAGTGCATTGCTCTCACTCCAATCCCAGTTATGAAAGAAGGTTCATACAATACAGCCAACAACCGAACAAAAGAATAATTATGTCAGTCAACCTTCACATGCCCTCTTCAGAACAAGAGGAGAGCATCCATCGATAGATCTCTAGTTCAAGGGATAATGGGCCTGAGATCTCCAGCCAACAGATATCAGAGTTTAATGATAAGACCACTGCTGTGCTTTCATTAAAGAACTAGTGAGCTCCTTCTGCGCTACTGGAATGTGTGCCTTTTCAGATTAAAATATCCTACCACGGTAACATATTTATCAAAGAGGGAAAAAGAATCCTGAAGAACAGTCATATGAAGCAGTGCCCATTCCAAGCCTTTCTAAGATGTAGAACTGACCATGGGTTACAGAAAGAGCTAAGATTAGAACAGCATGAAAATTTAACATGGCAAACAAACATCATCCAGGAACATTTTCAGCAAAGGCATCAGAAGTGAGTATGTGCATTTGACTATGCAGGCTAACACAAGCAAAAACAAACATCAGTGTAATAAATGAGAAACTTGACAAGTAGCTGCCATAAACTGAATCTAGAATGCCAAATTTGACCTACCTCAATTCTTGAGCTTTCACTTTAGAGGTTAGTGAGTGAAATTTTCTAAAATGGTACTGGAACATAGTCTGATTACTTGATACCCGGGGAAATCACAGATAGGGAAAATATTTTGCCAAGTAATGTCAGAGAGGTTAAGATTCATATACACATTTCCACCAGTATGTTACAACCAACCATGCAGATATGTATGTGTAGATGTCAATATGCATATCCAGATACATGCAGAGCTATAGATGTAAATGTAAACACGTGTTTCCCCATTGTTTTGCACGTTAAATTCCTGCAGCACTTCTTGCTTATTTGGACGACATCTTGACAAAGGAATTTTTCTGAGTCTTTCTTTCCTTTTTATATCAGCTCTGGAGCTAGAATCTCTTCCTTGATAAGAAAGAATAATTATGCGAGCGCTGTGTGTTGTACCCAGAAAGGGTAGCAAAACGCAACTAGCTTTCCAGATGAACTTTTAAAGCATATTTATTGTTCCTGGGAAACCCCAGATGAGATCAGTCATTTGGTTTCTAGTGAAGTCTTGTGGAACAGAACGCACCAATCTCATTAGTGTCTCTCACACTTGTCTCTATCTTCCACAAGAAAAATGAGACAGTAGCAAGACTGAATGCAAAGTGCAGCAACCTTTCTACAAGCCTACAGTAGTCCTTTGATGTGACAGATCACAAAAAGCAGGGCCTGTCAAAAACTGATGTATGGGAGAGTAAAAGGACCCCAAGGTCAACACAGAGCTGTCCTTCAAAAGAAATCACTTTCCTTTTTCCTGTTCTAATTGGGGTGCATTAGCATCTTATGAAGAATTAAACTGTCAATTAGATTTTTTTCCCAAGGATATTTTAAAGAAAGAAAGCTTTTATTAAGAAAAATGCTTTTCTTGAATTTTCTGACCATGTAGAAGAGGCTTCTGCTCTGGATTAGCTTCACATTACCCCACATCAGAAAGTAACAAACACACAGCAGAGAAGTTAGCAGACAGACAGAAAGTAAATTTGATAGATTCCATATATTACATTTAAATAGGAATCTGGAAGTGACAATTCTATAAACATGCAGGAAGCTCTGAAATCTGCAGTCTGCCACATTTTCAATTTTGATGGGAAAGAAGCATATCTAATGAGCGATATGTGCCATAAAACTATACACCAGCCTCCCCTCTAAAATCATCCACAGTTGAACTAGTTGGAGTTTCACAAGTGACACCTGTACTTTCCCAGCACTAACACCAATGCTGGGAGCAGCCGGTTAGCCTCATTTAGTTAAAGCCTCTCTTTTCTGAATATAATCACTATCAACACAGAAAAGCTACAAGCAATTATGCTTTAGAAGGAAATAAAGATGCTTCTTTTGACATAAACTACATGGCAAACAAACAGTGATGGACTAGGAAGGAATTGAAGATATACAGGTATCATATTTAGTCATTGGGACATTAATTCTGACTGTTGGGCAGGAACCTGAGTGGCAATTCACAGAAAAACTCACCAAAACAGAGGCCCTCCTTATTGGAAGTGAATGTTATTCAAACTGAACTGTTCCCCAACAGACTATAATCTTCAGGTCCTTCTATAGTCTTCACTGATTATGCCAAATGTCTTGGTATTTTTTTGTTTGACTATTTAATTTACTGGGCTTATTACAACAGCATGCTTTGTACAGCTTAGTTTCTAATGCTGGCAACGTTCCATTCTGGGATTAGTAACTTTGGTCCAGGTAACCTGCAGTTCAGAGTCTCAACACTAGATGCCTAGGAGATAACTGAAACTCTTAATATCTTTGAGTTTGTCTCCTCTATGCTTCTGTATTGGCACTGTCTCCAATCACTGATGTTGATCAACTCAGCAAGCACACATAGAAAGCAACACACTTCTCTTGTTGCTTTTGCTGAAAATGCATGCCAATTATTGATTTTTCCCATTTAATGCATAAAAATAAAATGACAATTTCTGATGGAGCACAGGATGGCCATCCCTCACATTCCTGCTGGCATCTTGGCTTCTTCCGGCCTCCACAGATATAGCACACCTTATTATCACTGCAAGAAGGTGTAGTACCTGTCTTCTAACACAGTTTGAGCTTCAGAGAGATCCAGAGCTTATCAGTAAAACATCCAGGATCTCTATAAATAGTAAGTTAGGTGATTATAACATTATTGACAGTTTCTACTACTTTTAAGGCAAATTCAATAGGTCTATAGATTTAGAATTTACTCAGGAATAAAGAAATAAGCTGATGAAGCAGCCTCAGGAAACAAGTACATCTGTCTGTTACACTTCAAGGATAACTGATACTTCATATTGGAGATTGCAGAGCTTGATATAAAAATCAATATATTTGCAAGAAATGGGGATGCCTGAAGTATTCTGAATGCTTTCAGATTATGTGCTCACAGCCCAGCACAGTCACACATCCTGACTGTGTCTCTTTTCTAACGTCCAGCATAAGACTTTTTTTGGTTCCTGTTGAACCTGACAGATAATAGCTGCTGGCACTGAAGTAACAGCAAGGAAGCATATTAACATGATTAAACTAGACAGCCTCGAGAGAAATTTTCAGAAAGTGCTTGAATTGGGAGTTTGTAGGGAGTGACCAACCAAACTGAAAGCAAGCATTTGGAATGACTTCTAGGATCCATCGAGCAAGTCATTTCACCCATATAAACCCAAAACTTTCCATTTGCGTACCAGCACCACCATGCAATGCTCTTCATGAGAAGTGTATGAACACATAAGAATCTTTGCAATTCTCTGCGAAATAGCAGTATTTAAGGTTATTTGGCTTGCAAACCTCAAAGGATCCGAATCTGAAAAAAAATAATAAAAAAATCACTGATTTCCTATAACCCTGAACCTTAAGGAGAAGAGTGCCCTAGTTTCTCATGAAGGTATAAGTTTCTCTACATATTTTAAAATAATTTATTTACTATACGGCTTCATAAATTGGATGGCTTTACAAGTGCATGTAAATATCCAAAGATATTTATTTCTCCCTGCGTGTCATTTCCCATTACTTGGGATTTCAAAACCGCCAGGCAGTTAAAGCCAAGCATCACAGCTCAGAACTTCCAGCCGGAATCCATCTCCAGTTCCATTTGCTCAACTCCACTTGCCAAGAATGGAGACATGAGATTGGCCTCACCTCCCTTTAAGTTGCTTATAATTTACTGCATTTGCTCCCAACAAGGCAGATGGGGGTAGTTATGTCAGCAAAAGGCTAGAATAAAGAACTTAAACTCCACCAAGTGCAGTATACAAACAAGCAATCCTGATGTCAAATATTTATTATCTGCAGCATTTGGGACACGTGCTACTGCTCAAGGTCAACACGCAAATGTTGGACAGTCACACCCTAAAAAGAAACCTAAGCTTTTTAAATTTCCATACCTTGTTTCTTTTCATTTCTCTTACACAATACCATAATACCAACTGAGTACCGTCAGAGTATAGCTGGAACTAATGTAATATCATTTCAGTAAAATAATCAAATTGCTCACTTGAATAACAAAGAAAGCCCAATCTAAAAAGCACAAACAAGGGCAGGGGGAAGACATGAAAGAAAAATGCAGAGCTGATGAAAGCAAAGAAGCCAAAGAAAGTGGTTCCAGCACAAAATGTCAAGATTTACACCATTGGCTATGTACACAAACATCTGCATTTCCCAGCTACAGGAACATTCGTACTTGGATTAGCTCCACAGTCAGTTAGCATTGTAGCATACTCTTGATCACAATCAGAGACTACTTGGGATGCCATTTCAATAAAATATAGCAAATGAAACAATGTTCTTTCCTTTTCAACTTAATGTTCTCCGGAACATGTTGTGCCCTCTGTCATGTCTGATTTTTAATTTTCCTCTTAGAAACAATATACTGTATTATAATATGCCTATTAGTATTTTTTCATAGTGGAACAATCTAAAAGTAGCATTCAGCTTTGTAACATTGTACACTAACACCTAGCACCTCTCAGTGGCCATGATAGCAACACATCTTCCCAGAATACAGCTAGATTTCCAAGCACCCTTTCAGCCTATGGAACCACTGAAAATTAAGATATTTAAGATACAGGTCTTTTTGTACACCTACCTGTAGATAGCCCAAATAAGACCTGGAACGGTTCTCTCTAGGATAAAAGGTATTTTAGAAGGGTAGCACATATATTCTTAGTGTTTATTTACACAATATGCATAGCTCCACACTTGGAATCTTTTTGCCCAGCACTAATATTCCCATTCATCCCCTTCTGCAAATGCTGATGCAAAGCGATAAGTAAGGTCAGATGCAATGATGTAATTTAAGTTGGCAAAACAATACCCATATGTAACTTGACCTCCATAAACCATTTTATCCTTTGTATTTAAGTAGTCATCATCATCATCATCCATCTTCTCCCTCCCCCAATCCCAGTTATTACACATGCATGCAGAAGGGGGCTCTCTATTCCAGTGCTAGTATTTTGTATCTGACATATATATTTCATTCTGGGCTCCCCGCAGTGCTGTTTCCCTGGCTGCAGTCCCAGGATCCTATGCTGCATCATCCGTACAGGTTTTCTCCGCTCGTTACTCCTCCCAAGCATCTTTTGCCAGCATCATGCCTCTTTATTGGCTGGTGAATCTCAAATGCCTTTGGATACTACTAGTCACTATTAAATTTGCAGATCTATACACCAATTAACCGCAGAACAGGATCTGTCTTTGGGTTACTACAAATCATTTATGCTGTTACAAGATACATCATTTTCTTTCAGGGGCAGGGGGAAGTCTATAAAGGTTTTGGGTGGTGTTTTTTGTTTGTTTGGGTTTGGTGCCCCCCTCCCCAAAATCTCTTTCTGGTTAGTAACATTATTCTGTTACACAGCCAAACCCTGCAGAGCCTGTGACAAATACGGAGGTCATGGTCAAATTTAATAAGATCTCACATTCTCTTGGAAATGCCACCAGGGAGCAGACAAAAGCAAGCATTTGCTGAGCTCCTGGGGGAAAGCAGAGCATTTGCACAGAAGCCCTTGGTATGCAGATGGTGTCGCTGCCTTTAGAAAGAGGCTTAGATTTGAAACCAATGGGAACAAGCTGATGGGGCTAATGCCGAGGGAGAGCATGCCACAACTTAGCTTAGGAGCACAAGCTATACATGAAGATGCTAGGGCTGGCTCTTTGTTCTCCCGTCTCTGCTGTGTTCCATGAACAACAGGGTAACCGCTCTGCTTATTCAGTAGAGGGAGAAGACAGAAGGCTGTTGATATGTAGTGAAAATTTAAAAACAAAAAAAAAGAAAAAAGAGAGCTTTCAAAGGGGTTTATTCCTCTGCCAGACCGCGGGCTGTGCATCGCTGCCGCCAGCCCCACGCAGCAGGACGGGCGCGGGCCATCGGCGCCCCCGCGTGGCCGCTCAGCCCGGCCGCGGGGGCTGACCCCCAGCTTCACCCCTTCCTTCACAGCTGACCGACCCGTGAAAGGCCGGTCTGCAAGGCGCAGTGTGTCTCGTCCTATATGCTGAATATTACCGCAGGTAAGTTACAGCTGGGCTGCAAGGCGGGGTTAAGGAAATCTCAGACAGGAACTCTGTAACCCCAGTGGCACTACAGCACATTTCATATCAAGTAGACTGTCTTCCAGAATCATTGTACCTACCTGTGCTGGGCTTCAGTCGACTCTCAGCAAGCTCAGAAATCGCTCCTGTTGTAATGGTCTTCTTCAGTCTAGAGACTCCAGAAGCTGCTGCCGCCCCTGGCTTTGTCAGCATGTCATCACTGCTTGCCCTCTTCAGCTGCAATACAAAGGTTTTGTGAGCAACCAGAAGAAGATTAAGACCTTGAATATTCCCATCAAGTAATTCAAAATGCAAGGTTCCTGGGAGAAAAGGAACGTTTCCATAAAGTAACCCAATGGGAATGTTGCTTTGATAACCATACTAAATAATCTTTTATTAATTTTTGCATTTGTTTTGTATTCTAGATATTTGTGAAATGGGTTAAGAGACACTTGTCTCAATAGAGAAATACATGAGAAAGCAAGGGATTGCTGTGTGGTCTTTTTTGGGAGGGGGATTTCTGATAAAGCAAGTCTACTCTAAATACTCAAGAAATCCATGCAATTCAAGCACAATGAACTTAAGATTCGAAGAGAAACACTGAAATTGTTGCTTCAACAAGCAGAAGTGGCAATTTATCTCAGAATATTTGGTCAGCTGCTTTCCCATTGGTGTGCCTCTGTAACAGCAATGGCATACCTCTAATAAGAGCCTCTAATTTCAGGAAAAATACTTTAAGCATTTTAAAAGACCAAAGCTCTGGAGAGTCTCCCTAGAGCAGTATTTTTCCTATCCTTTTCAGTTTGTGGACACCTAAGCTGTTTTCACAAATCAAAATTCACTTCCTTTGAAGTTGTCCACTGGCACCCAGGGGGTCCATGAACCACAGGCTGAAAACCACTGCTTAGGTTAAATGAAAAGGGAGCACACAACAAGCACTCTCCCTATTTAGCAGTTCCTGAATGTAAAAATCTTTAAGCAAAATGAAGTCTCTCAGCTACGATTCTTTCTCCCTTTCATCTCTTCCTCTGACTCAGAGCCTGTGGTTTCCTTGTGAGCACATAAGCTTCAGTAGCTGAAGTGTTGATCTGCTCCAGGATACCAAACAGCTAACGTTTTGCCTTCTGGCAGAGGTTTTGTCAGCTCACTCTTAGGAGCAGAGTGGAACAATCTGACTTTCTGACCTTTAGAGGCTTCTGCAGTCTCTCTAAAGTAATTTCTTCAATGTGCCCTCTTCTACAGCAGCAACTGTGGTGCCTTTTTTCTACCCTGTTTCTTCAAGGAAACCACTTTGATGATCTTGCATTCGCAGATGATCGACAATTTGAAGACATTAGCTATAATCAGGAAGAAAACCCTCTACGTTTAACACCATACACAAATTAATCGTATCAGATTTCCCAATTAGTCTCTTCAATAGCATTCCTTCAGAAATGCTTACCTCAGTCAGACAGCAAATGCTCCAACAATGAACATAACCTGCCAGAGCACTACATTGAAATACCCTATTGATAAGATGCTCAGAGCATCTAGAAGTTTACAAAGCAAGTTAAGTAAATTAATCCTTCACCTGAGAAGCTGTGATGATTAGTGACCTTTAGATGTCCTCTTGATTAAAATGCTGTTCTATGTATGTATTGTTTACTAAACTTTACTGTTGGAAACAGTTACAACCAGGAAGCCCATGGTCTATTTTCATCACTGGTATCTTGCTCTGTATGAGACTAGAAGGTTATTTTTGTTTGCTGGCTGCAAGGGTACAGATGCAGCAGCATTTCAGGTGTATTTCTCCATTGTCTTAAAAACACTATTTTGACAGAAGTTTCTGCTATTTTTGAAATATAGCTGTATAGAAAAATAGGATTCATAAAATGTATTTCGTCCATTGCAAGTAATAACTTCTGTTAATATATTTTGCCTTGAAGGGAGAGGCACAGATTTTTAGGAATTCTGGAAATCCATTAATAAAGCTCTTTCCATTTCTTTACATGTGTAACAATCAGTTGAACTAAAAATTTGCTGTTTATTTTATTCCTTCTTCAAAGTTAAGGCAGTTCCCTCACACACAGACAATGTAAGAGAACATACTCATACCTCGTACAGATACAGTGTCTCCCCCATCACATGCAAAATATATTCAGAAACGTGCACTAGTCTAATATACAGCACAATTATAATCTCCCTATGCTTAATACAAGTAGGTTCTCTTGCCCACTGCAAGTCTCAGGGTGCAGTAACATTGCCAGACTAAACCAAAAATTTAACCTGGAACAAGGCTATAATGCTTGCACAGTCCCTACTGGTTAGTACCTTGCTGAGCCGAGATTCAAAGGCAAGTGAAGTCGAGGATTTTGATGTCTTCATTCCTGTTGAGGCAGTGGAAAGCAATTTTCCTCTGTCAATCCCATGACTCCCTTGTTTTGCCGTTGCACTCCAAGGCCTGGCAGTGCTCTTCATTTTCTTCCCAAATAACCCAGTCTACAGGCCCTAAAAAAAAAAAAAAAAAAAATATGTATTCACACACAAAAATATAAACTTTTTATCATCTGAAAGAGGGCAGCAGAGACATCTGGCATCAGTTTAAAGGGCTGAAAAGGACATGCTGAACTTTATTCCCTCCCTTATACACATCAAAACTCAGTCTAGAGAATGCCCCAGAGCAGGCTGCAGCCACTTATATTTTTCATACTGACTAGTAACATGAAACACCAGGAAGGAACACTGACTTTTTCGGGAACTGTATAAGTGAGAGACCTTTATCAGCCACAGCAGAACACCTGCAAATGCTGAAGCACTATGAAAGAATAACTGAGAAAACTGAAGTCCACAGCTGAAGTTGAAGACAACATTGGGATAAAAAGAAAACTACTTCTCTTACTCTTAGATCCAGCATCTTCAACTGAAGTAACAGTCACTTTTTAAAAGTCATACGAGAAGCAAGTTTCCTCAGTTGTACGGAAAATATATCTTTAACTTATCAGAGTCTTCTAGAGAAGCAGCAGTTGATATTGCCACAGTGATAAAAAGAGGTTTTGCAATACCAAGATTTACAAAACATGGTAAAAAAAATACTAACTTCCTCGATACAACTTCCAAACAAAAAACCAAATCCACTATTCCTCAGAGATAAGCTTATGCAAGAGAAATCCTGCCAGGAATCAGCAAATAGACATGAATTCCTTTTCTTGGATACAGATGAATAAATTTAACCTGCCAGCAAGAACAACTAGTCTGTTTCTCTCTGTAGGTAGACAGCTGCCAATTAAAAAGCTAGCTCATCCCTTGTAGATCTGAAGCCATAAATTTTCACCAGCCATTGCCCAGTCCAAACCAGGAGCAGAACAACATAATTAGTTGGATTTTTTTTTTAAAAAAATGTTTCACCCGTCTGAGGTGGGAGTAGGAGTGATAGGAGATTGCCTGATATCTCCACCCCTCCCCCATTTCAGTATGAGCAACATTTTTCTCCTGCAGCTTCATTTTCTAAATTAGACACAGGATGTAGCTGCGTATCAGTCTTGTGTAGGCAGAGGCTAACTTGCTTCTCATCTGTTAAACAGGTAACCGGAAGATCTACAGAGATCAGCCCAGTGTCTCAGCTAGGGGAATGTGCTTGCAATAAGCACACAGTTTATCACACGGGAGTCCAGCTGGGCCAGTGTGAACTTGGACAGCAACCCTTTGACAGAGATGCCAAAACGATTTATTCCTGGCTGAGTCAGTAGAAGGACTTAGGTCACATTTTACATTTCATAATTTACTTTATTTCACATTCACAAATAAGAACATGCACTGAACTCATGGGAAACAAATCTGTTTGGGGCCAAGTCGTGTTCAACACTGACAGCACCTTCCAGGTGTCATGATGGTCTATTTACAGAGTGTTTTGCTGTGCAGAGGCAGAAGGGAATGTCAAGTGCTCTGCTGCTCTCTCACAGTGAACAAAGCTAGCAGGTGACATTTCCTCTCTTTATCCTTGGTGCCTCTTGCACAGCTGTCTACTTTCTCCACAGCTCTAACCTGTCAGGTCCTAAATAAAGAAATAAAAAAAGTTAGTTATTATTACTAAATGTAGTCATTACTGCATTAAAATTCTTAACACATACGGTGTGGAGCCATCAACTGATCTTTTTAGAGGATAAAGAGTAGTCTTTGTTGATGATTATGCCAATCACTTGGCTCCTTTTTTTAAAGCAATGACAGATATTTAAGCTATATTACAATAGATAATAATGTTTAGCATTCCCACAGTTCATGATCTACCTTAGCAAGCTTTGGTGCTTTACATTAATTAATAAACTATTTTTTAATGGGCATAACATTCACTGTTTTTATGTGTGTGAACTAGCAGCTACACATGTAAACTATCTTCCTGATTAGATCTCCAAATTAAGCAGATTTTAATTTTTGCAGATCCAGTGGTTGCACATGCATTTTGCTTTATTATACCCTCTGGATTTCTTTATAATTATCTCATGCTTTCCTGCCTTAAGCTGTACAGATGCTTTCCTGGTATCCTAAAAAATTTCATTTTGAGTCATCCATGGCATTTGAAAGTTGCAGTGGAGTAATATGCTCATTAGACCATGATGTTAGAAGTAAGAAAGGTATTTAAAAAAAAAAAAAAGGCAAAAAGCAGAAACAGCTCCTCAAGACATAGAGCCAGTAGCCTGAGGCAAACTGGCTTTTTCATGTAATGATAGCCAAATTATGTGCCATGTGGATTTAATAATATTTTACTAATCTGCCAAGCAGATGAAACTACAATTGAGAAGAATATATTTTGATTTATTAGTGTTTATTAGTTTTCCATGTATTTATATGAGAATCAACATTTGTAAAAGACAGAGGTAAGGCTTCTCATGTATTTAGCTAACCTGAATCTGTGCTGTAGATAAAGATTGCAGTTTCTGAAGTGGAATCACAATAGTTTCCACAAGCCTTACATGTACTTCAAAGAATAAAGCCAGACTGCACACATCTTAAGTTGCTTTCATGCCTAGGTAGGTGACATACATTTGAGTTATTAGAAGTACTGCTTCAGGAAAAGTACTAAACAAAAATACTTCCAAAAAAAAGAAAAAAAACAAGAGCCCTGCTGTTCTTTGATGAGAGTAGGAAATCCATTCTCAGCATCAACATCACCTTTTCCTCTCCTCCAAATGCAATTTATTGCATTACAGGAAAATAAACAAAAAAGCTTCACAGAAGTTGTGGGCAGTTGAGGCAATAGGAAACCCAGAAGTTCAGTATCATGGAATGGCTCATGGACTGGGTTAGGTAGATAGCAGTGAACTGTCAACCAAAACATTAACTTAGACATCTAAAATGGCTACAGCCAGTTAGCACTGAGGAAACCCAACATTAGCAAAGAACAGTGATTTCTCTAATCCTTGTGTAAAACCAGCACATATAGGGGCAGTTTCTAAAATTGCATTTAAAAAAAATATACAGCTTTTATCTAGTTGTCTCAAACCACCATTATTTAATAGGCGAATGATTAAAAACCAATGTATTTTTTAAATCCGGAAAGATTAAAAAAGCATTTGTGGAGAAATAGACAAGAAGGCTAAATATGCTGAAAAAGAGAGCATAAGGATAGTGCTACTAATATAAGCCACTAATACATCCTAACATATAAAATAATCACAACAACAGTTTTTGAAGAGGCTCAGGTTAAAAGGCACCCGAAATGTACCTTTCTGTCCCAAATCTGAAACAAGGCAGCAGCTTATCAGAGTAACGCAACAACTAAATGACAGCCTCTGCTGCTTTGATGTGATTTTCAGGGCAAGGCTGGCAACAGTATCTTGCAGAGACCATCCTTTTGAGCTTGCAGAAATAACCTTGAATAACTTTGAACCTGGCCAGTTATGGTCATAAACTGTCCTTGAATGAGAGCTTGGAAATGGGATCACCACTAACTTACCACAGCTGAACAGATCTTAGAAGACCATCCCTTTCACAAGTCAGGACAGAGGTAGGATCATAGAACGTTTTGGGTTGGAAGGGACCCCTAGAGGTCATCTAGTCCAACCCCCCTGCAGTGAGCAGGGACAGGATATATGTACTCATATTGTAACTACTGTAACAGGATATTGTTGGACACCTTTTGCACACAACCTTCCAAGCCTTGTGTGTCTGCATTTCTGCACCTGTGAAACTGCCACCAGGTAATAGCTCCCAGTGGCTTTAGAATAGATTGATAGAAGTTACTATACTTTAACTAAATAGCAGCATTTCTTTCCAAAAGGACCCCAGAGAGATTATGACTTATCTCTAGGCTACCAATAGAGAAATCTGAATGAGAAGCAGCTTTCCACAAGAGATGCAGCCAAGCTGCTTTTGCAAATACAGTGACAAAAATCACTACTTTTACACCCATTATGTTCTCAATACGTTTCAGATGAGACATGCTTCTGCTCACTCTCCCAGAAGATGACTCGCTTTAAGCGGCTCTTGGAGATCTATGATTTTATTTTTAATTTCTTTCCTCGCATTTCACAGGAAACTTTCCCTATGAAGCAAACAGAAAGCCACCACCCCGAGATTCAAAGTCTTTCTTTCTTTGGCATCAGCCAGAGCAGGTCACTACCAGCCGCAATTAAATCCCTGCAGCATGCTGTGCTTGGAGCTGTGCTCTGAAAACATGTAGAAACTGAAGATAAGAAGCAGCTCCACGTTGAAATAAACGGGGGTTCACGCCAACAGTATGTTGCTTCAGAGCAGCAAAATCAGCTCCATCGCCAGTCACTTCCAAACTGCAGGGGTTTTGGTGGGTTTGTTTTTAGTTTAGTTTGTTTGTTTTTTAAATCTTTTCTATCCAGAAGTGCTGGTGTCTGAATACCCCTCTCCTCTGAAACAGGTGCTGCAAATGAGATAATTGGAAGATTTACAAAAATGTGAAGTTGGTCCTGAGCAGAGCTTTTTCTCTCAGTAATCCTCAGAATTCCCTGCAGGCATCAGAGTCTTTAAAAATTCAGGCCATGCTATATAGTTCAGCCTTTCCAACTGGTATTTTTAAAAGGTATTTGGAAAATTTTGATGTGGACTATTTTGGCAGTTGGCAGTTTTACAGTGGAAAGACAGTCCATTTTAATAAAACAAAAATGGACTGTCCAGTAAAGATTGAGAACCTAGACATTTCTTTATTAGCCAGTCCACATGCATTTATTCATAAAAATATTTAGAACCAGCCTAGAATTATTCCTATCTTATGGCTAGAAAAACTGGATTAAGAATTTATCCTCTCACAGGCAGTCAGCATTAGCAGAAACAATGCTAGGTCTCTTGGATCTTAAGGCTTGGCTATCCATCAAAGGAGTAATTCACCAGTCCTGTAGAACAAACTTGTAGGAAACACGTTCTGCTGACTCTTAAAGGCTGTTGTACTCTGAATAACTAAAAAGAATAGATCAGTTTATTTGAGCAACGACAAGCAATATTCTTTCACAATCAAGAAACCTAGCAGTTACACTATTAACTAACTAAAAATCATTAGTACATCTGCATAAATGAAGTTACATAGGAAAACCCCTGTTGAGGGGCTAGGGATAAAAGTTATTTGTACCCCACGTACTGTACACGGGGAAGGTTTTGGTGCTCATGTCTGTGTGTAACACCACTCACCCAACAGGACAGTCACATTAAAGCAGAGTCATTCAAGTTGCTTTGGGAAAATGAATGAAAAAAAAAATTATGAAGACTCATTACTAGATCTGGAGAGTAATGTACCAGATGGCAGGTTCACCGAGACCTGTGAATGCCCAGCATTTCTGAAAAATGCAGTCAGAAGTACTAACTTTGCAGATAGGACTCTCAAAGGACAGAAGTCTGTGACTTCAGTGGGTTAAAACCCATGTCCCCAGTGCCATTTTCCTGTAATTCAGTTACTTTTCACTACATCAAAAGGTCAGACTATTCCAGAACCTTTATTACACCTTCTCATGAAATCAAAACACAATTTTCTTCTGGTTTTTTTTTTTAAGCATGTAAAATCTGCATCACGCTTATACTATTTTCCTCCCAACCTAATCAATCTCTGCTATTTTCAGACAAACTATCAACTGAAAGATAGAAATATCTAACAAGTTCAGTAAACTGTAAAGCATTTTCTAGCAGTGTGTAGGAAGCTATATGGCAGGACAGCCAGCTGGGCTAAAATAGAATTATTTTCTGCCTTTCACATCAATTCACTTTAAACAACAATTTTTAGGCCTGACAGATGCTTCCATATGACTCATCTTGATTTCTTTGCAGATATCGGGAATAAAGCCAGGGTCACAAACCAGGGAAGCTGATAGTCCAATACACTAATTGGTAACTTGGAGAAAGATGGCACAGATAAAAACCTATTTGGGAATAAGACCAGGCTAACTATTAAAACCCAAACTGTTTATTTTCTTTTGGTCATCTTTAGCAGCTTTCCTTAGATGTCTGCTCCTTTCAGCTCAGTGTGTAGTCTTCCTGTATCTAACACATCCATCCTCTCTTTTCTCTAGTTTCTGTTACTTTGTTTTTAGTGCCTTCGAGGCTAGCTCAGTGCAACCTTCCTCCATTACTCCTCCAAGTGGAGACAGTTGCTGGATTGTTGCTGGTACAAAACTTAGCTTTCATTAGAATTGGATTAAAAAGCCCACCCAAAAGAATCCAAACCCCACAAGCCAGTCCACCTTCTTCCACCCAAACACAACTCAAAGGAACAGAAAAAAATATGCCCATTTCCAAAAACCTCATCTCTAAGGCACTCCTTGCTTTTGCTTGCCAAAGAAAGAAAATCAAGTTATAAACTTGACCCCAAAAACTGAGCAGCAGTTTCCTCTGGTCTACCTCAGCAGACTTGCTTTCCAATCTCATTTGCAGCTGAATTTTCATGTTTTACTGGTAGAGTACCACCAGACAAGACATCACTTGGAAATTTTGATGTCCAGACTGCATGCTACAGCAGGGGAAATTCTGCTGGGTTTATGCATGCCTCCAGCAAAGGTGGGTTTAGGTTTTTTGTTTTGTTTTGTTTTTTTTTTTTTTTTTTTTAAGACTTTCAAGAGTGGAGAAAAATGTGTTCTAATAATACAGCTAGGCAGTTATAGAATCCAGGTGCTCTTGCAAGGAGTTAGAAATGTTGATAAATCTTAGATATAAAACAAATACAGAGAAATTAAGACACATACATGCCCACAGTCATCCAACTAACCATTGGGTAAATACAAAACAAAATACCTGTCCCAGGATTTAACCATCAGTGGCTCTGGCATAGCCATCTTCAAAATCTTCTTTATGCCCAAAGATTGTATCCTCACATGAAAATTATTCTTTTGGTTTTCAGTTTGCTTTGCTTTTTTTGTTTGTTTGAATTGCTTTTCTGTAGGACTCAAAGCTCAGAACAGCACTTTCAATATGGTATCAGATGAGAATTTTCTTTACAGGGCACATGGCTCCCTTCCTCTACAGTACAAGCAACTACTGCAGAGCCAGTTCCTTTTCCTTCCCTTCACAGTATCAGACAGAACCACATGGACAATGGAAACTCCCTTGGATCTCCCAAAGACAAAGTTACTTTACCTGTGGTTACAGTGGTAAGACAATGTCACATTTTTGTGTGTTTTAAGGTGTTTGTTGCTTGTTTCCTTAGTGCGTTTTCCATAATTCTCTAAAATTGATATTTATTAGTAGTATATAAATATACTGAAAGGTTACAAGGATGTGTAGATTATATCAGAAATGGCCTAAGTGAGGACAGTTCCACCCAGCCACAAATGACAGGTTTCTGGCCATCAACTCAGTTTCCAAAACCATCCCCAAAAGACTGCCAGACTTCAGGTCGGCAAATGCAAAACTCCATGTCTCAACGTTGCTTGGAATAAAATCTTCTTCCCACAGCAACCATTAGGATCACTGATGACTTTTCCAGGCATGGACAAATGAGAGCAGTGCAAAAATCTTCTGCCCACCCTCCTCCACAGAAGTTCTCCCTGGAGTTTTGGATTTGTCAATCTTTGATACTTAGTTAGATCTCATTAAAAAAAATGCCAAAGTTACAACAAAAAACCTCATGTGTGCATGTGAACAAAGGATTTATTTAGCTGCATTTCTCTTGTCCTTATTCCATATTACTGGCCATTTATAAGACAGGAAAAAGCAGACAGCTTTGCTGCTTCTCTAGATAACATACACAAAACTGTCATCCAGCACAGTGACTGATGCTTAAAAATCAAGCCAAAGCTGTACTTTGAAATGTCTGGGAACATGCTCCTCCTGTAATTTAAGTTATGCTGTTTGTACATGGATACTCAATCTCCTCCCCCTCCTTCCTCACACTGATTATCTAACCAGTCACCATTACACATCTCAGAAGAGAAACTATGCTACCTCCCTATGACCCCAATCTTATACCCAACATGGGGATAAGGAAACAAAATTCCCAACCTATCTGTAATTTTTCTGCTCATTAGTCCTTCAGAAGGACAGTGGCAACTACCAGCTGGATGGTGTGATACCTGAAGAAGCTACTGATACCCAGCACACAACTGTCCTTGTAAACAGTCCACCATGCTTCTCTGGTTTAAGTAGATGTGTTGTCTTGGTATGGCTGAAAGGATAAAAGACTGATACGATCTTTCATTATCTCCAGGGCAGAGATGTAGACTTAAATGCGGCAATTCTGAATCATGTTCATCACACTACTGATGGATGCATGCAAGGAAAAGAAGGGTAGGGTGGCAACAGGCATTTGCAGAAAGACAGGCAGGGGCAGCACATTGTCATACTGGGAGAATGTACATGAAAGCACGTAGTGGCAGAATGCTTACACAGAGGTTATGTAATAAATTCCAAATTTTACCAAGACACATATCTAAGAAGTGATTCTACACTACAGAATTTGGAAAATGCATTTTTATAAGCTGTAGTTCCCTCATTACTTCAATGTATAACAAGCAGGGAAAGTATATCAGTTCACACAGTGCTAACATCCACCCTTTGGAGACGGTATGTCAAAGAAAAGATTCAGGAAGGGTAAAAATGATGCATTGATTCCAAACTTCCTTTTTGAAGTTATAACCATGTTGTAACCGCAAAGAATTAGGTCACTCTGGGCTTTCCCCAATATGACTCTGCCCTGAATAGATGGGGTTAATTTACATTCAGTATCTTGCAGGTTGAGAACAAAATGTTTTAGAACCATTTCAAGGTAGCTACTGCTCATTAATCCAGGTTCTTTGAACTACTGTCCCAGTGAATACAGCACAAAGCAAGTGACACATACAGTTAACACTTCATGTTTTGCCAACCCGCAAGAAGGAAGAAAAGAAGATCTCATTTTAGATAGAGCAAGAGCTATATAATTGCTAAAGAAATTAAGAATAATTACAAGTGGTTTGCCTGATAATTACCTGTCATTACTTTTTTCTGTAGCATAGAGGGTAGATACATCTACAAGAAAGAGAAGAAACAATCATGGGTTTTGGAATGGCAGACAGAGACGCACAGCATGTGGCTACATGGTAATCCTGACTGGTGCATGCAAACAGACTGGCAGGTTCTCTGTCCTCTCTGAGCACAGAGGGGTGATATCATAGTCGATGTGCTAGCTTGAGATTCCACCTGATTCTACCCCCAGCTCCAGCAAAGACTTTTTGTACTACCTCAGCCATGTAACCTTTCTATACCTTAGTTTTTCCATTTATAAAAATGGTATCATAATTGTTCACTAAATAGCATATTTATGAGGATACACTCCTCCATGTGCCTTGGAAAGGAAGCCCACAGGGAAAAAAAAGTAAAAATTAGATAAATCAACATCTGTCACACAGCACGCAGGCGAGCAGACCCACAGATTTCCACATGCTGTGATGTTTCCCTGACTCCCATTTTCCATGCATCACAATGCAGAGAAATAATTGGTATCTGGAAGCTATCCCTTAAGAAGATATTTATCCTCCAGTAAAGTCCAGAGTGGACCACTTATTAAAGTTAATAAACTGGGAACCTCTGAACATTTATATGAGAGACAGTGTGAAGTTCTAACAGAAAAGGTTCCTCACAAAGACAAGGACATAACTCCAAAACTGCAGTAGAAACTAGAGGACTTCTGCATTTTAAAAATATTCATACCAAACAGGAACAGAACAGATTTAGGCAACAGTATCAATGGTTTACAACGGTGACTTAGGGGACCACTGATGGACTGAAAGACCCCCCTTGGTGGGCTACATAATGAAATTAAATTGCTTTAGAACTGAACTAGAAAGGGAAGGGGTAGTACATACATCTGTGCATGTTAGATGAGGTATTCTTGTGTTAGTTATCTGTGAAATTGGCAAAGAACACTGTATTTCAGCAAATCAAATATACTCTTTCCCACTGAGGCTACAGGGGCAGAGAGCAGTTTATAATTTAGAAAGGGTAGACAAAGAACATGCAAAACAGTCCCTTCTGGAGGTGAGACAGAAAGGATTAGTAGGGGACATCCAGAAGAACTTAGACTGTGTACAAGAGAAAGGGGTAGAGAATCCCTGTTTTCAAACCAGTTCTACCAGTAATCCTTTACTGCTACACATACTGGGTTTAATTAACATCTCTACAACTCTGCCATATTACATGCTATATAAATGCTATTATTACAATTGTTATTATGATCAAGCTTCAGCCGACAGTACAATTTTAAGGACAACTGTTAAACTGTGACAAAGGGTCCTGCTGACAATCTGAACAGCTCTGTGCGGTAATGTTTTAAGAGGGTACCTGTCTGGCGTGCTCTCCAGTGCTTTCACTGAGCCCCTGCAAAGACACTAGCTGCCAAATCTATTTGCTTAGCAGCTTGTTCCTTTCTGCCCTTTCTTGACTGGACTACATGAACATGCAGTAGCAGAGGAAAGTCTGCTCGTGCTCCTGCTTCATTTAACTGTTGAAGCACAACCTTAAATTGCCAGAGAAGAAAGCAGAAACAGACGCAGAAACAGCTTCAACCCTTCTGTCACCAAAATCTATGTAGCTGAGCAGAAGAAAAATACAGTAGCCAGCTCTTGCAGGCTCACATGGTGGGATTTTTTGTTGTTGTTGTAATGGCTTTTAGACCACCCCCATCCCATTTTCAGCTAATGCAGAATTGTTTATACTGTACGTTTTTAGCTTCATGGAATTTAGTTTTACAGTGAGATACTACAAAAAAAGAGTTTTGTTGAGCAAAGCAGGGCCATTCACTCTAAGAATATGTGACTGATCCTAGAACCCTTCTAGAGATAATACAGTTCTTATGTTAAAAAATAAAAGATATTAAAATACTTACAGTAAAAGCTTGTCCTCTTTTCAGCATTAAAAAGAAAACTGTCTCCCACTAGCTTCTGACAGCATGTGCAAGCCAGACTGAAAATTCAGGGCTTGAGTGCTTCCCTGAGAGGAAAACCACATTGCAGTGAGACACAGAGAGCTGCTTGAGAAATGATTCACATACGGAAGCAAGCTGGCTTCACCAGCACTTTGGCATTCAGCACAAACACGCACACACATATGCACACTTGCTTACTCAGGGGAATGAGAAATATTACATTTTCATCAAAGCAAGGAAGATTTCTGTAAGAAAGCCATTTGTACCCACCTCCAAAACACTGAGATACTTCAATCTGTAAAGCAGACAGTTTCTTTCAGTGTCCCACCATCCCCAACAGCAGAACTGGACACTGGGCAGAGAATGTAAACCCAGACAACTCTGCATGATCCGATCAAGTAAAAACATGCAGTACATGCAATGTAGGACAGGCAAGGAGGTGGCCATAGAAAGAAGGCATCTTTCAGAGGAAACCACAGAAGCAGCTTTCAGAAGCTTTTGTATTCCACACTAATAACCTCTCCCCCAGAGTGCCAGCAATCACAGCCAGGACACCTTACGACATTTCCCCTGCCTCCATCATTGCTTCAAAAGAGTGGTAAAGTGTGTGCATGCAGAGAAGGAAGGTACTTCTTGTGTAAAAGCCTCTGTCTTAATGTAACTAGAATCACTCCTGAGTGACTTCTCTTGAGCTGTCCCAAGAAGTGTCAATCTGTTCTTTATTTAGAAGAGAACAAATAACGGACAAGAGTGAGCAATACTCAAGAACGTTCCTCTTTCTTAAGCTTTCTAAAGAGAATTTAGTGTCTGAAAACAGGAAGGAAAGGGTCAGAGGTCTTAATGGAGTTAAAACAGGCAAAGATAGTATCAAGTTGGAGGAAACAGGAGATGCAAAGAGAAATCAAATCCAAATCTAGATTTCAAACACAGAAACCTACGGTGTTTAGAACTGGGCTTTTTGTTTGACTCTGTCCAGAGGAGGCTATTTGCTCTCTGATGTCTCTGACCTAAGACAGACATTCAGGCTGTGACTACAGATAAGGAATCCTCTCCTGAACTGCAGAGAAGGATATTCTCCCAGCAGTGTGAACCTAGTATATAAGCAATGTTGATGCTACGGTAGTAGTCTCATAATATAGAGATAGGGAAGATTTACAAAATTAGCCTAAGAATTGCTGCATCTGAATGGTTCAACCTTTCTGCACCCCCTGGAACTCCTTAGTAGGTGCCAAAGGCACTTAAAATTATGCCAAAGAGTAAATTTATGTTTCAGTTCAGTGTTGGCACCACTACTGTTATTGCAGAGTAGCCAAACCTTAAGACACAGACTGAGTCCAAGCTGAATCCCTTCTAAAGGTTACAGATTTGGGATCCAACTTTCTCATTATATTCTAAAGAGTGAGGAACTCTTGCCTTCAGATCTTAAAACACAAGAACAAGACAAAGACCACATCGTGACTTACTTAGCATGTGATAACAGTCTGTTTGGCAGATCTCAAGCATACATTATTAGTTATAAGTCCCTAAACATTCAACCAATCCTGTCAGGTGCTATTCCAAGTTCACTGACACCCGCAGTACCAATCTTTCTGTCCAGCCTACTTTGCCAGTTTTTTCAGTACCTGAGGACAGGCTGTATGATCACAGGTAGAACTTATCCATTCCCTATTTTTATAGATCTAACATTTAGAGTTTTTGAGATTATTCACAGCTCTGATAAGGAGCCAGTACTTTCTGTCACTCGTATTAACAAAGTTGTGTTAGATACCGTGATCTACATGCACTGTGTTTCTCCTCCCTGAGGAAGTGACACTACATGCAGCAATGCATGCATAGGCAATGAGGTCACTTAGGTACCCAGCGGAGGGACTGCAAGTCACTCCCTCTGCTTCGATTATAGACCACCTTCAAAACTGAACTGATACAGCTGAAAAATACTGACTCGGAAGCAAATGACTGCAGGTCCCTGGACCCCAAACTCATAAATGGGGGGACATCAGTTGCATACACCTTGCTGAAAAGCTTCTTTGACTGAAGAAGAGAAACACACTTCTGGACTGCAGCACACTGTCTCTTTGCCATTGCTGGTGAGTTCATATGGGCTCAGCGGGAGAGCAGCGTTGTCAGCTCAATAGGTTTTCTTATCCTTCAGCCAAGAGAAATAAAGAATTGAAATGAGGGGAGTGGGGAGAGGAGATGAGCCACTGTATTTCATCCACAAAGATATTTTTAGCTTTGATAACTATAACTTAAGCAAAAACTAAAAATGAAAATGCTTGGACAGGCTGGAATAGTGGCATACAATTTCCAAGCTCTAAAAGACCAGACAGTACATTTGTTTACTTAGAGGTTTTCTGGTAGCACTTATTGCTATAATTATCTGATCTCTTTACTTAGACCAAAGAATTAATCAGCATAAAACCTTCTGAATTGAAAAATTGCCTTTCTGTTTAATGAACAAAGAGCCCAAAACCAGACAGCTCAAATGAGTTGGCCATGGCCATAAAGAAATCCTGTGGCCCGTCCAGGGCCTTAACTGTAATTACTTTCACACAGCCAGGATGAGAAAACAATTTCAAGTAGTGACACAAACTTTTTAAAAGAATCTGCCAGGTTCTCACCCAGCTGGTACATTTGGTTGACAGACAAAATAACAGTGAGCATATTGCTTGCATGCTGTTCAATCTACTAGCTCCCACGACTCTGCAACAAGGTATGAGAGAATAAGACCAAACCCCACTAATTGATATGCCTTTAAAATACTGCATTGGAGGAATTCATATGCTTTATGTTGCAACCTGCACTGCCTGTGCAATTTTACAAGAACAAATATGGATGAGACACAACTTAATGGAATGGGCAAAGGGCAGAATTTGTGGTGGCATAGCTTATTTGAGAAGAAAATGCATAGAAAGAGTATGGCAGAAAGAGGCTCACACAAGGAACAAGACTTAAAATATCTTTACATTTATAGATATTAATGCTGTATTTAACTGCTTTCGTGCATGCAACAACCTTAATTACAAAGTAGAGAAATTCCATAAACAAGGCTATTATGTCAACAACAATGTCTTTTTAAAGCAAGTCTCTAATTCGGTTATAAGTCTTGGAACATTAGCGTCTGGAGTTATAAAACCAAAGGCAATTACAAAGCAAAGTCAGCATCAGACATTGGGTATTAGTGGAGTCAGGCCATGGCTTTGGGACAGCATTTACTCCGCGCTTGATTCCTTTTTGTACATAACTGATACAAACTTCTTTATTTTCTCAGTTCCACTACAGATGTCAGGAAGTTCAAGCAGCTAGTAGACATTTGTAGAATGAATCATGGGGCACCACTTTCCAATTCGACAAAAACAACTGCTGTTCAGTTAACAAGATGATTCTGATCAAATGAGGGGATATAAAAAGAGTGAACTCCTGCAACTGTTGCCAAAAAGGCTCTGCCAGTGCAAGAAAACTGTGTGTACGGACTTTGAGAACTCAGATCCCCCCTGCCCCCCAGTTCTTAAGAGGCTAGTACGCAGTTTCATGTTCCAACTGATAAATCTAAGGAGCTCAGCCTGTGGCATGGCTACCAGCTTTGACCTGCAACTAGACAAAAATATTTATTGCTGGAAGAGACTAGAACATTGAATTTGGAAAAAAGGCAGATGTTTTATAGAACATGGAGTGCTATAGGAGACAAGAAAAACAGCTTCCTCTGATGCCTATTGCCAAAATTTCAGAAGACCAGACAACAACTTTAAAATTTCCAAGGGAACAGCCACTAAGTCAAAAATAGAATGAGGAAACTGCCAGTTTCAAAAGTAAGAGTCTCTAAGAGGAGCCAGCATTTTTCAGCATTTCTGTAATTTCTCAGTAGAACACTGAAGAGTTAACAGACATCTATCTACCAAAAAAAGGCAACCCACAGAAAAAGGCAAAATGAGGAAGGAAATCTATGTGGTGAAGGAATATTCATTGTATTTCATATATTTAAAATAAAAGTCTCTGATCACTTTTGCACACATTTATCCCAAGTTTATTTTTCTCTGCAGTTTTCAAATATCTGCACTTTCTTAGGCATCAGACACACAGCAACAAACCAATGATAGCTTTACCACAGTTACCCTTCTATTCAAAACACAGATAAATCTAAGTATGTCAAAAAGGCAATACTCAGTGCTCTTCCTTGAAAGGGGAAGATAAGACTTTCAGTGTTCTTTTTTACTTAACTGATTTTTTTTTTTATTTCAATGACTAAATGAAATACTTTGGGGAAAGGGAATAGCTCCATTCTTTATTATTCCTCACTGTTAATTTTCTGAGATATAGGTTATAACGTGGCATTCATTAACAATTCATAGAGAATTACCATATTCAAGCAACACAGCAAGTTCTTGCTTACTTACACAAGCAAAATACTGCACAACCCTACTTGCTCCCTTTGCTTATTGTCCGAGAGGGATCGCATGCTGGAAAAGCTTGCATTTTATCACCTAACGGGAAAGGAATTACAACAGGTAATCATTAGAAAAGCCAAGGAGCCTTGAACAGAACACCATTTCATTACATTTTTGCTGATTGCTGACAATGGAGAGCTGTGCAGGAAAATTAAGGACTGGAGAAGATATGTGCTTTAGACTGCCTTAGAATTAAAAACACCCCAACAGGATGGTAGAGGAATGCCCCACTGCTTTGAACTTTTTGGTGCAATTCAGGGTGCAAATAAAAGACCTGAGTTGTCAGCTTTGTATCAGAGGAACTTGCACTGGAACTGCTGACAACCCCTGAATGGAAGCAGAGCTGCGGGGTATGCCTAGATGTACAGAGTGCATCACAGGGAGCCCAGCAGCAACAAGAACTAGGACAAATTAACAGAAAACTCATGAAGCACAAGCAGTTCAAGTCCCAGGAGATGAACACACCCTGTAATGTAGATCAGGATTTCAGTAAAAAGCTATGGGTAAGGTTTGATTCCCCATATAGCAATGTCTTAAGAGTTTCTGTCTTGTTCTTACTCTCTGTATGTTATAGATTACTTGAACAGAATCAGCTAATCATTACAGTAGCTTAATAACTTACCTATGTTACAAGAAGGGAAACAAAGGCACCTAAATTACTGACAAAATACCACAAGCTAGTAAAGATCTACAGTGCCCACTGATTTTTAGCTCCCATATAAGTCAGCAGTTTTGCAAAAGACATGCATATTGTTATACACAGGCACCCACAATCAGAGCATAAAAGTTTCACTTTGGTGACATAATCAAATCCAGCAAAAAAAGGGAGGATCTAAATTCAAGTTCAGCAATTCCTTGCTTCCAGACAGCTTGTATGAATGAACATTTTTGCTGCTGCTTAGACTTAGAAATCAACTTAGCACACTTGAAAATTTAACTATGCAGCTGAAACTTGAAGTACCCAAACACCGAGATCCTCTGAGTACTAACCACAGTAACATGGAGTGGTATAAGGCAAGTAAATTCCCGAGACCCTGGTTCTGCTTCCAAGATTTCTTATGAAAATTTCCTTGGATTTCTTGGTTAGCAATCATAATTACTTCAGATTTTAAACCCTTGTTCCAAATTTGGCACACAATAAACATCGTAACTAAGATCCATTATGAGCATTTTTAAACTCAGCCAAAAAGATCTTAGTATGTGGATCATGTTGCCTCTGAGGCAGGTAAGGACAAATATCAGCACTTTGTCAGCACAAACTCCCTCCTCCAGACAGCTAGAACTCTTTCCATCACAGAGGTGCACAGTACCACTCGCTCTGGCTCTGTCAGGTTAGTTGCCTCAACACACAAACGCAAAAAATTAATGCAAATTGCACCTCTCCTCAAAGTCCAGAAGCTCAGCCTCCCATTTTCCTCTACAGAACAGCTACACTGAACAGCCTGTTACACCAACCAAAGCCTCCCTTACCGAAAGGTAGAAGGCCTAAATGCCCAAACCAGCAGGCACAGCTAATTAAGTGGGAGAGCAGCAGAAAAAGGTGATCAGCTTTCCAAGTTTCTATAAAAGCAAGTGATAATTTAAAATCACCAGCAGATACTAAAATAGAAGGGTAATGAAGCAAGAAAACAGATTGCAAGAAAGTAGAAGTACCCTATGGAGTTTGTGACCTGTTTAAGATAAATAAATAAAAGCAAACCAACGCCCTGAGGTGACAGAGTTAGCATGAGGGACATTAGCAAACCTGTCATGTGGGGAGGGCTGTAGAAGCAACTGTCATTACAGAGTAAAAGAGGATTGATTCGCCAAGGAACAAGAGCTTGGAAAAGAAAGCAGATGTGAGAGAAGGGGAAGATTAGGATATCCAGGACAGCAGGAAGGTCACTGTTGATATTGCCCAGCTAACACTGCCAGCCTGGTACACAGCAGCTGAAGGCTTAGAGCAAAAAAGTAGCAGTTTGGGAACACAAAGAAATGAGGAGAGAACACACAAGCCAGCTCGATTTTTTTCTACTCCAGACTGAATCACTGAGCAACTCTGCCTGCTCTGTGGCAAGTGGAATATCACGACTTTGCATCCTTCATTAGGATTAATTAGTTCACTTGTTGACAGTATCAAAAGAAAGGCCAAGTACTGGCTCAGTTGAGGAGAGCAACGTTTTGCTGTTCTTGCAGGAGCTTGCTGGTAAAGGTTTGCTCTCCAGCGAAAGCTTCGTCTGTCCCTGCCTGTGTAACTGTCCCCTATTCTCTGATCTGACGACAGACTCCAGAATCAATTTTACTCCTTTCAGTACCATTAACATTCACTGTTGTTAAAAATAAGAAATATGTTTTTTCTTCCTCTTTGATATTGTGTATGATCTCAAACAAACTGTGAAAACAACAGCCAAAGCATTTTGCCCTGGTGTATCTCAGGGAGCTGGAAACCTTCTACCAGCAAGAAACTCTTACAGCAGTTACCATGGTGACACTGGTAATAGATATTTAAAGGCAGCTCACTCATAATCGCATCTATTAGATATCAGGAGGCTTTATTAAAAAAAAACAAAACCCACAAACGCAAAAAGCTTGAAACCAGGGAACCAACCAGGCTTAATGACAGTATAAGTGGACAAGAAATTTATGGAGAGAGATCTGCTTACGCCACCATTTAGCTGGACACAAAGGACTCCTTCTGTTCAAATCTGAAATGGCACTGAAGCTTGCACAGAATCAACTATTTTTAGTTAGTCATTTAAAAATTGGTTCTGAAAGCCTCATTTCAATAGTGGTAGCTCTAAAAGTCCTTTCAGAGTGGTCATTGCCAGATGTATAGTAAAAAGCTGTGCTACAGCTCATCCCACATAGAACCAGGCTGCTGGAAATTCTACCGCCTACCAACATCACCTGGAGGGGGTTCCTTCCAACAGAAACATAAACATCGGCGGAGGCTGGAGATAACACTGTTCTCTGCACTCACTGCAGTGGCCTGACACCAAGGAACCGATGAGCCCCATTCCTGCAACACAGCCACAAACTATGCTTGAAAGGGACCTCGCCTCCCCATCTGGAGGGTTGGGTAGCCTAAGGAATAGCATCATACTGCTTTTTAGACATTATTATGCAGTGAGGAAAGTTGAATCTGGATAAACACGAAGCTCACTGAGTTGAGGAGGTATCTCTGGTGATACAAATGTTAAAAAATATATTTTTCTGGGTTCTACTCCATAGCGTTCCAGTCCACTGGCATGTAACGAAGGAAATCTGCAGAATCAGATCTCTAGGTATGAAGCCACTTTACCAAGCTCGCTAAGGCTATGTAACAGTCATCAAACTGAGATTTCCTTTCTCTTTTTACTGCATATTTCCATGACAACTTTCCCGCAGTATCAACTTCTTTATATTGGAAAGGTCTCTCAAAAGAGAACTTAGACTTCTATAGCAACAGCTAAAATCCCTGGGAGATGATGATGTCTGAAACTTTACACAGATCTTTTTTTAGACCATGAGTTACAACACAAGCACATTTTGAAGTTCATAAGTGAAAACAAAAGCATGTGTAATATTAGGGAAATTGGGAAGAGGGGAAGGAGTAACTTGGTGAAGTGGGGCAAATACAAAGAAACCACCTTACTTTTAAAAAGGACATGCACTTTGAGATATGAAACGTTAAAGAGAAGACAGGATCAAACGAACATCTTGAAAACCCACATCCTGCTCCTTCTCTCAGCTACAAAACAGAGTCACAAGGAACAAGTCTGCTGATCCTAAAAGGAGATTTTTTTTTTAAAAAAATCAGTCTCTCTGCAGTCTATCTTCTATTGATCTAAAGAAAAAAAATTTTAAAAAAAAAATCAAGTCAGGATGCCTTTTCAGTTTTTCTCCCATACCTGCCATCTAGCTACCATCAAACCTTTTTTCAAGTACTTTAGCTGTTTGCCATGATAGTGACAGTATTCCCCAATATGGAAAGCCTCGCTACCTCAGAAGAAAAAAATAACTGCACTGTCAAACAAATAAATTGATTAAACTCATATAATCCAAGGGATGTACAGAAGTTAAAGCAACTTTCCTTCACTGAACTTGGATATATATCACAAAGCACTTCACTTCTTCAATGCCCTTTCAAACAAACAAAAAAATACTACATTCACAACCTGGATGAGAAGTAGGAAAGCATCAGCCTTAACATATACATGAGAAGACTACAGAATGGAAACGTTAAGTGGGGCTGCCAGAATCAGACCGGCCCCAACTACTTCTTCTCATAGCCACTGAAGGACCAACTGCAAAGCAGCCATACTTTCTTCTGCTTGTGGTGCCACTGAAAGCTTTTCCTTTTTTCATTAAAATATCCATTCATTTATGCCTTCTTCCTCTCATTTCCCTAGATTATCACAGTTCTAGTAAGGGAAAAAAAGGTGCAGACAGGTAGGCATGAGTGAAAAAGAATGGATTTAATCTAATTATTGTTGACTTCCACCTTCACAGCCACTTCCTGCCCAGTTAGATAACTTCAGAAAAGAATCTGGAACTGGCAGTTTTACAAAATAAAGTTGAATGCTATGAAAAAAAAAGATTTTTTTTTTTAAATAGCAATGCCAAAAATGACAGCCAAAGCCTATTCAAAACCTGGTAGCTCTACAACTAAGAGACATATGCAAAAACAGGATTTCAGACAAAAAAAATCTCCCAGTACTTCCAAGGTTTATCCTGTCTGGAGACTACTGAAGTGTGGGAGAAAGACTGAGTCACTGTAAAGGTCAAGTGAAACGCAATTATTTAATATCCCCATGTGCTGCCCTCTGCTGAAACAGACACTGAGCACACTGGAGCATTGAGTCCATTGCAGGCTGTAGAAAAACTCACGATCATCTGCACCTAATGCTGTCATCACACAGGAAAGAGGCACACTCACACAAAACGAAAATGTTTCATCTGGAACTAGGCAAGGCTAAAAATAACCTAAGCTCTTATACTGGACTTAACAGCTCCAAGTGATTTCAGGTACAGCATGCAGATGGTAAGAGCCTGCTGAAGGAAGGGGATCAAATGCATTGGCTACACAAGTCTGCAATAATGAAAGTTCACAGGTTTATAGAAAAACAGCTGAAAGTTTCATTTGAACAAGTTATTTATCAAAGATGTGTTGAACTCTCAGGTTTTCACCCCAAGCCTTAATCCTCCATCTGATTTAACTCACATGCAGAGTCTGTTCAGGCAGACGAGATTATTCAAATACTCAAGCACATGTATTTGTTCATATGGAGAACACAGAACAGCATGAATGGGAAAAGGAGAAAACTATTTAAATACCTAAGGGGGGAATATAACACACACTTATATTTATTTATAAGTATTCATATATATATAAGTATTTTATATAATTAGATTTACAAAATGTTTGTTTATTAAAATATTATCTTTGCAAAAAAATTGTTTGTAAACCACCATTTTCTCCAAAACCCAGGAACAGAGAAAAGAAAGTCAAATCAATATTCCAGCTATAAACTCTCCACACTCAGATTCCAAATCCAACACATCTTTTTTCCCATTATGCCTTTGGAAAATAGGCTTTGCAGTACAACTTCAAGATCAGGACAACTAGGTTATTTTGGATCAAGGAGAAGATTGAAATCTAAAGTCCGGGGCTCCTTAGGGAGATCATCCTGCCAGCTACCTTCTCTACCTTGTAAAGATGCTGTTTTAGTAGATTTGTCACAGCACACTTTCCAATGGTTTATGACCTTAAAAAAAAAAAAAAGAAAGCCAACAAACAGGCAAAAAAAAAGCAGTAACAAAAAAAAGTGGAGAGGAAAGAGCACTGGGCAGGTGGACCCCACTAGTCCAGCCAGTAGAGGGCAGTGGAATTTAAGAGGAAAGTTGTTGAGTACGAACTTCATATAATGAAATATTTGAAGTGGTAAACCCATCAATTTACATTGTTATTTGAACCTACCTATCCAGTCCTCAACTAAGACAGAAACAAGACCTAGTGCAAAGGATAAAAAAAGAAATTTGATTATTTCATGATCTCCAAAGAGTTGCATTACAGTGTATCAGGAAGATTTCATACTTAATTTATTGTTTAAACGTAATTATTAAATCTTTTAAATAATTTTCAATTATTAAAATGCACTACTTTGAAGCATCCTATTGAAAGCACAGCTATGTCTGAGGGCTTAAAAACCTATGAGTTACTTTTAAAATTAAAAAAGAAAAATATCAAAGTAGTCAAGAAAGCTATTTTCAAGGCATACCTAACTTCACTTGTGCCAAGCAGAACAGAAAACCAGTTCTAGTCCACAAGAACAAGAAAGTAAAACAGGCTAAGCAAAATGCACCACAAGCAAAGCACACAGAAGATTTTTAATGTTTACAGCACCTCGTTTACCAAGGGTAAAAAGCATAAAAGCAACATTTCTCACCTCATTACCAAACAGAACAAGCACCCAAGAGCCAAGGTCTCTATGCGACTGGACATGAGCTAAGTTTGCATTCTGCGACAGAAAGACAGGTTTTGGTTATACTCTAAGCCTTTTTTGAGATGTATAGGTCCTGAAGTAAAATTGCCGCTTTATGCCAGAGGCAGCCAAGGTTTCCTCAGAAAGGCTGCAGACGACGGCCTGATACTCCAGCATCTTCACCTCGTCTGTGGAAAACACGGAAGAGCGGAGATACCTTTGCTGAGCCCAGGCTAGGAGCATACGCTGAGGTGCCATGAGGCTCTTCAGCTCTCACCTGAGACAACGCTTGAGGGCTGCTGGGGTAAACCCGCAGGCGGCCCCGGGCTCCAGCCTCCCCACGCATAGAGCGAGCAGCACCTCGGGTGCACCGCAGCACCGAGCCATCCCTCCGCGGGGCACGGGCTTCGGCAGCAGCTGGGCTCTGCTCCGGCAACGACAGCAGCACCCGGGCTCGGCGCACACCCCGGTTACCGCCGGGAGCCGCTACCCTCGTCCCGGCCGCGGGGGGGTTGGCGCGGGGAGAGGCTGCGGGGTGCGGGACCTGTTGCCCCCAGACACCAGCGCAGCCACAAGTCAGTCAGCGGGGAACAGCGGGGGAACGGCGCCGACGCGGCGGCACCTCAGAGCTTCCCGCCCTCTCCCCGCACCTCAAGCCAGGACAGAGGGACTCGGTCCCGCACTGCGGCACCTCAGCCCTTCCCCGGCCCGGGGCTGCCCCAGGCGAGGCCGCCGGCCTGCCCCAGCGGGAACCGGAGCCGGAGCCCGAGCCGCGCTCACCTGCTGCCGCTGCCACCGCCGCTGCTCTGAGGATGCTCCGGCAGCCCGAGCCGTCACCTCACCTGCAGCGGTCTTAGCAGCCGCCAGAGGGCTGGCGCGCAGCACGCCGGGTAATGTAGTCCCCCTCCGCCCAAGGGCTGCCAATCCCGTGAGGCGCCGCGCCGCGGAGCCTGCCGGGAGCTGTAGTTTCTGTGCGGGCGCCGTCCAGTGGCCGCCCCCCCCGCTCCGGGTGGCCCAGAGCCTCCCCCGCCGCCGCTGCAGTACAGCCTGCTGCTGCAGCACCTGGTGGGCGAGCAGCGGCGGCCCCGCGCCTGGGACCCCGCCGCCCTCGGCGGCATCCCCAGCGCGCCCAAGAGCGAGGAGCAGAAGATAGTGGAGCGGGCCATGGAGAGCTGCGCCTTCAAGGCGGCGCTGGCCTGCGTGGGAGGTGCGGCGGGGGCGGTTGAGGGAGCCGGGGGAGGCTGGAGGGACGGGGCGCTGAGGGGGAGCGGTGGTCGGGGCAGCCAGCTCTAGGGGCGGCTGCTGGGGTGGTCCCCGTGGCGTCGGGAAAGGGACGGATCGAGAAGAAGCTGCAGCACAGGGCCCCCCCCTCGTGTGTGGTTTTCCCCGGTCTAAGCCTTCTCCAGTGTCTGTCACAGGTCCCAGGAAGGGATCTCTGTCTGCCTTCCTCGCAAAGGAAGAGGTGCTCACGGCCTTTCCTCAGCACAGCACAGGCTGTCAGCAAGGAGGGCGTCAGCAGCAGCATCTGTAGCATCAAGGCACAGGCCAGCTGTGCTCTTGCACTGCCCCTTGCACGCCGCAGTGTTGGCAGACAGTGGGAGCAAAGGTGCTCTGATGCCTGTATGGAACGTGCTGCTCGAATCCAGCCAAGGTTCATTTTATACTGTTTGTCTTTTACAGGGTTTGTTCTGGGAGGCGCATTTGGTGTCTTCACAGCTGGCATCGACACCAACGTTGGGTTTGATCCCAAGGATCCGTATCGCACACCAACTGCAAAAGAGGTCCTCAAAGATATGGGGCAGCGAGGCATATCCTACGCAAAGAACTTCGCCATTGTGGGTGCCATGTTCTCCTGCACCGAATGTGTGGTAGAATCTGTGAGTAACTTAAGCACTAAGAAATGTTTCCTTGTACACTTAATAATACCTTCTACTAGATACAAATAAGTATGTATATCCCCTTTGTAATAGGGCAAGGGAGTAGGCTAGTTTGTTCTGTTTCTTGGCCATCAAAGCTTTGAGACCTGTCATCAGAACTGCTGTTCTCTGACAGAATGAGCAGAAGAGCATGCAATAGCGAAGTCCTTTTCCGTTCAAGTCCTGAATGTGTTGGCAAGTGTAGGCATTACTTTTTAAAACCCTAGCTACAAGTACTTGTTGTTACTTTAAAACATAAAGCTGCAAGGTGCAACATGGTAATTTGAGCCTCTAAAAATTCCATATGCAGAAAGGGATCCTCTGATGAAAGTTCTTAAGTAACAGGCCTATTTTCATCTTGCCCCTACAGCAAGAAATTACCTTGTCCAGCTCAGTGGTAAATCTATCATCCTTTTTTTAAATAGGAAAATTAGCCTCTTATGAATTTGAGTACTGCCTTTTAATTGAAAGACAAAATTATTTCTTAAGTCATCTAGGAAGAAAGGTGTATCTGCTTGCACAATGGAGCGGAACAAAGAGATCTCTGCACTGGTGAAAAACTAGCATGCTTTGGCTATGGACATAGTACATCTTTGTCAGCAGGGTGCTGTGGCTCTCACCTGTGCATGGCCAGGCTCAGTGTTGCACTCATGTAGTTACAGTGCCTTTAAAATCTCTCAGTGGGTGCTAGTGCACAGTACTGTGTTCTGGGGGCTGCATCAGCTCACCTGAGAATCTTTGCTGTAGCGCTGCATTGCACCATATGGATTTGTCTTACCTCTCCCGTGACCTGTTCCATCCTCTTCTCCTGGCCCTGCAAGTCTTGTGTTTGAGAGTGCAGGGGGCCATCTGCTGAGAATAGAGGGAAAGACATCCTCAGATGAGAAGGGGATGGAAGGTCATTTAATCTTTCTTGGTATTAGTACAGATACTGAGTCTTTATTCCGTATTTACTTGTTGCCTCTGATTTTTAATTCCACAGTATCGGGGAAAGTCAGACTGGAAGAATAGTGTTATTAGCGGCTGCATCACAGGAGGAGCAATCGGCTTCAGAGGTTGGTAGTGCCTGCTGTGACCCATTTCTGTGATAAGACTCTGATTTGGTTACATAGCATGCGGTGTTTTTAACAGAACACAGGCTACAAATCTCTTTGCATGGGGTTATGGTGATGTCAACATGCGAGTGTACTCCAGGCTGGCAGAACTGCGCTCTCTGATGCTTTGCTGTCAGCTTGAAAGATATGTGTGAGCAGGGAAGGCTTGGTAATAGAGGACAGTGAGATTGGAGGAAAATCAACAGAATTGACTTGAAAGAAAAATCAGGAAATGGTGTTAGCTATCCACACTCTTCTGTGGTGTTGTGGGGAGGGAGCCAAAAATACATTGAGCAACTCTCTCAACAAAATTACATACTGAGCAACTCTCTGAAGCTACAGCTCTTGTGTTAACAGAGCTCTACTTACACTATTTCACTGGCAACTTAATTTGCACAGTGTGTAAAATGCTTTCCTCCTTTCTCATGTATCAATTCAAACAGACAATCCTATTTAGCTGTAAAAGAGCAGGAGCAGTGGGATTTTAGTCCAGCAGGCACTAGCAGGGACTTTGGGAAGCCTTGAGTGCTAACAGCATCTGGAGAAAAGCCCCAGGCAGGAAGAGAGCTGCTCTGCTAATCAGAAATACCAAACTTCTCTCATCTATCCTTAAGAAAAAAAACCTGTCCAAAGAGCATAAAAGAAGAGAAAGTGCTCTTGAAAGTGCTTCTAATTGAGCCTGTTAAGTTGTGTCTGTCCTGGACCTAATCCTCTTAAGAGCTTTCAAAGCACTAGCTGCTCTTCCTATCCCTCCCTAGTCCAACAGCAAAGCCCCTTGCAGTGCTCAGATCAGAGCGCGCTGAAATCAGCAACGGCCACCGGCATTTTCTCTTCTGTCCCCTGGGGGGAGACTGAGCAACACAGCACCCAGCCAGCGTGCCCTGCTAGTCCAGCCGTCGTAGTTTTAAGTCCAGTGTGTGCCAGGTTCCCCCCTTCACCTTGGGCAGTGGTAGTGCTAGTGTGACCCTGGCATCGGACTGCCAGGTTCCTGCAGGTGTAAGCTCTTCAAGCCAGCACAGCATAAGCTAGTTACTGGGAAGAAAAATCTTTCCTATTTTGTCTCATTCTTTCCTACTCTTTTTTGCATTGCAGCTGGTTTGAAGGCAGGGGTTATTGGCTGTGGTGGATTTGCCGCTTTCTCCGCTGCAATTGATTACTATCTACGGTAACAGTGGGATCCCTTGGGAGCAAGTTTCCCGTTTGTTCCAGTGCTGCTGCTAAGAGCCTGCATCATGGCAGAAGAACCATCAGGCTTACCTTTCCACTGCCTTTGGAGTCCTGATCAGTGCAAGCTGGATGATGCTGGCTGCTTTTCCTGAATGACTAACAATAATCTGGCTCCGAGCCCTGGCGTGCTGCTTCAGGCAGACTTGCGGGAGCATGCGAGGATGGAGCCAGGCACAGCAAGCAGTATCTCCAAGATGGATCAGCTGACTGTCAGTTTCCAGGAAACCAGCCTGGACTCTCAGCTTTTTCGATCCTTTGGGTCTGATTTTGATTAAATCTGTTGCTAGCATCAAAAGAGGCAGGAGGACAATCTTCAAAAAGAAATGCAGTGATTTAGGTTACCGTGTATTTGAATGTGCTGCAAGTGTTTAACAGTTATCAGTTTGCAGCTTGCTACTCTGTTGGGGAGAGGTAAGATCCTGTGGAGAAATAGTTTGTTCCAGGCTTTTCTTAAAATACCAGCTGAAGACAAACCACCATCTGTACAACTTGTCTTATTTCAAGCACAGAGATGAGAGCCAAATTTCTTTACCATGTCTTAAAGGGAAAAGCAAAAAGGAATCCTTAGCCTTAGAACCGTGTGGTTACTGGCAGATGAACAAAACAGTTTAAGGGGGGAAAAAAAAAAATAAAAAAGAGGTTGTTGCAGAAGTATAATTCTCTGTAGCCACTTGGCTAGCCTGATTTAACCTCGCTGTGGGAGTACGAGTAATCTTGCTACTGCTTTAACTGCCACAGGCTCACACCATTAGTTCCAGCAGTTTGATGGTGAGACTAGAAAGTAGAGTTGTGAGAATAAACCACTGTTAGATAAGTGGGCATTCACTTAGCACACAGTCCATTTCCCATCACATCCCTGTACCACCTCCGAGTACCCCACTGTTACACTGAGGAAAGGCAAGTGTTATTTCTGCAGAACATTGGTACTAAAGTCAAAATGTCTGTTCACTATCTCGAGTAGCTGCTCCCCTTTTGATTTGCATTCATATTAACCCTCTTGCTCTTCCAACCAAGCTCGTTTCTCAGACCTCAAGGGGTAAATTTTATACTCAGAAAACCTTACACTGATTTTTAACCTTTCTTGAGCCACTCCACAAGGACAAACATCCACCCTCATCTTTTTGAGGCAGCGGGATTTCAGATTCAGTGCACACACCTAATAGGGGTTCTCCCACCCACTTCCCTCCTTTGCATCCACAGTTTGACATCCCAGACTGGTGACAGCACTTACTTACCTGGAAGAGCAGTACCAGTAGGGTGGTTTGGCTGAACAATGGTTGGTGGTCAGTGGTCAGTTTGGAAAGAAGTGGGGAAGATAGATCACATGGTGCTATCAGATGAGGTTTCCAGATCGCCTGATGTCCATTGCTGTGCCTGTTCAATATCCTCAGGCCAAGCTGTGCAAGTCAGCTGAATTTTAAGCTTGAGTAATTCTGGGCTGATTAAACAGGCTGGCTCCAGACAGTCCAGGTTTTTTTTTTCCTCCAGAATGTACTGAAACGCAAGGATGTAGCCCAAACCATAAGATGTCTCTTAAAAAATTCTCTGGCACAATGCCTGTGCTTATACCACTGGCTTGAAGTGCAACTAGCAAGATTTCCACGACAGAAAGAGAAGCCGCAGTGATGCCAAGGTGATCAGTTAGTGCAAACAGCAACACCATGGGGCTCCTTTTGTGCAAATGTTGGGGCTTTGCATTTTTATTAACATTTTTTTTTCTCTTCACATGGTTTACAGCCATTTAAAGTTTATAATCTACAGAAATTGAAACATAACACAAACAAAAATATATCCTTAACAACTTCTGAAAGTCAAATATTAATTAACAATTCTATTCTACCTGTAGCTGCAAGAGTCCACCCCCCTCTTTTCCTTCCTGCAGGGACAAGCAAAAGCCGGTCACGGGGACGGCCGCAGCCCATTGTGCCGGGCCTGTGTGGACCAGGCCTCCAGCCACTGTCACGCGGGGGGGATTTGGCTGTACAACGTCTCCATCTGGAATGACAGTATCGTGGACAGAGACTTGGACACATGTAACAAATCAGACACACACAGGGATCCGTTGTGCAGTCACATCTAAAACTCGGCCTCCTTACTGGGTCCAGGGCCAAGACAGACGCCTGGTTATTTTCTGCAATGCTGTTTCCCGTCTGTGTAGCTGGTAGTCAAGAGGAGCAGGGTCTGGAGTGTGAGCCCTTTGGAGGGGGACTGAAAGACCTCCCCTCCTTTAGTTGCTTTGCTGGTGTGGGGCCGGCAAGCGCTGCCTTCCCCGGGGAGGTGGGCTTAGGACATACCTGGTGCATCGGTGGCAGGCAGCTGGGCTCTACCTGGAACAGTCTGTTAGTCGGGAGGGTAAAGGCAATGCTGCTGTTAGCAGGGATATGCTTGGTCACTTCTCATCCATCTCCATTTGGCACAGGAGAGCGCAGGGCCAACGCAATCAGGGAGGGGGCTTTTCCCACGAGAACACAGACTCGGCTCACAGAGCGAAAGGTTTCGTGTCCCAACAGGTACCAGCACCTACCTGTGAGTGTGGGGGACATACCGGGAGCCAGACAATGGGCAGCCAGAGCACAGCCTGGCAGCGAATGCAGGCATGTGGCCGTCCTGCCTTGGGACATAGCGTGACAACTCCAGCCATCAGCCTGGGGGGTCAAGAACTGGAGCCACTAACTAAAACGGACCTGAGCTGGCCGGGCACGGCTAACCCAGCAGCAACTGCTTTGTGAGAAAGAGCAAACAAAGCACTTCTGCCTCTAGTAGCGAGGCTTTCCTCCTCCCGTCCCTCTGCACTGGTTTCCAGGCTAGGTGACCATCCAGCTGCCACATAGAGCACTCACTTCCAGCAGCCCAGCCGGCACCAAGGCAGGGCCACATGCTGCTGTTTGCCTGGCGCCTGGCGCAGCAAGGAAGGCAAAGGAGGGAAGCAAAAACCTCCCTGTTCTCGTGGCCATGGCAGGAACACTGGTGCCCTGGCAGGCTCTGCCACGGGATGCAGCCAGTGTCAGCAACCCTTGTGGTAGTGCTGGGCTGGCAGTGGCGTGCGTCTCACTAGTGCGTGCCTTGCTATGGCAGAGATATGGGTGTACGGAAATGGCAGGGACCCCGTGCCCTGCCCTGCCAGGGCCTGTTGGGGAAATTGTGGGACCCACGTACCCCAGTGGGACCCCTTCGGTGCCAGAGCACAGACCTGGGGTCAGCCCATGGCAGAGGGAGCAGACCTGCCCAGCTGGCTGTCCCTCAAGCCTGCCGTGGATCGAGACCAGCACAGCACCTCTCGCTCCAGCCTTGTGTGATGGGTTACCCCAAAATGCTACTTGGAGGTGAGAAACAGCGAGGGAAGTAACCGCCATGCTACACGCAGACAGGCAAAGCACAGGGTAAGGGCTGTAGAGGGGACTGGCCTGAAAGCACCCAGAAGAGATGTGGCGAGGAGGAAGCAGCACCCTGCTCCTCTTGCTCTCACGGTCGCAGGTTTGCTTGGGCCAGAGCAGGATCCAGGTACGGGGGTCCAACGTTTGCGCAGGCAGCAAGCCAAAGCAGAGCTGGTCATCACCGTCACCGGGGAGGGAAGCCCATGAACTCCCAGCCTCTGAAGCGAGCCGGTGCTGCACATGCAGGCGTGGGGCAAGGGAGCTGGGCAGCGAAAACAGGCACTCGTGGGATGCTGCAGGCTTCGAGCCGGGTGAGACGAGGGGTGCCTGGTAGGAGTGAGCAGGCAGAAAGGAGTCCAGGAGAAAACTAGCCAAAGGGGAAGCCTGTGTCCACAGCCCTTGTCAGTCACTACCTCTTCCGTTGAACAAATATACATAAAAACAATTCTTGAACACAAGAAGGGACATAAGACACGACTACTTTACAGAGAGGCACGGTGCCTGGGGTGGGACTGGGCCACTGGTACACGATTGTACAGGAGCTGCAGGCGGCACCGTCCTGGGTCCGGGCTGATCTCCCTGGGGGGGTCTGCGATCCAGTCTGTGTCCCCTAGCAGGGAGCTGGGAGTGTTTGCAGCTGGTGCCTTCTCCCTGCAGGCTACACGTCCGTGGAGAAGTAAAGTGTGTTGCGTTTCAGCTCAGTGAAGGAGATGGGAGGATGCTGCAGGTAGTAGAGAAGGACCTGGACCTGTAGCAGGCAAATGGGGGGGTGTTAGGCCAAAGAGGGGCAGAGCTGCCATGTCCCAGCTTGTCCCTGTGCGGCCACGTCCAGCAAAGAGGGACAAACCTAACTCAGACAGGCAGGTAAACCCCTCTGCTCCCTGCCCCAGGGATGCTGGCGTGGGCTGTGGCCCCACGCTGCCAGCACGGCTCTTACCTGGGCCATCACATCATGGGACCAGATGTCAGAGGCCAGGGTGAGGTGTGCCTTGCTCTCCCCCTCGGAGGGTCTCAGCAGTGTCGGGCCGAAGACCGTGGCCAGGTTGTGGAGAGACATTTTGTTGATGGGCTCCTTTTCAGCTACCCTGTGGGGTACGGGGAGAGGGGGGGGAGCATGAGCCCCTAATGCTGTTCTCCCAGAGCAGGGCAGCCACGGGGCGACGCAGGGGGTGAGCGCTGATCTCCTTTCTCCCAGCTCCCAGCCCCAGCAGGGCACCCCAGCTTGCCATTGCCCCTCAGAGCCCCCAGCAAACCCAGGTGCAGGGCAGGGAGCTCTGCCCCCTTCACGGCCTCCGCCGGAGCCTCTGGGCCTGGCCGGGAGCCCTGGGTGTGATGTGGCAGCGACCAAGCCCTTGCTTGCTTATGTGCTGTGGAGCCTCCACCCCTCCCAAGCCCTGGCAGGGGACGGGGAGCTCCGCACCAGCCCGTGCCTCCCTGCGCCCACTCCCCCCCGAGGCTCCCTACCCTCCCGACCCCCCGGGACCCCAGCCAGCCCACGGCGAGGGAACCAGGGCCACAACACTGCCATGTTAGGAGGCAGCTGCGCTCCCCACCACAGGCTGCACGGTTGAGCCCTGGCCAGGGAAGCAGATGTGGGAACTGGCTGTGCCCGGTTCTCAGGATGGAAATGGATTTTTCCTTCTCCACCCCCCAGCATCAATCACTTTTTCTGTTTGGTTTTAGCCAAATGAGAGGGGAAAAAAAAAACAAAAACCCAAATGCTTCATGATGCAAGTAACATGAGCCGTGAGCCCCAGTCCCAAACTCGTGGCCAGCCCTGGCCAGGCTCTGCGTGCCACACTGCTGCCCTGCCCTCAGCCCCGTGCCCTCCATGGGCTTTGAGGCCCCAGTGAGCCCCAGAACCTCCCATCCCCAGGTTTGGATGGGCTTCATCTGGGCCAAAATAAAGCCCGACAAACCACGCATTGCTGCACTCGCCATGGGACGAGCGACACGGGGTGTCACCTGCAGCTTTGAGACATGTCTGCAGAGCTGACTGTCTGTGGGTCTTGGTCACCCACTGCAGACAAGTTACAGGGATCATTGCACCTTGTTTTGCAGGGGCTGCTCCTGGATGGGTGGGAAGGAATGCAGCACTCAGTTTTCCCCACTAAGGGGGACACTGCACAGCTCCCAACTGGTTCCCCATCCTGTGCTGAGGCCAGCTGCTCCCCATGGAGAACTCATCCCAACCAGCTGCACAGCGGCTGTGGCAGCCAAGAGCTGCATCTTGCCAGAGGACACGTGCTCCCTGCAGAGCTGACCTGATCGAGAGGCCTGGGGCCACGCAGTCCCCGCTGGCACCATGGCTGGTGGCCCTGGGGTGCCAGGGGCTGCTCTATGGGGCAGAATGGCTCCATGATCCCTCCAGCATCCTACCGCGCCCACAGAGAGGAGCCATGGGAAGGCAACACTGACACCAGCCAAAGGGACTCTCAGCCTGCTCGGTCTGGGGCTGAACAGGCTGCAGGCTGGCCAGGACCCCGGTGAATGTGCCGGAGCCTGAGGAGATGGGGCAGGTGGGACATGACTGGGCTGGAAGAGGACAGGGGCACTCCGCTGTGTGCACAGCACCGAGCCCAATTGCTGGCCCCATCTGCTGCCCACAGCCCTGGTCTGCACCAGCACAGGGCCGGGGGCACCACGGGAAGCAGACAGCAGCTCTCCCTCTGCTCACGTCCCATCCCCACGGCAAAGCAACAACACAGACCTGTCCTACACCTCCTGCCTGTGCCAGGCAGCCCTCCGGGCACCGCTGCTCACCCTGCTCGTGGGCCACACCGAGCCGTTACCTTTTCAAGTGCTCTAGCAGGAAGAGGAAGGTGATGAGGTTGGGGTCAGGCAGCGAGCGGAGAAGGTGCATCATGCAGTTCTCCTTGGCAGCAGGATCCGAGAGGGCTGCAGACAAGGAGGCAGAGGGCTCAGGACAGGGGCTGATGACATCTTGGGTAGCAGCAGGACCCACCATGGCCAGACACCCCCCCGCAGCCAGTGCTCGGGCGGCTGGCCCTGTGCCCTGGGGAGCAGCACCATGAGCCCCGAGCTGGCCTGGAACCAGCAAGACCAGCCAGGACCGAGTGGGTCAAGCTGGGAAGGACCCTCGGGAGTCTCCCATCCCAGAGCAGACAATGCCAACCAGCCGTGCTTGGGCACCAACCCCTTTCCCAGCCCCAAGCCCTTACCGATCCCCTCCATGAAGGCGGGGTAGAGTCTGTCAGTGAGGAGGGGTTCGGGCAGCTCGCGGAAGTACAGCTTCAGCGTGCCGGCGATGGCGTTGATGTCCATGTCACTCAGCATGACCAAGATGTCCTTATTATCTGTCCAGAGAGCACCCACATGTGATGCCTCCTGCACCTCCTTCCCCTCTGGGTCTCAACCCCCACGTCACCCCAGCGTCACTGGGTCCACAGCCCCATTTAGCCAGGCTGGGACTGGGAAAAGCCAAGCAGTTCCCGCCTGGCCAGGCAATGGGACGCGGAACAACTTGCAAATCCATTTGCAACGTTGCCCTGAGTCAAGTGTCCCCCAGGAGCCAGCCAGGCATGGCAGCAGCTCAGAGACACCAAGGCACAAACAAGGCTGGGAGCTCTGGGCGTTTGCTTTCCCCTCCTCCTCACCCCCAGACCCTTCCTGGGACACACGTGCAATGCAATTACCAGACCCTGGGCTCGCAGGGCAGGGGACTGGGGGGGGTCTCGGTGCCTGTGACACTCACTTGCATCGAAGACAGCCTTCAATGCCTGGATGTCAGTGGCAACACCAGAGATCCTGTAGATGCCAACCTCTTCGATGCCCCTCTTCTCCACTTCCTCGATGCACTGGCGCACGATGTAAGGCACCTTGGAGCGCTCGCGCCTGGCTCGGAAAGCAGAGGCATGAGCAGAGATTCCCGGGGGCCCCCACCGTGGCCAGGCCAGCCCTGCAAACACTGGGCCAGGGGCAGGATGGGCATGATGGGTAGAAGGGATGGGGCTGGTGAAGGAACAGGCAAGTCCCCAGCAAAGAGCAAAAGCCGAGCTCTCCCAGTGCTGGTGGGAGCGAGGGGACATGCTGCAAAGATGGAGCAGGTCCTCCGAGTCCCCCAACCCCAAGCCCACAGGGACCAGAGCAGATCAGCCCTCCTAGCCCCGCACGTACTTTGTCACGACGCTGATTTTGACCCCAAAAACACCAGTCTGCTTTTTGGAGGGAGTCCTCTTCAGGCTCATGTCTCTACTTGTGAACTTCATGGAGAACTCCACCTTGATCTGCAGGAGACAGGGGTGAGTCCCAGCAGCCCATCACCTCCACATCACACGAGGGCACAGCACAGCACCAGGGAAGGGGCTGCTGTCAAAAAAAAGGGGCCGTGCGTCCCCACAGCCCCACTTACCCCGTTCATCTCAATCACATCCATGTGCCAGTTCTTCGTCTGCACGGCCTGCGGGTCCAGCTGCAAGGAGAGAGGGTGTGTGAGCTCTGCAGGGACGCAGCCCCATGCCAGCCCCGCTGCCGCCCCCGCCCAGTGGCCCCTGAAGCCCCCAATCCACAGACAGTGTCAGTTATGGGACACGCTCTGCCCTGGCAACGTGCTGCCCATGGGAGGATGGAGAGGGGAAGGTCCGGGGTCTCTGTGGCTGTGCTCCAAAGCCGGGTGGGCTCAGCCTCCCTGCCCAGTCCCCCCCCTATGCCCCCACGAGGCAGTGCTTTAACCCACACCCGAGAAGCAAGAAATTTCCAAGAAATCAGGACTATTTCTGGCGGCAGATTGATGAAACAGAACTAGGGCAGCATTTTCCATGCAGAAAAACAACATCTCCCCATAGCCAAGGCTATTTATAACCCCTGGGAATGACGGGCTCTGCTATTTCTGGCTTTGGGGCTAGCAGGGGACTCGGTGACGCTACCCCCGACACCCGGCCACTGCGGTGAGGTGCCGGTGTTCCCAAGGCCCTGGCACGTGCCATGGCGGGCGCCAGTCCCCAGGGTGGGGGCAGTTGCCTTTCAGGGCTTTTTGGTCCCCAGCTGGTGGTATCGATCCGACCCCATCGATCCCTTTAATGCACGGGGCGGGCAGCGGGGCAGAGCCCGGCACTAATGTCCCCTCAGGGAAAGGGATGGCATGTGGGGGCTGGCGGGGCCTTCCAGGGCCACGTGCACGCAGCTGCCAGGCACGGCTCGCACCAAGCATGCAGGGTCACTCCTCAAGGACGCAGGGGTTTTCCTACAGCTGCTGGCTCAGGAGATGCTTGGGGCGAGCACAAAGATGTCCAGAGCCGCTGCTCTGGCCACGGAGCTGCCATTCCCCTGCCGCAGCTTCTGGCTGCCCATGAAACCACTGACAGGGGGGACTCTGGGGTCCCTCGTGTCCCTTTTGCACACCAAGGCCTCATGCTCCTGAGGACAGGCTCGAGGTGCCCTGGCTCTTGGCACAGAGCCAGCACAATGGCATCACCAGCCCTGTGCCGTTCTGTGCCTGAGCAGCTCCTTGGCCCCAGCCCGAAAGCTGTGGTCTCCAGCCGGCCCAGAAATGGCTCACAATGTGGAGCCCTCCCCAGCACCCCTGCCCCAGCCCCACCAGTCCTGCGGCTGCTGGGAATGGCAGCACAGGGGGGACAAGCAGGAGGAGGAGGAGGAAGGCTGCAGCTGCCCTGGACTCCCACAGGGCCCTGCAACAGGTTTGGAATCCAGGATCACAACGCTGCAGCCAGACCATTGCCAACCTCAGCCCTGCTGCTCCAACTCCCCCATGCTCCCTCCTCAGCACCGGATCCCCCCATGGCACTGCCATGCACCCACCATGGCCAACGCCAACCCGGGGTTTCCCCTGTTTCCCCACATATCCGGTCCCTCCATGGCAGTGTCCAACCCTGTGAACCTCAGACAGCGCAGCGAAGCCCTTCACGCCCCAGCCAAGTCAGGAGCTGTGGGCCTCCCCGCTCCGCAGCGTGAGTTTAATTGCAACCACCACATACACCTTCCCCATCCCTGTCCCCCAGGTCCCCCTGGCTCTAATGGCCCTGGCAGCTCACATCTGGAAGGACTTTAGCAGGGCTCTGAAGAAAGCTTTAATAAAAGCCAGGTTGGCTGCTGCCAGTGCTGCAGACCTTACCCTGAGTATGCCACCCTCCTGCAGCCGCTTGCCCCCAGTCAGGCACAACTGTCCCCATCCAGCTCCCCACAGCAGCCGGCACAGCCCCGAATTTGAGCTAGTTCAGCTGGCGCCATTGGCCCAAGCTCCCCTTGCTCTCCTCCAGCCCTGCCCGCTGGCACCCTGCACAGCAGGCAGCACCACCACGCTGCCCACTCCCCGCAGGAAGCAATGCCACGGCCAATGCTTCATCTCCAGGCGTGGGAAGACAGACGGGAGCATCCACCCACAGTGCCAGAGGCAGCTCCTGCCCACACGCTGCTGGCAAACACCCTGTCTCAGCTACCACCACTATCTCCTTTCTTCTCCGAAGGGAGCTGCCTTGCTCCAGCACGGCGCAGGGACGTCCCAGGCCGGTGAGGAACTGCTGGCCTGGGAGCCCCGGGGAACAGCCTCCCTGCCAGCACTGTGCAGGGTGGCACAAGTGACATGCTGCTGTCTCAGATGTCGGCTCCTCTTTAGCAGCTCGGCGCTCAGCCAAGTCACCGGTGCCTCTCCGGGCTGCTCCCTCCTGCATCTCAGGGGACTCTCAGCAGCAGTGCAGCATCCATGGCTGGGCCAGCATCCACCACGGTGCCACACTGGTGCAGCTCCCCCCTGGTCCTGGCTGCAGGGATGTGCCATCATCACATTTTCCCAAATTATCCAAAGGTGTTTGCTTGTAGGACAAGGCCCCTGGTCGCAGAGGGAAAGGTGGCAGCGTGGCAGGCAATGAGCATCCCAGCAGCTCAGCAGAGCTCTGTACGTCCTGGGGAGGCTCCAGCTGCAGAGGGTCCCTCCAGACTTGCTGGTGCTTGCCTCCCACAGCCCTTGCCTGCTGCTTGTCCCATGCATGGGGTGACTGGACTAAAGGGGATGAGGCCACATCCTGGGATTTTGTCCTCAAGACACCTTTGAGCTGTGCATTGCAGATACAGCTCCTGCACAGGCAGCAGCAGCTGGGACAGACCCAGGCAGCACTGGGTCCCTGGGGCTCCCAGGTGAGGAGCTGGGACGGCTCCAAACCCTCGTGGCAGCTCTCCAGGGCCCCAAGCACTGGGATGCTGCAGTAGGGTAGGGGCTGCCAGGCTGGGCACGTCCCTTCCTCGCACCTCATACCCATGAGGTCACCCAACCATCAGCCTGGGGTGAAGCCATCGGGAGAAAGTCAGTGACTCAGGCAGTGAGGCCATCTCTGCCTGGGAAGTGGGATCCCAGGGGAGCTGCTACAGCCGGGGTCACTTCTCATCCACACGACACCCACAGCCACCCCAGCAGCTACTCTGGCTCTGCCGGGCAGGAGATGCCCCCACCAGACCCCCGTGCTGGCAGCTCCCTCCCCAGGGAACAGGGGTCCCTGAGCCTCTCCGTGCCATGGGGGCAGAGTGGCCCCCACACCAGTGAATGCTGCTGGTGGCAAAGCACAGCCTCAGAGAAAGCGGGATTCACAGCCCTGTCTGAGAGCAACCTGAGAAGCTACAGGCACCCACGGCACGCCGGGACCATGCACAAACCCGCCGGGGCTGCATCCTGCCCCTGCAGCGCCAGTGCTCCCAGTTGGCAGCAGGCAGGGAAGCCGACGGCCACGGTAGGGATGTGTGAGGCTGGGAAACGAACCCCCCTCATGCTTTGATCCAGCAACAGCCAGCCCAGCTGCCGGGCAGCCTCCCCACACAGCCCTTGCTGCCCCTTAATCCCCTCTGCGGGAGCGGCGGCGGCACAGAATCGAGGTTAATGCCGCTGCGTCACAGGCAGCCCCGCTGCTGTGCTGGCAGCCCTGCCACCGAGCAAACCTCAGCCCCGCTGCTGCCAAACCGAACCCCCATGTGCCCAGGCAGCCCCTGCCTGCAGCCACAGCCAAGCCCTGAGCCAGCAGCTCCCCGTGCAGGGGGACCCCGCAGAGGGAAACCCCCGGAGTCCCCCATGAGATTGCAGGGGCTCTGGGACAGCCTGCAATGGTGCTGCCCCCCTCCCTGGTCACCTCTGTTGCCTACCCCTGCCCTCCATCCTGCCACAAAGATGGGCAGCACCGGCTGACAGGGCTGTGACACAGCTGGGAGCTCAGGGGAGCCTGGATGGACCCGGGGAGGGGTAGGGGGTGCAACCCAAGCAGCACCCTGGGTGAGAGGGGGTACGCAGCCACCAGGTGCACTGGTGCCATGGCCCCTGCAAGCATCGCTGCCTCCTGGGTGAGCCCCAGGGGCTTCCCCGCATCCACAGGACCCCCCAGCACAAACACCTCGGCCCCCCAGCACACAGAGGGAGAGGGAAGGAGGGAAACAAGCACCCGCAGGCTGCTAACTGCTTCGAAGAGCTCCCAAAGCACCCAAACAGCCTCCCCACTCCATGCACGGACCCCGCAGCACCACACCGCCCGCCCCCAATATCAGAGCCCAAGCCCCGCCAAAAAGCCCGCCCCACAGCCGGGCGCCCGTGTTGGGGGGCCGCTTGCCCTCGGGCTCCTCGCCGCCGCGCTCCGGCCGCTCGCCCCCCGGGCCGGGGCTGCCGTCCGGCTGCACCAGCACCTCCGTCATCGCGGCAACCGCTTTGGCGAGGCGGGGTGGCCGGGATGGGGCGGGCGTGCGGCCGGGGCGGTGGGCAGGCGGGCGGGCAGAGCTCATCCTCAGGGCGTGCGCCGGGCGGGCGAGCGGCGGCTCGGCAGCCCCAAAAGCCTCCCTCCTCCCCCTCCGAGGAAGTGACTCAAAGGCAGCCCCCCCCCCCCGCCCCCCCCCCGCGTTTAACCCTCGCCCTGCCGCTGCTGGGGCGGGCTGGAGGGGCCGCCCGGCCTCCCCCGCCGCCGTTAACCCCCTCCCTCCCCGGGAGGCATCGCCACTGCCGGCCGCAGCATCCCCGGCTCCGCGGAGGAGCCCGGCTGGCCCTCCTGGCCTCGGCAAGGGGCACGGGGACGGGGCTTTTGGGGTGCCCTGACAGGCCTAGGGACGGGCGAGGACCCCCCTTCACCCCCCCCCAGCCTGCCCTGGCCAGCCCGCTGCCGGGGGTGATGCGGTGGGGCAGGGCTGCAGGGCAGGGGAGGGGGCCCGGACAGGGCCACCCCTCAGCAGCCCCCTGAGTCCACAGGGGTCACCCTGTGGGTCCCTGCAAGTCCAGGGGGTCCCGACACCACCAATTTCCCCCTCCAGAGCCTCCAACAGCCCAGAGCGAGGGGGACAGACGGACAGGCAGCTATTCCCTGTGGGTACGGCAGGCACCGTGCCCATGACAACACGGGCTCCACTTCAACAGCCCCATCCCCCAGTGCATCAAATGGGGGCTGAGTAAGGGGATGCTCCATCCGTCTGATGCCCCCCTGGCATCACCCCGATGCTCCCGTCCTGTACCTGCTGCCTGTCCCCTTGCCCACCCCAGGGCACGGTGGTCAGATCCAACCCCTCCTCTGCAATGTGAGCGCAAGCACCCACAGCCTGCTCCGCCTACCCCCAGCATCTGTCTGCCAGCCCACCACAGCACCGGGCTGCCCTGCCAGCACCCACCAGACACAGCCCAGCTGCTGGGAGCGACTGGGACAGCTCAGAACAAGGCTGAACCCTGCAGTGCTGGGGACATGAACCCCCATGGGGACACGAGCCCCCCACTGCACCTCTACCCTGACCATAGCATGTCCCAGCCTTGGAAACCACATGCAAAATGGGGTTAACAACAACAAAACGGGGTTAATGCCAACTGGGAGCTCCAGCAGAGCTGTCCCCATGCCCAGAGCACACAGGGTGCCCACCCTCCATTAGCCATGTGGGTTAGGGGTCCAATGCTTGCCATGCCGCAGACCCCTCGGGGCTCATTGCCAGGATGCTTGAGAGGAGGCTGGTGCCAACCTTGGCCTCTTCATGGACACAGACATGTCCTCTGGGCTGGCAGGACATGACTCCCACCTGTGGCACCTCCGCAGCCTCAGGAGGCTCCTGCTGCTCCCCACGGAGGGGCTGCAGTGTCCCCTCGCACACTGACCCGCTCCCGTCAGCCCGTGATGCTGCTAAGCTGCTTTCGTGGCCGACCCACGTGCCTGAGCCATCAGATTAGAGCTGGGCAGCAGCGGGCACAGCGCCGGCCACACAGGGCAGGGGTTCAGCCATCCTGGCAGCCCCCACATACCCCATGGGCATTTGCTGAGCTGCTGACCCCACGCTCCCAGTATCTCCCACTCCTACTGCTAACTGGAACCATCAGCAGCTCACGACGAGCACAGGGACCAGCTGGGGTAAGGACCAGCTCAGGGCAGAGGGCAAAGGGGCAGCGCTGGGGCTTGGCCACAACCCACAGCCAGCACTGCCCACCTTGCCTGTAGCCATGCTGCCCTGTCCCCCACCCCACTCAGGGGCTAAGCTGTGGCTCTGGGTGATGGTGGGACAGCCCCAACCCTGACACCACACCATCCAGCCAGGTCCTCCTTGCAATAAGCAGCCCCAGGGCTTCCTCTCTCTCCTCTCCTTTTCTTCCCCCACGACTTTCGACTTTCGCATAGCGGGGACGAGCTGTGCTGTCCCCGTCCTGACCCTCGCGTCTCCCAGTGTGACTCATGTTTGTTGACCCAGGCTATTTCCGAGAGCACAGCTGGGCTGATCCCCACGGGACACCAAGCCCCTTCCCCGCCCCAGCTCTCCCGCTTGGCCCAGTGCCACCCCCACGCCACTGTTCCCCTTTTGGGAACCGGAACGAGCCACCATCTCCCATCCTGCACCCAGCACGATGCCATCCCCCCCCCGTGTCCCCTTCCCAGCAGCATTTCCATGCTGCTCCCCACTCCCTGGGGACCTGCCCTCAGCCGCTTTCCCACGGAGCAGGCAGCCACGCCAGGCCCTTTGAAGTGGCCTCTAGTTGAGGGCTGTGTCCTGGGCATGATGCTGTCCCCAGCACAGGGGGGAAGGCAGCCAAACTGGGGGTCTCCCAAGAAAACACAGGGGCACCCTGTCCCGAAACATCCCTGCTGCCCTGGGCCTCCCTGTAGCCTGCAGCTGGGGGCATGCAGGGTTTGGGGGCTGCCTGCCACCCCATCCTAGGTCCTGCTCACCTGGGAGCATCTCAGGGCAGCTCAGGCCTCCATCCTCCCTGCCTGGCAACCGCCAATCAGAGGCGGCTCAGCCGTTGCCCTGGAAACCCTCGTTGCCATAACAGCGGCTGATGGAGGCACAGGGGAGGCAGATGGTGGCAGAGGGGGACAGCCACGGCTGGCAGAAAGGGACGGGGGGCTGCATGCTCAGAGCCCTCCCTGGGGTGGGTGCCGACCCCCTCCCTGCAGCCCCCCAGGGCCGCAGCACAGCGGGTGGCAGAATGGAAACGCTTCCAGCCCAGCTGGGGTGGACACACGTCTGGGGGTGGCTGCTGGCTTTGCCATCTGTGCAGGACCCCCTTGCACTTTGTCCCACCCACCTTGCTGCCACAGTCCCTGTACCCCGCTTCCAAAAGCGGAGCTGCCAGGCATCTCCCATCGCAGGCACCGTCCCAGGGCAACCCTCCCAGCCCAGGCGCCTGGCCCCAAGAGGTCCAACATTGGGTGAGAAGATGCCTAAAAGCCGCAGCATGTACCTGGATCTGTCCCTTGCCCATGATCTTGTCCACGATTTCATTGTTGTCCTTGTTGAGCTTGGTCTTGTCATAGCACTTCTCGTAGCAGAGGATGCGCAGGGACTGGGAGCCCTCCAGCTCGATCTCAAATTCCTGGAGTGTGGAGGAAGGGTGGCTTCAGCCCCAGCATCCCAGAGCAGCTTCAAAGCTGGGGCTGGAAGGGAAAGGGGGGCACAGTCCCCTCCCTACATCCCACCCTCCTCTCACCTCATTCCATTGCGGCTCAGTGGTGTCCCGAAAAACCCTGGTCTTGGCTTTGCTGACGAAGTAGCCGAAGGAGTCCACCTCCAATGTGCAGTAAAGGTCTAGGGGAGCAGACACTGCTCAGCACCCAAGGAACATCCCCACTGGCTCCCGGTGGACTGCTGTGGGCAGAACGGGGCCACATGCTGGACCCCAGCTCCCCCACTTGCACTGGCCCCTCCGAGCAAGGGTGGGCACCCACACTTACTGGCAGACTGCTTGAAGCCCTTGGCGGAGTGGACGATGACGTGCAAGAACCCGTAGAGCCCGGGGGATTCATCATCTGTGGTGGGGAGAGCAGAGGCTGCGTCAGGGCTCTGCTGCCACCTCCCGCACCCCGGGGCCTGCCCGTGGGGCTGGCCGTCCCCGAGGCAGCCTTTGCCATAGCGAGCACTGGGTGCCTATGCTGACACCCCAATGCCCCCCATCCCCTGGAGGGCCGTCCCCAAAGTCTGGAAGAAGACACATATCCCCCGCTGCGATCATCCCTGCCGGCCATCCTGAGCTCTCACGCTGCTGGACAGCCCTGGAGGAGCTTCCCAGTTGGGCTGGCTGGGTCTCACCCTGGGGACACCCTGGTCCCGCTCAGCCCATGGGAGTCCTGGAGAGACCCCAAAAGCAGCCCCATGCTGCAGCCAGGATTGCTCTGCCCAGGGAGCCCAACTCTGCTCCAGCAGTGCCACCTGGTGGGTAGCTGTCCCCCTGCACAGCCAGGGTCCCCGAGCAGGGACCCGGCTCCGAGGGATCCTGCAGCTCCCCCCAGAATCATCTGGAGGCAAAGACGGACCAGTCCCCAGTCCAGCAGACACTCACCATCTTTATTGCTGGTGACCGGGATGTTGTGGACAGTGCGGAGCTTGAAGCAGGACCCCGTGAGCACCTGCAGCTCCACAGAGCTCAGGACGAAAGCCTGGAGATCTGGGAGAGGACAGGAGAGGAGCTTTCAGAGAGATGCTGCCAGTCTGGCCCAGGGACCAAGCAGGCTGTGATCCTGCAGGACCTCCTCATGGTCCCTGGGAGAGGGCAGGAGTCCCAGAAGGGCCTTGGTAGCCCCAAACTTACCCTTCTTCTGCAGTTTCTGAATGGCCTCCCTCCACTCGGACCTCTCATAGTCGGACGACAGCAGGAAGAGGTAGCTCTGCAAGAGAGAGGGTGATGCGGCAGGCTGTGCGCGGGCAGGGCTGAGCCTGGCCCCCAGCCTGCCCCCCTCACCTTCCCGTTACGGTTGTGGATGCGGAAGGGGATGGCAGGCGAGTTGAGAAGCAGCCAGAATTCGTTCTCAAACATCTTCTTCTTCAGGCGCTCGATGGCCCGGCTCTGCCCCTTGTTGGCTTTCTGCAGGCAGGGAGTAGACAGGAGCTTTTGCAGGTGCCCCTGGCCCCACCATGTCCCATCCCTGACCCCAGAGGAAGGCACCCACCCCAGCAGCAGGTTTCATGCCATCCCTGACCACCCACATCCTCCTCTCACCTCCTTCTGCACCTCGCTCTTGATGGCTGAGATCTTCATCTTCATGTCCTCCAGCTCGTGGTCAGGGATGACGTGGACCTGAGGGCAGTGCTCCGACTCCTCCGGCGAGGGGAACACCAGGTCGGCCAGGGGCACGTACCACTTGCAGTCGTACTGCTGGTGCTTCCTGCAGCCGGGGAACAGGTGCTGAGTGATGCCTGACACCCCTGCTGGCACATCCCTCTGCCCGCTGGAGGATGGGGGGGTTGTGACACATTCCCCGCATGCCCAGCACCCTTCTTACCCCACCGCCGTCTTCTTCAGCTTGGCACAGAGCAGCACGTCGGTGAAGAGGAAGACGTGCCGCAGCTTCCGCGAGCCCTCTGACAGCTCTACCAAGAAGCCATCCTTGACAAGCTGCCGGGTCTGTGGGGCAGCAGGGCTGGCATGAGAGTGGGCAGGGAGCAAAGGCCAACAAACCCCAGGGGATGGATGCTCCTGTCCCTCTCCATGGCTAAATCAACAGGGGCATGGGAAGGTCCATACCTTCCCAGTGCTATTTTGGGTCAGTACACTCAGTAGTGTGCCAGCAAGCAGCAAGAGCCAGGTAGAGCCCTAACCTTGCACCCAGGACTGCGTCTAGAGGAAACCCTCTATCTCCTGGCCAAGCACCATGGAGCTCCTCAGGGTGGAGACACCAGGCAGGGGCTGGCAGAGGGCTCAGCCCTCACCCTGTGCCCAGGCACTGCCCTCCCTGCTACCTCACCTCCCCCTTGGGGGTGGTGACCGCTGTCCTCCGGGGATCGATGTCCTCATTGATGCTGGAGAGGAAGTTCTGCGAGATGCGGAGGGCATCCTGGAGCAGCGGGTAGTCGGGGTGGTCGGCCGGGGTGTGCTTGAGGAGGTCCTGGAAGGGGACAGGCATGGTTGAGCGCCCTGAGGGCACTGCCCTGACTGCAGCACCCACCCCAGAGACCCCTCAGCATCATTCCCCACGGCTGCAGGTCCCCCAGGAGCAATGGGGGCAGAGCCACCCGCCACCCCAGGACTGGCATTGCACTCACATGCAGGACGAGGGTGCTCCGCGTCACCCGGTCAATGGGTTTGTACAGCAGCGCTGTGGGGAGAGAGGAGGTGTCAGCAGCCACCCACTGCCCAGGCTCCGGCCCCTCTCCCACCCACAAGAGCCAGCACCACACCCCACAGGGGCAAGAAGGGGAGACCAGATGCCCAGAGACCCCCAGGTCTGCACAGAGACCAGGGCGAGCATCTGGGGTCTGTTCTACACAGAGCCGGCTACAGCGGGACCATCACGTTACTGCCCAGGGCAGTGCTGAGCCACGGCTCAGCGCCGCAGCCCCATGCCCTGCTGTGCCAGGGGCAGGAGGAACCACGGCTGGGCTGGTGTGCAGGGCAAGGGCAGAGCCCAGCGCTGGCAGCTGCCCAACGTGCACCTTGATTTCAGGGCTGCACCCGAGGGGTTTTGCCTATAGCACGGGCGCCGGCAAGGTCCCCGCTGGGGTGACAAGCCTGGACAACTACAGTGTGGCACTTGCTGCATGGCACTTCCCGCATGGTGCTCTGCTCCAGCCACGGCCCTGTGCTGGCAAGGTCTGTCCCTGCCCCAGGACAGGGCACGATGGTGACACCGGCCCAGACACCACGTCCTCCTCCCCTCTGCTGCCCCAGGTCACGGGTGGCAAAGCCAGAAGGGCCATTGCAAACACCGCTCTGCCCCGACTGCCACCCGCTGTGGGACATCCCCACCCCAACCGCGCCAGCGCATCCCCCTCCGGGGTGCAGGACCTCGCTGGGTGCGGCGCAGGCACCGGCACCCCCAGCTTGCCGTGCAGTGGCTGCGGAGTGGAAGAGCCGCTTGTCACCCCCAGCAGCCAGCAGCTTTTTCAGTTTCCCTTTTGGCTCAGCAGCGGGTCCCGTCTCCACTCACCATCACGGGGCTCTGCCACCCCATGAGACACCCCATAAATCCTTGCCCCAGCCAGCCTTGGGTGCAAGGGGAACCCAACCTGCCCCGTCGGCAGCAAACCCCCCACCTACAGAGACCCCAGGGGCCAAGGCATCGTCCCAACACTGCTGCCTCGTGTCCCCTCCCTGCACCCCTCATTCCTGCAAGTGCAGCTCCAACCGGGGCAGGGGGCTGAGCTGCCCCACACACGGGGCACAGACACCCCCTTTCTCCTGCTGTACACCCTCCCAGTTGGAAACTGGCCCTGGGGGATCTTCAAAGGCACAGTTTCACCCCAAGCAGCTGGACCCTTCCTCTCCTCCTCCCCCGCTCTTTGGGCGGGCGAAAGCACAGAGCACATCCACAGAGCTGCTCCCCGCATCCATCTGCTCGCATGCCTCCCTTGGCTGCTTACACCCAGGCTGATGCCTCTGGGGTTTCCCTTTGCTTCGAACCACTTTCCCCAAACTGCTGGGGCCAAGCAGGGCCGGGCTCTGGGCTGGGGGAGAGGAGGGAAAGATACTGCCCATCCCACCCTGTGCTATGAGCCGTGGGGGGCTTCCATCCCATTTCTGCCAGAGGGTGCTGCCTTGTGGCACCTGGCCCTGAAAGAGGGACCCCCTGTCCCAGCAAGCAAGGCGTCTCTGCTTGGGACGCAAGGACGTGGGGATCGACTCTGAACTGGAGGTTGCATCCCCGACTCCATGCCAGTGGGTAAAACTGGAGCCCCACTCCCTGCAGCAGCCAGTGAGAGCCCTCTTCTGGGATGGAGGGGGCAGGCAGGGTGTCCCCCCCTTCCCCACCCTGGACTCAGGGCGAGGACGGACCCTCATCGCTACAGGCACATGCAAACAACTGGGCAGCCCTGGCAGGGGCCGTCCCGGCACATGGGAGGAGCGCTGGGCTCCCCATCAGCACAGTCCCGCCAGCCCAGGACCCACACGTGGGCAGCATGGGGCACGGCACCAGCAGGCAGGAATGCCTGGCGCCTCTCCTCCCCAGCTGCCGAGAGACAAGCATTCCAGCTCCGCGATGCTCACAGCCTCCGGTGAGCAAACGGGGACCCTTCCCCATCACCCTCCCCGCGGCACAGCCCCCCCCCCCAGGCCCTCACCGTCCTGCCACCAGTACGAGCCCCTGCCTGGCAGGGAAGGTGAGCGCGTGGCTGCATGTGCCGGAGCCAAGATGATTCAATAGAGCCTGGAACAAAGACACTCCCAAGTTCAGGCTGCAGAGCACGACGCAGCCTCCACCCCCATGCAAGGACAGCCAGCCCCAGGCCAGCATCCCCCACAGCATCGCTCCCCACTGGCACCCGAATTCGGAGCCGCACCACCCCACCTTACCGTAGGTGCAGTTACAGCAGAGCCGGACGACGACGAGGATTTCCATGGCAGCCCCGTCTCCGTGCAGCCATCTCTGCCGCCCCGCGGCAGCTCAGCCCGGCTGCAGCACGGCATCGGCCCCTCAGCACGGCTCACAGCGCAGCCGGCGGGCGGGGAGGAGGGGGTGGGCAGTGGGTGGGGGGCTGCTGCACGCCCCCAGCATCCTAAAGAGCTGCATTCCCCTCCATCCTTGCCGGCTCCGCACACGGGAACACAAAGAGCTCCATTCGCGGGAGCCGCTCAGTAATTCATCCGCACCGGTCCCGCGCGCAGACAAAAGGCTGCGTCCCCCTCCCCGCGCCCGCGCCTGCCGTACCCTCCATGGTGACAGATGTGTGGCTCTCCTTCGAGTCCTTGGAGCTCTTCACCTTCAGCTCCTGGGGAGGGAAAGGCCCATCAGAGCAGCCCGTGGGGACGGGGGTGGGGGGGAAGGTCATTGCTCAAGGTCATGGGTTGCCCCCCACCCTTCCTGCACCCCGATATCTTCCCCCGGCCCCAGCCTGGCCATGCTGGAGGCCACGCATGGGTGCTGGGGTGGAGGTGTGGACTATGGGATGCTGCCTGGCCCAGCGGCTGGGACATGTTGGACCCACAGGGCAGCCCCCATGTGCCCCATAAGTCTCCTTTGAGCACAGCACCCACAGCTGGCGTGGGGAGACTGCTGGTCCCACCAAGCTGAACAGCCCTGCTGCAGGGGGGTGGAGAGAGCGGGGAGCTGGGCTGCGGCGACAGAGGTCCCCATTTCTATAGGGGAGCCAGGCATGGAGATGCAGCCAGCAGGAGATGAGCCACAGGTGCCCAACACCCGCACTCACTGGATGGGGCGAGCGGGTTCAGGCTGCCCCGGCATCCCAGAAATGACAGCAGCAACGGCTGAGCCCAACCTAATCTTGCATGAGATGGGGGGGAAAACCCCCGCAACACCCAGAGGGCCATGACCCTCCAGCACAGCTGCTGATGGCCCTACCCTGGGGACAGTCCCTCAGAGTCCCCGAGGTGAGGAGAGCATCTCTGTGGGGCACATGCAGTCAGCCTGGCCATGGGGACAACGTTCTCCATCCTGCACTGGGAAAGCCCAGCTGTGGCAGCCCTGTCCCCCTGGCACGGCCCTGGTCCAGCTCACCTCTGAGATCTTCTGGAACTGGTAGTTGCTCTGGCTGCACTTCTCCGCTGTCTCCAGTGCGATTTTGTAGTTATCCACAAAGGCCTTGTAGACCCCCAGCTGGCTGGCCTGCAGGGAGCGGGGGTTAGCTGGGCACCTGGCGGGACGCTGAAGCCCCCCCCCAGCATGACGGGCCAGGGAGGCGCCAAGGGGACACTGCCCAGAGCTGTCCCCTCCTGGCAGGACACTGCCAGACCACAGCTAGCTGGGGGGCTGCACGCTTGGCGCCGTAGGGAAAGCCCTCACCTGGGGCAGGATGGTGGGCTCCAGCCCAACCCTGTGCCCTCACAAACCTCTGAAATCCAGCAGAAAGCAAAGGGGTGCCCGGACAGGGCAAGGGGACATGGGGTAATGGCTTTAAACTAAAACAGGGTAGGTTTAGACTGGATATAAGGAAGAAATTCTTTACAATGAGGGTGGTGAAACACTGGAACAGTTGCCCAGAGAGGTAGTGGAGGCCCCATCCCTGGAAACTTTCAAGACCAGGTGGGACAGGGCTCTGAGAAACCTGATCTGGTTAAAGGTGTTCCTGCTCACTGCAGGGGGGTTGGACTAGATGACCTCTAGGGGTCCCTTCCAACCCAAAACATTCTATGATTCTATGATTCTATGACAGTGGAGGCTGAAGCTACAGCCACTTCCCAGCACCCTTCAACCTGCCCTCTCCTCCCCTCCCCAGCATGGCCACAGCACCCGCGGGCACAGCCTGTGCTCCCACCACAAGTCCAAAGCAGCAGCAGCAGGACCTGGAGCGTGACCCCAGGGAGCCACCACCAAAACCCCCCTAGGCAGCCAGGGGCAAAGAGGCAGCGACTCCCTGCCTCCCTCCAGAGAGTCACTCGCATGCCCAGGCTCCTGCCAGCCCCACAGCAAAGCCACACCATGCACCTGCAGCCAAAATCCCACCACAGTTGCACCCAGGACCTGCCAGCTGTGGGCATCCCCGCTGCAGCAAGGGGCACGGAGGCTGCACTAACTCCCACCCTGGGATGGGAGGGCTTGGGCAGGCAGCAGCAGCTGCTGCAGGGAGGGATGCAACGAGTCCCATGGCCACCAGCAAGCATGTGGCAGGGTGTGAGCTGCGCCACGCCACGGGGCCGAGCCCCGCAGCACAGTGGTCCATCTCCCCAGCCCTCCTCCTCTTCCAGGCAGAGCGAAGCCCCAGGGAAGGTGCGTACCAGCTTCTGGAAGAGGTGGCCCATGGTGATGTTGCTGTCCCACTGCTGCACCTTTGGGCACAGGCTGTCGTAGAACTCCTTGTGGATCTCGTAGATGTCCTGGATCTTGTAGAAAATTGTCTCAATCTGCTGGAGGGTGAGGACAGGTTGCGACGTAGTGGCTGTGGCCTTCAGTGGCTTCATAGGCTGCCAAAGGAGAAGGGAGAGCATCTGAGAGGAGGGCTGGGAGGAGAAGTGACCCCGAAACTCCTCCAGACCCACACTGCAGCTCGTGGCAGCCCAGACCCACGCTCCACAGGCAGCCCTGCTATCGCACGGTGGGCAGCAATGGCCACCTCTTCTGCAGCCAGGCTAATGCTACGGATGTAGGAGCCCAGGGATGCTGGCGATAAGGGGGTCCTGAGCCAGCAGCGAGGGCTGCCCGGGATGGGTCCTGGCCAGCAGCTGGACTGAGGGGCCGCTCCCGGCTCATGCATCCCCACAGACTTCCCCGTCTGTAGCAGCAGTGACCCCTGCGTTGTGCAACAGCGTCTCTGCCATAGGGGCCAGTGAGTCCGCAAGAGGAAGCTGGGCTATAAATACCTCCCCACCAGGCACGCTGGCAGCAGGGGGAGGTGAGACGAGGGTGGCCAGACCACAGCAAGGCTGGCTCTGGCATGGCTCCTGCAGCTTTGCTCCCACCCAGGTAGCGCCTGGGCCAGACCTGCCCAGGGAAGGCTGTCCAGGAAGAAATTACCCCATCCAGGAAGAAATTACCCCATCCATCCATCCATCCATCCATCCATCCATCCACCCACCCCTGCTGGGGGACATCCCTGGAAGGGGTGCCCAGCCTGGGGGCTGTGCTCACCAACAAGAGGGCCTCCAGCTGGTTAATGTAGATCTCCTCACTGGCCAGGAAACCAGAGAGCACCAGCTTCCGCATCTCCAGGCCTTTGCCAGCATCTCGCTCACCCTGTGCAATGCAGCAAGGAACCCAGATGAGCCAGCAACCAGCACAGGAGGAAATCCCCCATCCCACCAACCCATCCCCAGGGTCCCCGTATGGGCATGTGTCCCTGCCGGCGCTGGGGAAGCTCCATGGCAAGGGCCAGGCGCGTGCCCGCTGGGCAGCACAGCCAGGCTGGAGCCAGCTGGGGAGCCATGGGTTGTGCTGGCTTTGCTCCCCTCCCTGCTCCCGGCTGGCCAGGAGCCCGGTGCTGCTGGCAGCGCTCCAGGGCGGCGCGCGGCATGGCAGGACTCTCCCAGGGCAGAGTCCAGAGGCGCCCAGTGAAATCATGCCCGGCGGGTGGATGGCTTTCCCAGGGAAGTGCCCCACCTTGCCCAGTGGCACCGGGGCAAGTCCCCAGCTGTGTTGGGCCCCGCTGCTGCTCCAGCCACCAGTCGCTCAGCCCGTGCCCGTGTCTGCTGCGGCACAATCCTCACAGCAGAGAGACAGGCAATGCTCAGCCCAGCTGGTGGGCTCTGGGACCCCCAGAGAGGCTCTGCCAGCACCCAGGCATGGATGCCCCAGCCCCTGGACCGCCTCAAATGCCCGGTGTGCCCTGGCCACCCCCACAGCACTGTTTGTCCTAAAAAATTAAACTCAGGAGCTGGGCTTTGCTACCCAGACTGGGACCAAGCAGAGCCACAGGAACATCTATTGCTCTGGTTGATGAGCCAGTCGGGACAGTTTGGGTGTATATTGGTCCTGTTTCACCCCTGCCTGCTCCTGCCTGTCCTGGCCATTGTGCCTGGCAGTTGCAAACACCCAGGGGTGCATGGGCACAGCTACAGATCAGCATCTCCCCATCCCGCTCCAGCATCCACCAGCTGTCCCTGGGGGTTTCTGTGCCAACTGGGGTGCCCATCCTGGGGCTCCCCACCAGGCTGCACCACTAAGGCCAGGCCATGGTTACCGGCACGGCAAGGGGAGTGCACGGGGGGGCCAGTTTTGTGCACTGGGAGCTTGCGGGCTCTTTGCCACCAATTAGTCATGGGCTTTTCCTGCTTCCCCCAGCCTGGGCCCTGCGTGGGAGCCGAGGAGATAAGGGGACCGTCCGCGCCCAGGGCCCGCAGTGCCCCGCAGGGACGATGCCAGCTGGACCCCCGTGACCCAGAGGACCAGCCCTAAAGCAGGGTCTGGCAGCCGCCCCATGCAGGAGACCCAAAGGAGAGCGGGGCCAGAGCCCTCCTCCAGCCCCGTGCCAGCCCCCTGGGGGCACCCGCGGCAGGGCAGGCAAGAGAAAGGTGCCGGGCTGTGCCTGCCAGCACAGGGGTGCCCCCAGGGCCACCCCCCAGCACCAGGGTTTGGGGCCATTTAGGGGTTGCTGGTAGCCATGCGGTGGGGCAGTGGCAGAACACGGTCCAGCCCCTTCCTGAGCATCTGGCGCCGGCTCTGCTGCGCCACGCAGCCCCCCCACAGCAGCACGTGTGGCCACCACTTCCCCACAGGAGAAAGGCCGGGTGCTCACCCCGCTCTGCACAAGCACCCACTGAGCCCTTTGCAGCCGATGCCTGGCGCAGCCCTGCCCTGTGCCCCCAGCCTCAGGCAGTGCCGGGGGGGGGGGGGGCCCCCCCCCCCCCCCCCCCGCACCAACCCGGAGCTGCTCCAAGACCTGGGCATCACCAGCATCAGCAAGATGTCCCTTGTCCCCCCCACCGCCACCCAGCGCGGGAAAAGGGTTGCCCCTGCCGCCCACCTTTTCGCTGGCTGAGAATGGAGACACAGGGCTGGTGGGGGTTCCTGGCTCAGAGTCATCTTCATCCTCCAGTACTTTATCCAGGTACCCTATGGCCTCCTCTTCCTCCTCCATGGCTGGCCGGGCAGCGGGGGGCAGAGGGGACCCCGCGAGGCTCCAGGCAAGGGGCTCACACGGCTGAACTGGCCCAGCCTGACTCAGCCCTGGATGCCAGCCACCGCCACGGGATGAAAGGAGCCATTATGGGATCCCCGGTGTTCCCGCCTGCCCCAGCTCTGGCCCTCGGCCCCGGCGTCCCAGCCGCAGCACTAGGCACTCCTGGGGCGGCTGCACAACCACCTCCGAGCAGCGGCGATGGCGACGGCGCCAACTCCGGGGTCACCAGTGGTGGGACAAGAGGGACAGCCTGACTCCCCTGGCCTCCGCTCGCCCCCGGGGGGGCTGCTGGCGGTGGAGGGCCGCTGCCCGCCGCCCTGCACCCCAGCCAGCCCCGCCGCTCCGCCCTGCGCGCTCGCTACAGGAAATGCATCTCTTGGCGCTGGAGGTGGGGCTGCTCCGCCGGCAGCGTGTGGTCAAGGCTGGGGCGCGCAGCAGCCGCCTTCCCCAATGCTGGTGGAGCTCGACGAGTCCAGCAAGATCCATGGGGAGAGGTCCCCTGGCCCCTGCTAGGACCCTGTGCCCTCGCTAGGCAGAGCAACCACCAAGGGGAGAGCACCCGCCCTGCCGCCCACAGACCCTCGGGCCCCCCGTCGTCCCACAGGCAGGCAGAGAGCTGGACAACGGGGATTGCCACCAGCAAGAAGTGACCTTGGAGGGCAGCAGCAGGATCAGGTCCCGTAAGGGGACCTGGCTCTGGACCCCCAGAAGGGTCCTGGACCCCTCCCTGCCCCAGAGGGGACCCGGCAGCTCTGTAGGGCAGCGCAGCTGAGACACACGCCTTCCCACAGCACCTGCACCGCATCCCATGGGGATCAGCACTGGCACCTCACCGCTGCCCCGGCCTGACCAAAACATCGGGGCAGCCTGGGAGCGGGACATGAGCGGTGGTGTGACGCCTGGGAGGAACACTGTGGGGCCTGGCGAATGGGGCAAGAACTGGCTGGAGGAGGGGACACTAACGCAAGAGCTGTTTCAGCAGTTTCCTCACGCTCCTTGGTGGCAAAAGGGGAACCAGTGGCTACATGTGCTCTGCCCGCAGGAGCTGGCTCTCCTCCCCGTGCCTGTCCAAGCCTGGAACAAACTCCTGCTGCGAGAAGTGGGCAGGGACACAGAGACAGGGACTTTCCAGAGCCTGTGCCTAGCCCTGTGTCCATGCTGCAGCTCAGGCTTTGCCCAGCCTTTGCTAAGAGGGATCCGTACCAGGGCACCAGGACCCTGCCTGCCACAGCCAAACTCAGCAGCACCCAGGCAGGGGCTGAACCACTACCCCACACCACAACCACGGTGCCTGCATTTCCCAGGCAGGAGAGGATGGGATGGGCCATGCCTGCACCCAGCGGCCAGGTGGCCCCAGATGTGGTCACAGCAGCCCCAGGAGCTTGCAAGAAGAGACGCTCCACCAGAAACCTCCTCCAGCTCCCAAGCTGGGAGGTGACACCTCCAAAAGGCAGCAACACCAGTCTTGCCTCGCTGGAGAAGAGCGACGGAGCGAGCGCAGCACCCCGTGCCACTGGCCACAGCAGGACCCACACACAAGCCCGTGCCCATCGCGAGGCCAGACACACGGAGGGGTAAAATATGCCGGTATTCAGACGAAGCTCCACTAAGCCCCGGTTCGAGCAGCTGCAGATAAAGAGATGGAGGCAGAGCCGGTGCTGAGCTCCAACATTTCCCAATCCTGATAGTGCCAACCGAGCCGGATTCGCCCTCTGCCTCCGGCCCCAGCATGCCCCACCAGCCCCCAAGGGCACCGCTTCGCAGCATCCCCCACGGCCTCCTCCAGCCCCGCTTCCCGGGGAGCACCCTCCGCCGCCCCCGCCGGGGAGGGAGCCCCTCGCCCACAGCACGCCCATCGCCAAAGCCCACCGCCAAACCCCGGCACCGGGCTGGCAGGGCTGGGGGGGGACGCTGGGGGACAAGTGGCCCCGGACGCGAGTGGCTCAGACCCAGCCCTGGGCCGGGGTCCTGGGCGCAGCTGGGGGGCAGAGGGCCGGCAGCCCCCCCCCCCGCTGGGCGCCGGGAGGGGGATGCAGCGCAGCAGCGGGCCCTGGGGAGGAAGCCACACCTCTCGCCTCCTCTGCCTCAGCATCCGGGTTAAGGGCTTAACTCTTTCCACGACAAAATCCTTCGCGTTTCCAGCCCAGCCTCCTCCCCCAGCCAAACCCCAGCCCCCGGCCCGCTGCGGCAGCCCGGGGGGGCCCCCCGGCCCCCGGCCCGCCCGAGCCCGGGGCACCCCCGGCCGGCAGCCCCCGTGTCCCCGGGGACCGCGGCCCCACCGCCCCCGAGCTTGACAGAAACTTTTACTCTGGAAAAACGTTTTTTTCCCCTTGGGTTTCCCGCCCCGCAGCCCCGCCAAGCATCCTGTGAAAGATCCTGGATGAAGCCCAGGGCTTCCCGAGGATGCTCTCGGAAAAGCAGAGGGAGAGGAGGGGTTAAATCTCAGTTCCCCAGAAGGGGCGGGGGACACACACAGGGTGTCCCTCCCCAGCTCCGGTGTCCCCAAGTGCCGCTAGGTGGAGCCAGCGGCCCGGCGGAGCGGCTGCGCCTTGTCCCCACAAGGGGTCCCCGGAGCAGGGGACCCCGGGGACCCCGCGGCTCCCAGCAAGCCCGACTGGGCTCCAGAACCCGGACCCCGCTCTCCGACCGGCCCCTGCCAGCCTGGCTCTGCCACCAGCGTGGCACGACGGGGCAGGGACACAACGCGTCCCCCAGCCGTGGCACCCTCCCAGCAGCTGAACAGGGCGCTGCTCCCCCGAACCCAGAGGGCCACGGCCAGCAGGGTTTGGCACGCCAGGGGACAGTCCCCCAGGTCCCAGCAGCACCAGAGCACCCCCCGCACTGCTGAAACAACCGAGCCGGCACCCCCAGCCCCGGCTTCAACCACACCCGGCACAGAGCTCCGCGTCCCGAGCACCTACCCCTGTGCCAAGGCCATCGGTGGGTGTGGGTGAGACGCCGTCCCCACTCTCCTGGCCACGGGCGCTGAGCTGGGGCGACATGGTGGGTGACTCGTCGATGTAGGGCATGGTTTCCGAGCCCTCCGGCAGCGCCTTGGGCTCCTCGTTGCCCTCAGCATCGTACTCGTCTGCACCATAGTTGAAGTCTGCCAGGGGAAGAGAGGGTGGTGGTGAGCATCCAGGCAGCAGCACGGCCGAGGGTCACCACATGGCACGCCACAGCCACCCCAGCCTGCAGTTACTTGTGGGTGACCGACCCCGTGCCCGATACCCGGGGCCACCCACAGATACCCACACCCACCAGCCACCCCAGCCCCACCAACCTCAGCTGCCTGCTTTCTGCCTGAGCAGGGAGGGCATCACAGAGAGACACAGAGCATCCTCAGCCCGCAGGGCATCCTCCGCTCGACACACTTCCCTATATTTGCATAATTAACTGCACGGAGAGGCCGCAGGCCTCATCTGCGCAGGGACAGCTGCTCTGCCAGACGCCCCAGCCCCACGCAGGCAGCTCTGCCCTGCCCGCCCAGCGGCCACCATCCCCCCCCTCCCCTGCCCATCCTCCTTGGACCGTGGGAACGGGTGACAGGATGCCTGCGTCCACAGCATGGAGGATGCTGTCACCCACCTTGGAAGAAGGGGGATGGTGGCAGCTCCATGGCAGGTGGGCGACTCAGGCCATGCCATGGGGGCAGAAGGGGTCTGCTTTCCTCAGCACAGGATGAGGCCACACCAGGCCAGCACCCACTTTTGGATGCCCTATGCTGTCCCACAACCCCCCCATCACCCACGGCCCGGGGGAAGCCATTTTGGGGAGCCAGAGCCCCAGATGGGAGGGTGGGGGGGTCCGAGGACTGCAGCAGGTCCCCAGGGTGCAGCAGGGGAATGGGGTACATCCTAACCTGTTACCATGGAAACGGCAGCGGCTCGGTGGCGGCGGGAAGAGGCGGCTGCAGCAGCCCCGAGATGCTGACAAAGGGGAGGGGGAAGGGAGCCCGGCTGCAGCGGGGGGGGCGCGGGGTGCAGCCAGCACTCCCTGCCTGGGGCCCATGGCCGAGACCCCCTCAGCAGTTCCCGAGGAGGTGGCAGGCACAGCCTGCCCAGCCCAACCCCACATCAGCCCCTTGCTCCCCTCCCTGCCCAGCAGCCCCATGGCTGTCCCCACAGGCTCCCCGGCCGTGGGCAGTGGGGAGACCCCAGCCAAGACCCTAGCAGAGACTCTGACCAAAACTGGGTACACGGGGCTGGAGCAGTCCCAGACAAAATCTCATGTTGTTCCTATTTTGTTGCCCCCACAGCCCCACTGCCCCAGCCAAGGACTCCCCCAACTCCCACCAACACCACTCAGCACATTAATATTTAATTCGGCTTTGTATTTAAAGTGGATAAATCTTTAAATCAAAGACTGCTGCGAAGCCCACTCAGGCTGGGAGCCCTGCTGGTACAAGCGGGAAGGGATAGGGGGTCCCATCCTGCATCTGGGGTTGGGATGGAGGAGAGCCCAGGGTACCACAACCCCTCTCAGATCTTGTCTCATTAGCAATTAGCAGCTAATTGCCATCCCTCAGAGGCTGGGATGCCACTCTCACCAGGCCACAGTGGCCCCATTCAACCCAGGAGCTGACTGGGTATAAACGAGCTGCACGGGCAGAGATCGGGGAACACATAGCTCCCTCCAGTCCTCAGCTTCCAGGGAAAGGGGATCCCCAGCTCTAACTCATCCTGCCTTCTTGGGGCAGGATGTCCCTCGTCCCTCCTGCCTTTGACAGGTCCCAGCTGGGGTGCCTTCAGCACCAGCCATGAGCAAAGTAGCATGAGGTGTATTAGCGTTGGTCCCCATGATGGCCACCTCCCCAGGACACCCACCCCACACAGCTCCCCTGAGCCCACCCAACCGGGCACTGTCCCTGGGCTGGGGATGCCCCAGAGAAACCCAAACCTCTTGCCCAAGCACCCTTCCCCATTAGGTGGGGTCTAGGGGGAGCCAAGGCAGCAGAGAGGGGACAAAGCTGATGGTCCCCCCCTCCAGGCACACCAACTTGGAGGCCATCAGGCTCCGCCACCTCTTCTCCATCCAGGCCAAGGTCTGCAGCTCTGGGCTTAACCACAGGGCTGGCAACAGGAGCACCCAGCATGGCACTGGCACTGTGGGAGAGCTGGCAACCCAGGCTGGGGTGGCTCGGTGGCAAAGTAATGAGGAACACAGCTTTAATGAGGTGGCTGGGGACCCTGGGAGGTGACACCTGCAGTGGTGCAGGGAAGAAAGCAGCACTGATGGCACAGAGGGGGAAGGGACTGGCCTCTGGGGACACAGGCATGACCCAGCGCTCACACAGACATTGATCCCAGTTGGAGCACGTCTACATCCCAATCCCAGACCCAAGCTGGGCACGAGACCTACAGGCAGTGCCCCAACAGGCAGCCAGGACGGGGCAGCGTCCCCATGCCTCCAGCTGTGCCTCCAGCTGTGCCAGCCACAGCCATGCTGTATTTATGGGGCTCTCACCTGGGCACGCCAGGCAGAGGGACCTCCCCAGCACCCCCAACACCCGCTGCAGGGAGGGAACCAAGAGCCACCAAGGAGATGGGATGGGCAAGGGGCATGCTGTGGGCAAGGGGACACAGAGGGGCTGGCCCCTGTGTCTCCCTGCTTGCAGGGTGCTCCTGCCACCCAGCCAGCCCAAACCGAGTGCCTCCCTCCTTTCCCTGCAGCTGCATTGCCCCTGCAGCCTGTTCCTGTGCCCGTGCCAAAACCCAGTGCTATTTTTGCTCCCATTTTTTAGCAGCAGTGGAAATCCTCCTGCTCCACCCCAGGCATGGGGACAGGGGGGAGGGAGGCAGCCTGGCCCAGGGGAGCCGCTCTGGGGGGCAAGGACACCCCAGCCCTACAGCCCCAAGCTAGATCCAGCCCCATAACACACCAAGGGCTGGCACCTGCAGGACACCAACATCCATCGGAGCAAGGGTCCCGCAGGCTGGACGGGGCCAGGAACGTGTCCCCATGGGGGATTATTTTCCCTAAGAAAATACTGTTTCCACTCTGCCACATCTTCCTAGGTTTGGCCCGGGCTAATCCCAGCACGACGGTCCCCAGCAGGGAGTGCAGTCAAGGACAGCAGCCAGCTCCTGCCCAGCCTGGGCAGGTGACAGCACAGTCACAGCAGCTCAGGGTGGCATTTTCTGCACTTTCCAGCCAGGCGCATGCTGTTCCCCAGCACCCCAGGAGCGCACCAGCACACCTCAACATTCTCCCATCCTATCCCACTGCGGGGAGAAGCCCAACATTTGCACAGAGCCTGCGAGGTTTTGGGGAAACACTGCAGTTTCCCTGTGCCTGTGTGAAAATTCACCATGACAACACGGATGCGTGAGCTGGCCTCGGACCTGCCTCCACGGGCCTCCTCCAAAGGGTGGCTCAACACAAACAGCGTCTCCTCCGCACCACCGCTGCCTTCCCCAGCACGACGAAGGCCAGACCCTGCCCCACATCCCCCAAAACATGGGCACCACACTGAGCAGCCTCCCCCATTCCTCCACCCTCCACAGCGAGGGTGGCTGGAGGAGGATTTGGGATGGCAGAGCCATCGCTTTACAGAGATGCCATAGCTGGGAAGGAGCGTGTGGAGGCTGGGGCTGGATGCGGCCTCTGGGCTCTGGCCCAACTACCTGCACAAGCCGCACGGCTGCACCAGACCCCAGGACTGCCGCTGCCGGATGCGACCTCCGGCTGTGGGTATTGGAGGCTTCAGGATGGAAAACTTGGGGAGGGGGGCTCAGCCATCTGCAACATGCCCCCCATAGACCCTGCTCCATCCAGGACATAGCAGATGCCAGATCCATGCTGGGGCACCACGTCCCCTTCTCTGGAGCATCTCACCTTCCCACACACCCACCCATGCCAAACCTCGCTGCCCCACAAACGCCAGGCTCCAAGCTCAACCTGGCACTCCAAAGCCCACCCACAGGGTGCCCACGCAGCTCAACGCTCCCCCAGAATGAACAACGGGGACCCCGTGACCGAGCCCCCCATCTCCCTTGCTGTGTCCCTGGTTCCCTTGGCTGCTGCTGAGACATCTGCTGCAGGACTGGGACTGGCATGGCTCTGGGGCTCGTTCCTCCCTGCTGCCTGTCCATGGGACGGGGGGATTCACAAATCCCAGGCTGCTCAGGACGCCCCCAGCCTCGCTGGCTGCCATCCCCTGGGTACCGACACCGCGTTGCCACAGCATCCTCGGCGCCAGCGCCTCGGAGCTCGCTGCGAAAATCACGTCTGGGGGAGAAGAGCCTTCCCTCGGCCACGGAGGGACGGGGATGGGGAGGGGGCAGAAAGCACCCGTGTCCCCAAGGACCCCCGTGGGGCAGCGCCAGCTCTCAGGCTGCTCCGGCCCCAGTGAGCCCCACCGCGCCAGGGCCACCGTCACCCATCCCGCTCACGCCGCCCCCCGCCCCGGGCACGTACTGCTGTAGAGGGTGTCGATCCAGGAGAGCCGCGGCAGGCCGCGGTGGCTCAGCGGCTCCATGCTCGGGAGGGCTGCGCCGGCTCAGCCCCGCCAGCCGGTTCTCATCGCACAACAAAGGCGGCGGGCGAGGGCGGGAGGCGGGGGGCGCGGGCCCGGCGGGGGCTGGGTGCGGGAGCCGGGCACGGCCGCCGGCCCGGGCACACAGCGGCTCCTCGCCCGGGGTGCCCGGGGAAGGGGTGCCCGGCGATGGCAGCGCGTCCCGCCCCCCGCCCCTGCCTCGCCAGGGGGAGCCGAGCTCGGCGTCCCCCCGCATGCAGCCACGCCGACCCTCCGCGGGGGTCTGGGGAGCGGGGAGGAGGAGGAGGAGGAGGAGGAGGAGGAGGGCACAGGGGCATGCGGCTGCCCCCCAGGCCACCCCAAGGAGAGTGGGGGGCGAGGGGGAGCCCGGCTCCATCGGCCTTTCCACCACGGCCTTATCCCCTCCCCGTGCCCCAGGGGTGCTGTGCCCCCTCCCCAGCCCCTCAAACCATCGCGGCTGCAGGACGCAGGCTCCTCCCGGTCCCACTCCCCCCAGCTCCGGTGACCGCAGGAAGAACCGGGACCCCCAGGAGCCGGGAGCTGCCCAGGGTGGGCAAGCGGGGCGCAGGCAGGGGTTAAAGCACCCTCCCCAGCTGCATGTCGCCAAAGGAAATCTAAAGTGCCAGAGTCATCAACCCCAATATGTCAGGGCACCAGCCAAGCGTTCAAGTGCAGAGGCTGCCCTCGTTCAGCCTGTGCCAGCACCACTGCCCCCGTCCCGGCGGTGCAGGCTGCATCCCCCATCGAAGCCCGGGCCCACATACTGCCTGTGGGCTCAGCCACTCGGGGAAGGGCCTGGACCAGGCGCCAGGGCCAGATGGGAACAGGCAGGAGGGATAACGCTCCACTGGGCACAAGGCCCCAGCTTTACCGGAGCGTGAAGTGCCAGGACGCGGGTGGCATTGGCAACCGCTCCAGCTCAGAAACCTGCGGGGACACTGCCAAGGTGCTGCCACCACTTGATCCCCCCTCCCAGGGATGTCCACACCAGGCTTGGACACACTGATACATTTTGGGGGAGCGCAGCAATGCCAAGGCTATGATTTGGCACAGCTGGGGCACGTAGAGCCACCAGCACCCGGCATCCAGGGTGAGGAGCCACTGCTGCCCCTGGCACAGCCCTGCCTCCTGGGGGGCTGTATCCAGCCCCAGCGTGGCGAGGCCCCACACCCACAGCCCCCACGGGCCATGTGTCACCAGGCGCTGAGTCAGCGGCGCAAGGTACAGCCCCACAGCTGCCATTTCCCACCCCTCACTGGCCCCACTCACAGGTATTTCGGGGAGCCAAGTGCACCCCCCCAGCTGCTCTGCTGGGCACCACCACCACCACCCCTGCATTGCCCGGTGCCAAAGCTCCCCTTATCTCCAAGGATGCCAGGTCTGCCCAAGGGTGACAGCACAGGCACAGTGGGACGCATTGGCCATTCTCCATCCCCCACCAACTCCCCCATTTGCTCCTGCCCAGGCTCCAGCTTGGTACCATGGGCTTTCCCGACTCCATCCCTTACGTGTCCCGAGGGAGGGTCCCCTCCATCCTCCACAGCCAAACCCTGTGTCCCCACAGCCCCCCACAGCATGAGGCCCCACCAGGAAGGCGACAGCGGTTTGGCTGAGCACATCGACCCCGTTCGTGGCAGGAAACCATGCTCCGCTCATGCTTTGGGGAGCACCGCAGCAGCACCACAGTAGTAGCAGCAGCAGCAGCACAAGGTGCAGCCGCTCCCCCTCCAGCACAGTGGCTGCAGAGACGTGGGTGCAGCAGGCAGCCCGCAGTCCCCCAGAGCAGCTGATTTTCCACGCATAGGGCTCTGCATGCATGCAGGGGTATTTCCACATGCTTCCCCTGACCACACGTCCTGGCTGCTCCTGCCCCTGGCACCAGCCACTCTACACCATGGTATAAACCCCACTGTGAACATCTTCCTTTTTATCCAATGCGGGGCATGAGTTGAGCACTTGGACAAACTGCCTGTGAGCCACCAGACCCCTAGGACCCCTCTTCCAGCTGGCCACCCCCCGTGTGACCACACAGCAGCCCCTGGCAGTGTCACAGTCCGGGAGGACCAGGCCGCAAAGCACCCTGGAGCCTGGCCGGGCAGGTGTCCTGGAAAGCGTCCCCATACACCAAGATGCCCAAACCATCCCACACCCAACAGGACTTTCCTGGTTGCACACATCAACCCAGGCAGGTGCCCTTGCACAGCCTGGACAAAACAGCCCCACCAAACTGCTGGGCTTATTTCTATTTCGTTTTTTTTGCACTCTTTTCATCTTTGCAAAACCAACAACAACACAGCCCCCAAACCTGCAAAGCAGCTGAACCTCCCTCCTCTCCCCAGAGCCAGGGGTAGCACCCACCTGCACCCAGACACCTATCACCCTGGGATGACACAGACCAGCCCTAGGTGAGGAGATGCTGCCAACTGCATTCTCAACACCCCCAGACCGCTGCACAGCTCCAGCTGGGAGCATCCTTGCTGCAAAAGCTGAAAGCCGAGTCCTGTGGTTCCTCCCCACCACCGGCCAGCCCTGCGCAGCCTGCCTGGTGTCTGGCTGTCTGCCTGGCATCTGCCCAGCCCCTGCAAGCCAGCCCACGCATCGCTATTTCTGGACTCTTGTGCAAGAGGCTCCTCCAGCCACAGCCACATCAGCCTTGGCATTCATCTGGGGCCAGGCTGGGGCTGGTGGTGGGCGCTGGGGCTGGTGGTGGGCACCCCGGGCTGGCAGAAACTGGAGAGCAGCTCTGGAGCTGCCTGCACCTCCAACACCAGAGTGGGGCAAAGGGGCGTTTTCCCAGGGGAAGAATGGAGAAGTAGAGCATGGTTGGGGAACACCATGCAAGTGGCAGCATTAGACGAGGACTAAGAGAGCAGCCAGAGTCCTTTGGTTGGGAGAGGTGAACCCTAGATGTCCTGGAGCCAGGGCAGGGACACAGCCAGGGCTGCCGGGATGCAGCCAGGGTGGCAGAGCCCAGGGCTGTGGTGGGAGACTCCAGCCGAGAGCCCAGCTTCCCGAGCTCCTCCAGTGCCCGCTCTGCCGGGCTCGCTGGGAGCTCTGGGCTGTCCCTTGCTGGTGCAGAGCAGTAGCTATCCCCTTTCAGGGGGGAAAAAAAAGAGGAATAAATGAAAAAGTTTCCACCCTCACAACCAAGGACCACAGCAAATCCTTCCCACTGCATGTCCTGAACATGCTGCTCCTCAGTCCAACTCAGCATTAAACTTTTCCCCCAGTATCACTTTCCTGCGGGACAGAAACCCCCAAGGTCTGCGCTGCATCAACCCCAAGCTCCACTTGCAGCCCGGGGGCATGGCTCGGAGGTGCCTGGAGTGCAGAGCAGCCGCTCGGAGCCTCCTGCCCTCGGGGAGCCAAGCAGGGCACCGGAGCCAGGCAGGTCCCCCCCAGCAAGCATGGGGAGGAGGGCAGAGACCCAGCCACAGCAGCAGCACCCTTTGGCGTCTCAAAATACATAGAAGGAAAGAAAGGTGGTGGCTGCCCACAGGAAAAAGCCTCTAGTATCAGATGAAGGTCTGGCCCAGCTATCGCGTTGCATCCCTTTTCTGAGAGGGAGGAGATCGCAGCTGTATCTGCCAGCACCGCAGCCCCAGGCTGCTCCGCTCCCACCCAGCCCCAATGCCAGCGCTGCCGGGACAGCTCGGCCAGGTTTGCTTTCCACCACAGGACCTGCAAAGAAGGAAGAGGTGTTGGTTCGCAGTGTCAGAACGAAAACCGCCCATGGCAGAAAGCCCCAGTCCAAGCACAAAAGTCTCCCTATCTGCCAGATCTTCAAACAATCCCTGAACTTTGCAGCTGGGACTTATCTTGGGGCAGATCTGCAGGATGTCCTCCTCCATTCTGCTTAGGCTGGCCAGGCCCCGCTCCTCAACTACAGCCAAGAGGTGTTGCTGCTACTGATCTGCATATGCAAATTATCCTGCTTAGCAAACACTGATAAAATAACTAGGGGTGGGAAAGCCAAGTCTATTTGAAGATGTCTCTTGTGGATGCAGCGAGATCGGTACGCTCCCTCCAGCTGCTCCGGCCCACACCAGTGGGAGGACGAACCCAGCAGTGCCATCAACCAGGGGCAGAGGTGCTGTTTTCCCGGGATGGATGCACACTTCAGTGAGCTGCTTTGGCTAAACCAGGCTCCCCTCTCTAACCCCAGGGAATATCAATCTCCCACCAGCACGGGGGAAAGCATCTCCCTCCATTTGCTGCTGCAGGGTTGGCCACAGAAGACAGCATCCAACAGAAGACATAGCAGAGCCATTCGCTGGGATCCCAACTGGCAGCATTGCTGGCCACACTGGGCAGGAGGGGAGGAGGAACCACCCAAACAAAGAGCCCTGCTGTACAGAAGTGTCTTTCCAGGGGAGACAAAAAAAAAAAAAACAAAACCAAAACAAAACCAAACCACAAACCAGATTTCAATAGACTTACAATGCAAATGTATTCAGGCCCCGCAGGGCACTTCTGGCTGCTGTAGCCAGCCACCTAATGAGGGTTTCTTGCATGCCCTGCTGCTGCCGCTGCTCCTGCTTGGGGACCACCGACCTCCCCACAACCAGCCACCACTGCAGCAAGCCCGAGAGGGTCAGGGGGCCACCTCCGAGCAAAAGCGCTGGCCCCTGCAGAGGGCACAGCCTGTGGCATGGCTGGCACCAAACGGGGAACCACGTCACCTCCCTTCTACAGGGCTCTGGGACAGATCACACAGCCCAGCACTGCTGGCTGAGCTGGAGGAGCTCAGCGTTGTCTCTACCCCAAATACTGGGGGGCACATACCCCCCCCTCCCCCAGACAAATACCCAGCCAGTGGGACCGTGCTCAGCTGATGGCACGCAGGGATGCTGTGGCCAGACCCACCTCCTGCAGGTGAGAAGTCAGCATCTGTGCTGGGGGAGAGAAGGAAGCCGCCCCGGGAACGCTCACAGCAATTTTGAGAAGCTGGTTTGGAGGAGACGCAGGTTCGTGATGCTGGGCAGCAGCCAGATTCCCACTGCAACCGCGCTTTGCTGATGTGAGAGCTGATGGCAGAGGGGAGCAGGCCAGGTGAAAGCCAGACCCAGCCACGACAGCTTGCCAGAAGCACAGATGTGCCCACCGGGGCTGGCTCACCCACCGTCCCACCACCTGCTGAGAGGGACAGGGACCCCCATCCCACCGCACGTCCGTCCCGCTCAGCTCTCGCAGGGCACCAGCTCCTGGACGGGCCGTGTCTCCCCGCAGCAGATGCTGTGGCCGCTGCCAGCTCTGCCCCAAGCAGAGATCCCAGTGCAGAGATCCCAGTGCAGAGATCCCAGTGGTGCCCGTGGGCAGAGCTGGTCACAAGTTTCCCCTTTGCTCTTCCAGCTCCTTTACAAGCCCCCCTCACTATTTGCCCACCACAGGGAAGTTACTCCAACAGCCAGCACTTACTGCTCTCATTTAAAAGTTGCTTTTGAACAGCAACTGTTCTACTCAAAGGCTTTTTAACCTCCTCAACTTTTGCATTTAGTTATGGCTTTCCTTAATGGTGCCAACCTGCCCCAGCCTTAACCCTTCAGTCCTTGGCTTGGGCAGCGCTGCTCTCTGGAGAGGTAGCCCCATGTCACGCAGGGCCGTTGTCACGCTGCCATCAAGGGGTTCATGGAGAAATGCCACCTCCCGAAACACTGCTGGGCCCCAGAGCAGATGGAGGCAATTCAAAGGTCCCCAGCAGGCGTGCACACACACACACGCTGCGGTTTTGTCCTCCTTTAAGCAGTTAATATTAAACACAGCGACTCTGCCTGACCTTCCCCGGCCAGAAGAGGAACTTTCAGCATCTTCAGAGCCAAGCAAGTCCTTTCCAGCAGCGGGGGAGAAAAAAAAGTAAAAATAAAAAAAGAAAAAAAAAAGAAAAAGAGGACAGAGAGGTGGTAGATGGGCTCTCTGGGAGGGACAGCTCCCACACACGCACCTCCCCAGCTCAACATGGGCTTCGAGAGCCCTCCTGGCTCTCCAGGAGGGGAAAGGGATGCACTGACAGTGCACGCTTCACCTTCCGGGTGCTGCCGGATCACTGCTCCTTCGCCTCCTGCATGCTGCGACCTACCCCAGACAGAAAGAGATGCACTGGGACAAATTCTGGTCTTAGCTCACTGTTTTCCATTCTGTTGTGGGGGTTTTAGGGGATTTTCCAAGAAAGGGATGAAGAACCAGCAGGGTCCAAGGATGGCTCAGGACAGCAGGACACAGTCCTGCCCACAGTGCTGCCCCATCCCAAAGGAGTTTCTCCAGTACAGAGGGAGATGCCACTTTGGTGGCATCATGTATTTGCCAGCAGCACAAGCTGAAAGCAGGGAGGGAGCAGCAAGAACAAGCCCTGCCGCTACCTGAACCGTGCCAGGAGCCCCCAGCACGATGCCCACAGCGATCCAGGCCCCAGCCGGGTGCATAGGGATGAGGCGGCCAATGCCCCGGGGACCCTGGACACCCCAGGGTCCCTTCCACATCTCAGCCCTTTGGTGCACACACCAACACCGCCACATTTCTGTGCTCACCGCCCTGCGAGGCAGGGACCCTGCTGCTGCCGGCAGCCTTCCGTCCCATTTCCCAAGGTACCAGTGAAGGTGGTGTGAGCAGGGTGAGCAGAAGAGCCCACATAACTCCAGGATCTTTTCATGACAGAAACTGTAATTCCAGCTAAACAGAGGGCTGGGAATTTCATTTACAACACAGCTTGCAGCTGCATCATCCTGCCATAGCCAAATCCATCAGGCAACACCACCATGGAGCTATGCCAGCGCTTCCCACCCCACAGCTCACGTCTCCAGGGCACAGGGCACTGTACAGGGCAGGTCGGCGGCTCCCAAACCCAGCAGCCTTCCAGAGGAGCTCCAGGAGTTCCCGCAGCATGCCAACTCCGTGGCAAAGCCGGCCTCTTTCTCAGCTTCCCAAGGGCAAAGCAGGGAAACCCAGTGCCAAGTTTGTTCCACCTCTGTGCACGCTACGCGGCTGCCGGGCACAAAGCATCTCCCAATGAGCATCGCTGCATCTCTCGGTCACCGGCACAGTCACCTCCCGCCTGCTCAGCTCACTCTCCTCGTGGGTACCAATCCACAGCACCAGACCCTTCGCCCCAGGCTCTTGCCATGGCAAAAGGGAGGTGATGGAGGCAGCACCCAGCTGAAGCACCGCC